>CM062805.1:337605610-338205610 GCA_031772625.1 Pinus tabuliformis
TTCTACTATCTTTCTAGAAATTTCTAGATAGATTGTTTCCATGGTGTTTTGTCTCTTAGGTTACCAAAATATCAGTGGGTCGATGAAGTGATTTTAGGATCTCTGTTAATGTTTTCATTTGCCAAAAAACCCTCAATCCTTTTAATTTTAGCTAGTTTTGTAAAATTTTATCCATGAACAGTTTCTAAAATTTAGTGTTGAGGGGTCTTTTAGCATTAATCAATATTGGTATATCTATTCTTGTACCACCATTCAAAAAGATTCAAAATCCCATTGAAAAAGTTGGATTCATAGTTTGTTATCCACTAGACTTCTTGGTCAGAAAATATTTTGAGGAATATTCTTTCAATGATTTTGTGAAATAGTTTTTATGTATGTCATTGTGTCTCCTTAACAATGATGTAGTTCCAAGGATATCCACAAAAATCAAAAGGATCTTACATCTCAGTGAGCAATCAAAAGTAGGAGATTGGTATGTTTATCAAAATTCTATAGAAATATGAGTTTATGGTTGTGAATTCCCCCCATATAAACTGCCAGTTTTCGTGCCTTTGAGAATTTTTTTCACTAGAATTCATTAGGCAAAGGATTAACATGGATGAAATGTGTTTTGTGTCTAGGAAGCAAAAGGCCCAATTTAAGTTGAAAGCACAAATTGATCCATTTATATTTAATACCAGAGCAGCAGAAAAGGAAGTTGGAAATTTATTGAGACAAATGAAATTCAAGCTAAGTTTTGGTTGGCCTTATGGCCCTCTGGGAGTAATTTCATCCATGATAACTGAACAAAAGTCAACTCCTTATACTTATATATTAAAACTAGAAATTAAGCAGTATGCAAATCAAGAAGTATAGGAGGAAAACACCTTGCAAGAGGTTGAGGAGAAAATTTTGAGTCAAATGGCTCTAGAGACCCCAAGATTAAGGGGAAAAGAATTAAAAAGGCCAAGTGAGAGTATGTCTCCTACAAATTCAGGCTCTAAACCAATAGAATTTAAAGTTTTCAACAGGAGAAAAACAATGAATGTAGAAGAATAACCATCAGAGGTAAGAAATCTAGAGGAATATACTATAGTGGTGCTATCAACTGAGTTTGTATATTCTCTACATCAAGCTAAAGAAACAATTCCCAATTCTCTTGCTTCTCCTTCAGGACAACAAAGTATTTTCGCAAGATTTAGAGAAATGACAGATAAGAACGAAGCGTTGGAGACTTCTACCTATTCTGAATTTCAGAAACAATATTCGATCACTCAAACTAGATTGTTGTCTACATTGGACCCTGACAAAGGGCAGTTTCAATTGGAATTTCTAGAGCCAAAGGTTCCAGTTCCTAAAAGTGCATAGGACTACAAGACTTCTGTATTTTCTTTTGATACAAAACAGATTCATCCAATAGATCAAATTGATCTTCATAAACATGCAGGTGAGATGATATATTCCTCATTGACAAGTTCTACCATGGCAACATCAAAATTGCAAGCTTCTTTAAACAATATCCATTCTCATCTTAAGCTAGAAAAGATGTCCTCCTTAGCTAAAGATATAAGAATAAAAGGATTGGAAGATATGGTAATAAAATTAGGATTAGATCCTAATGATATTAATGTTGCTGAAGAAATAATAAAAAGGATGCAAATATTCAAGCATTAAGAAAGCATCATAAAATTACCAACAACATAGCATCCTCAAACTCAGAAAGTGGGGAAATTAGAGAAAGAAAAATAAAATATGTTACGGATTATTGTTGAACAGAATATTCAGATTTAGAAAATGGAAGCACATATGGAAAATCTCTTAAAAGAGAAGGAACAACAAATATGTGCAGGAACTTTTGTAGTTCAAATAGAATCAACCAATGAAGAAGCCACTGAAAAGTTATCAAAGGCTATGGGAGATCTATCCTTGAGAAATTTTGAAATAGAGAAATTAAAGGCATCAACATAGATAATGGAAGAAAATAAAATTAAGGAAGATAACACACATATCTCAGAGGTGCAGAAGAATTTCAAGCTAACTAAACAGCTTGAAAACTACACATATGAATCAATCAAAGCATAGACATTATCTGAAGCAAAAGAGAAAATTTGGATTGACATTAATTCAGCCATTTTATATCTATGGATGTTGGCTTGAGGGGGCTTGACCCAAGTTCAGAGTTAATTATCCAAACAAATCCTTACACTACTGGCCCTTTTGGCAATAGTCCATGGAGCGTGGATTGAGGTCTCACCCGAAGCAGTATAGGGGGATGCTGGAACCAGGTTTCCACATCCTTGAGATGTCTGAGGGGTCGATTTAGTCCAATTGTGAATAGCTTCACGCAGGTCACTTCGTGTACTTCCCTAACCTGTGAGGCTTTCGTGATCTGTTATAATCGCCTTCGTGCAGCGCTAACCAGGGGCTGAGGTGCTTTCACGCTGGTATGGCAGCGATCTGCACTATTTCACCGAGTTACCCCACAGATCTTACTTATATTCTTATAACTGTTAATTAACTTCGCGTAAACATATACTTTATCTTATATTCACTTAATCAACACAACCATATAAGTTCGCGCATCATATAAACAATAGAAATGTAATTTATACCCAATACATTCAATGTGGAAAATAGTAAATAAATACACATGAATGGTATAAAATTTATATTTATTAATGCTTTAATCGGTTACAGACTCAACTTGCCCTGCGCACTCAGCTGCAAACTTCTAGGCCTTTTCTCACTCAGCTGCAAAGCTTTCTCCTACTCTATGACCCAACAAATCGACTCTACACTTAGATAAGACTCAATTCTCCATCTATTACTTCATGACTCTAATTCCCTCCTTTACAACTTAGAGCCTCGCTCTATTTATACGATCCCATGGTCTACAGACCATGGGTAGATCTCTAAAGCTGACATTACATTACAAAAATGAGGGCAGACAACCCTATGACTCATTTACAAGTTCGCGCTCCGCGCCCACAAAATGTGGAGTCTTTACATTGGATTTAGTCAAAATCGGGCTTTAAGCCCCAAAACTTCCCTTGGGGGATCCCACGCCCAACAGGCCCCCAACACAAACATCGTGACTCGCCCTCGAGTCACTCTGTCAGTGTGGAGATCTTCGTGCGGAGACCTCCCAACTCAACCTGAGCTGCTACAAGATTGGCAACGCACTGAGTAGCTGCCCGTTGTACCTCCTTCATGCGTTGTTCCAAGACCAATGTACTTGAACTGCTTTCTTGCATCTGCTTATAGTCCCATGCCTCCTTTCAATTGCCTAGGGCACTAAGATTGTGCTTTGGTCGGCTAGTCAAATAGCTGGGCCACCCGAGTATGGCTTCAATCGACTGCCATTCACTTTTCTTAGGAAAGGATCTCCATTTAACTTTACCAACTGCACTGCACCTCCATCTATGACCTCCTTAATAACATACGGTCCCAGCCAATGTATTCTGAATTTTCCCAGGAATTTATCAAACTTACTATCATACAGTAACACCAAATCGTTCACCTTGAAGGTGTGCAGCTTAATATGTCAATCGTGCCAGGCCTTTTCACGTTGCTTTTGTACCTGTTGGTGAAACCCAACCAAAAATTGTTCTTCCTCGAGTTCCTCCAACTATGCGAGCCTCTCCTCTAGGGCTCTGTGGTCTGTCATACCTATGAGCGCTGCTATGCGCAGACTAGGCATGATGTATTCCATCGGAATTATGACTTCCACTCCATAGACCAACCGGAAAGGTGTCTGCCCCATCAGTTTCTTGCATGTCATCCGATAAGCCCATAAAACTGTAGGTACGCACAGGTCCCAATCACTTCGCTGCGTGTTGCATACTTTGGTCAGCGCGGTCTCCAGTACTTTGTTAAATGCTTCTACTATCCCATAATTTAGCTTGTGGGTGATACAGTGTGCTTTTCTAATGATACACCTGAAACTCTTCTGTCAGCGCGTTGATCGTCTCATTCAAGGATTGTGTATCATGGTCGCTCATCAAGATCTTCGAACATCCAAATCGTGTCAATACGGCTTCAAAATGGAAACTTCACGGCCGTTGCAGCCGTGCAATATTTTACTGGCTACGCTTTTGCCCAATGAGTCAGGTACTCTGTCACAGTGATAATATATCTCGTGCCTGTTTTTCCTTGAGGTCTGCTAGGTCCTATGAAGTCGATTGCCCACTTTTCAAAGGTCTGCAGCGTCATTTTCGGATTCAAAGGCATATCATCCCTAAGCGATGGTTTACCTATTCTCTGACATACATCACAGGCTTTGCAGTGTGCTTTTGAACCCTGATGAAGGGTCGGCCACCACAACCCTACGGGGAGAATCTTCTGTGGAATCGCTCTCCCTGCATAATGTCCTCCCACAATGCCCCCATGAGCGTCCACAAGGATATTTCTTCGTTCAAATTCAAGTACATACCTTTGCAGTATCTCATCATTTCCCATCTTATATAGGTGCCTTGTAATGATAGAGAAATTTGTTGCACGCACCACTAGTTCCTTCTTCTGCTAGACGGAGTACTCTTTTGGCGCAGTTTCAGTCATATGAAAGTGGATTATATCTTCAAAATGTCCATCCTCTACGTGCACAACAAAGATATGTGCGTTAGGTAGTCCTTCCTCTAGCCTAGTAGGTTCTTCGCCTGTCTCAATGCACAATAGGGGATCCGGTCTTGCGTTCAATCGTCCAGGTTTCACAACAACTTCAAAATCATATTCTTGGAACAATAAAAGCCATTTGCATATGCGCCCCCCCAACACAGGCTTATTGACCAAGTATTTCAGCGTGGAATGATCTGTATACATTTTGAAGTGTCCCCCTAACAAGTAGTGTCGATATTTCTAGAGCGCATACACCATAGCCAATCCCTCGCGTTCAATGCTGGAATAGTTCTTTTCTGCTTAGGCAATCTATGACTTGTGAATGCGATAGGGTGGTCCAAGCCTTCTCCACCATCCTGTGTTAGTACTGCTCCTAGCGTTATACATGATGCATCAACATGGACATGAACCTCCTTGTCCCAGTTCAGAAAGGCAAGGATCGGCGCAGTGACCATCTTTTCTTTCAATACATCAAGACTTTTCTTACAGAAATCGTTCCAAAAGAATGTGACATCTTTTTTCAACAACTTTTCTATCGGCGCAATGATCTAGGCATAGCTTTTGATGAACTTCCTGTAGTGCCTCGTATGTCCAAAGGTAGCGCACAACTATTTCACACTTTGCAGCACTTCCAAATTCAAAATCACCGCAATCTTTGTGGGATCTACCATCAGTCCATGTTTGCAAACCACATGCCCCAACAGGTTCCCAAAAGGAATGAGGAACATACACTTCTTGAGGTTAAGCACGATTTAGTATCTTCGACAGGTATCCAAGATCAAGCGTAGGCTTGCTACATGGTGCTTAACCATCCCAAATACAATCCAATCATCAAAATAAACCTCCAAGAACTTATGAATATATTCCTTGAATGTTGCAACCACCATACACGAGAAGATGGCCGACGTGTTCTTCAACCCAAACGGCATGACTTGGGGGGGAAATTCCAGCAATGGAACCATTTGTTGGCTTAAGGGGGCCTGACCCAGGTTCAAAGTTAATTAGCCAAACAAATCCCTACACTACTGGCCCTTTTGACAACAGCCAGCGGAGCGCAGACTGAGGACTCACTCGAAGTAGTATGGGGGGATGCTGGAACCAAGTTTCCACACCCTTGAGATGTTTGAGGGGTTGATTTAGTCCAACTGTGAATAGCTTCACGCAGGTCACTTTGTGCACTGCCCTGACCTGCGAGGCCTTTGCGATCTGTTATAATCACCTTCACACAACCCTAACCAGGGGCTGAGATGCTTTTACGTTGCTATGACAGTGATCTGCACTATTTCCCCGAGTTACCCCACAGATCT
Organism: Pinus tabuliformis; assembly: GCA_031772625.1. Classification (NCBI taxonomy): domain Eukaryota; kingdom Viridiplantae; phylum Streptophyta; class Pinopsida; order Pinales; family Pinaceae; genus Pinus; species Pinus tabuliformis. The sequence goes on from CM062805.1 coordinate 337,611,511, forward strand.
TACTTATCTTATTATAACTGTTAGTTAACTTCGCGTAAACAGATACTTTATCTTATATTCACTTAATCAACACAACCATATAAGTTCGTGCATCATATAAACAACAAAAATGTAATTTATACCCAATACATTCAATGCATAAAATAATAAATAAATACACAGGAATGATATAAAACTTCTCTTTATTAATGTTTCAATTGGTTACATACTCAACCTACCCTACGCACTCAGCTGCAGGGGTCTGTGCACTCATTTGCAAACTACTAGGCCTCTGCGCACTCAGCTGCAGAGCCTTCTCCTACTCTACAACCCAACGACTCGACTCTACACTTAGATAAGACTCAATCCTCCATTTATTACTTCATGAATCTACTTCCCTCCTTTACAACTTAGAGCCTTGCTTTATTTATACAATCCCATGGTCTGGGGACCATGGGTAGATCTCTAAAGCTAACATTACATTCCAAAAATGAGGGCAAACAACCCTATGACTCATTTACAAGTTCACGCTTTGCACCTACAAAATGGGGATTCTTTACATCGAATTTAGGAAAAATCTGGGCTTTAAGCCCCAAAACCTCCCTTGGGGGATCTTGCGCCCAACAATGGACAACTATTGAAATAATTTTTGAATGGGAAAAATTGGTACATAAAGCAAAATAAGCCATCACAAGAATCAAAGAAGAAATGGACCATAAACCAAGAGAAGCAATAAGGATCATCAAAGTGTTGAACTCAAAAACCAAAGATGAGCTTGAAGACTTGGGAATTGAGGACAAGACAAACACATTCCTAGAAGTTAGAAAGGTGTTAACAAAAAGAAACTTAATGTTGCAGCTGGAAAATAAATGTCAAAACTTAAAATCTCAAATCAAGAAGTTCCACAGAAAAATTTCTATCCTCTAGCAAAAAGGACTTCCATCCTTAGAGATTCTCATGGCCAATTGATTCCACTAGAAAATTACCAGTACAAATTACATGACATAAAAATAGATAAGTCAAAATTTTCTAAGATAAAAGGAGTCATTAGTAGTAAAGATTTTTGGAAGGTTTAGAGTATGATTTATTTATCTTGCATGAGGTTCATCATATGTTTATTACCAAGCCAACATTTGAGAAGTACACTGAAGTGGATGAAGCCTACAGAAAGGTAATTACATTTTCATGTCTAGATGATGAAAAATGGGATGTTCCTCAAACTTCCTAAGTGAATTGAATGTGTATTTTCAGTTAGTGGAACAGAAAAACCAAGAACAAAATGCAGTTTTCCAGGTGTCAGTACAACAAACACAAGAGCACAAAGAGCATAAACAGATTTCAAGGTAGTAGTTGGAAACAAAATCCTCGAATAGTGTGTTGTTTCTATAGAATCAATTTCAGAATTCCCATTTTTGAATTGTATTAATTATATATATCCAAATCATTTTGGATAAAACTTTATTTTTGTAAAGGATTGTATCAAACTAGATATTTTTGAATTACACTCTATATATACATTGTAATTCGAAGTAACAAGGGTTGAATGTTTGAGAGAGTCAAGAAACATCATTGTACTTTTCTGGAAGTTTTTGAAGATAATCAAAGGATTTTGGCTTCAGTTTTAACAACAATTGTGTTCATGCGAGTTTTTTTGGTATATTCATTTTTATTTTTCATCATATTTTCAAGGTAACATAGGAGTTAAGGTAAGGCTAAGTTAAGTATTAACTTCCCTAACAACCAACTACAAAGTTATCATCATCACTAAGATTATCCAATTAAATATGTTATTTAAATTAGTACCTCTACATCATTTAATTGTTTCCTTCTACTATCTCTTGAATGTATATGTGATTAGCTATAGAAATTTATCTACACGCATCTACTATATCTGATAAATTAAGTATTCAGGATGAATGTTTAATTATCACATATCTTCTTCTTTCCTCTGTCATAATCAATTAAAGGATTATATGATGTTAGGAGTTAAAATCAACACTTTGAAAAATCTTATAAGTTTTTGGATTGTACAAGTGTTTATGGGTCGAATCATTGGTCATCCATTTAAATTAAATCCTTGACTTAGATTCTATGGCACAAATCTTGAGCTTAGAACTATCTTCAAAGATACAACATGAACCAAAGATATGTGGGTCAACAACAACAACAATTAAAAAACTCCAAAAGACCTCTAGAAGTAATGGTAGAAGCATTGGATCCTCCAAAAAATCATCACAAGTAGGTTCATGACCATGAAAGGCAACTTCAATAGCCTCAATATGATCTGCAAGAAAACATCAAAGGTAAGGCCCATGTACGAAATTGTCAAAACCTCCCCTTCAAACTTATTTTAACTTGAAGAAACATTGGAAATGTATGAAGGAAAATGTTTAGAGGCCAAACTTAGTTAGATCACTCTTTACCATATTTGGTAGTCAATGTCAGTATTCTCCAATTTCACCCACAAATGTAAAAGGAAGGCAAGACAAAAGGGGAGATAATTCGAGAGAGTGGGCCAACATTTCCTACTCATTGTGTAACGTGGAACTCGACATGGTAGGTGGGGGGAAGCTCACATAGCGCACTGAGCCCATCACCTAAATGAATAACCACTTAATCCCCCCCACCAAGCCTATTCTTGCATGAAAAGTTTATTTTAAACACCAAGGAGGCCTAACAGTAATATAAGAGCTCGACACAACCAAAATATTTCCAACTCAGGCTACTATAGGAAGTTACATGGTTTTGCATATGAGTTATATTTGAAGTTCACAGAGTGCTACAAGAAGCTCATTTCTAACCAAAATAACCACCAAACCTTGAGGAGTAAAGGAAAATCATCAGAAAGAGTGTCAGTGCATTTTCCCCTCACATACATTTGATAGAAGGACTTAAGAAACCATCTCAATCCTTAGAAAATCACTCTAGAATTTTCACAATTTTGAATTCCAATAAGGAAAACCATGAATTGGCTGAGTATTTACTAAAAATACATGGTGTTTTGAAAGCATAGGGTGTATTGAATAAATAAGAAGAGCATGTTGAATTTTCCTTTCCCTCAACTCTATAAAACAAATTATCATGTTTTCATTTGTTTCAACACCTTCCACTGCACAAGAAACCCTAGGATGTTGTAGCAGTAGAAGGAAAACTCCTTGTTCAACTCTTTTAGAAGTTTATTAAAGCCATGGGAGGGGGATATAACAAAAGGGAACCTACAAACCCCTCCAATATCCATCGAAACCGTGATGTTAGGAACATTTTTGCAAACTATCAATGACTATGGTTTTTCGAGAAGCTAAGACGCTTTGATGACGAAATTTCCCTAGAGTTTTCTTGAAATATACAACATCCAAAAGGAAATGAGGCAATAACTATGGTTAGAGGCCTCATCATCTACCTAAATGAAGAAATTATTAGTAGGGTAACCACACTCCCCAGGGGAGTCAAATGGAACAAAGAAGAGAGGTCTAAGGCCACTACAACCAAGAAGAATTTATTCCTTCAAAATGAGCAACCCATGGAGGATAAAAATGGAGTGAGGAGGGAAATCCTGCCATACCCTTGGGATGAGGTGGCCTACCATATCCTCAAATATATTTCATGTGAAGGTAGGCTAAGAATTGTATATGCCTATTAGTTTAAATTACTCCACCAACTCAGATTTTAAGTAGATTTTCCTTCTCAGGAGAGGCTCAACATTCCTCATTTCATCCTTGAGTCTATAAAATAAATGGGCCTAAGGGTGAAAGGATGAAAACACCATTGTCTAGCTCACCATGGGTTGATACGATTGATAGTCTTAGATGCCTTAGAGAGCTTGCAAAACCTTATTTCTTGGATTGATTTCATAGACATGGACAAAAATGCCTTTTAGAAACCCAATTCCAACCTCAATTGGATCTAGAGGGGGAAAAACTAGAGGAGGAACATGAAACAAAAGTCAAAGGGGAAGTTGAGATTGAAGGGGAGAAATCAAAGGAAGTGATAGAAAAGGAAGTAGAAGGAAGGAAAATAACACAAGTTGAAATAAAGGCAGAGGCAAAAGTGGTTGAGGGGATAATTAAGCTCAATTTGAAAGAATCATAGGCTCAAAAGCCCCAAGAGGCTATTGATAGATCCTCCAGGTAACTAAAGAAAAGAAAAATGACTGAGAAAGAGAGCACTTCAAAAGGAAATTTAGAAGAAAAAATTGATGCTACCCTAGTAGCCTTAAGTGCCCCAAAAAACCCAAAGTAATGAAACCAAGGGAAAACCCCCTTTACTTCAAGAGAAGGAAGAGTAATAGAATAAGGCAAGGAAAACCTTAACCACCTTCTCCAACTACAATCACCATTGAGGATTCAATTATCCATAATGAGGAATAATATAAGTAAGAAGAGAAACAAGAAGTTGAGATGACCTCCACATCAGTAAAAGGAAAAGAGCCACGGGATCAACAAAAAGGCTAAGCACTGAGGAAACAATGCTCTTAGAAAATCCCATAGAGATTTTTGGATTTCAAGTATCTGTGGTTCATTTCTTTTAAGTTGAATCTCAGAGTATCCACAGTAATAATCATACTTGTCAACGTTTCAAATCCCAATAGGGATCCATCATCAGGACAATTGCTTAATGATGATAGAAGAAGAGCTTAGTGAGAGGGTAAATAGTAATAAGATAATTTGATTTTAAGGAGATGAGGTCGGCTTAATTTTTTTTTTTAATTATTAACCATTTTTAAGGTTTTATTATAATCTTTATAATAATAATAAAGATTATAATCATTATAATCTTTATAATACAGCTACAGGAGACTGTAGAACCACAAATACAGAATGCAGAACCATAAGAAAAGATTCTGGAACTACAAGAACATAATCCATAGTTATAGGACCCAGATTCGCAACCAAACCTAAAATATTATTGTGCTTGGATTGCTACAAGGAAGGTGCTTCCTACCCACTTTTTAGTTCAAATATTTTTTGAATTGGAGAAAGAGAGAAGAAAAACTTATAGATGGATGCCAATTGCAAAGTCTAAAGGGGTTGAGGATGTTGGCATCATGGAGGAATAGATGAGGAAAATAGGGGAAGACATGGTTGACCTTAGGTTCAAGGAAGCAAGCATAAGTGATCATCTACAAAAGGAAAATAAGGAGCTAAAATCCTAGTTGTAGCAAGCTCAAAGGTTGATATAAGAGAAAGAAGAACAAATTGCCGCAATGACTAGTTTATCCATGGAAGCTATACATTTCAGACACCCATCAAAACATATTCAATGTTCCTAAAAGATAATTGGTGTCAAATTTAGATAAGTATATTGGCCCAACAAGGTTCTCTTCCTCTATAAGATGTAAGGAAATTCATTTATTTTTGTCTGAAATGTGGCATTGAGGATAGGGCCAAAATTGCAGATTTGCATATGCACAATCTAGTATTGCTTGACGTGAATATTTGGAATCCCATTTCTTAACTGGGTGATGTTAAATTAATGGATTTAGCTTCATGGTTGAACCATGATGAAACAAGGGCATAAGAGATTAAGATAATATTGGCCAAGGAGGTAGAAGAGCCACTTTGGATTAAGGAAGAACAACTAAACCCTCATCTCATTATCGCTAATCAAAGAATCATAGCAAAAAAGCCTAAAATGACAACTATCTATAGAGAAAACAACGAACTGGAAATTATTCATTTTGAAGATATTTTTTGATTATTGTGAGATGAAAGCTTACAAGCATGCAAAAGAAGGCGGCATACCTTGCCACATAGTTTGAGAATAAGAGAATACCACTCACTAGAGAGGTTGAGGAATGCATTAGCTAGAAGACCTCTATACAAAAGAATCATTTGGAGGCTTGGAGTCCTTAGATTGGACTCAAGTTCAGTCCCCCTCTACTGTTGGGCCTATAGGAGAATAAGAATTGAGCAAATGAAAACAAGGAGTGGAAAAAAATGAGAAGGATGTAGGGTTTCATGTAAAGGAGGCCACCACATCTAAAGAAACTTGGGATGTCAGGCAAGGCATCATGGCAATGAATGAGGTGAGAAAGATGACTTGGTTGCTCAAAGGACGAGCAACATTTTCAATAGTGGGGTATTATCAACCTCCCAAATAGGTATAATTTAAGGCCCATATAACCATCCTTAAGCATATTTAACCTTTCCTTCTACATTTTATAATGTCTTTTTCAACTTTAATATGTTCTTAGGAGGATTAAGCAATAATTTATATATCATGTGTGGCTATCACATTAAATATGCAAGATATTGGGGGTATCTTATGCAAATCACACAAGAGTCCAGCAAAAGAAGATTATGGGGCTTGTTCCTTGCTAAAGGCTAATCACAACTAGGATGGGCCAAGGAAATTTACTACCTCCTTGTAGCTGTGAAGACACTAAGGAACCAAATCCACATTTTTAGGGATTTTGGAGGGAAGCAGTCCTCCCTTCAAGGAGGCTACCCCTCAAGCACTTCTTTTTATAAATAAGGGGCCTTAGAAGCCTAGTAGAGATTCAAAAAACTCTAGAGAGAGATAATTAACATTACATAAAGGCTCTTGCATATTATTTCAATTTCTCATGTTTCATGTGTGAGCATTTTTTAGGACTAATGAAAAGAACTCTTTTGTTCTCAGTCTAATTTTCTTTTAAGGGGCCTGAAGTCTTCTTCCTTTTGACCCGAAAAAAGTGCTCAAGCCCCCTTCTTGTACATTTTCTTTCCATGCATTTATTTCAGTTATGATATTCTACAAAACCTCATCTATAGAAATATTGTCTTTGTCAGGTTTAAGAGTAAGCTATTTTCTAAGTTTTTTATGTACCTTGTCTTGATAAACAAAAAAATAGTTCCTTTCATGCAGAAGTATTATTTATTTCCAATTCAACTCATCTTGTCATAGATTTCTGGAAGAGAACCATGTAATATATGTGATCTGTAAACTTTTCGGATGGGAACTCCATCCATCATCAGGGACCAAAGAGAGTCTTGATCTACTCATCTTTTCCATTATTGGTTTATTTCCTACAATTAGTAGTTTATCAATTGTTTATGCATCTTACTTTTATCAGTTAACCATGCACTTTACTTTTAGATAGATGGTATTATTTCATAGAAAAAGTTAGTTTTGTTTTGATGTATTTATTTTACTCACAACATTGTATTTTCATCCATTTTTTTACATCTTTGCAAACTGCCAACAAGCTAAATTCTGCCTAACTAAGTTACATTAAACGCCCAATTTTTCCTCTTCCTTATATGAGTTGATTCATGGGATATACCTATGCTTACAAAGGACTTATTTTCCATTCCATAACCTTCCTACACTTTCTCCAGCCTTCATACCACATCGAGACCTCATAAATTTTCTCTTTGATGTTTCTTGTAGTAAAATAGGGCCATCCTGTAGGAATACATAGATTTCCTTAGAACACCTTCAAAATTTTACCAAAAGCCTATCTATCATTCCTCAACATTTTTCAACATCCATTAGACCCTGGAAATGAAGTTTGGAGGTTCATAGACCCCTTAGGAACTTTACCCTAGTAGTTGTAGCTTTCTTTCTACAATTAAGGTTTATTATTTTTGTCCTTTTTAGCTACATAATTGATTTATCATAAACCATATATTAGGATTGATTTGTATCCATCATTCTTGAAGTGTTTCCTTTGTTCTCTTGCAACAACATAGGTTTATTTTAGTCATTTACGTTTTTGCAATAACATAGATTTACTCTTTGTAAAACAAAGTAGAATTACTTTTTTTCATTTACCTTCCTGCAATTAGATTGAGGTTTTCCTTCTTTCGTTTACTTTTATGCAATAGAATATGATCCCTTTCAATTGTTTCCTTTCCTGTACATTAGAATAGATCTATATACTGTTCATGAAATTTTCTGAGCATTTGTTGTACCTAGTAGTCCCTACGCATTTTTACATCTTTTCAGTTGCATCAAATTAGTCTAAGTTGAATATATTTCTTGTTGTACATATAGTATCAATACCTCTTAATTTTGTATGAACCTTGAGTTGATAATTAAAGTTGAGACCCTTAGGAGTTTCAACATTCTTGTTGCAATATTGAGGCCCATCACTTACTCTCCCTTGTTATTCTTTCTACCACAAGCCACACAACTTTCTTCTTTTTAGGGCATCTTTTTCATCTTGAACCTTGTATTTATCTTTCTACATAAGTTGAGAGGGGCTTCCAATTTTGAATAGTACTTATTGGTATTCTATGGACCCCTTTAGATTTTATTCTTCCATCCATGTCTCATTTTTGTATTTCCATATGCATTTACATTATTGGAAAATATTCCTTACTACTAATCAGAAGTTGTATCTATGAAATGACAAATACCAAAAAAGGAAAGTCATTAGACTATCAACTTCTACTGACACTTACTTCACATCCTTAAGAGTGCATGAAATGAGATGAGAAGGAATGGAAGGCTAGTGTATCTTCTTATCTCTAGAGAGTGTTCGTCCTACTCACATCATTGCTTGTTATGTGATTTATTGCAATACCACTTTGTTTATGACAGAATTGGGTAGTAGATGATGCAGCTTAGTTGCACCAAATACTCCCAAATATGTTCCATCCTTTTGGAAAAACTAGTCTTGAAGCACTTTTACAACTTGCATGGATCTTTTGGACATGCATAATGTAGATAAATTGGACAATGCCTCATGTAAAGGGACCAAGAAGCCATGCCATATTTTGGCATAGAATGAATGATATATGTAATCCAATAGTATGTTGTAGTATAGATGAATGGGATTTTCCTGAGGGGTAATTTCCGTCCAAGCTCTAGGAACAAATTCTTTACACAAACAACATCTTAGATGTAGGAGGCCATGTGAAACCAAGGCTTCTCTTCTAGATATAAACTTTGTGCAACTATTCTATTTTCCTATAAGGATGTGGACATAATATCTTGCTAGTCAAACTTGATACCAACAATAAAAATAGAATAAATAAGTGGCACTCATCCTTCATCAAAATTTACACATTGGCTCTACCATCAATATAAATAACATGATTGTTACTAATTGGTAAGGGTCCTTACCAAATTGGTAGGATATCCTTTGTTAGATATGGATTTGAAACTCTTCTTGTTGATCCACCTTTTTTCGTTCATTTTCTGGCTTCATAGTTAAAACCATCAAGCCATTCTACACCAAGGAAAAACTCCTCTAAAAGAAAACTATATTATGTGTTGATTCTTGAGGCCTTGAAAAATTCAAATGGTTTTCCCTTTGAATACTTGATCACGTAATCTTATACTTCTAAATGTTTGATGATCCACTCAATTGTTTTTGCACATGGGAAGAATGGTGGATGGGGTATTACCTTGTGTAATCATGACCTTTTTATGCATATGTAGACCATTGCATATGGATTTATTTTTGGGATATTGTCTCTTTGAGAAATTTGGTATATTTTTGACCAGGAGTATGTAGTGTTGTTATCAATGGAGCACGAAGAATCATTGAATACATGCCTTGCAACACTAGGGGAAGTTTCATACTCTTCTAGTATTTCATAATGGGGTTTTCCCCACACTTCTGTAAAAGGTATACATAGCCCTTCCTATAGAGAACACCTAGTAACAAGAATGCACATTAGCTTGGTTAGAAAAATCATAAATGGGTATATTTCCAAAATTTTGAGAGGGATTTCTCATTGAATTATCTTGGACACCTAAAAGTATGGCTATGAAGATGGTTGAGCACAACAAGGATTATGACCTAGCTATATTTTTCTACAACAAGAATATCACAAAGAGAAAGGGTAATGTACATCCCACAGGGGGATTTGCATGGTGTCTATGAGGAAGATAGGAAAACCCCTTGACAAAATTTGTACTATATTGGTGGTAAGGATAGGTGTGGTTGTTATGAAAAAAAGGGGGTCATATTTCAAGTTGCATCATGGCCACCCAAAATACATGCCCTAGGTCAAGATTAAAGGGTGAAATGACTGAGTGGAGTGGGGGGAAACTTTGGATAATTTTGAATTGATCCTAGGTCTATGGTCATGAACAAAAGGATATTGAATATTGGTGATGGAATAATGGGAAAAGGAAAAATTTCCTCCCCCAATTTGCTTTTAGAATTTGAAAAATATGTTGATTGAAAAGAAAATAATTTTAATGAAATTAGCAAATAATTCACTTCGATTGAAACCCAAGGATGCAAAGAAGAAAAAATAAAAGTTACCTATCACATAGTACTAAGAATCTAGAGGGATGACATGGAAACCATTGTAGAATGGAGATCTCACTTGAATACAACCATGTCACATAGATGCAAGGGGTTGGGAGATAGTATAGAACTTGATCGGTAGTGTTGGGTCAATCAAATGATGCTAATTAGGTGCACTAAACACCTATATCAACCCCCCCGCCCTTTAATAATTGGCATGAAAAATGAATGTCTTGAACACTTATCACTAGGGGAGGAAAATTTGGTAATGTTGTACCACCAAGGAAAGAATTTCCTAAGTGAAATGTGAAGCTATTATTCCTTCAAGTGAAATGTCATAGAATAAGTCCTTTCTCTTGCACCTCGTTGCTGGGAAAATCACTTCTTAAGTGGGAAGGATGAAGGCTTAAGCTTTGTGCTCATGAGAAATAATATCGAATGGAATACATCATGAAGAAAAACATTTCATCAGTGTCATTTCATGAGGAAAAATGATTTCTTGAAAATGTATCACTAGGAAAAACACATTTTCTATGAAATGTTAAAAGCAATTCATAACTTAGTCTTGTTAATGGTAAAATTATTTTGTAGGAAAAGGACCGTTGGTAATTCAATTTCACATGCCAAATCACTTACATTATGTATTTTCACAAGGGAATATATTTTTGGCATGTTGTATTGATAGGAAAATAGTTTCCTTAGTGATGCATCATGTAGGAATCATTTTGATTTTCTTCATTTTTAGGCATTTTAACACAGTAAGGGATTTTTGAGTTAATGTTCATGATGAGGAAATTCTTCAGTGACATATCATTGGGAAAGAATATTTCCTATTGTTTTATCTCTAGGAAAATCACTTCTTCAGCGTTGTGTCACCTGAGATGTAATTTTCCATGAATCATATCACGAGGAAATTCACTTTATTAGTATTGTGAAACAAACTTACCGAAGGAAAAAATATTGACAAAAGAATGAGGAATAAGAAACATAAGTCATTAGCACCTGTAATGTATACCATGAGCGAATCTTGATTTAGTGATGATGGGAAAAGTGAAATGGCTTCAACAGATCAACCAAACGTGTTAGAAGAAGAACATACCCTTTACCATTTTGGGGTTAGTTCAAGAATCTTACCATTAATGACAAAAACGTAAAAGTGACTTGTTGATACTCACACAATACCTACACAATGCAAATAATGGATCTCTTCTCTACCAAATAGTCCTTTATGCCATCCCAATTCCCTCCAAGGCTCCAACACAATATGACCATGAAATCTATTTTTTGGGGACTCTAGGGATTGTCAGTTGTAATTAATTTTACTATATATCAATAATTTCCCTTACACATAGACAAAATTCGACATAATTTCCATAATATCAACTTCCATGATTCTATTACAACATTCATATAGTAGCTTGAGCTCTGGGAGGAAAACCGATTGGAAGAATGGACATGAATTCCTTATGCATGCCCAAAATTATGGAATATATTTGCATGCCAATAATAAACCACATATCTTCATCAAAACTACATATATCTCTTTTTCTCACTAATTCCAATTTCAAAAGACTTAAGAAAATATAAAGCAAAGGAAAATAACATTATCTTTCTTTTGCCCCTTCTTAAGCACAAGGGCTTCACCTTGTTAACCAATATCTTATCATGTTCATTCATAAAGGTGGTTTTAAAAATATGAAAAATTAAGTCATTATATTGTAGGCATTAGTAGAGAGATGCAAGGTTTAATGGAATTTTAGGTATTGGGCATTATAAAAAAGACTATTTATAAAAATAAGGTATACTTACTCAAAATAGGGAGATTTTTATTTAAAAAACGTATTAGGAGACGAGTTAAAAAAAAAAGATTTGGGGAGGAATTTATCAATATTTAGTGAAATAAATGGTATTATTTAATATCCTATGAATATATTCTCACATTGAATCCTCCATCTCCCATGTCATTTTGTCAAGCTTGTGGCGGGTCCATTGGACCATTACCTACCCTATGACTATGTTTTAGAGAACTTGATACCTTCATTTCTCTTACACATATTAGTTATAGCTATAAGTCTCCTTTAGGATTTAAATAATATGTTTGTAAAGGTATTACATTCACTCCCTCCCTTGGAATAGCACCATCTTCAATATCCCTCTTTCCAAGTACTTAATTCATGTCTTAATTCTTCATTTATTCCTATAAAAACCATCAAGAAATACAAGCTTGTCATAGTCATTTTTACATAACAACTATATTTTTCACATGAGTTATCAAATCCACAACATAAGCATGTATTAAAAAATAAGTACATGCAATTTTAACTCAATACTTTTTTGTATGGATATTTCTCTATTTCATAAGGCTACCATGACAAGAGTTTAGCTCACTATTATTTCTTACACACACACTTTGATTCGAGCCATCATGCCACGTGAATTTCTACAACAAATTTAATGAAGTAACCTCTTCCTCCATGCACTCACCTTTCAAGGCTCTAGCACCCCCTTCTCTACTAGGTAGTCCTTTGAGCAATTCATCTTGCCAAGGTTTTCATGTGCAAGAAGAGTGCCAACTTATTACCAAATATCCATTAATCTCTAATCAATAGCTTTTGGTAAGCATAGGGTTCCATTGTCATAAGAGTGACCTTCTTCTTGGGCTTTCCATCTTATAATAGTCATCATTTTTCCTATCCTCGTAGAGCTTTCATGTAGTCCATCCAATGTGAATATACTAACAAGCCATGTTTTCATTTCAACATCTCAACATCTCCTAAAATGATTATAAACTCATGAGTTAATAGCAATTCCATCATTTTATATGTTAACATATTATATACAATGAGATATGACAATCGTGTATTCACACAATGGGCTTAAATAATGCATTCAAGCACATATGCCAATACATATGTGTACATAACTTTGATAGCATCTTCTAACACCTTCATATCATTAGGCGCTCTTATTTGGCCTTCATCCTTTAAAAACATATGGTTGGCAACTTGGACCCACTCTAAACTTAGCTAAAAAAAGGCTTCCTAACAATCCACATGCACTTTTTTCTTAGGAAAGGAGCGTGTAAACACCTAGTATACACACTCTTTTCCTTTAGCAAAGGAGTATGTACCTTCAAAAATAATAAAAAATATAAAATTTAATGAAAATTGCATGCTCTTGAGTATACTTTACAAGAAAATTACTTTTGTTCATGGAAAACAATTTCAACCATGTTAAAATGTTAGAAGAAACCTATTTGAAGGAGAAAAGTACAAGAGGATAAATCTACAATAGCAACAATGCTTGTACATTTTCCCTTCCATTCGACTTCTTTTATACAATTTCGAGATGGATGAGACAATTTTTCATAGGTTTTAGGTAGTTACAAAAGTGGTTTTCCCATAAACTCCAATTAGAAATGTGTAATTTTTGTGCAATTTTATAATTTTTAATAAATTTAAGGTACACACACTTCTGCTAAAGGAAAAGCGCATGCACATAGTCCTTTGTTGAGAAACAAATGTGTGTGGATTGTCAAGAAAACTTTTAACTAAATTGAAAGTCAATCCACACTATTAAGGTTATGTGTGCAAGAGATAAAAGCTAAATAAAAACATCTAAAATGAGGGTGTCAAAAGGTGTCATAATAATTTCCCATATATTATAGTTTATCAAATCATGGCACAAGTTTTTTTTTTTTTTTGGTTTAATTAAATAGAGCAAGTCATATATATATATATAAATAATCAAAATCTCTCATTTCTTTCAATGCATCCAAACAAATTTAACTTTGTACCATACTAATTTTATTTAGACAAAATTATGATACAACCAACAAAATTCTCTTGATATCTCAGCATTCCATGTACACAACATGCAACATAAACCATCTAAATAAATTAAACTTTATATATACTAATCTTATTTAAATAGGCTATGATACAACCAACAAAATTGTCTCCCAGCAACTTCTCAACATTCCATTTACACCACCTGAACAATAAACCATGTAAATAATTAAACTTTGTATATACTAATCTTATTTGAAGAAGCTATGATACACCAACAAATTATTGTCTCCCAATAACATCTCAACATTCCATTTCCAAAACCTAAAATATCCCAACAAATTTATATATATATATATAAATTTTATTTGAAAAAATTCCAATACAACCAACAGAATTCTATCTCCCAATAACATCTCAATATTCTATTCACACAACATAACCCATAAACCATCCAAATAGATTAAACTTTATACATATAAATCTATTACATAAACCATCCAAAACAAAATAAACTTTCAACATACAAATCTAATTTCTTAAAAAATTATAAAACAACCCACAAAATTGTCTCTCCCAATAACATTTCTATTATTCCATTGACAACATTCCATTATTCCATTGAAAATGACAACATTCCATTATTCCATTGACCACATTAAACAAAAACCTAGTTACATTTCCATTCACAAAATGTGAACCAACAAAATTCTCTCCCATAATGGAAAATGTGAACCAACAAAATTCTCTCCCATTAACCTTGTTACCCATGCTTATCCCAACATTTCCATTCACAAAATGTGAATCACCAAAATTCTCTCTCCCAATAACATCATTCCATTGACACAACATGAAACAAAAGCCTTGTTACCCATGCTTATCCCATCATTTCCATTCACAAATGTGAATCTGGTGGTTATCTATGTACACCAACCACAGTGTGGTTTTGCTACTATAGTCTCATGAGCAAATTGAAAATAAGCCATCAAACAAACATATGTACAGCAACTTTAGAATGATTGCTCCAAACATTTGAAACATTGAAATGATTGTTTCAACTGAAACGTCAGTATCCAAGACAGAGTGTCTGCTGAAAATCCAGGAAAACTATGATTTATGTATCTTTAAAATTGACTTTTTCATAGCATTGATTAGTGAGTTAGTGGTTTAGCCAGACGCTGTCTCCAATCCTGTCCACAAACTTTCTGACAGGCATATTATTATTATTATGTAATTTGTGAATTAAACTTCGTTATCATTAGTTAACCTAGCTCTATCATCAGCATGTGCAAGATTTTTCAAATATTCTAAAGTATCACCATTGATCTGCACCTTAGTTTATTCTGGCCACTTTCAGCATTACTATTCCAGCTTGAAAAAAATTACAGACCACAAATATGCCTCGACAACGTCCACATGCATCGGTCCCTGTATAGGCGCTCCCACGCGGCTGAGACCACTTTTTCTTGATTGGTTATTTAATTTTTTCCCGCCATTGTAACTGTCTGGCTTCCTCTTTTTAAGAGGACACCCATTTAGGTCACAGTGGTTAAACCAGTAACTAGCCATGATCTCTGTGAGCTTTATTCTGGCAGTCACCAGTCTTACATGTGTCCTCTTCCTCTGTGCTTCTGTTTCCTCTGCAGAAGAAGAAATTAGGGATTTGGAGTTGCAGAGAGCCATTTATTTCCATGGTTCAGGAGTCATGGAGAATGTCTCCGCGATTAACGGGACTCCACATATAGAAATAGCTGCAGATATGATGGACAGAGCCCACCTGAATCTCAATCATTCGATGCTGGAGAATAATGTTGCAACGAACTGCCATATGTTCTGGGGAAGATGGGTTCGCGATGCCTCGTATCCCCTTTATTCCGCTGGACAGTGCCCTTACATCAGTGAGAGCAGAGCAAACTGCAGGAAGCATGGAAGGCCAGATTCTGATTACGAGAAATGGAGGTGGAAGCCACTCGGGTGTTCCTTTCGCAGGTTCTCAATAAACAGTGCACAGTGCCCTTAATTGTTTTCTTTACTTTTTTACAGTCAGTCTATGCTCTGAAATGTTGATATTGCTACACGGTTTTGAAATTTCTTGTTAATTGGTCAGATTCAATGCCAGAGACTTGCTGTGGAGATTGAGGGGAAAACGATTAATGTTTGTTGGGGACTCAATATCACGAAGCCAGTGGGAGTCCATGGTCTGCCTTCTTCAAGCTGTGATTCCTGATAATAAGAAAACTATTATTTCTCGATCTTCTCTTACAATATTCAAGGCCCTGGTAAGTTACCTGCTGCAGTCTTCTGTTATAACCATGGGCTTGTTTGTTTTCAGTGAAGTCTTACAACTTTATTTCTTAATTCACAAGGATTACAAGGCGTCTGTGGAGTTTTTGTGGGCTCCCTTTCTGGTTCAGCAGATCATTACTCGTAAAAGTAAGGTGATTATCCGCCTGGACTCTGTTGGGAGGAATGGGATTTACTGGAAAGGAGTCGATGTCCTGGTTTTTGAGTCATCGCACTGGTGGATTCACGCAGAAGGAGAATCGTAAGAACATTAATATAAGTTTTCAGTTTTTTTCTGTTCAAGCCAAAATAGTCTATTGTGTGATTTTGTTGATTTAATGGAAATGCAGTACTGTGGTTTTACAGATGGGATTTAATCATGGAAGGTAATCGCCTTCACAGAAATATGGATCCATTGTTGGCTTACACCAAGGGGCTAACGACATGGTCAAACTGGATATCTTCAAACCTTGATCCAAGAAAATCTCTGGTTTTCTATAGAACCACATCCCCCAAACATGAGAGGTAACTTTCAGAATTTAGGCTTATGTGAGTTAAATGTGAATTGGATTAGGATGAGCTTTCTTCTTCCAGACCCATATAAGTAGTTTTAATGTGAAATTCTGGAACAATCCAGTGTTGTTCTGAAGGTAAAACACACTTGATGATTTGAAACATCTGTATTAAAACTACCTTTGTAATAGATCCGAAAGAAGAAACTCATCATGAAAGGTAACGGGTTATCTGTATACCATCTAAAAGATCGATCAAATTAATTCATGGAAATAAAATTGCAGTTCCAGTGACTGGAATGAGCCAAATGGGCATCGATGCTACAACGAGAGGGACCCGGTGCAAATTTTAGGATACAGACCTCCGATGCCTGCTCAGTTGCCCATAGTAAAGCACATTCTCAAGAGAACAAGGTTTCCGGTTACACTGCTGGACATTACAGGACTCTCAGAGTTTCGCAAGGATGGTCATCCTTCAATTTACAGTAGTGATTTAAATAGTCAACAGAGGAGGTACCCCGACCAGTTTGCAGATTGTAGCCATTGGTGTTTACCAGGCGTCCCTGATACATGGAACGAGTTGCTGTATGATTCTTTGCTTTTGAAGGGTTTTGGAGGTTAAACTCTGCCTACTTTTCTGATCTGACTCCTTATCTTGACTTTAATATTTGGTAGTACTTTATTGTAAACAATGGAGATTCATGCTCCTCTTTCTATGATAGTGCAATTTTGTTTCAAATGGATCAATAATTTTGACTCAATCAGATTTGGTACAGGATAAAGCAATCATGGTACTATATGATGATAAAGTTTATTTTTCCCTTTGAGCATTTTCATAGTGATGACATCCAGTGAGGGCAATCAATCAGTCTGAAGATTTGACTTCAAAATCTTTTACTCACAGATCATAACACTTATTTAAATTCATTCATTTTACGAAACTTTTTCTTATTCTTCAATATTACATTGAAACAGAACATTGATGAATTTCCAAACATGCATCCAGTTATTGATAACCATGTTATTTACTGTGGATATGGTGCTTCTCTCTATTACACTGTTTCAAATTTGATTAACAATTACATATCAGATACTCATCCCAGGAATAGGATAACCAGTAAAAGTTTTGTTTTTTTGGAAAATGAAGTATTACTGGAATTGTGTTAGCTAATGTTTCTGTTTTTTAAATACGATAAAATCAATTAAATTGGATCCTAAAAATAATATAGATTCATTAACAATCATCAAAAACTTTCACGGCTATCCATTTTGCAATTCTGATAAGCAAATTCACCAATGCATGGAAACACAATTATATTTAAAAACTTTAAAATATAAGGAACAATATATTATACATTTATTTTTTCTATATATAAAATGTTATATATATATATATATTAAAATGAACTTCTATTACTTCAAAAATATGGGATTACA
The DNA here is from genome assembly GCA_031772625.1 of Pinus tabuliformis. Classification (NCBI taxonomy): domain Eukaryota; kingdom Viridiplantae; phylum Streptophyta; class Pinopsida; order Pinales; family Pinaceae; genus Pinus; species Pinus tabuliformis. The sequence continues at coordinate 337,629,699 of CM062805.1, forward strand.
ATTCAGAGTTACATAATTCATTTTGGGCTTTTAGCAAGGAGACATGACCATACCTAAAACTATATTTTATGTAAAGTCATAAGACACATATAAAACATGGCATAATAAAGAGACAAGCTTTTAATATGTTGATGTCATATCCAACCACAAACAAAAACATTTTCATAAGACATGTGTCATCATCTAGTTAAGAAAGGGGACCAAAGTTTGTTCCTGCCACTAGGATTAGACTTGCTTGGTCAGCGAGGGGACGAGGTGTCTTTGGAGGAATTCCAAGATGTTGCTTGATTCTAGCCAATCCACGATCTAGATGTTGCTTGATTCTAGCCAATCCACGATCTATCCATTCCAGATGATGGTCATAGTATTTGGGATGGCTATGGATATGATCCAGGCTCTAGTGCATTTTTGTGATATCCCTTGACTTGATAAATTATGTAATTAAATGTGTATATTTGTATTTCTAGTTAAAGTATGTTGGTCTGAAAAACATTAGAGATTTTAATTATTACTAATTTATTACTGATAATAATTGATTATATGTTTGTAATTGTTTATGTTTTAATTTTATAGATAAAGAAAATAAGGAAAATTAATTGTTGAGTATAGATGATGAAACTACAAATTATTGTGGAATATTTATTGTCTATCAATAAGTCTTAGGCATCTAATAATTGTTTCCTATAAAACAGGGAGTTGTCCTCAAGTGTAGGAAACAAGAGCTCAATAATGAGTTGATAACTACCTACCACCTATTGGTGAGGTAGAGGCAGTTAGTAAGCACCAAAAGAGTGGTAGATGAGATGGGTAATATCTTTTGTTTTTACTTGTTTTTGTCTCATTTTGAGAGTAGAAGAGACAGAAAAGAAGCAAGAAGTAGAAAACAAAAAGAAAATTGTTGGCCTGATATACTCAGGGGGACATTGTGTTAACTAGTTTTGGTCTTCATAATTGTCATTCCACTGATGACATGATGTTATTTCTATGTATCTATCAATAGAATAAAGAAAATGATTTTTGTAAACTACGGGTTTCATTCTCAAGTCATTTTGTCATTAGGTCAAGAATCCATCAAATGCTCCTAGGGTTTGTCATGAGTTAAGAGTCATTGTCCCTTTGTAAAAGACCCTTGCGAGCACTTGTGTCAAGAAAAATAAAGTTGATTTTGTATTTAGAAGTGTATAGATGGCTCCCAAGAAGAAATCAACCAACTAGCTAATGTTAGCCTAGAGTGGGCTTGAAGAGCCACTTGGAAGGCTATATAAAGGAGGAACTTCGACCTCCTTAGACACACATCAAGCATTCACATCTTGGAATCGATCTGCAATAAGAAAGGAGAGCAGAAGTCTTAGAAGAGCAAGGAAAAGGATAGCGAAGGAGGGAAGAAGTTTTCAAAAGGATCGAATATATGGAAACTACCTATTCAGCTCACATGTGCGAGAAACCTAGGGTTTTTGGGCATATCTCAAGGCGGAGGATTGCAAAAGCAACCGAAAGGCTAGAAGAGCATTGATTTGAGGAATATTTGCTTCACTGCTCTAGAAAGGAGATCTAGTTGATGATTGGCTTAGTTCTTCATGGAAGTTTTGGGTCTAGGGTTTGGTCTTGGAAGTCTCCTTTGAAGTTGATTATATAACAAGAGTTCTTTCTAGGGTTTTCCCTTAGAGGGGTTTTGCCCCGGCTTGGAGCATGTATCTTGTGTTCATGTGATATTTATTGTTTTGGCATTTATTTGATGATAGGAACATAAGCATAATAAATAAGATGAACATAATTGATGCAGGAGCATCCAGCTAAGGCACCATGACCGGGTGTTGGTCTCTACCAGGTTGGAGAGTTGAGTCAACATCTTTTTTGTCTTATATGTTTAGTTTGTCAGAGTAGGAGGTAGGATTTCATTTTTGTCTTAATTTCTGTATTAGTCAAAGGTAGTTGGTCGGTTAGGGTTATTACTTGTCTAACTTTAATAAACAACAGATTAATAATTGTCCTGTCATCTTAAAAGGAAAAGACAAATGTGTCTAAATGTAAATCTTGTCATGTAAACAGAACCGAATACTTAGTAGTTATGTAACTATACTGCCTACAACCGAAAGTAACTACAGTTTCATTAACTGTAAACAAAAACGTATAAATGTAACAATGAAAAACATGTAAAAGGTTCAGCATTTCCAGATACAAGTAATAAAAGAGACAGAATGCAAATTTTTCTATCATCCATCTGTATCATTGCCTACGTGCTGTGCAATTGTGTTTTATCTATTGACTAATTGAACTCGGAAACAACAAGTAGAGTGCAGGCCAACAACTGTAGGTTGTTTTTCTTTTCCTCTCTTAACAGTTAGCCAAATACTGTAAAACGCATGTAATTTCCACAACGAGAATGGATGGGTACGCGAACAAAACTCATACCAGGAGAAAGTCATACATTGAACAATCGTATGGAGAATACATAATCAAGGCACCGGTGAAACAAACTACAACAGAGGTAATTCTGGACGAACCATCACACATTTTATTTAAAAACAGAGACAGATAATATATATATATATATATATATATATATATATATATATATCTATATATATATATATATATATATCTATATATATATATATATATATCTATATATATATATATATATATATATATATATATATATATATATATATATATTGCTGCTGTTCAATACAAATTAAGTATTACATTGTCCAAAACAAATAGAGTATACAACGTCCGCTAGAACAAACAAACCCTAGTCCAGGGTTTGATGTCAAGAAAACCCTCGAGCCCCAACTAGACAGCCAGACCAGAACAGTAAATAAACTGGAATTTGAAACCAGACACAGGCCTAGGTCGCGAGAACGACCCAAATCATACACAGCAACCGAACGGCGAGGAGCAATCACCATAGAACCACAAAACCCTAACTACAAGTTGACAAACTGTGGAAGACAGAGCCTACCAGCAAAGAGTTGTAGGGTTTGGAGACCGAATCGTGATAATCCTTCGCGCCCAAGGTCGAACCCTCGACCTGTGTAGACAGAACGAGCCAAGGTTAGCATACATTACATAGTGATGCCTGAACAGAGATACAACATAAGTAAGGGGAGAGCATAATTTACCTAGGAGCATGACAAGACCAAGAATCTCATGAAATAAAACCGTAGAAAACCAAAAGAAACCTGAGACAAGAGGAATAGGCGTTGGTTAGCTTCTAAACCAGAAGGGAGTGGAAATAAAACATGGAGGGACAGATTACCTGAAGCTGTAGCCGAGCAAGTCATTGTGACGAAACCTGTGCACACAGGAACTAGAATTTAAAACGACTTTAGCACTATAACAGTAGCTAAGAACATTTTCGACAACAGGAAAGAACAACCAGTGGCCCGAGAGACCAGGCATCGAGTCCAAGCAATAGCAGAACAAAACAATAACTCACTGTGTAGAAGAATATGAGCAGACCAACCTCTAGAGCCGAGACAATTTCATGCAACAAGGAAAAATTTGTTGCCAATAGCACAAGCAAGTCCGGGAGACCAATATTCGATCGCAGCCACACCCAAAAAATAGAGTTTGCCATAGGAACCGGGACGAGGCAGAGCACTTTGACAAGAACCCTCGCAAAGCTCCCACAATAGAGAAGACAACCAAACAATGGCTGGAAAGCACAAAAGTTTTGTGTAAAATACCAAGTGGGAAAACAAAGACCGAGGCCGGGTATAGGGAAGGTTCGCATTTACGAGCCACAATTAATGATTGCTAATTCCAATAAAAATATCCAACACTCATATCTACAATCAATCGCCAAATCAACAACCGAATCCACCAACATAATTAACATCAGACAACTTGACATCCAAGGTTACGTTGGAGCGTGGGCTAGGTCCCATCATAGTGGTATCAGAGCAGTTTTTTTTTTAGGTCAGTTAGAGAAATGGAGGTAGGAAGGCAAGGTCGTGGCAGAGGTGCTCAAAGGATAGCAGAGGAAGGACTGAGAGAGGAGATCAGGATTCTTACTGCCCGTTTGGAGGCAGTAGAGGCAGGGAGAAGAAGAGACCCAGAGGTAGGCGATGACAACGAAGAGGAAGCTGAAGCAGCAACAGATGGATCAGATGGTGAGACCCCAGAAGTGAGACTGTTGAGGTCTGTTCTAGTGGCAAGCAGTAAACCCAAACCAGAACTCCCAACCTATGACGGTAGCCTATCCATAGAGGTTCTATTGGATTGGATCAGTGAGCGTATTTTGAGTGTGAGGAAGTCAGTGACGACCGCAAAGTGAGGTTCGCTATGACTAAGTTGAAGGGACACGCAGCCCTGTGGTGGGATAGTGTCCAAACGGAGAGAAGGAGATTGAACAAGTTGCCGATCAAAACTTGGTCAAGGATGGTGGCCAAGTTGAAGGGCAGATTTCTGCCGAAAGACTATTAGATTGCACTACATAGGCAAGTGCAGAATCTGAAACAGAAAGGAATGACGGTCAGGGAGTACACTGAGGAGTTTTATCAAGTGAACCTAAGGTTTGGTTATACATAGGATACTGCAGAAAAGATAGCCAGGTACGTAAATGGTTTAAGACTAGAAATTTTAGATGAAATTAGTATTCTGTCTCCAAAGAACATTGAAGAAGCATATCAGAGTGCAATGAAAGCTGAAGAGAAAATTACTAGAAGGCAGAATGCCCAGAGAGGACGCGAAACAGGCAGGGGAAAAGGCCAGTCATATGGCAGAGGGAGGACTACTAGTAGTAATGAGGAAGGCAGCAGTTCCAGAGCTTCCGGATTAGCGGACAAAGGTGATAATGCGAGAGGTGGTAGGTCATACCAGTGAGGCAAGGGAAATGGCCGAGGTAGAGGGGTTGGTTATCAATGTTACATGTGTCATAAATGGGGACATAGATCATATGAGTGTCATGAGGTAGACCAAGCTAGACAGAGGGCTGCATATGTTGCACAACCAGAGGAAGCAGAGGCACCTCCCCAAGAAGCAGAAAATGCTCTAGAAACAGGGGAAGCCCTAGTGCTGAACAAGGTGTTATTAAAACCAGCCAAGGAGGCCACCGAACAAACACAGTGGAAGGCTTTGTTTAGAACAGTTTGTAAGTCACATGGTAAGTGTTGTAAGTTAATTATTGACAGTGGTAGTACAGATAACTTGGTGTCCACAAAGATGGTGGAAAAATTGGAATTGAAGCAATTGAAACATCCCACCCCTTACAAAGTTTCATGGCTGCAAAAAGGCCATCAGTTGCTGGTGGATGAACAGTGCGAGGTGGAGTTTCAAATAGGCAGATATAAGGATAAAGTCATTTGTGACATCATGCCGATGGATGTATGTCACATACTGCTGGGCAGGCCTTGGTAGTACGACAGAAAGGTGGTGCATGATGGATTGACGAACTGTTATAAGTTTGTCAAGGATGGAATCAAGCATACGCTTGTGCCCATCAAAGAGGAAGGGACAACAAGAACAAGTGAGCCAAGAGCGTTGTTGGTTAGCGGAAAACAGTTTCTGAAACAAGTTGAGGATAGCGAGATGGGTTATGCAGTTGTAAAAAGAGCAAAGACAGTGTTATTGCATACAGAGGCATCAGATTTACCCCTAGAAATTCAACAAATGTTGAAAGAATTTACAGACATAGTGGTGGATGATTTGCCGGACAAATTTCCCCCCAGAAGAAGTATAAGTCACCATATTGACTTCATACCCGGAGCCAGTTTTCCGAACAAGGCAGCATACCGAATGAGACCCAAGGACAATGAAGAGATTAGGAAGCAGGTGCAGGAACTGCTAGACAAAGGATTGATAAGGGAGAGTTTGAGCCCTTGCGCAGTTCCAACGGTTCTCGCTCCCAAGAAAGGAGGAGAGTGGCGGATGTGAGAGCCATCAACAAAATCACCATCCGGTACAGGTTTCCACTACCATGGATGGATGACATGATGGATTGTTTAAGCGGGGCAGCATATTTTTCTAAGATAGACTTGAAGAGCGGGTATCATCAGATCCAGATACGAGAGGGGGACGAGTGGAAGACAACCTTTAAGACGAATGAGGGGCTGTATGAATGGCTGGTCATGCCATTTGGACTGAGCAATGTGCCCAGTACATTTATGCGGTTAATGAATGAAATGCTGAAGGAGTACATCGGAAAATTTGTGATAGTATACCTGGACGACATATTAATTTTCAGCAGGACAAGGGAAGAGCACCTTCAACATGTTCGGAAAGTGCTGGAAAAATTACAGCAGAACAAACTGCTGATAAATCTAAAAAAATGTACTTTTCTACAGAAGGAATTGATTTATTTGGGCTTTGTAATAGCAAAAAATGAATTGAAGATGGATCCAGAGAAGATTGCGGCAATAGTTAATTGGCCATCTCCGAAAAGTTTATTTGAGGTACGTAGCTTTCATGGACTAGCAAGTTTTTACCAGAAATTCATAAGAAATTTTAGCAAAATTTGTGCACCTATGTTGGACACCATTAAAAAGGCCAGCCAACCTTTTCGATGGACTGATGCAGTGGAGAGAAGTTTTCAGCTATTAAAGAAAAATATCATAGAGAGGCCGATCATGAGATTTCCAAACTTCAAGAAGCTTATTCAAGTTCGTTGTGATGCTAGTGGTACGACTATTGGGGCTGCACTTAGCCAAGAGGATAAGCCTGTTGCATTTTTCAGCGAGAAGCTAAATGAAAGTAGATAGAAATATTCGTCTTATGACAAGGAGTTCTATGCTGTTATATAGGCATTAAAACAATGGAGGCATTATTTGCTGGGAAACAAATTTGTGTTGTTTTCAGATAATTCTGCACTACAATATGTAATGCAATAGCACAAGTTGAACCACAATCATGCCAAATGGGTGGAGTATTTGTAGAGTTTCAACTTCGTGTTGAAACACATTAGCAGGTAGGCCAACAAGGTGGCAGATGCACTAAGTAGGAGAGCTTTACTTCTACAAGAGAGTACTGTGCAAGTGCTGGGTTTTGAGCACTTAAAGGATTTATACTAGACTGATACAGATTTTAAAGAAGCCTATGAGGCATGTCAGAATCCCTTGGTGAGAGATAACAGTCCATGGTTGGACTACAACTTGCAAGAGAAACTGTTGTTTAAGGGAGGACAACTATGCATACCTGACTGCTCGATGAGGGAGAACATTATTCGGGAGAAGCATAGTGGAGGTCTGGCCGGACATTTCGGCATGGACAAGACACTCGAGCAGCTCAGTCATTTCTATTTTTGGCCAAAGATGCGAAGGGATGTACAACAGTTTGTGACCAGGTGTAAAGTGTGCCAGTTGGCGAAGGGTCACAATCAGAACATGGGACTGTACACACCATTACCTATTCCAGGCAGGTTGTGGGACTCAGTCAGCTTGGACTTTGTCTTGGGTCTACCTAAGACACAGTGAGGTTACGACTCGGTGATGGTAGTAGTGGACAGATTCTCGAAGATGGCGCATTTTATCCCTTGCAGAAAAACCAGTGATGCCACTCACATGGCCCACTTGTTTTTCACAAAGATTGTCAGGTTACATGGGTTGCCTAAGTCTATCCTTTCGGACAGGGATGTGAAGTTTACAGGGCATTTTTGGCGTACCCTGTGGAAGAAGATGGATGCATAGTTGAGTTACAACTCTACTTATCACCCACAAACCGACGAACAAACAGAGGTGGTAAACAGGAGTCTGGGAAACCTGCTACGAAGCTTGGTTGGTGAGAATTCGCAGATGTGGGATCGAGTGCTCACTCAGGCAGAGTTCGCTTATAATGACTCGCCTAATCGTAGCACCGGTTACAGTCCATTTCATATCCTCTACGACATGCATCCCCGCGGAGTGCATGAGTTGCGAGATCTTGGACTACAGGAAAGGCGAAGCGCAGATGGAGAAGATTTCACTAATGCGATGAGGGATTTGCATGAGCAGGTAAAAAATAAATTGAAAGATAGCAGCCAAAAGTATAAACAACAAGCAGATTTGAAGAGAAGGGAAGTACAGTTCAACGTAGGAGATGAAGTCCTCGTGCATTTGCGCAAGGAAAGCTTTCCTAAAGACGCATAAAATAAGCTGAAATATAAGAAGAGAGGTCCTTGTAAAGTCCTCCAGAAATTTTCAGCGAATGCCTATGAGATACAGTTGCCACCTGGAATAGGCATTTCGCCTATCTTTAATGTGGCAGACCTGTTCCCTTACACTGCTGACCCAGAAGAAGAAGAAGAAGACAGAACCACATGGCCTACACGGAATACCCAGGATGGAGGAGAAGCTTGGATGAGACAGATGCCTTACGTTCAGCCTCCCGAGATCAAGAGAATTCTCAACACTCAGGTGGCCAAATGAACTCGGCAGAAGGAGTATTTGCAATACCTGGTCAAGTGGAAGAACTGTCCTATCGAGGACAATTCGTGGCTTGATGCTAGGCAGATTGAGCAGACAGGTTCTTCAGTCGAGAAGCTCATGGACCAGAGCCATGATTTCTTTTTGCCCCGGGAGCCTGATGCAGGAGCATCTAGCTAAGGCACCATGATCGGGTGTTGGTCTCTGCCAGGTTGGAGAGTTGAGTTAACATCTTGTTTGGTTTATTTGTTTAGTTTGTCATAGTAGGAGGTATGATTTCATTTTTGTCTTAATTTCTGTATTAGTCAAAGGTAGTTGGTCGGTTAGGGTTATTACTTGTTTGACTTTAATAAACAACAGATTAATAATTGTCCTGTCATCTTAAAAGGAAAAGACAAATGTGTCTAAATGTAAATCTTGTCATGTAAACAGAACCGAATACTTAGTAGTTATGTAACTATACTACCTACAACCGAAAGTAACTACAGTTTCATTAAGTGTAAACAAAAACGTATAAATGTAATAATGAAAAATATGTAAAAGGTTCAGCATTTCCAGATACAAGTAATAAAAGAGACAGAACGTAAATTTTTCTATCATCCATCTGTATCATTGCCTATGTGCTGTGAAATTGTGTTTTATCTATTGACTAATTGAACTCAGAAACAACAAGTAGAGTGCAGGCCTACAACTATAGGTTGTTTTTCTTTTCCTCTCTTAACAGGAAGTCGAATACTGTAAAACGCATGTAATTTCCACAACTAAAACGGACGGGTACGTGAACAAAACTCACGACTAGGAGAAAGTCATACATTGAACAATCGTATGGAGAATATAGAATCAAGGCATCGGTGAAACAAACTACAATAGAGGTAATTCTGGACGAACCATCACACATTTTCTTTAACAGACAGAGACAGATAATGTGTGTGTATATATATATATATATATATATATATATATATATATATATATATATATATATATATATATATTGCTGCTGTTCAATACAAATTAAATATTACATTGTCCAAAACAAATAGAGTATACAACATCCGCTAGAATGAACAAACCCTAGTCCAGGGTTTGACGTCAAGAAAACCCTTGAGCCCCAACTAGACAGCCAGACCAGAACAATTAATAATCTGGAATTTGAAACCATACACAGGCCTATGTCGCAAGAATGACCCAAATCATACACAGCAACCGAACGGCGATGAGCAATCACCATAGGACCATAAAACCCTAACTACAAGTTGACAAACTATGGAAGACAAAGCCTACCAGCAAAGAGTTGTAGGGTTTGGAGACCGAATCATGATAATCCTTCGCGCCCAAGGTCGAACCCTCGGCCTGTGCAGACAGAACAAACCAAGGTTAGCATACATTACACAGTGATGCCTGAACAGAGATACAACATAAGCAAGGGGAGAGCATAATTTACCTGGGAGCATGACAGGACCAAGAATCTCACGAAATAGAGCCGCAGAAAACCAAAAGAAGCCTGAGACAAGAGGAGCAGGCGTTGGTTAGCTTCTAAACCAGAAGGGAGTGGAGATAAAACACGGAGGGACAAATTACCTGAAGCTGTAGCCGAGCAAGTCATTGTGACGAAACCTGTGCACACAGGAACCAGAATTTAAAACGACTTTAGCACTATAACAGTAGCTAAGAACATTGTCGACAACAGGAAAGAACAACCGGTGGCCCGAGAGACCAGGCATCGAGTCCAAGCAACAACAGAACAAAACAATAACTCACTATGTAGAAGAATACGAGCGGACCAACCTCCAGAGCTGAGACAATTTCATGCAACAAGGAAAAATTCGTTGCCAATAGCACAAGCAAGTCCGGGAGACCAATATTCGATCGCAGCCACACCCAAAAACAGAGTTTGCCATAGGAACCGGGACGAGGCAGAGCACTTTGACAGGAACCCTCGCAGAGCTCCCACAGTAGAGAAAACAACCAAACAATGGCCGGAAAGCACAAAGGTTTTGTGTAAAAGACCAAGCAGGAAAACAAAGACTGAGGTCAGGTACATGGCAGGTTCGCATTTACAAGCCACAATTAATGATTGCTAATTCCAATAAAAATATCCAACACTCATATCTGCAATCAACCGCCAAATCAACAACCGAATCCGCCAACATAATTAACACCGGACAACTTTACATCCAAGGTTACGTTGGAGCTTGGGCTGGGTCCCATCAATAATGTTACAAATAACTATCAATTAAGGAAAATATGAATTAAAATGTCGCCCTTATCAATTTTCCAACACATTGGTTGTTTTACAGTGTCAAGATTGGGAGGGGACAAGTACTTGACTATTAATTTTCTAGAAAAAAGAAATTTGTGTATCAAGTCAGTATTTCTAACTTTTGTACTTATTTGTTTGTCATGAAAATGGGTTTGGTTATGTATTACATATAGTTTTTACACAGTGGAAAAAAGAAAGGAAAAGAAAAATGAATTTTATTGGAATCTTAAATATTATGCTTTATTTGTCTACTATGTACATTGTAAGCTTAAACATTATGCATGGATTTGGCAGAAGAAAAAGAAAAGACTGTTTATTTTATTGAAGAATTATATAGAAAAATGAAATGAATGAAAAAGAAAACACTCTGAGCTTTAGAATATTCTTTCATAGAGTAGAATTTTGATTATGATGTTAGATAGAAACATAATTTTACTGAACAAAAAAGAAATATGAAGACTAGGAGGACTAATATATATATATATATATATATATATATATATATATATAAAGTTAGAATTGAATACAATTTTGTTGTTCCAATATTGCATACAAAATTATTCAAGTACAAGATTATATATATATATATATATATATATACTTAAATGAACGATTGTAAATTAACAGTTTAAGAGTATATTAGTATGTAAATAGGTACTATAAAAAAAAAGTTCTCTTAAAAATACAATTGAAATATTACAAAATCAATTTTGATAGGCCCAAGAGTAAGGAAATAGAATAAGATCATTAAAATAACAGGTTTCATACACAAATCTAACAGTGAAGAGCAAAAACACTAAGAATGCTACTTGATATAATACACAGTCGATACTTGATATAATACACAGTCGATTCTTTTCTCTAGACAAAATAAATATATATACATATGTTACTACAAGAAGCATCGTTCAAGTTGATGTTTGCATATAAATGTTTACAATTTATTTAAAATAGAAATTGAACTACACAGAGTTCAGTGCAAATGGCTATAGAAAAGGGTTATAAAAAACTTAATTAAAGTCAAATAGATTGTAACTATCCCAAAATTCTGTGAAGTACACAGGTACAAATGGTTGAAGACATGAAAATATTCTTCCATTTAGCAAGAATCAATTAATTCAAACATATATGAATTTCGTCTTGATGCACTGTATAAATGCCAGAGTGAGCATAATACCAACCTCGTAAAAAGGGAGTTGAAAAATTAATGCATTGTACTGTCGAACTCGAATTCGAAAACTTTGGAGGAGAAAGGAATATGCTCTTGAACTGTTGAAAGGGTTACTTGAGCACATGAACAAGCCATTAGAACAGTGAAGGAGGAAATATAATGAGATATTAAAAGAATGATTATAGTAGTAAAATTATGATAGCTTTAAATTACATTTAATTTGTATATAGACCGTGACTGCTCTCATTGTTCTCATTAAAAACAATGTCAATGAATTAAGAACTAAAAGAGGAAATAACCGTAAATAAAAAATGTAAGAATATTTTTGAAGATTCAAGATATTAACAGAAATTCTGGATTTAAGACATCTGTGGTTCATTTTTTGTTGAGCTAATATTCTGATTATGCATAGTAATAACCAATATTTGTTAATGTTTCAAATCCTAATGGGGATCCATCATCAGGACAATCCTGTTATCTTCATTCAGAATGGTCCTAATAATGGATCCCTGTTGGGATTTGAAATGTTGACAAATATTGGTTATTACTGTGGATATTCCAAAGATTAAATTAACAGAAATTACCATATAAACAACTTTACAGGACCGAGCAAGTAAATAGCCACTAGGATGTATAATAGAAAACATATAAAAAAGAATGATTTGGTGAAAGTAAACTTCCAAGTAGTAACTACAATGTGAAGGAAACCCAATACATAACCCTAAAACGAGACTAATAAATATGTAGGAGTTTAGAAGGAGAATGGTGAACCAAAAGAATGCAAAAGCCCATAATCAATTTCAAAAATCAAGAGTATAATAAATATATAACAAATGAAATTACAAGATGAATCGAACACCATACTAATTTCGACCATATAAAGAGAAAAATAAGATACTACAGAGGGTTCTTATTAAATAATCTTGACAAAGGTGTAAAAACATTTTAGAATTATCTGTGGATACAGGTTTTAAAACCAACCATTTAAAAAAAAATGTAAGTGTATACAAGTTAGCATGCCCCTAAGTAGAACTTCCTGGAGGGAAACAACTTGTAAAGAAAGTTATTCTCACTACTTGGGTATAATGACGACAAACCATTGTTCCTCAAACCGTAGTTGGTAAAAAAATTCATGGTTGCAAGGGTAAATAGAGCTGTGAGATTTTCGAAGCCATTGATCTGTAGAAAAACCTTGTAATAGAGGCAATAGATTAAACTCATGAAATATTGCCTACATTTTTAATCTTAACCAACATATTCAAAGCAATGGAGAAGAATTACAAGAGTATTAAGAAGTAAAAATTACCAGGAGTACGATTCACATGACCAAGCAGGCACACCATGACAAAGAAAAGTCGAAACCGCTGATAAAATTAGTAGATAACAGTCAAGAAACACATTCACAGAATAAAAAGTGAGGTTGGTGAAGGAGGACCCCAATAACTCGAGCTAGTTGCAAGGTTGCAAAGCTCAGTCGACTGTAAACTCCATGAAAAATTAAATAACACACAATGTAGAGACACAATAGTCATTAACTCACCACTAAACCCTAAAAGTAGTAAATCATCATTGAGTTAGAGTAGATCCCTCATCACCGTAGATCGGTTAGGTCAGAAGGAATTCCATGGAGGAATCATGAACAAACACATATACCATGGAGTAGGTAAAAAAAATTAATATGTTTAAATATGTCATAAAAACCCAAGGAATTCGATAATTAAACCCCAATGATAACATGCCCCTTTCATCTATTCGAACTATAGATTGGTTGTCGATTTGGTAGGTGAGTATGAGCAAGCCATGGAAGAGTTATTCGTTAACATGTCAATGTATGGAACTTTCTGGACAAATATAAATATAAACCTTGATATGTAACGCCGAGCCAAGCCTACCAATAACCTCAACAATATACTACATTGTTAAAAAAAATATTTATACTAGAGAACTTTATAACAGTGTGATGGTACATGTAATATCCCAAAGGCCATTCATATACATGTTTTGTTGAACCTGTAAATTGGATGAGAGGTATATGATACTCTTATGTTTGGTTCATTGGCCCTACAATTATTGAATTAATTGTAGAGAATCATCAATAATCGGAAGAACGACATTACAAACAAAAAAAATGTAATCCAAATTAATATTAGAAATAATATTTATGCAAAGGAAACAACTATTGAAAATACTTCAATAGTTTTAATGACATAATATGAACTCATTTGATACAAATAACTTATAAATGTAATATTCCTAATAGGAATATTCAGTAAATAACAAAGACATGCATAAAGCTACAAAAATATAAATTTAACACATGCATGCACCATCAGAAAATTAAATAAACTAGGCAAGAATGTTGAGCCATTTTATTAATAATGTTGGAAATCAGGTACAAAATAGAATAGAACAATAGATCTTGGGATTTCCACTGCATGCATGCAAAACCCAGGTGAAATGAAGTATACCTAAGTGCTAGAAAATGGCCCAAATAATTAACTCGCACTACCTAGAAATTATGTCACTGCTGCTGAAGATGAAATAGTGTTTTCACCCTCAATACTGCTCCAAAAATTCTAAAAATTTAATCTGAGGCTCCTCACACCAAACCCATACAAACAAAAAAATGGTTTGGCTTAAATCCAAGCCAATATCAAACCCACCAAGTGGTGTGAATTCCCTAGTTTACCTATAAAATACACTGCTAAAGAAATGTCGATTTTCAACCTGAATACTACTTAGAAAATTCTGAAATTTTAACCACGAACTTCTCTCAAAAAACCCTAAAAACCTAGAAAAATGTTGGGTAGATTCTAGTTGATCCAAAAATACCCAATCTACTATGATTCTCCTAGTCTACCCAACTCTACACATTGGTCCAAATAAGATAAATTTGTACCACAATGCTCCAATTCTTCAGTCCTACAAATTCACTACAAAATCCTCCAAAATCTCAAGTACTCCAACCCTCTATAGCTGATTTTCAAATGGACACTTCTAACTGCTTGTGTGCCTAGAAAATACACAAAATTGGGTAAACACTTGCAATAATATTTGTGGAAACACAGAAGACGGACTCCCAACTTCCTCAGTAGGGAGACACTCGAAGTTCTCTGAAATGAGGGTGGAATTCTGCCTAGAATTCCTATGCTCAACAACACTCTAGCCCTTGTGCTAAATAACTCAAAGAGAAGATGCAATGTGAAGTGTAATAGTGAAAATATGCCCAACAAATGAGTCTCTCCTCCTTATATAATTTCTCTCCATGCTTATAGAATCCTTTTTATTATTATTTTTTTGGTGGGCACCATTTTCCACTTAATAGAATTTTTCCGCCATTTTAATAAAATAATATTTGTTGCCATTCTCCGATAAATATTATTTCTTGTACTTTTATAATAAAAATAATATTTCCCCTCTTTTAATAAAAATTTAGAAAAAACCCTTAGCAATTTTGTACTCACAAAATTTGGGAGTATTAGAGTCCTCCCTACCAAAAATTGCTTGTCCTCAAGCAATGCCTGAATAAGTGCTCCCCATTTCTACTATCCGAAACTATCTCTGCAACAATACCAAGGTCCCAAATGTGCCACTGAGTCATCCCTATCTAATGCACTAGCTTGTCATAAAGGAACCCCTTGATACTAGGATCCCAAGCCATCATGATGAACATGAAGCACACCTTTCGCCACCCACTATCCAACCAGGTATAAGGTACAAAATCTCTCCCCATACTGTCCATGAATAGAGTATCACGATAATATAAAATCTTGATCAACCCCTGAAGATTCCCTACTGAGTATTCAATCTCATGTACTTCAAGAGTAGGCTATCAAAGATATAATCCAACCCTTGTGTAGATGAATATTCACTTGCATGATGTCTCCCTAATCTCCTCCTACTGATCATCGTGCCATGCTGGTGAAGTCTCCCATGCCAACAAAAAACCACTAAAACCTAATGGAAGATTTGAATGATCTTCCCCTATAAGAACCAACTCATCCCTAAGGGTAGTTGAACTGCCAAATCTTGTGATGCCAAGATCCCATACCCATCGTAGTGTGAGACTGTCCTGCCGACACCACAAAACCCTAGTCATGACTAACTGCCCAACGTGCTCGTACCAAAGCCTCCTCTCCTACAATGCTCGGTCACAATATCTGTCATGATAGAAGCTATTCCAAAGCTACAAGGGAAACTCAATAATGCTAGAGTCTACCACTCCATGGCTAGCCTCAATCTTGAGTAGCAGTCTGCCTCACCATATGTTGAAGACCGCACTGATCCCCCATGTGTCAACTAGCTAATGAATAGAATCACCTACTATCATGGCCATACTCACCATGAAGTGGAGCGAGCCATTATTCAACTGGATCCCATAGACACACTGGAAGTTCACAACTCCCACTTCTCACTGGTTGTTACCGTGAAGCCCTTCTATTTGCTAGAATCCTTTTGCGTCTCATCTCTAAATATTGTATGGAATCATATGACCACCAGTCATCAAGAATCAGTCCTGTACATACCAAATTGCTCTGCTCCTACCAGACCACACAATGAAATTTTCTATCCCAACTCTTTCTGATGCACTTAGACACTGCATGAAGTCCAGACATCCTCCTGTAGACAAAGTCTACCATCCACTGTACCTCGTGCTCATATATCGCCTCAGTTTGTCCTAAGAAAAGTGCATCATGCAGCTCCCTTGTGATCGTCTCCCTAAGTGTGAGATCATGGGCAAAACATATGATACGCCTACGACACACCACAAAATTCCTGAGGCTGTATATGTTAGCTCATGCCTTGACCAAATTCCATCATCAAGAAGTATCTCTTTGGATACACTGTGTCCCATCTAAATGTCTCGAGTAAGCCTCTCACATCCTATTGCATGTATTGAGAGCATAAAGGGGCAGCAACCAAAATCTCTACAACTGTAAGAAATATTGAAGAGTGATAGGTGTATAGGTCCCTAAGGGTAGGATCAAGAGCCCATATGGACACTCAAGGGTAATCTTATGGATGTCCCTTTCTACCCCTCAGATCTGTTGATACTCAAACACTTGTCTCTATTTAAAACAATGTTCCTAGATGCTCATCCATCCCCTCATCGACTCCGAGTAAGTGGAACTCAATGGTATGTCTGATGTCCCTATTAGGAGTCCTCCACGGAGACAATGCTCCAAGATCTTGATGTGTAGTACTATATACCACCATTCACAACCATGTGTCCCTGTTCACTCCTGCATACCACTGTGCCTTGAGACATACTACTGTACACCCGTGAAATCGACCACCTGTTGTTGTGTCACCATGTATCCTCTTGTGTTCCATATGTACCATTGCATCCATGACTACACACGCAAACCAAATGCGGTATGAGTCACTCCTACTACATGGTGCAAACCCATGCACCATGACACACCACCATACACCTTCGTGCTCCTATGTAGGCCATTTCTCATCATTGCATACCCCTATACACCAATAGATTCTAGGGTCTAAAATTAGGTCTATATGCATCAAGCTACATCCCTTTGAATAACATTGGACTCTGCGACATATCTTTGTACACCACTGGGTACCACTTCCTACTATCGTACCACCCTGTATCATATGGTATCCCACATGTACCACAGTATCCGCCACTCTACTAGTGAACCCACCATGATGTGCATCATATTTCCTCATTTGTCATGCTAAACCTGAGTGACCTAAATCCACACTTGCTAGATGGGATATTGTTGATGTGTCGATCCTCAATGGTTTTTGTGCCCAATACATCATTGAGAGAGCATCGTCTCCATACAATGCTCTGTCTGGTGGCCTACCCATGCCACCTCCTTCGACAAGCTACTACCAGAGTATGCTAAGCATCATGCAACCCCATGCACAACCAACATACCCAAACAACCCACGGAGTCTACTCTCAAACTAATTGGCCACTAGTAGCGATTAGAAACACCCTAGATAATATGTGCACTCAATTGTTGGGTCATGTTAGGGTCCCACCCTAACCCCCTTATTTATGTCATGGGATCACGTCATAGTCAAGAGTCAATAAAGCCCATATTAATAATTGTAAGTGGTTAACCCGCAATTAATGACGGGACCACGGTTAGTTGCAAATGGGCGGTAGTATTAGTTAGATGGTAAATGGGCGGTAGTATTAGATAGATGGTATTAATAAAATCCACGATATTGGCTCGTGGTATTGCATGTATGAGTCATATATAAAGGATAGAGACTCCCTGCGAGGAGTATTGTGTCTTGTTTTGTAATCGAGCTCTGCTCTATTGGAGGTTGCCCCCTCGAAGAGGCTTGTGAACATTTCTCTCTGGATAATAAAATCATTGCTATTCTGTGCTCTGGGTATATTTTCTTCGCATATTCTGTGTTCTCGGTATCTTTTCTTCGCAAATTCTATGTTTGGGTATCGCTTTGCAGGTTAAGAGCATAACAAGTGGTATCAGAGCACTTTCCAGGGCTCGGTGGGATCTCCAAATTTTAGCAAAATTTTTTTTTAGGCTAGAGACGTGTTCCAGCGTCTTTAAACCACGGGATCTGTCGTTAAGCGCATAAACCTGCGGATTTGGGGAGGCATGCACGCAGGAAATACAAGAGGTGGTCACGTCTGTTGGACTCCCTTGTAACCCCTGTGGGTACCCCTTCGAGTAGTAGCGCATTAGACAGAACCGCGCACGGACTGTCTTCCACGTACCCTCTAGGTATATAGGAAGCCTCCTAGCTCCCTTGAAACCTCGCCATAGATAAAACTTCGGCCGTCTTGTGGCTACAGTACACCGAGAACAGCACTCAGAGATATTACTCGCCCGTACGATAGGGTAGTCGGGTTGTACGGCTAAGGGTACGGTCGATCCTCCTTAGTTAGAGCCCTAAAACATTGGGCCGAGTACTATTGTCAGACCCTTATGTATATTGTGATCTGTAGCACCTGACACTCCCCAAGACCATAGTTCCCTTTCTCTCGAGGGATCACACATCATCTATTCCAGATCAACAGCAGCAGTTGTTCCACCATTCAGATCTCTCAGATCCACCAGATCGGATATTCCAGATCAGCAGCAGCAGTTGTTCCACCATTCAGATCTCTCAGATCCACCAGATCGGATATTCCAGATCAGCAGCAGTAGTTGTTCCACCATTTAGATCTCCCAGATTTGCCAGATTGGAGTAGTTGGAAAGGGTTCCTGTACCTGGATATAATTTTCGCAGGACTTTTGGTGGCATTGACATTTTGAGGATTTGGCGACTGCAGTATTGATCAGAAAGGAGTAAAACTCCATTAGGAGTTTTCCAAAAAAAAAAAAAAAAGGTCTGAGATCTTCCAGGGCGCTTATTGGTGACCTAGCCCATCAGAATCAAGACGACGAGCTGAGCAAGGTGGTACCATTCAATTCTTAGTAAAAAAAATTTCGGCGGTCCCAAATTTTCGTCAGACGGGTGTATGGTAGAAACTCGCACTCAAGCAATGGCCAATGAAAGGATAGAAAAAATAGAAGAAGATGTGCACTCCCTCCACTCTGCGGTGGAAAGGATCGAAAATCATCTTAAAGGATTAGATTGCCTACTACAGGACAAGGGCAAGGAGCCAGCCCACGAGGAGGCGTATAAGGGTCATGAATACCATGAGGGGGAGTCTAGCCACTCTCCTCACGTCTGGCACACCCATCCACCACCCAATCAGAGACCTCCCAAGTTGGATATGCATAAATTTGACGGTTCTCACACGTCCGCATGGCTAGCACAAATGGAGCAGTATTTTCAATTGAATCATATCATAGATGAGGGGACTAAGCTTATGGTGGGCACCATGTACTTGGACAGTGAACGATGGCAATGGAAGGAATGGTATCAGCGTTGCAATGGACAATTTCAGAATTGGGGCCAATTTACCAAAGCTCTTCGAAATCGCTTTGAACAGGAAGACTCTTTTTTGCGGCGTCTCACTAAGCTCCGACAGACGGGTACAGTGGATGAATATATTACCGCTTTTGAAGCCTTAGCCTTCCGCACTAAGGGTCTCACAGATGAATTCTACATGGAATGCTTTATCAGCGGTCTTAAAGAAGCCATCAAAGCTCAGGTTCTACTCCACCACCCCCCCACATGGAACGAGGCTTGCCAGGTAGCCCGTAAGGTGGAACGGGCATTAACAGCTCAATCCAGCCACCCCAACTTTCCCGCTAAAGGTCGTCCCTCACAGGCTCCCAATATGACCCAAACACTTAAGATTCAAAAGGTGTCACCTGCAGAAATGGCCGAAAGAAGGAAGCAAGGACTATGTTACTACTGTGATGAAAAATATTCCCCGGGTCATAAATGCAAAGAGCACAAGTTTTTTCAAATAGATGCCACTGACTACAGCTCCACCGAGGAAGATCCACCACTTGAGGAACCAAAGGCGACTGAAGAAGATCACCAACAGGAGATGGTATCTGATGAACCAATGATTTCGCTACATGCATTGGCAGGAATTTCTTCACCTCAAACTCTCAAAATCAGGGGTTTTCTTAAACATCGGCCAGTAATAGTTTTGATTGATAGTGGAAGTACCCATAATTTCATCCACCAAAAGATCGCTGAAGCAGCACATTGTTATGTCCGAGCAGTTTCTAACTTCCAAGTCCAGATTGCAGATGGAGGCACAATGAAATGTGAAGGTCGCTGTGAAAATGTCAAAATTCAAATGGGGGATTATCAATTGAAAACCCACATGTTTGCAATACACATGGGGGGTTGCGACATTGTCCTAGGTGCGGAATGGCTCCGCACTCTTGGGCCAATCACAATGGATTTCCAGGAGTTATATATGAGTTTTAAGCAGAACGACTACACACATACCCTCCGTGGGCTACAAGCGGGAGCCCCTTCTATCATAAGCTCGCATCGTATGGAAAAATTGTTAAAAAAGGGCCATCATGGAGTAGTAGCTCAATTTAATGCCATCCAGGTAGTAGATACCATGTCTTCGCCAATTCATCCTGAGATGCAACAGATTTTGAATAAACATCGGACGGTCTTTGACAAACCTCATGAACTTCCACCCTCGCGAGGGGAACATGATCATAGCATCACATTGGTCCCAGGGGCCCAACCCCCAAATGTGCGGCCATACAGACATCCGTTCACCCAAAAGAATGAAATAGAAAAAATCATCAAGGAATTGTTGGAAGCAGGTGTCATTCGTCCTAGTATTAGTCCTTACTCATCTCCAGTCGTCATGGTCCTCAAGAAAGATGGGGAGTGGCGGATGTGTCCAGACTTCAGGGCCCTCAATAAGTTAACAGTAAAAGATAAATTTCCCATCCCAGTGGTTGACGATTTGCTGGACGAACTCAATGGGGCTCAATTCTTCACTAAATTGGATCTTCGCTCAGGTTACCACCAAATTCGCATGAAGGAAGTTGACATTCCCAAGACAGCTTTCAGAACTCATGAAGGCCATTATGAGTTCTTGTTCATGCCATTTGGTCTCTGTAATGCCCCCTCTACTTTTCAGAGCCTTATGAATCACCTCCTCAGACCATATCTCAGAAAATTTGTCCTGGTCTTCTTCAGTGACATCCTCATCTATAGTGGCACTTGGGCGGCACATCTTAAGCATGTAGATATCCTCTTGCAACTGCTCTGCAAGCATAAACTATTTGTCAAAATGTCTAAGTGTGCGTTTGGCATGGAAGAAGTTGAGTATTTAGGCCACATTGTGGGCCGTGAAGGTGTCAAGGTTGATCCCAAAAAGATCCAGGCAATGCAAGAATGGCCTCAACCTAAGAACTTGAAACGCTTGAGAGGATTTTTGGGTCTCACAGGCTATTATCGTAAATTTGTCCGCAACTATGGCCGCATAGCGAAGCCCCTGACGCAACTTCTCAAGAAAATTTCCTTCTTCTGGAACGAAGAAGCACAACAGGCATTTACCGCTCTCGAAACCGCCATGTGTTCCACTCCGGTCTTAGCACTACCAGACTTCACCAAAACATTTGTCATTGAATCTAATGCTTCGGGAACAGGTATTGGAGCAGTCTTAATGCAGGAAGGGCGACCATTGGCCTTCACCAGCCAACAACTAAGTGGGAAGAACTTGGGCCAATCTACCTATGAGAAGGAAATGATGGCCATATTACATGCAGTTGAGACCTGACGACCTTACTTGTTGGGGCGACGTTTCGAAATCCACACAGATCATCACAGTCTTAAATATTTTTTGGAGCAACGCCTATCCTCCCCCCAACAAAATAAATGGTTAGCCAAAATGCTGGGTTATGATTATGAGATCATTTACAAGAAAGGGAAAGACAACAGGGTAGCAGATGCATTGTCACGCCAATTTGAGGAGGAAAGCACTCTGCTCGCAATATCCCTCACCATTCCAGACTGGATTGAAGAGGCTCGCGGGGAATGGTTTTCACATCCTGAGCTCTCCCAACTCATTTCTCAATTACAGGCAGATCCTAATTCCAGCAAGGGCTACTCGTGGCAGAATGATATTCTTCGCTACAAGGACAGAGTCGTCATATCACCAACATCCACCCTCAAAAGTCGCATTTTGGCAGAATTGCACTCCTCTCCCATTGCAGGACATTCGGGCTTTCAGAAGACATACGCTCGCACCAGAAGATCATTTTTTTGGACCGACATGAAACAGGACATCCTTACTTTTGTAGCAGAATGTGACGTTTGTCAACGCCACAAGGGGGAAACCTTCAACACACCAGGCACATTACAACCATTGCCCATTCCGGCGTCAATTTGGATGGAGGTCTCCATGGATTTCATTACAGGTCTTCCAAAGTCTGGGAACAAATCAGTCATCATGGTGGTTGTGGACCGACTATTGAAGTATGCTCATTTCTGCGCTCTACTCCAACCATTCACACCTACTTTGGTTGCTCAAACTTTCATGGATCAAATCTTCAAATTGCATGGCATGCCCACTTCGATTGTGTCCGTCCGCGACCCAATCTTCACCAGTAATTTTTGGCAGGAGCTCTTCAGAATACAAGGCACTCAACTCAAACTCAGTACTTCATATCATCCGCAAACAGATGGTCAAACCAAAGCCGTCAACAAATGTCTAGAAACCTACCTTAGGTGTTTCACTTCAGAAAAACAACACCTTTGGGCACAGTGGTTAGCTCTGGCGGAATGGTGGTATAACACCAACTATCATGCCACCACCAAAATGACTCCCTATGAAGCAGTCTATGGACAACTTTCGCCGTCCCCTACTTCTTATCTCACGGGGTGCTCCAAAGTACAAGCAGTGGATCAACTCTTACAACACCGTGCAACCATGTTGGCCCACTTGCGCGAGAATCTTCATCAAGCTCAGAACCGTATGAAGCAACAGGCTGACCAACATCGCTCAGAGCGCCAATTTCAAGAAGGGGATCAGGTCTTTTTGAAGCTGCAACCATATAAGCAAACATCACTCAAAGACAAGGGCTGTCAACAGCTCTCTCCAAAATTCTACGGACCATATCAAGTACTTCAGCGCATTGGAGAAGTGGCTTACAAGCTGGCTTTGCCACCTACAGCAAAAATCCACCCAGTTTTCCATGTATCGTGCCTCAAGAAAGTGATTGGGAACAATTGTCGAGTTCAAACCAGTCTACCTGAATTGGATGAAGAAGGATCAATCTGGCTTCAACCGGAACAGGTTCTAGACACACGAGACAAGCACCTGCGTGGCCGCGTGATTAAGGAGGTCCTAGTCAAATGGAAAGACACCTCACCGGAAGATGCAACTTGGGAACCAGCCGCTATTCTTCAGCAGTTTCTGCAGCTTTAGCCTTGAGGACAAGGCTAGTCTTAAGGGGGAGGGCATGTTAGGGTCCCACCCTAACCCCCTTATTTATGTCATGGGATCACGTCATAGTCAAGAGTCAATAAAGCCCATATTAATAATTGTAAGTGGTTAACCCGCAATTAATGACGGGACCACAGTTAGTTGCAAATGGGCGGTAGTATTAGTTAGATGGTAAATGGGCGGTAGTATTAGATAGATGGTATTAATAAAATCCACGATATTGGCTCGTGGTATTGCATGTATGAGTCATATATAAAGGATAGAGACTCCCTGCGAGGAGTATTGTGTCTTGTTTTGTAATCGAGCTCTGCTCTATTGGAGGTTGCCCCCTCGAAGAGGCCTGTGAACATTTCTCTCTGGATAATAAAATCATTGCTATTCTGTGCTCTGGGTATATTTTCTTCGCATATTTTGTGTTCTCGGTATCTTTTCTTCGCAAATTCTATGTTTGGGTATCGCTTTGCAGGTTAAGAGCATAACAGGTCAACTATACCACCAATGTTGTAGACATCCTGCATCTCTAGTATATGATAGGAAGCCCCACTTGGATCCCAATGCCAACCTAGGCCTCCAACATCCCCGATGTCTGAAAAATCCTATTGAACTTCACTTTGGATTATGATCATCTCCATAGGTCTAGCCCAC
Organism: Pinus tabuliformis; assembly: GCA_031772625.1. Taxonomy (NCBI): domain Eukaryota; kingdom Viridiplantae; phylum Streptophyta; class Pinopsida; order Pinales; family Pinaceae; genus Pinus; species Pinus tabuliformis. The sequence goes on from CM062805.1 coordinate 337,653,953, forward strand.
ACCATTGGTAACCGATTCAAAATCTCTCGCCATCCATCCCCAAGGGAAGAATCAAATGCACATGTACTCATACACACAATAACCTCAACGTGCAAATATTACACCCTGCAAAACTCATGTTTCCTCATCTCATTGTCCTGGTCAACACATGATATCTAATTAGGTACTCTGCCTCTCTCTCTTCCATATGTAGAGGTAACCTATCTATGCTGCAAGCCCCATCTATGTATGCCTAAAGAGGGTTGCTATGATGCTCCAATGTGTACTCCTCTAGTTGTACCATTAGTGAATCCAACTGTTCCCCAAAACGAGTTAGCTTGGCCACTGAATTGGCACAAACCACTCTCATGCCCTCCAACTCCTCATTCTGCTACATAATGGTCTCTTAGACTGTCATAGCCTTATTTTTCAATGCAAGAAGGTTGGATTGGAGTTGTTGAAACTACTATGGGAGGCTATCATTTGTAAACTCAGTCACAACTCTGGATACCTTTATGTCTCCTGGCACCTCATCCATGGTGGATATGTCTCTTGGAACCTCATCAATAATGGATACCTTTGTGTCTCCTATCACCTCATCAACTTATTGTGGGTGGCCATAATCTAGAAACTTGGTCACATCTTTGGGTACCTCATCAACAGATGGCCCTATGGGTTTATGCTCAACTGTCTCCACCATTGTGTCAACTGGGCTATCAAAGGAATATCCAACACGAGTGACTCTTACATCATATTGGATATATCTATGTGCTCCTCACAATCCTGTGTGCCCTCAACCTCATGATTAACTTCCTCCTCAAGCTCTTCATTAGTGTACCTGTGTCCTAGGCCCCAAGATTTGAAGTAAGAAGTCCTCTTGGTCCCATGATCTAACTGCTCTCATCCTGTCAACTCATTTTAAGTAGGTCTATTGCCATGATTCTATTGACTTTCCCCACATGGTGTAAATGGATTCACTCCTATTAGCACCTAAATTTGCCTTAGGATGAAGGAAGGCAACATTTAGGGTAACCAAAAACCACACTCGGTCTAGTAGCTAGCCCTACCAGAACAGGAGAGGGCTCTCTCCGGGTCACACTCAGGAAAATAAAAAATAGGGTCTGAGATGACTCAAAAATGAATACTGATTTTAGGCTAGGTAAATGGATGTGATAGAGGTATTTTGACAAATGACTGAGTTTTCTGGGATGTGTGGGACTAAGGAACAGCATAAGCAGAGAATTTAACTCAAAGACGCAGATTATTTTGTGAGGCAAGATAGGTGGAAAGTATAGAAATTAGATTTGAAATAACATGAAGTGGAGAGATTGTTTAAGAGTGTGAAAAGGGCATAAATACATGAATCCTTTTCAATAGAAGAAAACATAGAACGTGAAAACTATCCCAAGGCAAAGCAGCACATTGAATTCTACCTTTTTACTTAGAAAGCTTTCACTGGAAATGAATATGAATGAAAATATGAAACATAACGAAATACATATGAAACATAAAGAAGATACATTTTCTAAACTCACGCCACAGGAATCTCATGAACCAGAGCTGCAATCTTTCATTAATTCTCTGTCAAAATGTACAGTGAGTGACTAGGTTTCTCTCCCACAGTTTCCCAGAAATTCCAACCCTTTACAAAATGACTCTCAATACAATAAATAAGATTTTCCATGAGAAGGTCGATCAACGCAGGAAATGAAGAGCCAACCATCAGCAGTTATATTTAATTTTCTATGAAGACCAATTAGAAAAAAGAAAATATGAGCATAGATTTTGTGGGTGGCTGTTCGCCTTCATTTGGCCACTTGGATAAAATCCAAAAATGATTTTTAAACTTTGCCTTTGATGCCATGAAAAATGTATTGTAAATGAGAGGGCCCACTTGGAGAAAATTGCAAATCGAAATTTCGCAAAGTGGGAGCGATTTTGGCCTTTGGGTCTCTGTGCGCCGCGCCAAAAATTGTATGTGTTGCGCTACTTTGGGGCTAGCTTTGAGGCACCTTATAAAGTCAAAATTAAGCCCAAGTGTGCTTGTTGGAAAGCCCTGTCTGTCTACTTTCCAACCCAAGTGGAATTTCTAAATTTGGTGCCCATTTTCCCCTTCAAACCTGCAATCTCCCAAGACTGCTTCCTGTGTGTCAAAATAGGGGCAGAGAGGTCATTTTTAGGGTGTTTTTGACCTCCTGAGGACTCAAATTGGCCCAAACTTCTCGGCCATATACCAACAGTCATGATTTTCCATGTAAAATCCAAAAATTCAAACCTTTTTTCATTTGGAGCTCCCTAGTGTAAGCGCATGCCAGGTGGCACGACGCATAAGGAGAAAAACCCTGTTTTTTACACAAAAATTTCCAAAAACACCAAAAATACCCCAAATTTCTTGAAATCTGGGCTGGAGCTTCCTTATCAAGTGTTATGCTGGGCTAAAGAGGCCTCAGCCAATATCTGAAGTCGATCAAGCTCCCTTTGCCTCTTTTGCTTCTTGATTGCCTTCCTCAATTTCGCCTTCAAATTCCTGATTCGGGCCTTGAACACTTTGTTTCGCGCCATGTAGTGGAAATCCATGTGTCTCAGAAATGCATGGTCCTTGTCAGCCTTGTCCAGCAGCCTCTCTAATTGCATGTTAATTCTCTCGAGATTGGCCTCCCAATCCTCATTAATCTCTTGCTCCAATGACGTGAGCTCAACCCTTCTCCTTTGCGCGACTTGGTGATTCTCGCGAATGTTTTGTAGCTCCATGATCGCTTGCTAATCCTCAAGCTGTTTGTTCCTCTGCTCTAGATATTTCATGTTGCATTTGGCTCTTTCCAAATCAAGGGACAAGGCTTGAATCTCTGCTCATTTCTCCTGGATGATCTCTTTAAGATGTGCACTTGGCGGATCCGTATCTGTATCATCATCATGAAGGAGAATGAATTCGGTATCTCGTTCACTTTATGGCTCACCTGAAGGCCCCTCATCCTGTATTGGCTCCTTGACTTTGTCCTATTCCTGTGATGTTGATGGAGGAAGCGAGGCCCCTTCCACCCCAGGTGGAGATAACACTCGCTTTGCCACTGCAAAAAAACGTCTGGTGCCCTTCTGATATGTGATGAAAACCAGCACACTAGCAATCTCATGGCACTCATACCGATGAGAAGGTTCACCCTCATGCTTAACCTCTGATACTCCCCGTGAAGCTCTGAAGAAATCACGCGAAATGAAATCATCCCAAGTGATGCCCTGCAATCCAAGCTGATGAACCACCAAAATCTTGATAAGAGCAAAATGATAGACACTGTTAAGTTGCTGCTAAGGTGTTTTACGCTGTATAAAGGTGGTCATCCTCTCTATGTTCTGGCAAATGAAGTACGGAATGTTCATCATCCGTACCCTGGTGAAATGCATGAGCAATCTGATGTGGTAAGCATAAAGACGAGAGAACCGTCCCTCACAGCTGAAATATTTCATGATCAATCTCATTCGTGGAGCATATTCATCCTTTAGATATCGGAACGGGAACACTCCCTTGAGATGCCTTAAGAAACTGGTTTTGATGTATGGCTCATAATGCTGCCGGTAAATCTTCTATTTCTTGTGCCATGGTTCGCCAATGTTCGGTATACCGGTTGCTAATGAGACATATTTTGGTGTAAGTGTGAAGGTGACACCAGCCAAGATAGCTTTATCTCCGTGCAAGTGCAGCACAAAAAGACGAGCCAACTCATGATGAAATTAGACACTATCTACCTTTTGACAAAACTCATAACATGACTGATGCTGAAAACATGACATAGCAAGAGGACAGGCCTGCAATTCTATAAGGGTGGTCGATTCCTCTCTCACATGTCTTCCACTTTTATGAGTCCTCCGGTGTGCCTGTTCTTCCAAGGGAGAGTCACTTTGGGTTTCCACCTCATAGTCCGATGAATGCTCAAATGCCATGACTGTTATACAAAATACCCTGAAGACAAGATGACTACTGTGTATGAACTGTGCTTGAACTGCTCTTTTTGATGTGTTGAAATCTGCCACCAAGGGGAAAATGCAACAAGGGACTGTTAGGAAGGGGAATAATATGAAGGGATTAGGGACTATGAGGAGGAATTTTATTTAGGGAGTCAGGAGTTTAGGAGATTTTATATAGGGTAGGGTTTGGGGTGTTAGGAAAATTTATATGGGGTAGGGTTTGAAGTTTTACCTTTGACAAATGTGCAGAGGGGATAGGGAATAGGATTTTAGTAGCATTTTAGGATAGGGAGAAATGGAAAAAGTGGAATAGGGAAGAAGGGAATGAGGGAAAGAAGGAAAAATGAAATGGGGGAAGAACCTTGGCACCAACACAATGACTTTGTAACCCTAACATCATTTGCTTTGATGATTTTAAGTGGTAAGGTTTAAGAGTTTTTGTGCAACCATAAGCCTCCATTTACTATCATCATACTAACATAAAAATGGATGAAACACTAAGAGATTGACCCCACCTGGCAAATTCAAGGGATTGAAGGCGATTGGTTGCAAATACTAAGCAAAATCAGGGTTCTGTGTATATGCGCCGAGCCAAGAACCCGGTGCGCCGCGCTCTCTGTGTGCATCACAACCATTCAAATTAACATTGGGCGGATATCCACAGTGTGCCACACGCTCTATGTGTGTTGCGCTACTCCACCTATGCATCACGCTTCAATTCTTAACACAGTCACGACCTTTCCAAACGGCAGTTTGCTCTCCAACCTCCAAATTCGACTTTGCAATAAGATTTCTTGAATGTAACTTGACACAAATGATTTATATAACTTGGAGAAATATGTTGCAAGAGTTGGATTTGATTTTTTCTTCCTCCAAAACCCATTTTGTAATGTTTTCACTTTGACACTTTTTCACAATTAATACAACTCTGCTTTTCACACTTCCTTTTGATTTCTTTGACTAAAATGATGAAATTTTTTGGTGATTTTTTGCAGGGGTAGCCGACATGGAATTTGGCTAAGGAGACCAGGGCTGCGCTTGGAGAAATCCACTGAGAAACTTTTGAAAATTTTTACAAATGACAAATTGTTGACTTTTCTTCAAAACAGAGTTTTGAAGAACAGTCGTATTCTATCAACATGACGATGAAAGTCTTTGAATCACAACTTCATAAGAGCCTCCCTCTGGCCTTGCTAGCTTTATTGGACATTGTTTGAAGACCTAATGACTAATCCCTAGACTTAATGACCGAAATGACTCTCGTCCACTAAAAGATCAAACATTGACTGTCATGGACTTTAATACACATTGATGAAAAGACCTGAGCCAGCAGGTACAAGACATGAGGGGAATGAATGGTAAGGCCCTTCCGTCAGGTTATGGCATGCCCCTAGCGGAATGCAGCTGAGTGAATGGAGCGAGACACCTAAAAATGAAATGCAGAAAGAGTTTTGATCTCTGACGGAGGACTGACAAGACCGACTCTAACAACTCCCATGGCATGCACACCTCTAGAGTTTTTGTAATAAGAATGGAGATGGAATCGGTACATCATCTTCCTCAACTGGGCCAACCTCTCATCGTTCTTGTAGATTCTATCCCATATTTCTTGTATACTCCCTTGCATTGCTAGTTTGTCTATGGATCCACCAACCACTATTCAGGCATGTTGAATTATTCCAAGATCGTGTTGGCTTCCCCACAACTGGCCAATATCATGCTCTGATACCACTATAATATTCCTAATATAAATATTCAGTAAATAACAAAGACATGCACAAAGATACAACAATATAAATTTAATACATGCATGCACCATCAAAAAATTAAATAAACAGGGAAAGAATGTTGAGCCATTTTATTAATAATTCTAGAAATAGGGTACAAAATAGAATAGAACAATAGATTCTGGGATTGCCACTGCATGCATGAAAAAATTAGGTGAAATGAACTAAACCTAAGTGTTGGAAATGGCCCAATTATTAACTCGCACTGCCGAGAAATTATGTTATTGTTGATGAATATGAAATGGTGTCTCTATCCTCAATACTGCTCCAAAAATTTTGAAAATTTAATATAAGGCTTCTCACACTAAACCTATAAAAAACCAGAAATAGTTCGACTTAAATCCAAGCCAAGATTAAGTCCACAAAGTGGTGTGAATTACCTTGTTTACCCATAAAACACGTTTCTAAAGGAATGTTTATTTTTAGCCTGAATACTACCCCAGAAAATTATGAATTTTTAACCACCGACTCCAAGTTTCACAAAACCTAGAAAAACCCAAAAAACGATTGGGTAGATTCTAATTGATCTGGAAAGCCAAAATTTAGTGTGAGTTTCCTAGCCTGCCCATCTCTCCACACTGCTCCTAATAAGATAAATTCATACCACAATGCTCTAAATCCTTAGTCCTACGTATTCACTACAAAATCATTGACTCAAATGAGAGAAATATCCTGCAAAACTTCTAGTACTCCAACCCTTTGTATTTGATTCTCAAATGGACACTTCGAACTCCTTCTACACCCATAAAATACATGGAACTGGGTAAACACCTAAAATAAGTTTTGTGGAAACCTGAAAGATAGACTCCCAAACTTCCTCACTGGGGAGACACTCAAAGTTTTTCGAAATGAGGGTGGAATTTTGCCTGTAATTCCTATGCTAAATAACACTTTGGCCCTTGTGCTAAACAAATCCAAGAGAAAATGAAATGTGAAGTGTAATAATAAAAAAGATGCCCAACAAATGAGTCTCTCTTCCTTATATAATTTCTCTCCATGCTTCTAGACTCCTTTTTAATATTATTTTATTGTTGGACACCATTTTCCACTTAACAATTTTTTCCATCATTTTAATAAAACAATATTTGTTGTCATTCTCCAATAAAATATTATTTTGCTACATTTTTCTAATAAAAAAAATATTTTCCACCTTTTAATGAAAATTGGGCAAAACCCCTTAGGAATTTTTCACTAACAACAATTGGGAATATTACAAAACATTTAGGATTATTGAAAGATATTGTAAATCAAAAAATTGTAAATGAAATTTGTCAGAGAACAAGTAAAGAAGGAAAGTAGTAGACTTTGAATATAAATAGCATGTTTGAAACTAATAGGATGTTTTACCATGCCAAAGATGAATTACAATGATGTGTATGTTTAAATATATTTTTCTTCAAAAAAAAAATAGAATTTATGCGAGGTACATTACAAGTGGTATCAAAGAAAGGTTTCAACTTTGGGCCTCTTATGGGTCTTAAATTGAAAAGTAATTTCTGTGTGAGGTAAATAGTTGAACAATTGGGAGTATGGTTGAAGATATGAATGGAAAAACCTCTGTAGGATCACCCAGATAAGGTGAGGAGAACAACATTGAATATGGAATGCTAGGTGGAGGAAATAGTAGTGCAGAGAAACATGAATATAAAATATTACAAGTTGTTCACAGTTTTAAGGCAGACTTAGACACCATTAAAGCTAATCGGGAAAGATTTTCCAAAGCAAAGGAGGAGAAATAAAATATTAGTGGTTATGTATTGAGAAAGTTAGAAGGAAAAAGGAGTAGAAAAAGATTTTGAAGACACTCATAGGAAATGATCTAGAAGCGAATCTGTTGACATAACCAACTCCATAATGTCTAGTGAAATCCAAACTAGACATCAGGGAGAACAAACACAAGGTAGAAATACCTCTATGCATAGGAAAAGGAGGCCTACCTCTCAGTTACAGAGAGAGTTTAAAAATATTAGGCCCCTTAATTTTGATGGACAATATGAAGAGGGAGTGGAATCATGGCTTTTGAATATTTCAAATTACTTTGAAGTTTATAACCGTCCTAGCAATTTGAAGGAAAGACTAGGCTACATATCAATTAACTAGAAAGACAACTTTATGGTGGGAAGAAAATAAAGTTGTAAAAAGGAGCAGAAGAAAAAAATTAAACATGGGAATTGTTTAAGAAATAATTCAAAAAGAAGTATTTGGCTATGGTACTTTGATGAAAAGGTTGGAGAGTTTCATGAACTGAAATTGGTACAATCTACCATGGATAAATTTGTTAATAAATTTATGAGTTTGTAAAGATATGTGCCTTATTTGAAAGAGTTAAAAACAAAAATAGAGAGGTTTATCAACTGCCTACCTCTTTCATATAGAGATAGGATTGAATTTGACAACCCAAAGACTATGGATGAGACCATTAGAAAGAAAAAGTTATGTTTCAATTAGAGAAAATAAAAATGAGAAAGTTCTAAAGGATCAGTGGAAAAGAAACATGAAATATTCAGTGTCATGAGAAAAGAGTTTAAGAAACCTATTTTTTCTAAGAGTACACAAGAAGGAAACTATAACAGAAAAGTTAGCCCACAAAAGAATATGGGGTAGAAGGGAGGATCGGGAACAAGAAACAAAAATTTCAGTGAATCAATAAAACTACCAATAAAATGTTGGGGCTATAATGAAAATCACTTATGGAGAGATTGTCCACATAATCCATTAAATAATAAATCAACATTAAAAAATATTCAAGAAGCATCTACTATAAATGATGTTTCCTGTAACATACCCAAAATCAGTGTTGCATTAGATGGGAGGCAAACAAATCATCAGTCCACCATGGTGGAAGTTCAAGGTAAAATTATTGGGAAAAATGTATTTGTACTTATAGGTCCAAGATATACATGAATTCATATTTCCTTTTCTATAGTTCAAAGATGTAATATTGTAAAAGAGAAACAAAGCAATCCTTGTTTAGTATAGTTGGCCACAAGAACTAAAATTAAAGTGACTGAAATAAGCAAAAATTGCATAGTAAATCTCAACGGAATGCATACCACACTAAATCTGAGTATATTACCCTTTGGATCTTATAATGTTCTTATAGATATGGACTGGTTGGAATCACATATTGATATTAAAATGTCTATAAAAGTATTTTACCTGTATTGATAATACATGAAAAGCCTGCATGGTTCTAGGGTTACCAAGAAACATTTCTGTCAGAGAGATCCCTACAGTACAAACGAAGAAATATGCTAGAAAAGGATGTCAAATGTTTACAGTTTAAGTGAAAAATTGTTCTGGTGATAATCATAAATCATCATTAGATGAATATCCTATACTTGAATAATACAAGGATGATTTTTCAGAATAAATACCAAGACTTCCGCTAAGGAGGGATATTGGTTTCACCATTGATCTTATACCTGGAGTTGTTCCAGTATCTGGAAAGCCCCATACAAAATGAGTATTCTTGAATTAATGGAGTTGAAGATTCAATTACAGGAACTTTTGGATATAATATATATAAGGCCAACTATATCTCCTTAGATGCCACCAGTTCTATTTGTAAAAAATAAGGATGGTACTCTTAGGTTTTGAATAGATTACAAACAACTTAATAAATTGACCACCAAAAATAAATATCCCTTACCCAGGATAGATGACTTGGTTGATCAAGTCAGAGGAGCTTCTATTTTCTCTAAAATCAATCCAAGATCAGGATACCACCAAATTATAATTAAGGATGAGGATATTCACAAAACAACATTTTGTACAAGTTATGGGCAATGAGAATTTGTGGTACTTCCATTTGGACTTAATACTGCACTAACTACCTTCACATGCCTTATGAATAATGTACTTAGACTGTTCCTAGATAAATTTATAATTGTTTTTATAGATGATATTCTGGTATACTCAAAGAGTAAAGAAGAGCATCACTAACATTTGTACATGGCCCTTCAAACTTTAGATATAATGAATTATATTCTAAATTCAACAAGTTTTTATTTTACCATAAACAAATTCTTTATTTAGGACATGTAATATCAGAAGCATTAACTTTTGTTGATATAGAAAAGATAAAGGAAATAATGGAGTGGCCAATACCTAAAAATGTAGAGGAAATCAGATCCTTTATTGGAATCACAACCTACTAGACTAAGTAGTAAGGTGAAGTCCCTAAAGAAGCTTTATGAGTAATTCTATTTGCCAATAGAGAAAAAATTAAAGCCTTATGCTAGTTCTTTTGATTTTCATCTATGGTTCGTTTTATAATTCTTAAGAGATTTTTGTTTGTAGCTTCCACTAATCCATTCCCTTGAGGATAATAATTTGCAAAATATTTAATCTTGAAATCTATCTTTAACCCAAATTCAGTTATTAGATTGCTAGATGTTGGGCGTGGGATCCCCCCCAAGGCAAGTTTTGGGGTTTAAAGCCCAAGTTTTGTCTAAGTACATTATAATGAATCCGCAATTTGCATGCGCGGAGCGCGAAGTTGTAATAAAGTCATAGGGTTGTTCACCCTTGCTCTTGTAAATGTAGTGTCAGTTTGAGAGTCTATACGAACCATGGGATTGTATAAATAGAGCGAGGCTCTAAGTGTAAAAAGACATCAATTGAGAATCATGGAATAGAAGCATAACAAAGTATTTGAAGTGTAAAATCTAGTTTTGGGTCATAGAGTAGGAGAAGGATCTGCAACTAAGTGCGCAGAGGCCTATTAGTCAACAGTTGAGTGCGTGGAGCCCTGCAGCTGAGTGCACATGGCGGGTTGAGTCTGTGACCATTGGAAGCATTAATAAAGAGAAATTTTACCATATTTCTGTGTATCTTTTCCTGTTTTATGCATTGAAGTATATTGCGTATGAATTGAAAAGTTTACTGTTTATTTATTGCGCGAACTTATATAAATATGTTGATTAAGTGAATATAATATAAGGTATCTATCTATGCGGAGATAACTAACTGTTATAAGAAGAGAAGTAAGATCTGTGGTGTGATGTGGGGAGATAGTGCAGATCACTGCTCCAGTAGCACGAAAGCCTCACAACCCCTGGTTAGGGCTGTGCAAAGGCGAATATAACAGGGCGCGAAGGCCATGCAAGTCATGGAAGTGTGTGAAGTAACATGTGCAAAGGTAGTCACAGTTGGACTAAATCAACCCCTCAAACATCTCAAGGGTGCGGAAACTTGGTTCCAGCATGCCCCCATACTGCTTCGGGTGAGACCTTAGTCCACGCTCTATGGTTTGTTCCCCAAAGGGTTGAAAGTACAGGAATGTTTTTGGGTAATTAATCTCTGAACCTGGGTTAGGCCCCAACAAGCCAACAAATGGTTCTGTTGTCGAGACCATAATCTACATAGAGATGTCTGATGTCGTATCATTGGAATCTAACTAAGAAAGAAATTGAAGGTTGGTTGGACAGGAGACTTCATGAGTTCGTGATGCTGGAGAGAATGAATCCACGACTATCAAAAGAGGAATGGTTGGACTACTACCTATACATAGAGATCCACAAAATTTTCTTTGCATCTTTCCCTACTGAGTTGTATGAGTGGATCACGAAGTTAGCAGATAGCCAAGGAAGGTGAAAGCTTGACAGTCTTATTGTGTGGATCCCAGAGTTGGTGTGCAAATTGGAAGCATCAGAGGATAAGATCACGTGTGTTGTTTATCACTAGCTCGATCGAATTATAGGAGGATTCATTATTGAGTTCACAGTAGATACCTCAGTCAGCTATAGCAAGGCAGAGCGATGCTTCCTGAAAGGACCATGAGGTAAGTACGTTAAGTCTCTGAACACTTGGATTAAAATTCTACTATGTGAAAAGCGGATTATGTGAATACATTAATGTTCGAGGCTACACAAAGTGGGAGAATTTATAGAAATGAAGGTAGTGTAGAACTATAAATTAGCCCCTTGATTTCACCTCCATGAGGGGACGAGGGAGAGCTCATGAAGGTCTCACCAAGAAGTGTGATCCATTTGATAAGGCTGAGGATTCTGCACATACCACCCCCACCCACACCACTACTAGTTTCACCGCTTTCACCCTCATCTTCGCCCGTACCACCTCCACCACCATCGCAAGTCAACATGGCAAGCACGATAAAGTTGTCGGTGTTCAAGGGAGTAGGAAATGAAGATCTGGACCAGTTTTGGTTCATGATAAAAGCTGTATGGGAAGCACAAGTAGCTACGGATGATAATATAAAGAAAGCATCCTTGGTCACTGCTCTGCAGGATTGTGCACTAACCTGGTATATTAAGCATTCTAATGACAATCCGAATGCGGGGATCACATTCATCCAAACTGCGGTGAGCAGAGAATTTAGCAGGCCAAAGTCAGAGGCGTAGTTGATCATTAGGTTCAAGGAGATCACGATGTTACTAGGCGAGACCCCTTGGGAATTAGATCAGAGACTAAAGTGCACAATTCGTGAAGATAATATGACTTTGATAGATGGACAACGCCGCGAATGGTTTGTAGCATTGCTAATGCCGCATTTGAGGAACGTGCTGTCACGAAAAAGGTTAAAAACTCGGGCAGAGGCCTTGGAGATTGCAATGAGGCTGCATGAGACCCCGATACAGGATCCTAACCTGGGAATTCAACAGATCCATGTGCAATTGAAAAATTTGTGCCTTGAGATGCAGAGCCTGAAACAGGACAAGACAACTCGCCCGGAAGTGCGTGACGAGGTATGGTGTGTTAAATGTAAGGGTCAGGGTCATGACAAGGACCACTGCCTAGTGTTCACGAATTACCTCGCAGGAGGGGGACCGATGTCGTTAAGACCATAGGCCCAAGAAGTACCTAGTGTGGCGCCTACGTTGTGGTGCATGATTTGTCAAATAGGAGGAAAGCATGCTACAAACAACTACCATTTGTTGTAGAAGTACATGCAAAATTCGCAACAGTTGTTTTGTAGTTTCTGTAGATTAGTGGAACATGATGAGCATGGAAAATTTTAGGGGCTAATATTCAGAGGTGGGCTAATTTTCCATGCTTTTTCCAAAAAAAAGGTTCCTCGATTTCCATATTTTATAAAAATGATTCACCCAAATTTTCCAATATAAAATTATTTTACCTTAAAATAGCCAACATTATATAGAGAGTATATAAAAAATCATTATAAATTTGAATACTTTTACAAATACATCAATAAACATTTTATAGTTTGTATATTAGGGATTAGTGAGATTCACCAATGTTTTAAACTTCAAGATAATTTTCCATCCTTAAAATTTTCCTTGATGATGAGAGCACCTGTAGAAGTTATGAGCTAATGATGGATAGGACTTGTACCTACAAAGTTTAGGCTAAAATGCGGCCCCTTGACCAGAGTGCAGGAGTGGCGTGAACTGGATTTCAGGGGCACATATGAAGCTGAGGTGGAGGAGGACTTGGAAGAGGTCACAGATAGCTGATATGTTACAATTGCGGGGGGCCAGGACATTATGCCCGTGATTGTACAAATCCAATGTGCCCATGATGCTTGTATTGTACCTTGTTTGATCATGAGACAAAGGATTGTCCCACACTGATAGTGAGGCTGCGTGACAAGGGAGTGCTTCGACCTCCCCCCAACTCAAAACCTACAAATGATGAGGTTTGAGCCGCATGAGGAAGACCCTAACATGAACGTTGTGCTTTGAAGTGGAATTACTATAGGGGATGATAAAGGCAAGCAACCTGAAGATAGTACTTGGGTTCGCAAGGCTCTGACGAAAGAACCAAAGTTTGATTTGGAGCGCGCTAAGGAAACCTTCATGGAAGCTAGTAAGAGCTTCGCTGATGCCTCCACTTCAGAAAGCAAAGGTAGTCTAGAGCCAGAAATGGACCCATCGATGCTCACGACGTTCCTAGAAACATGCATGAAGCTACTGTGCGATAGTAAGGCTGTAAAGGGATTGCAGGAACTCGTAAATAGATGTGCTGGGACTGTGCCAAGAGAACTCCATGTAGTCCGGAAGATTGGAAAGCATGCGACAAGGGCGAGAAGAGAAATGAGATTGACAGTGAAAATTGGAGAATATGATATGGTCCAAGTGATTTTGAATTTAGGATCAGATGTGAATGTTCTGCTGAAGTAGACATGGGAGCGCATGGGAAGGCCTACGCTACAATGGTATCCTATCCAGCTGTGAATGGTGAACTAGCAAAAGATCATACCTATGGGGAGATTGCAGGGAATCACCATGGATATTCAAGGGGTAAGCGTGCTAGCAAACGTTGAAGTGATAGATATTGTTGATGACAACAATCCCTACCCCGCGCTATTAGGAATAGATTGGGCCACTGACACGAATGGGGTGATAAATCTGAAGAAGCACAAGATGATTTTTGAGAAAAAGTCTCTCCGTGTAGTTATACCTTTGGACCCTACAGAAGGATCGCACTACACAGAGCCAGTGCACATGAGCAAGACTGGGTAAATCCCACTGCGGATGGATGAACCCCATGGGAGCGCGAAAGCTCCTGTACGTCGGATTTGGATGAAGAGATAGAGTGATGGCAAAACTGGTTACACGAGGTAACCACGCTGAACTACAACATGATGAGAAGATTGTTGCACTGTGTATCAACAGAAGTAAGGGATCTGCCTACTTATGATGTGTTAAGTGAGGTAGATGCGTACCTAAATAAATTTGAAATAGAGGTGTCGAAACAACAATGTTTTGAGGCTTTGAAATGGGTACTACATGCTACTCCCGCGAGGTGGTGGGGTATGCACCAAGGAAGCTTTGAGGACTGGCGAGAATGCAAGAGAATGATGCGCATGCATTTTGGGAAGCCTCAGATATGATTGGAAAAACAAGAATGATGGACGAGATGATTTGCGCATGCATCTGTCTAGTGGGTACAAGCATATGTTAAACAACCTGTGTGGATGCACACGGACTTTGTGTTAGGGGACATGGTCAATAAGCAGGTGTTGGTGAGGTAATTGCATGAATGGTCCCTCCTATTGGGATGACGAAGACTGGAAAGAATGCGTGTGCAGAAGGTTACCCATGCAGAAGCCTTTAACAAAGTATGTGAAGCACTGAAGAGGGTATATAATGCACAACGAAGTGATTGGGACCTCTGCGTACCAGCAGTTCTATGGGCTTATAGGACAACGTGCAAGAAACTAATGGGGCAGATGCCTTCTACATTGGCTTATGAAGCAAACACTATAGTTCCAATAGAGCATAATATGCCTAGTCCACGCATAGCAGCACCGGTAGATATGATGGTTCACGGAGCCTTGGAAGAAGGGATCGTGCAGCTAACTGAAGTAGAATGCTTGGGACCTGAGGAAGAAATATGACATGGTGATCTTAGGCTCCAAGAACTCATGAAATAAATGGTGCGATTAAGGGAGAAAAGCACTCTGATAGAAGTGGAAGTCAAGAAGCTTGAGAAAGAAATAAAGAAGGATTTTCTTGATAAGAAAACTAGGGTGATAAAACAGGGTGCGCACGATTACGTTGATGAATTTTGGGACTACTGTCGAGAGTTGATTAGTTTAATGCCTTGGATTGGATCGTATATTAATACAAGGGTCACCCATGATGGTGTGATGCAGAGGGTAAAGTGCGCAATGTGGATAGTAAAAATAAAAGGCAGATTTTATCCAGGAAAAGTGACAGATGACTAGTTGGAACCCTATACAGGTGGCACAACCATCTGACTAGCCGTGGGAAGTATAGTGTTAGCACTCTCGATAGTTGAAAGGAGGCACAGGACTATAAACTACTCTGCCTGAGAGTTGTGCAATGTCGGGGGTGCACGTAGAAGCAAAGTGTCACAAGGTCCGCCACTGTGCAAGGGAGGTTGTGCTGCTGCGCGGGTTGGCGGGAAAGTGGCTGTTGTAGTCACTATTCATGATGTGATGCTTGAATTGAGACCAAATGGAGTGGGTGGCAGGAATTTAAGATGATCTTTATGGGAAAGATTTGGGAAAATCCGCTGCCAAGGGAGCATTAATGGACCGGATTTGGGGGGAACGATTGAATTCAAATTCAAAAGGCGCTATAAAATACAAAGCACTGCCCATTAAAAAACACTTGGTCATTTGCGAATTAAGTTGTCGTGCGCCCCGAGTATTCCGAACCGAGACATGTTTGTCCTATGGAGAGCATTTGAATGGTTAAGAGATTTCTGGACGAAAAATATGGAAGCGTTTGAAGAAGCTAGGGAAATTGCAGAGATGACCGTCGAAGAAGTCACGCAGGCCATGACCATAGAAGATTCCCCTGAGAGCGTCGGATTGTTGAGGAAATCCCTAAATCAGTGCGCACACCGAGACCGAAGAAAGACAAGCAACCAATGATTCCCGTGCATGTGTCCCCCCGAAACCCACTGTGAACCAGATTAACTATGGAGGAAAAAGGGAAAGCAGTTAACCTAGAAACCAATGAGGAGGAAGAAGAGCTTGAGGACATCATAATCGAAGAGGATGAGGACGAGGGTATGTAGGAAGAACCAAGGGCACGGTCCCTCTAACTAATCTGCTCATGTATGTCCCTCCGCAAAAGGGGAAGGCGAAGGTGCCCAAGGAGCTCGATGAGAGCAAGAGCTCTCTATAGACTCCGCTCCTCCCAGACGATATCATCTTTGAGGGAACGCACTTGGGAAGGGTGCTGAGATTAAAATTTGAAGACTCAGATCTCACTGACCACGAGATATTCCCTCACTTGGCGACCACACACCTCATGAAGCTAAAGAAACACACAGCGACGGGAGTCATAGAGCTGGAGCCACGCAAGTGGTTAAGCGGAGTTGAAATGGCAGGGTTATTGAACCTGCTTTGGGTACCACATTACCATCGTGTCCCAGTGACTATATTCGTCATCAGGTAGCTGCTTTATCTAGTGCATGGTGGGTGTTTGTGGCTAGAGGAGCCCATCCCCATCATGGACCACCTAATCCACCGAGTTACCCGACTCCCGTGTAAAGGCGAAGAACTGCAGAAATTTCAGAAGGGAAGAGCAGTGATTTGGCCATAGCGGAGGCCATGAAAAAGAAATACAAGCTAGAGAAGAAAAAGAGGGGCTACGTGATGTCCAGTGTCAACAACAAAGTAGTTAGAGTGGCGACTCAGATACTGGTGGGAAAGTTGATGCGAAAGTGTAGCACAGATGAGGTACCCACACTAGTGGTGGCACTTGATGAACAATGCACATAAGGAGTCCAGTTTAACTGGTTTGAATTCTTGTGTAAGGAGTTCTTGGAGAATTTCCGTGAGGCATAGGAACAAGGAAAAAATTTCCACTATGCATGGCTTCTGCTGTCCATAGTGCTGGTGGCTGGGGAATTGCTGGAGGATAGCCAATTCCACACAATTGCAAGGGATCTCCTAGAGGCCGCGAAGTACGATTTGATGTGGGCCACTAAGGACGCAAACCGGATCCGCGACAGTAAAATATTCTAGGTGTTCATGGAGATGAACATTAGAATGGGGATTAAACGCAAGCCATGGTTATCACCCACTATCTACAACAACCTGCAAAGTTTCGCAAAGTTTACAACAGACTTTCATCACATCTACCTTAGGGCATGCAAGGACCTTGCAAAGAAGTGGAACAAACTACCTTATATAGCCATAGATTATGTGATCTTCATCATAATTGAGACATGGCCATTGGAGTGGCACGCTCCAGGCATCTCTGCGTTCGAAAAGTCTGTTGCGTAGAAAAAGGAGGAGGAAAAACTGTTCGTGGTGCAGTTGGTGGAAAAGAGAAGGAAAGAAGCAGCAGCAACAAAGGCGCAGGAGGCACAGGACACTATGTAGATAGCAGCAAAACATCAAAAGATCGCAGCAGTAGCATAGAAGGTAGCAAAGAAGGCCTGCGAGGGCCATAAGTCACCTTCGCTGGAGCAGGAGCAAGAGATGGAAATAGAGGTAGAGGAGGTTGGCGTGGACCCACAGACAACATTGACACTATTAAAGCACCAGCACCCAAGCGAGCATATGGGGTTGCGCAAGAAGTTAAAAACATCGAAGCTGTCTATCAACTTGATCACCCTTATTGAGGGGGATCTGCACTATATAGGGGAGACAGTGCATGATGTCACCACAGAGTCCCTCCAGAACTTTGTGCAAGAGAATCAGATTGTGTTGGGACCCTCCAAGTGCAGATTCAGGAGTTGTAGGTGCCAACTCCTCAGGCTGGTACTCTCTTGACCAGTATCGCAGTAAGGACAACCACAACTGAAGAAATGTTACGTGCTCGTACGAACAACACAATAGTGCTGCAAGAAGGGGCACTGGTTACAACAAAGGAGGCTGATAGGCCTACAGTCAGTACATTAAAAGATATAGGGATCAACATGGATGTGCTCCCGTGGGAGATGATTTATGTTCTCCAGGATGTGATTGCTGTAGAACTACGGGCTAGGGAGAGTTGCGCATTGCAGGTGCTGAGTGAGTAAAAGATCAACATGGAGCGGTTGAGCTTGCAACGTGATGAGGTCGTGTCTCAAAATAGGCAAATGTTGTAGGTACTTGAAGAAGCCTGCCAGATGGTCCCTGAGATGGCCATCCTAACAGAAGCACCAATAGAGGCACGCATCCAGAGATTAGAAGCAGGGGTGCGCGGGGCGTGAGAAGAAATGGATAAGGTTCAGGTGGAGCTAAACCTTCAGATCGCATAGCTGCTGTTGAAGGCGTAACCTTCAACTCCTATAGAGGTAAGGGAACAGTGTGCCAACGCCATTACATCAGGGCTAGAGGAGATTGCCAGTGTAGTAAGGGACTGTACCAGAATGTTGGAAGAATATTTTGAGGTCCTCACAAATTTGCAGGAGGACCCGGACATACAGTGATTAGAAACAGAGGTGCGTGAGCTACAGCGGCAGTACGACAACGTCAAAGGGACCACGAAGACAGTGTCCCTCACTCAAAGGCTTGCACGAATGCAATAGGCCAAAGCGCTTAAAGAGCAAGTAAACACCGCATGACACAAAGAAGCAGTTTTGAAGGCGCGTGTTCAACCTTGGATCGATGAGGCCTTCATAATCATAGCAACAATTAAAGGTAAGCTTGCACAGATGCAGGGGATGCAGGAGCAGATGCATGGGACGCAGGAGCAGATGCATGGGATGTAGGAGAAGATGAATGGGACGTAGGAACAAATGTAAGGGAGTAGTTCTGACACCCTAGCCTCGAAACAATGGGTACAGGAGATTCAGTAGATAGCCGCTCAGTGCGCTGCCAACCTTGCAGCAGTCTGAGCAGAGTTGAGAGGTCTCCGCGCGAAGATCTATGCATCGACAGAGTGACTCGAGGGCGAGTCACGATGTTTGTGTTGGGGGCCTATTGGGCATGGGATCCCCCCAAGGCAAGTTTTGGGGCTTAAAACCCAAGTTTTTACTCAGTCCATTATAAAGACTCCATGATTTGTGGGCACGAAGCGTGAAGCTTTAATAGAGTCATAGGGTTGTCCACCCTTACTTTTGTAAATGTAGTGTTGGTTTGAGAGATCTACCCATGGTCCGTGGACCATGGGATTGTATAAATAGAGTGAGGCTCTAAGTGTAAAAATACATCAATTGAGGATCATGGAATAGAAGCATAACAAAGTATCTGAAGTGTAAAATCTAGTTTTGGGTCGTAGAGTAGGAGAAGGCTCTACAGCTTAGTGCATAGAGGCCTAGTAGTCCGCAGCTGAGTGCGCAAGTTGGGTTGAGTCTGTAATCATTGGAAGTATTAATAAAGAGAAGTTTTACCATATTTCTATGTATCTTTTCCTATTTTATGCATTGAAGTATATTGGGTATGAATTGCAAAATTTACTGTTTATTTATTGTGCGAACTTATATAAATATGCTGATTAAGTGAATATAATATAAGGTATCTATTTATGCAAAGATAACTAACTGTTATAAGAAGAGAAGTAAGATCCGCGATGTGACTTGGGGAGATAGTGCAGATCGCTTCTCCAACAACGCAAAATCCCCACAACCCCTAGTTAGGGTTGCACAAAGGCAAATATAACAGGGCGTGAAGGCCCCACAGGTCAGGGAAGTGCATGAAGTAACCTACGGAAAGGTAGTCACAGTTGGACTAAATCAACCCCTCAGACATCTCAAGGGTGTGGAAACCTGGTTCCAACATCCCCCCATACTATGTCAGGTGAGACCTCAGTCTGCTCTCCGCAGACTATTTCCGAAAGGGCCAGTAGTATAGGGATTTGTTTGGCTAATTAAACTCCGAACCTGGGTCAGGCCCCAACAAGCCAACACTAGAAAAATAATATGCATTGTCAAACCTCAGAGCATTGGAAGGCAAAACTTGGTAATAATATGTTGAACAATGAATTCAATCGCAAACTTAGAGTCGACCACCTTTAAAGGAACTACCTCAACCCACTTAGTAAAATAATCAGTAGAAATAAGAATATATTTATGCTTGTTAGATAAGTGTAGAAAAATCTCACCTATGATGTCTAAACCCCATTATTCAAATGGTTTTTCAATATTCACTGGTTGTAAAGGTAAGGTTGCTTTCTTTTCTTTTCCTGAAGCAGTTTGACAGATTTTGTATTTTCTAACATATGCATGTGCATCCTTGAATAATTTTGGCCAATAATATCCAACATGGAGAATTTTATGAGCAGTGGTATTTCCACTATAATGGCCACCAGCCGGTCCATCATGCAATTCCTGCAACACCTTTTCTGCTTCAGATTTTTCAAGACATCTAAGCATAACAAAATCATAATTCCTTTTAAAAAAATTCCATTCAAAATTTGATATTTATTTTCTTTCAATCTTAATGCTCTTTTCTTTTTAGAATCAAGTTCCATTGGTGCATAGCTATTATTTAAATAGAAAATAAGATCTGCATATTGGGATTCAGTATTAACAAGACTTACCTATGAAATTTCAATATTTTCACCTTAATTAACTTCGGATGGATTTTTGGATGCACCTTCTACCAATTTGCAAAAACCTTGTCCTCTAACAATTTTAGCAGGTTTGATTTCAAGGTCATATTCTTGTAAGGATGTGACCCAATTGGCTCTCTTTTCACCTAATTCTCTTTGAATCAGTAGTTGTCTAACAACTAGGAAGGGTGCAATTAATTTTGTATGTTAAGATAAAAGGCCTAAAATTTTTGATTGATTTGAAAACTGCAAATGCTTTCTTTTCAACTTCTGAGTAATTTAATTCTACTCCTTGTAATGTTGAACTATAAAAGGAAACAAAATATTTTTCTTGTTCTTGATTCTTTTGAGTTAGCACTATTGCATATGAGTGATCTGAGGCAAAAGTATACAAAACAAATTCTCTAGAATAATCAGGAGAAGATAATGAAGGAGCATCAATAATAGTGTGTTTAATGGATTCAAATGATGTTTTCTCAACTTGTCCCCATTTATAAATTGTTTTCTTTTTATCCTATTCTGGAGAGACATAACAAGTTGTGAGAAATCAGGGAAAAAACGTTTAACGAAATTAACTTCCCTAGGAATGATTGCATTTTAATTATGGAGCAAAGGAATTTTTGAAATGGCTTCGAATCTTCTAGGATCTATAGTAATTCCATATTTTGAAACAATAAATCCTAAAATATTACCTTCGGTTAAGGAAAAGAATGATTTATTAAGATTAAGTGATATTCCAAACTTCCTACACCTTTCAAATATCTACTTTAGATCATGAAGATGATTGTTTATTTGTTTAGAATAAATTGTAATATCATCTAAGTAAACAACTACTGATTTTTTAATTAAACCTCTGAAAGCTATGTCCATGGCTCTTTGAAATGTTTCTCCTGCATTTATCGGACCAAATGGAATTTTTGATATGCATAAGTTCCCCATTTTGTTTGAAAGTGGTCTTCAACCTGTCTACAGGATGGACGAGAACTTGGTTATAACCAGAAAAACTATCTAAGAAAGACATCAATTCAGAGCCTGCCACTGACTGTAAGATTTGTTCCATAGGAGGAAAAGGGAAGTTGTCTTTCTCAGAAGCTTTATTCAAATTTTGAAAATATATACAAATTCTAATATCCCCATTCTTTTTTGTAACATGAACAATATTTGATACCCATTTGGAATGTCTAACAGGAAATATAATTTTTGCCTTGAGAAACTTATTTAGTTCAATTTTAATATGTGACTTAAGTTTTTTTTTTTGTTTGTTTTGTTTGTTTTGTTTTGTTTTGTTTTGTTTTGTATGTTTTTTTTTTGTTTTCTTTGTCGGTTTTTTTTTTGTTTTTTTGTTTTTGTTTTTGTTTTTTTTTGTTTTTTGTTTTTTGTTTTTTGCTTTTTGCTTTTTGCTCTTTTTTCTTTTTTTTTTTTCTTCTGAGCTTCTGTTGCATTAGTTTAACTTTTGGCAGCATGGGTATTGTATGTTGTATGATAGCAATATCATAGGTTTTTAACTCATCATAACTCCAAGAAAACACATCTTTGTATTTCCTTAATAAATGAATAAAAGAAAGTCTTTCATCAGAAAAGAGTTTGAGTCCTAGATTTATATTTTATGGTTTCTCTTCAGACCCTAAGTTTATGAGTTCAAATTTCAAGGTACTGATTTGGAGTTTGCAATTGGTTGGTGTTTTAAATCTATCCTTCAATTCATACAAATATTTTAAATTCACCACAGGTTTTGGTAATGAATTTTCTTCTGAGGACCTATTAAGATTTTTATCATGTTCATCCTCATCGATAATTTGATTTGTGTATCTTCCTTCTGAAGTAAGAAAACTCAGAATCTCAGCATCATCATTAAACACTCTCCAATTAGTAATGTTTTCGGGGATAGAAGGTCTAAAAATAAATTCAATGGAAAACCTATCTGGACTAAAATCCTCTGAAGGGATGATCTTGGAGGCAACACTGGCTAATAAATCTGCACTGGCATTTTGAATTCTAGGATAGGAGATATATTGAATCCCAAAAAATGTGAGGTTAAATCTTAGATCAGGATTTGATAATGCTTTAAGTGATTTGAAACACACTGAATATTATTTCTTACTTGTTTAACAACAATTTCATAATCACTGAACACTTTAAGAAACTTCACATCAAGACTAATAGCCTTTTGTAATCTTTGAACTAGTACTTCATATTAAGCCACATTGTTGGTACATTAAAACTCTAACTTGTAGGAAAGAATATTTTTTTCTCCATTTGGATTTACTAATTAGCATAATTATTTACAGATAAATATACAATATTTACATACCTATATGAGCTTGTTTGTGAAATTTTTTCAATTTGTGATATAAAAAAATCAATAGGGAAAGGAGAAGTTTGAGCAGGAAAACTGTTGAAGAAAGATTAAGAAGAATAATTTGCCAAAAAATTATTCATGAAAGCTACTGGTTCATTTTCTTCATCTAGATCAGTAACATTAATCTGATTAGGTTTTCCATTATAAGGGAGACAAAGATGAGACCAATTTGTAGAAAAATAACCATGTAACTTTTTAGACCAATCCCTACTTAGAACAAGACCATAGAATTTAGGAATATCTGTGACTAAAATATTTATAATATGAAAAACTTTTGAATTCAATGAAAGTATAATTAGTACTTCATTCATTTCTCCTAGAACCTTAACTTTTGTTCTATCAAGTTGACCTATTAACACAACATATTTATGGGGTTTCACATTCAATTTCAAGCATACCGAATAAGGCATGATATTGGAAGAAGCACCCAAATCTACCAGAAAATTATGAACGTTTTTGTTGAAAAGTTAAAAAGTTAAAAAGAAAGGAGGTTTATGTGAATTAGACGTTTCACCTATAAAAACTGCATCAGAGGGATTAAGCTTATCAGAAGATATATGAGGAGGGTTTTTCTTTCCTTTAGAGACTTTGGTAGTCACAACAGTTGAAGGTAATGGAGAAGCGGGAACAACATTTAATTCAATAAGCAATAACTTATGTTGTTTCTTTTGCTTATTGACCTCATATAATGAAATTCCTTCTTTGGTCCTTTTCATATCCTCGACTATATTATATTCGATAGAATCTGAAACTAATATATTTTTTGATGTAGAAGAAGTAGAAGGAGGATTTTTACGAGTATTTGATGTGGACCCTAAAGGTTTATTAGAAGACTTTTTGGATGTACCTTTGTCATTTGATGAACTATTTGGAGATTTTTTATTCTTCTATGTTGTATCTGTGGATCCTTTACTTCGAGTAGTAACAGGAAGATCCCCTTCTTCTTCTTCATAATTTTTTGATGTAGTGAGGATAAAATCCCATAAGCCATTCACTTCAGTTACCTCTTCTTCTTCTGTTTCTTTTGCTAACACTATACCTTCTTCTTCCTCTTCTTTATCTAAATATGTAGTGGATATCTGAGGAGGTTTTTGATATCTCTCTGTTGAAGTTTCAACTACCTACTTTTTCAATTCAACCATCTCATTAGAAATAGTTTTTAGGAATTTTTGTAGACCTTCAAGATCATAAGGATCCTTGGAATTATTCTTTTTAGATTATTCTTTAAAAGTACTTTTTTTAGTTGGCTTTCTCTCTTCAACAACAAATTTATTCTCAATAGCTATTACTCTTTTTCAACAACCAAAGCTTCTTTGGTATTATCACTGAGTACTATCTTTTGAGCTTTTTCAACAAGCATAGAAATATTTGAAGGTAGGGAATTGATATACCATTCAATATGTACATCAATTCTAGGTCTAGATGTAGTGGGATTTTATTCAAAAGTTTATTAGACCTTGAATTAAAGTCTTTCACTTTCTCATTAGGTGAAGCCTTGAGGTATGATAATTCATTAATTAATGTCGCTATTGTTTTATCATCCCAATTTTTTTTAAGGAAATATTCTTTGAATATATCCCAATTAGTGATTGATCCAATAGGTAAAGAGAAATACAATGAACCTGCTAATCCTTCAAATGTATAAGGAAATAATATACAAACTACGTCCTCCTCCAAAAGTCCATTAAGATTAATTGATAACATAAAATTGTGTAAGTGTTATTCTGTAGGAAGCCCATCATATGGATTATATTTTGGAAACCATCTCAGTAGATGTTTAGGAGAGGATGCAGCAGAGGGTTCATTACAATTGCTTCTAGATTGTTCCATGGTATGTCAATCATTATGCGATTTATAATATGACCAGTTGATCCAGAAATAGATGAACCTGATGGAGGGACAGTAGGAGTATTAACAATTGATATAGTCACTCCAACAGAACTACTGACAACAATAATACTAGTTGATGGATAAGACGAATTATGAAAGGATGAAAGTGCAAGAGGACAATAAGAGGATGGTACAGGAGTATGAGAAGGAATATGACAATAGGTAAGAAGTATAGTATGGGTGTTTGGTGGAGAAGATATAACGTTCTCACTAGCCGATGAATCACCACCAGAATTATGCTTCTTTTTCCTGTGAGTTGGTAGTGGGAATTCAAATGGTTTAACTCCAAGATTTTCACTTTGTGATCTAGTTTAATTCAACTTCCTTTCCTTCCGTAGAAAATTTGATGAAAAGTTCTTGAAAATTAAAAGCTATTGTACCCAAGGATTGTAGCCATTGGACTCCTAGTACAACATCAGCACCTCCCATTGGAATGGAAAGCATTGGGCTAGTCAATACATATTCTCCCATGGATAGCTTGATATTATGGCACTTTCCAGAGAAATTTATTGTTCCTCCATTTGCAACCATCACTTGACACTCTGGTGCTGGATATAAGAAGCAATTAAATTCTTTTGCTACCTTACAATGAATAAAATTGTGGGTACTTCCTGAATTAATCAACACTATTACCTTTTTCTTCTTGATTTGTCCTTCTATCTTGATGGTTTGAGGAGTGGTAATTCCTGCCAATGCATTACAAGATATGGTCGGTTTCATTTCTTCTTTATCTAGGCTTTGTTCTTGGAGTATATCCTCTTCTTTTGACCCTTCTTGCTCCTTTTCTTCTTCCTCTTCACAATATATGTAGAATAATTTCTTCTCAGCACACTTATGACCTTTAGTGTATTTGCTATCACAACTATAACAAAGCCCTTTTGCTCTTTTTTCTTCCAATTGTTGTGGTGTCAACCTTATAGGTTGTGGAAGACTAGGGGCAACAACACTTCCGTCTTTATAGTTGTGAGTGGTATGCTTCCTGGTTGCCATAATTTTGCTTTCCATTTTTCTTTCTAACCTGAATGCCTTCTCTAATGAATCAGGTTCCCAAAGGCGAACACCATGTTGGATATTATCCTTTAAAAAGCCTATGAACACATCAATCCTATGCTCCTTTGGAATATTTTTTACCCTTATGTTCAATTTTTGGAACTCCTCAATGTGCTTCATTATTGAACCCTTTTTTTTGAGACTTATCAATTGGCTAAAGAAAGTGTTGCTTTTTGTATCCTCATAATGTGCTATCAATTCTTCCGTAAAAAGTGCCCAAGTGATAAATTGTTTACGAGAGCAAAGCCATTGATACCATACAAACTAATTTGGTTCCAAATATAAAGTTGCAATACGTACCTTTTGTGTGTTTTTCACATTATTGATATTGAAAAATTGCTCCATCTATAATATCCATGTTGCGGGATCCTTGCCATCAAACTTTCTCATATCGATTTTTGGAATATGGTGGGTCTTCGATCCAACATTAGAGTCTATGAAATCATGATTAACATTTATTTTGTTCTCATCATGAGTTTCCTTTACTACCCTTTCACCATTAGTAAGCATTTATTGTAGAAACTTTGTTAAATCTGTCTTCAAATCTGCCTTCAAATCTTCCATGCCTATCTTCAAATCTTCTATGTTTGTCTTCAAATCTATCTTCAAATCATCCATCTTAGCTTCCACGTAAATCATCTTAGCTTCTACGCCTTTCTTTAAACAGTCCATCTTAGCTTCTACACCTTTCTTTAAACCATCCATCTTAGCTTCTACATCTTTCTTTAAACCATCCATCTTAGATTCTGTTCCTTTTTGTGCAAGGGATAGTTGTTGCACTTGGTCTTGTAATTTTGATATATCATGTTGCATTTCTTCCTCTTCTTCATGAGTCATGCTAGAGCTTTCAAGTTCCTTACTAGGTGTTTGCATTTTCTTTCCTCAGGGCATCAGTTACTGATAATAATGCTCTACTATGCCCTTTGAATTCCTTCAAAATAAATTTCAAGCCAATCTTAAGCAAATATTTAAAAGAATCTACACACCTTTTTTCACTTTGTAGGATCTCAATATTGCCTTTGATGTATCTCTGTACAATCAAATCATCTAGTTCTGAAATTGTGACTTGTAGTAGCCCTCTTTGTCCTCTTTCCAATGCCACTAGTCTGATCCAAATTGGATTCTCCAAGGAAGAGTTATGCGAAATCTCCCACAGTGACCTGATTATAGACTAGTTCAATAGAGAGAACTTGTACGACGTGCCACGATTCACTGTTTCGACCTTTGGCTCTGCAAAATATATAAAAGAAACTATAGTCCATCCTCTTTCTATACCTTCTTACGAAATTTCAATCCAAAGCTCAGAGAGAAAGTTATGATGATTTTCCCCAGGTCACCTGTTTGAAATGTAATTCAAGAGTCTACAAAAAGACCAACTTCCTCAGATCATATCTCCGCAAATATAGCGCAAAAAGCTCTGAAATTCGGACCCGAGCTTCAGTGCGATGTCTTCTCAAATGGGGTTTTTTTAGCTTCTGAAACGTCGCAGAAAAAAAGTTATAGCGAAAATGCCACGATGACCTGTTTGGAGCAGCAAAACCCTAGAATCCAAAGCTCTGATACCAAATGTTATGAAACCAGCTCAAGAAAAAGATAGAAAAGATAGATCAACGCCTTAAAATTCAGCCTCTTCGAGGGGGCAACCTCCTTTACATTACATAAATGAACAATTCTTTGATGATACAAATGACAAAACCTCCTTTCTATATATAGGAGTCTAAGGAGTCACAATATAACCCAGCCGACCTAACAATAATAATATAAAGCCACAAAAATAACAATAGAGGGATTCTATGGGGCACAGTAATAACAATATGGGGATAATAGGGGCACAACACTATTAATAAGGGGTACAATTACAATAGTAATGGGGTAATCACTAGTATTATAGGGACCCAACAACAACCTACAAGGTTGACACCATAACAATTGGAGAAAAAAATATCAAAAGAGATTTGTTAAAATTGTGATAGAAAACACACTAAAGGTCATAAGTGTGTTGAGAAGAAATTATTCTACATAGATTGTGAAGAGGAGGAAGAAAAGGAACAAGAAACATCAAAAGAGGAGGATATAAACCACGAACCAACCCCATAGAAAGAAGAAATGAATCCAACCATATCTTGTAATGCATAGAAGGAATCAAACTCTCAATATAGAAGGATATATAAAGAAGAAAAATATAATAGTGTTTATTGATTCAGGTAGTATCCATAATTTTATTCATTGTACGATAGCTAAGGAATTGAATTTCTTCCTATATCCAGCACCAGAGTGTCGAGTGATGGTTGAAAATGAGGAACTATATATTTCTCTGGAAAGTGGCATAATATGAAGCTAACCATGGGGGAATATATATTAAATATTCCAATGGTTTCCATTCTAATGGATGGTGTTGTTGTTGTACTAGGAGTCCAATGGTTACAATCTTTGGGGAAGATAACTTTCAATTTTCAAGAAAGTTTCTTGAATTTTTTTTTGGGAATGAAAGGAGGTTGAATTAAGAGTTATCATGGGGAAACTGAGAAAGATAATCAACTCTAATGTTATGACAAAGCTTCTGAAGAAAGGAAAATTAGGCGTAATTGCACAATTATGCTCACTAGAGGTTCAACCATCAAAATTATCTATTTCTCCAGATCTTCAAAAACTCTTGGACAATCGTGCCAAGATGTTTGAGACTCCAAAAGGCTTCCCACCTGTTCGTGATCATGCTCATGCTATTCATTTAATTGAAGGAAGTGTTCCTCCAAACCTTAGGCCTTACAAATGTCCTTATGCCCAAAAGAGTGAAATTGAATGTATGGTTGCAGAATTACTAGAGGCTAGTACAATTAAACCTAGTCAAAGTTCTTTCTCTGCTCGAGTAGTATTGGTGGACAAGAAGGATGGATCATGGAATATGTGTTTGGATTATAGGGAGAAAACCAAGCTCACTATTAAAGATAAATTTCCCATTCCTGTCACTGATGAATTGTTGGATGAATTACATGGAGAAATTTACTTCACCAAGCTGGATCTTCATTCAGGATATCATCAAATTAGAATGAAGACTAAGGAAATTCCGAAAACAACATTCAGAAATCATGGGGGTCAATATGAATTTTTGTTCATTCCTTTTTCCTTACCAATGCACCTTCAAAATTTCAAGGTTTGATGAATTCCATTTCCAAACCCTTAGAGAATTTTCATTAGTATTTTTTGATGATATACTAATCTACAACAAGTCTCGAAAGGATCATGTTCAACATGTTGACAAGGTGTTCAACTGACTGGAGGAGAAACATTTATATGAAAAAACCTTCAAATGTTTCTTTTGAATACAAGAGGTGGAATATTTGGGTCATATTGTATATCATGAGGGTGTTAAGGTAGACCTTAAAAAAATTAAATCCATTAAGGAATGGAAAATCCCCACAATCATAAAGCATCTTTGAGGATTTCTCAGGTTGACAAGGTATTATCACAAGTTTGTTAAGAATTATGGGAGAATAGCGACACCTCTAACATCATTACTGAAGAAAGATGCATTTTATTGGACTCCAGAAGAAACAAAGGCCTTTGAACATCTTAAAGAGGCAATGTGCCAAGCACCAGTCTTAGCTATGCCAAACTTCAAAAAAACTTTTATTGTGGATCGGGATGCCTTATGAAATGGAATTGGTGTTATTTTAATGCAAGAATGAAGACCCATTTCTTTTGAAAGTTGTCTAATCAAAGGAAAGTATTTACAAAAACCTATTTATGAGAAGGAAATGTTGGAAATACTACATGCACTAATGAAATGGCGACCTTACCTAATGGGAAGACACTTTAAGGTAAAAACATATCATGATAGACTTAAATACTTTTTGGAACAAATATTATGTTCAGAAGAGTAGCAAAAATGGGTGACATATATGTTGGGTTATGACTTTGAAATCATCTACAAAAAAGGGAATCAAAATGTTGTTGCAGATGCACTCTCAAGAAAGGATGAGGATGTGGGAGCATTTATCTGTGCCATTTATATTATCCAACCTGAGTGGATAATGAAAGCAAGGGATGAATGGAAGAATGATGAAGAGGTGTGGTCACTCATCAAATGTTGCAGCAAGATCCCAGTAGATCTGATACATTTAGCTGGAAAAATGATTCATTATGGTTCAAATATCGCTTATATCTTTGTAATAATTCTCAACTCAAAGAAAATATTCTTTTTTAATTGCACACCTCTCCCTTAGGAGATCACTCAGGATTTTTAAAAACTTACCATAGGGTCAAGAAGGAATTTTTTTGGGATGGCCTTAAATCTGATATTCAAAAGTTTGGTGGAAGAATGTTTGGTTCACCAACAAAATAAAGTTGATATGATTAAGACCCCCCACTCCGTTACAACCTTTAGCCATTCCAAGCTAGCATTGGGAGGACGTATCAATGGATTTTATCATAGGTTTATCCAATCTGAAGGAAAGAGTGTCATCATGGTGGTAGTTGATAGACTTACCAAGTATGCACACTTTTATGCATTATCTCATCCTTTTAAAGCCAGTACAGTTGCCATTGCATTTATGGAAACAATTCAAAAGCTTCATGGAAACCCAAATATTATAGTGAGTGATAGTGATCCCATTTTCACTAGAAATTTTTGGACAAAATTGTTTTCTTGTCGTGGTACTCAATTAGCTCATAGCCCATCTTATCTTCCTCAATCTGATGGGAAAATTGAGATAGTGAACAAATGTTTGGAAGGATATCTTCATTTATTTTTATCTGATAAAAAAAGATAATGGGTCAAGAGGTTACCTCTAGCTAAATGGTGGTATAACACTCATACTGCAACAAAAATGACCCTTTTTATGGCACTTTATGGATATCATCCACCATCCATCACATCATCTTTAAGATAAAATTCTAAGGTTAAAGCAGTGGAAGATCACATCGAGCATCAACAACAAGTTCTCTAACTCTTAAAGGATAACCTTGTTGGAAATAATACTGAGAGGGGGGGGGGGGTGAATCGGTATTATCAGATCAATAAAACTTTTCTATTTATGCTCAAAAACACATACGCTACTTTAGTTAAATGAACCCGCGTGTACACGCTATTGTGTCTAAAGCAACTAGCGTATATCCAGAGATCTTATGATTCAGTTAGCTTATCTTCAGTAAATGCATCAGAACATTATTAACCATATTGACAGTAAACAGGTGCAGTATAACAGAACATATCATCACATAAAAGCCACACACATGAACACCATGATATAAGGTGGAAACCCAATGTGGGTGAAAACCACCTGCTGCAATTTGTTTCTATCTTCCTTTAATAAGAAACTTCTTTTACAATGTACTAGTGCAGTCCTTTACCAACACGCAGGCTACAACCAGCAGAGGGCTACAACCCTCATAGCTCTTGTACTAGCTGATCCATTTACTAGTACGTAGGTGCCTACCTACAGAATGCTCCAACCTTTACTCGTTTTCCAGCTGCTACTGGAAGGGAGCTACAACCCCCTGGCTCTTGTACTGGCTGATATGTTTACCAGTACGTAGGTGCCGGCCTACGATCTTCCCGGGACCACGTTTCATACATTTTCATACTGGATCCATA
The DNA here is from genome assembly GCA_031772625.1 of Pinus tabuliformis. Taxonomy (NCBI): domain Eukaryota; kingdom Viridiplantae; phylum Streptophyta; class Pinopsida; order Pinales; family Pinaceae; genus Pinus; species Pinus tabuliformis. The sequence goes on from CM062805.1 coordinate 337,685,459, forward strand.
AAACAATCACCATTGTAGTACAACCTGCATCATCAATCTCTGAATCACCCAATACTGAATCACTGAAACCCTGTCAACAACAACCAGACAACATAACAACAACCAGATCCAACTCCATCTTCAAATATCTTACTTCACATTGTATACGCTACTTCGATGAACCCAACCTGCGTGTATACGCTCTTTTACCAAAACCAACCCGCGTACAGATCTGCAAATTCTAACTTATAACTCCGCAGCTATATCAGACATCAAAACATACCCAGATCATAACAATAAACATGCGTCAATAGATCTAGTCTATCCACAGTCATACCATATGAAGATAATCATTCCAAGCCTTGAGATCTCGTTCCATCCTTCATCATCCTCCACATGAGTGAAACCTTGGTTCAGATCACCAACCCATAACCAGCACTTGGATCTCACACTTCCTCAGATCTTCATCACTCACACACTCACACACTTTGGCCTAATGATCTTTCTCCTTATATAGCTTTAGGCCCTTCACAATACCACGGTCCAAAACCATAGTAACCCAATACCATCAACTCAATACTAGGGATCAACACGTCTGTCGAGACTCCATGGTCCAAAACCATAGGCACAAATTCCAAGGACTAACTACCACGGACCAAAAGTAAGCTTTCCGACATGTACGCTCTTTTCCGTTCATGAAACTACGTGTATACCCTACTTGGTATATAGCGAACCTGCGTACACGCGACTTGGTATATAGTGAACCAGCGTGTATACGCGACTTGGGCTTAATGAACCTACGTGTATGAACCTTCTTGACCTACTATACTAAGATTTGTCCTCTGATTAAGTTGCCATCACCTGTACCTGCCTCTGAGAGAGTTGCCATCAAGGACAACACTTGAATCATAATGCCAACAATCTCCCCCTTTGGACTTGATGGCAACCACCACACCAAGTCACTCTCCCCCTTTGACATCAAGGGCAAAGGGCAGACCAAGATATTCTCTTCTTTGGTATACCTTTTGCTGTCCATACTCCCCCTGAGTACTGAATGTGTTCCCCTTTTGTATATGCCAAAGTGTACCAATCTATCCATGCTCCCCCTGAGTACATGCCAAGTTGTATCAATCCATCCATGCTCCCCCTGAGCAGATGCAAGTTCTAAGACCAGCCATTCATTCAAGACCATGACTATCATTCATCATATATGATCTGTACCATAAGCAACAGCCTGCAATACCATTCCTTTGATCAAACAGCAAGATGTATCATTTAGCTTCATAGACTTTATCAACAACTTCTAACCATAATGCCAACAATGCATTATTTGAAGTATATGCTCCCCCTGAGCCTGTGCCATCTGTAGTTAGATCTGATCATGCATACATCAGTAATAAGCATCAAGATCTCATCATCATCAAGTTAGGATTAAAAACTTCTAACATCTTACAAGTATCAAAACATTTCCAAACATCCTCAGCAGACTGTAAACGTTAACCAAGAGAGCAGATATTGGACTGAATCATATCAGACCCCTTTTCTGAGCCTATCCCCACTGCATTTCTTCAGACTGACATATACGTGATTTTGCAGTGTGAAACTCGCGTATATACGCGACATCCATTCATTAAACTTGCGTATGAGAATTAGAACACTGAAGTTCTATACCTTCAGCTCCCCCTGAGTCTGTTATGTCTGTGCTGTGCTGAGTACCCTGTGCTGTGCCACATCTTTCTGACTGAACTTCCTTCTTCTTCCATATCTTCAAGCATGTTGATGATTTCTTCTTATCATGAGCTTTGTTCCTGCAATCCTTTGCTTTATGTCCAAACTTGTTACATGCATAGCATCTTACATATTTCATATTCCTCCTATAGCAATCAGCAGCTTTGTGGCCAAACATATTGCAAGAAAAGCAATATCCATTAAAGTACCTTGAATGTGATGATCTTTCTGCATGATGGTCTTGAAACCTTCTTCTTCTACATATGGCTGCAACATGTCCAAGATTATGACATACATAACATTCAACATTATTCATGGGAGGAGTAAAAGATTTTCTTTGAGGAGTCTCTTTCCTTGATTGTTGATGGGGTTGTCCTCTCATCTCCTTGTAGAGCCTTTCAGATTTTGCATTAGAGATTCTTGTCTTACTTTGTGAACCAGATTCACCTTCAATAGACTCATGAAAACCAAGACCAGTTTTGATAGCAGGGGACCTTTGACTACTAAGAATATCATCCAAGATCTTAGTACTATCTTGAAATCGTAATATTTTATCTTTTTCTTCTAATTTATTTTTCAAGATATTTACCTCAACTTGATGTTGTTCTTCTTTTTCCAGACATTGCTTCTTCAAGGTCTCTTCAGCTTTCCTTCCTTCATCCAACTGATGCCTTAGTTCGAGGATCTCGTTTTCTTGCTCTTTATTCAGTGCTAGCAGCATTTGTCAAATTCTGGATGCACATTCCAACTGATCTTTTAATATGATGATTTCTTCTTTGAGGGCATTCTCCCTTTAGCTAGGTAGATCTTGCTGATCTATGATTTGATCTGATGCTTCATTTTCTTGTCCATCTTCAATCTGAGGTGATTCAGGATCTGAATACTTGCTTCCACTCAATGGTAGGTTGTCATTGTTCCTTTGAGCTGTCTTCTTCTTCTGACGTGCTTTATTCCCCATTGTTCTACGAATCTCCTTCAAGCGATCAAGCTTCTCTGAAGGACCCGCTCTTATACCAATTGTTGGAAATAATACTGAGAGGGGGGGGGGGGGGGTGAATCAGTATTATCAGATCAATAAAACTTTTCTATTTATGCTCAAAAACACATACGCTACTTCAGTTAAGTGAACCCGCGTGTACACGCTATTGTGTCTAAAGCAACTAGCATATATCCAGAGATCTTATGATTCAGTTAGCTTATCTTCAGTAAATGCATCAGAACATTATTAACCATATTGACAGTAAACAGGTGCAGTATAACAGAACAGATCATCACATAAAAGGCACACACATGAACACCATGATATAAGGTGGAAACCCAATGTGGGTGAAAACCACCTGCTGCAATTTGTTTCTATCTTCCTTTAATAAGAAACTTCTTTTACAATGTACTGGTGTAGTCCTTTACCAGCACGCAGGCTACAACCTGCAGAGGGCTACAACCCTCATAGCTCTTGTACTAGCCGATCCATTTACTAGTACGTAGGTGCCTACCTACAGAATGCTCCAACCTTTACTCGTTTTCCAGCTGCTACTGGAAGGGAGCTACAACCCCCTGGCTCTTATACTAGCTGATATGTTTACCAGTACATAGGTGCCGGCCTATGATCTTCCCAGGACCACGTTTCATACATTTTCATACTGGATCCATAAAACAATCACCATTGTAGTACAACCTGCATCATCAATCTCTGAATCACCCAATACTGAATCACTGAAACGTTGTCAACAACAACCAGACAACATAACAACAACCAGATCCAACTCCATCTTCAAATATCTTACTTCACATTGTATACGCTACTTCGATGAACCCAATCTGCGTGTATACGCTCTTTTACCAAAACCAACCCGCGTACAGATTTGCAAATTCTAACTTATAACTCCGCAACTATATCAGACATCAAAACATACCCAGATCATAACAATAAACATGCGTCAATAGATCTAGTCTATCCACAATCATACCATATGAAGATAATCATTCCAAGCCTTGAGATCTCGTTCCATCCTTCATCATCCTCCACATGAGTGAAACCTTTGTTCAGATCACCAACCCATAACCAGCACTTGGATCTCACACTTCCTCAGATCTTCATCACTCACACACTCACACACTTTGGCCTAATGATCTTTCTCCTTATATAGCTTTAGGCCCTTCACAATACCACGGTCCAAAACCATAGTAACCCAATACTAGGGATCAACACGTCTGTCGAGACTCCATGGTCCAAAACCATAGGCACAAATTCCAAGGACTAACTACCACGGACCAAAAGTAAGCTTTCCGAAATGTACGCTCTTTTCCGTTCATGAAACTGCGTGTATACCCTACTTGGTATATAGCGAACCTGCGTACACGCGAGTTGGTATATAGTGAACCAGCGTGTATACGCGACTTGGGCTTAATGAACCTGCGTGTATGAACCTTCTTGACCTGCTGTACTAAGATCAGTCCTCTGATTAAGTTGCCATCACCTGTACCTGCCTCTGAGAGAGTTGCCATCAAGGACAACACTTGAATCATAATGCCAACAAACCTCACTATGGCTTAGAATCGAATGAAACAACAAGCATATCAATATCGCAGTGAAAGAAGTTTTGATGTAGTTAAATGGGTATTTTTACAAGTAGTACCATACAAACAAATGTCTCTCAACCAAGCTAAGAAGGATAATAAATTATCACCCAAGTACTACGGTCCTTACAAGGTGTTGCAAAAGATTGGTACTATGGCATACAAATTAGAGTTGTCTGCATCTTCCCACGTACAACTAGTTTTCCAAGTTTCATGCTTAAAGAAGGTTATAGGAAACAAGCTTCTAGTTCATATAGTGTTTCTAGAACTTGATGAAGAAGGAAAAATCATATTTGAGCCTGAAGTAGTCATGGAAACAAGAACTTGACAACTACAAAATTGATCAATTTCATAGTATCTCATTAAGTGGAAGAACTTACCCGACTTGAAGATTCCACATGGGAGGATCAGAATTTTATACAGAAGCATCTAGAACTACTCAAGCATCGAGGACAACACTTTTTTAAAGGAGAGGGGCATGTTAGGTCCCTATAATACTAGTGTAGGCCCCTTATTTTTATTTTTGTGCCCATGTAGCCCTCATATTGTTATTGTTGTGCTACATAGAAGCCCACTAATGTTATTGTTGTGCCCTTACATTATTATTGTTATACATGCTCTGATTATATTGTGACCCCTTAGACTCCTATATATACAAAGGAGATATTTTCATTTGTATCATCCAAGAATTGTTCATTTATGTAATGTAAAGGAGGTATCCCCCTTGAAGATGATACTTTTTAAGTCATTGATCTATCTCTTCGTGAGCTGGTTGCATAACATCTAACAACTAAATAAAAAACAATTATGGACTATTATAACACCTAAGTAAGTTGAAGACATATGTGCTAGAAAGATGTTGTAATTAACATAACAATGTAGATAATTAGGAAATCATGTTAATAATTCAGTGAAAGTGAATTAATTTAATTTAATTTTTAATTAAATTAATTTAATTAAAGCATCACATTTGATAAGATAACTCGCTGCTCACAATATAGATCGAATTTCAATGAAGCATATCAGTAGTGGTCATGAAAGATTGACTAACACACACATATGTGAACAATAACATAAAACAATTCATTTTAAATAGAATATACATAAACATATGATAATAGTATGCGATAAATGGTAGATATTCTCATCTGGAAATGCAAGTTGTTCAACTTATGTTAAGAAAAAATAACATACAATAGTGTAATTTAAGTCCCTTCTTTTTAAAAATTCAAAACCATTTCTCCATCTCGGAAAAGTAATTTATAATCCTAGTACAAGGGATAAAAGTAAACCATTCCAACAACTCCTCAATAACAACAACAATAATGAATTTTTCTTAACATAAGTTGAACAACTTGCATTTCCAGATGAGAATATCTACCATTTATCGCATACTATTATCTTTTTTTTTTTGTAAGCTGGGGTGGGACTCATACATCATACTCGCCTGCCTCGGCAGGATTTGAACCTGGGTGGGGGGTGCTACAGCGCACTGCCCTCACCATTACATCGTGCACCGAAGTGCTTATCGCATACTATTATCATATGTTTATGTATATTCTATTTAAAATGAATTGTTTTATGTTATTGTTCACATATGTGTGTGTTAGTGAATCTTTCATGACCACTACTGATATGCTTGATTGAAATTCAATCTATATTGTGAGCAGCGAGTTATCTTATCAAATGTGATGCTTTAATTAAATTAATTTAATTAAAAATTAAATTAAATTAATTCACTTTCACTGAATTATTAACATGATTTCCTAATTATCTACATTGTTATGTTAATTACAACATCTTTCTAACACATATGTCTTCAACTTACTTAGGTGTTATAATAGTCTATAATTGTTTTTTATTTAGTTGTTAGATGTTATGCAACCAGCTCACGAAGAGATATATCAATGACTTAAAAAGTATCATCTTCAAGGGGGATACCTCCTTTACATTACATAAATGAACAATTCTTGGATGATACAAATATTATCTACATTGTTATGTTAATTACAACATCTTTCTAGTCTTCAACTTACTTAGGTGTTATAATAGTCTATAATTGTTTTTTATTTAGTTGTTAGATGTTATGCAACCAGCTCACGAAGAGATAGATCAATGACTTAAAAAGTATCATCTTCAAGGGGGATACCTCCTTTACATTACATAAATGAACAATTCTTGTAGAAATTTTGAATAATATGACACATATTCACAGAGATTATCCTGATTATACACTTATAAGCGGAACATTCATAATACATAACCTCCTCTACGTTGATCATCAATTTACAGAAGCAGAAACATTCACAGGCGCACATAAAAGCATCAATCAAACTCATTAACATAGTATGTATCCCGGGGAAAGCATCTCGCTAAAAACCCCACACTATCTATATATTATATTGATTGAATCATGTAACATTACAAAGTACAATGCTTATCACAAGCAATCCAGTACCAGCTCCACCTGTTACACACAATACAACTCAGATCTGATCTCCAAATCTATTCCACTACTTGCCTGCCTCTCCAGCTCAATACCTGCTCAAGAACTGATGAGAATAGCTTACCAAACTCGTATTTGACCTGCAAATAATCACTCACACTCTATTGGACGTGAGCACAGGCTACAATTCTTGATATTGGCCAATTCATTAGCATACTCAATCCCTCTGATTGTGCAAATCATCATGCACAGCTATAGTCACAACTGATAGCAATCTGATCCTCTAACACCTGTCCCTGCTGAACTGAACATGCACTGACATGCAACTGAGTTAACTGATGTATTCTATAGTTGAATTATGAGTTAATAACTTGTGAATTAATTAATAACTAATTCACCCAACTCATCTCTAGTCTATTGATCAGTTAGACTAAATACAACTAGTTTAACAAAGCTAAACTGAACACAACTCCATCAACTGCACCTCCAGTCCACTAAACTCAACTCACTTGAGTTCTAACTGAGGTCCTGCATGCAAATATTAGTCATCCCATAGGTAACCACGTATTTCCCTCTGGGATCTGCATGTACCACATCCGTAGCTCATCCTGAAGTGCTCCAAGAGAATAAGATCAAGTTTATAGTCCAAATATTATTATGAGACAATAATATTTGACTTTTCTATTTTTGACAACCAGTCTAAAAATAGACTTTGATCACTCACACTGTGGTCACTCACACTGTGGTCACCCACACTGTGATCACCCACACTGTGATCATCCACACCGTGATCATCCACACTGTGATCAAAAATAGAACTTGCGCCATAATTTGCCTGCGGGCCGACTTAGTGAAGGCGACTCTTTTCACTAAGCTCCATCATCTTGTTGCATTCTCAATAAGCATTTCTTGTTGCACACTTTTCAACACCCCTTGAAGATGATACTTTTTAAGTCATTGATCTATCTCTTCGTGAGTTGGTTGCATAACATCTAACAACTAAATAAAAAACAATTATAGACTATTATAACACCTAAGTAAGTTGAAGACATATGTGCTAGAAAGATGTTGTAATTAACATAACAATGTAGATCATTAGGAAATCATGATAATAATTCAGTGAAAGTAAATTAATTTAATTAAATAGTTAATTAAATTAATTTAATTAAAGCATCACATATGATAAGATATCTCGTTGCTCACAATATAGATCGAATTTCAATCAAGCATATCAGTAGTGATCATGAAAGATTGACTAACACACACATATGTGAACAATAACATAAAACAATTCATTTTAAATATAATATACATAAACATATGATAATAGTATGCGATAAATGGTAGATATTCTCATCTAGAAATGCAAGTTGTTCAACTTATGTTAAGAAAAAATAACATACAATAATGCAATTTAAGTCCCTTCTTTTTAAAAATTCAAAACCATTTCTCCATCTCGGAAAAGTAATTTATAATCTTAGTACAAGGGATAAAAGTAAACCATTCCAACAACTCCTCAATAACAACAACAATAATGAACTAATATGGAAATAGTTGCAACAAATTTCTAAGGTTAGGATGATGATTGTCCAATAGTAAGCTATCACAATCTGTAGATTCTAGCAAGATATTTAGCTCCAGAGGGTGCCTAGACTTGATCCTCATCTGACTGGTAGAAATAGCAGTCTTCAGTGATGGTAGCATCTGAGTAGTGAAATTGGAAAGACATTAGAGAACTAACCATTGACTATGTGGCTTAACCAAGAACTACCAATGATGTTCAAGGTTTAGTTTAGATAATTTCTCAATTAATTCAATCGTTCTGGTACTTTGTTCCTACCATGCCTTCAGTAATGTCTTGGCATATGTCATTGAATCTTCAGATTAGTTAGAGATGAGGTTTGATTGCAATAAGGTATCACTGACTGCTTCTATGATAGAACTAGAAATATCCCGAGCTTCATGTACAACAACTTCAACCCGCTTCATCCTGATTTTCCATTCTCTGAAAATTATGATTTTTTTAGTTTCGTCCATTTTAGGAAGATTTGCAGCTCTGCCTTTGACACTTTATTGCCAGTTTAGAAAACCAGAAAGCTTCTCATTCACTTCATCGAAATAGTTTTTCATGTTAGAAAACTAATCACTTAGAGAGTTTGCAGTTTTACATTGATCTTGAATCATCATAAGCTTATTGTAAAATATTTTTGTTGATTCTCAAGGAAAGAATTTAATTATTTGGCCTCTTTCTCGAATTCTGTCAATTGAGGATTAACATGGAATTGTTCTGTTTTCTCCTACATCTTATTAATTTGATCATCTTTCATTTGTACCTCTTTGTCCTATTATATCTTTAGGGAATAAAATTTCTATTGTAACTCGGATACTTGATTCTGCCATTGTTAATTAATTTTCTTTTTTCTGAATATCAAGAGACTTCTCCAGTGAGATGTTTCTTTCCTCTTTTTCCTTAAGTAGTGATTGAATTTCTACAGTTTTTCCAATGATTGCTGAAGTATAGGCACCTGTAAATTGAGCTATCTTTCCTAACACTTTTGCTGGTGTTGCAGTGGAAACTTTCCATAGGACTTCAAAAGAATAAATATTGTTGGGTACTGATGACCGAGATTGTTCTAATTTCCTTGTCTTCCTTCCCTTTTTACCACAAATTTATGCTGAGGACTGTAGAAAATGTCTAAAGGAATAATTTCCTCAATATTTAAAGTTAATTTTGCAGTGGGAAAAGTAGGAATGATCTTAATGTCCTTTTAAACAAAGGAATTATCATAAGTCTCTCTTGACTTTTTATTCTTCTTAGAATTCTTTAAATAGTTTTGAACATCATCTTACTATAAAGTTGTTGTACTTCGAGACACTATATTAAGTTCATTAGTATTTGAATTAAGATTTTGACTAAACTCTTTCCATGCCTCATTTAACTTAGGATTAAAAATCAAATTCTCTGACTGGGATGTAGAGGAAGTTATAATAACCTTCGGATGATCCTAAGTAAGACCCACAAGTTGTGAACAACTACCAGGCTAATCATTAGGAAATTATGAATTTTCTAGAGTTAATTGTAACAAATTTAAAGGAAGATTAAGTATCCTAAAGTTGCTTATTGTAAAAAATGAGTTTTCACCTCTATATTCAATTATTCCTCTATTAATTTTAAGATTGATGCATAAGAGGAGGACTGTGCAAATAAATCATTTAACATGTCTGCCTCATGGACAAATTGTCGAAGATTCTAAGAGGCAGTGAAATTCTTCACCACAACATTAGGATCATATTTTCCGTTTGGCACAGTAGCCAAATTAAGGACCTGAATGGCTAAAATTTCTTTCTCAACATGGTGATAATTTTCCAATGCAAATATGCCAAACGTAATAGGGAAAGAAGGCCAAATCCTCTTATTTGATTCCTTCAATGTTTTATTAATACCATAACCCACTATTTAATAAGCTACCTCTCTTCTTACGAGTTTCTCTATGATGAGCAGGGGTAAAAACATGAGGATGAGAAAGGCTTCCATAGACTCTAATCTAAGGGAAAAATTCCTCCCCAAACCAATTATTGACCTCCCAAATATCATCCATGGCCCCTTAAGACATCCGAGGTGGGTTACACTAAAAAATGACTCCATAGATCGAAAGCATCACTTTATGAAAAATCTGGTAAAAATTATCATAGTATTTGGACTCCCCCAAGATATCATGATAAATATGAATGGGCTTTGGATATTGAATATTCCATTGCCAACCCATATTTTAAAACATAGGGAATCCATGATAGAGGCAGACATGTAGAAAGGAGGAACCATATTTTCTAAAATATTTCTAGCACGCCAGGAAGATAACATGTGTGCAACTAAGTTATCTAAAAATATAGTAGCCCAATCAAATATAAAACCTTATATCGCACCATCCATTAAAGGTACCCAAGTGTCTGGAAATTTTGACACATTAGGCATTGCATGCAACCGACATATCATAGTTGCAACTTGGGAAAATGTAGCAGTGAGGGAATCGATTGAGTACTTACTAGTTTCCTCAGCTTTATGTTTATTAGGTTCTTTTCGCCACTGTCAAATTTTTTCCAACAGGTGTCCATGCTCCTTTATAAATTATTTGGCATACTGATTGTTATAAACACACTGGGGATTAGGCAAATGATACATTCTTTGCAAATATTGGCTGGGAGAAGAACCAATCATCATTCCCTTCAATGTTTGAATGTGTCTTTCAGAAATATACAAATTTTCAACCACCCAACACACCATATTTATATACGACATTTGCCTAGGTCTTGCTGCAATTCCATGAAGAAAGGAATTGGTCATGTCTTTTGGAGTATTTTCTGAGACAAGAAATTTATCCTCATTTGTAACTGTCCTTTTAGTGACTTCTGGTCCTTCTTATTCAAAATACTAATAAATCGCCTCCCAGGAGGAAATCCCAACATCTTTGGTGCATACAGTGTCAGAAAATGGTTCGGCTCCTGGGTTTTTCTCGTCCATGTTGTCCACACATGGACCCACAGTCTGCTGTTGTGGAGCATTTTTCTTTTCCTTGCCACATTTCTTCATTTCTTCGTAATTCCAAGAACCAAAATTCACCCGTAAGGAATAGGTGTAGGAACTTAGCAAAGACACTATTTAGTAGAAATTCGTGCTAGTGTAAAATAAAAATCCATTTTTGGAATGAATTGAAAAAGTAAAGAAAATTGAATGTGAATTGTTTATGCTTTCGAGACCATTAAAATCACATTTAAATCCACTAAGTGAAATGATGGGAAGCCAAGTTAATATTTCCACATCAAATTTTGGGATGGAAATATCAGAGAGTAATTTAAAATGGACTTACGATATTGCAATCCTCCAATATGGAAAGGTCCAATGTATGATATGCTGAAGTTAAGAGCTCTGATAAACAAGGCTTCCAAAATAATAATTCTTGATAAAAAAACTCCGATAAACAAAGCCTTTGCTATTAAAGCATTTTTGACGGAATTATTTTTTAGAGGTTTAATTGAGTCTCACTTATAATATTGGAAGTCCCGATATATAAAAGTTTTTAGATATTAAAGGAAAGCATCAAGAAGCATGATTTCAAGAAAAAGCATTTCGTAACATTTCATAAATAAAATTTACAATATCAAAAAATATTTGATAGCGAAGGTTTTTAGTGTATCACATGATAATATTACCGTTTTGGTACACCGGGAATTCAAATATCAGAGATAAGCAATTTCATAATATTTAATAAAATCGCTTTGATAAAGTTTGTTCTGATAAGGAGATAACTCGAAGTTTTGTGAAAAATATTTCAATAGTGTTGAAAATCTAATTTCCCTTTTGTCCCTTTTATTAAACAAAGGTAAAATGATTTTATAGAAACATAAGAAAAATGAAAGGGTCCCCATTGTTTATTAAAAACTAAGCAAAATGGTGGGTGGGAGGGGGGCCTGTTGTTTGCTACAACACCTACAAATGATGAAAAATTCCTCATCTTGGGATGACGTCATCTCTAGGCATTTCTACAAAGCATCAAGGAGATGGGGTTGAGATTGATAATTAAGGTTAACAAAATACCTATCCAACAAATGACGGTAAAATTTATGTTTTGGGGTCTCAGGCCTTGGGGCGACAACATTCAATGTAGAAGGGTTAGGATATATACATGCCAAGATGGGAATAAATCCAACATTTGATACCGATAATTCTCTATCTCAAGCCTTGGGAACTTGGGACCTCGAGGTGTTAAGTGTGGAGAGTCATGGGAAATGGGCAAGAGCCAAGGTTGCATTTTAATGGCAGTTTGATGACTTACAAGCCATAGAGGGGGCCTGGTAGGGGCCACATTGAGATGACATGGCATATTCCATGGTAGTGTGAAATTTCTTGGAAGGTGTACCAAAAACACTTCACTTAAGTCACTAGGTGACAAGTGACCCTAGCAATAAGTTGATGGCTGCTAGCGATTCAGATCCGCAACAAAAAATGGAAAAGCTGCAATAAAAGTATAGACGATAAAGAATAGAAAGAAACAAGGAAAAATATATAATGCAATAACCCAATTGGAAAGACTTTAAATGAATAAATATTTTAATTAAAAACACCTGGTGAAGTAGATCTACAGATGGGTCTATAAGTCCCCCTCTGTGGGATGGGCCCTTTGATGTCCTTGATGCTTCAAAAAAAGATCTTCTCTCTCAATATGTGAAAAACCCAGACAAAATGTGGAGAAATCAAATGGGAGCTCAAAAGAAAAAGGACGATAATGATGATGATGATTATGATCATGGTGAAGAATGAATGAAAAATGCTCTTATTTATAACAATGTATTGAGTTAATCTAAAAAATGGATAGTAACAAAATAATGTTAACCAAGTAAAGATCTAACCGCTTGCAATATTTGCTTATATTTATTATAGAGGAAAAATATATTTAAAATGGTTAAATACCTTTATTTAGAAATAATTAACAAAAAAATGATTTATTAATTATTTCACGAGAAATAAGAAAGGTGTGAAATCAAAATAATTATTAAATAGTGATTTAATAATTATTCTAATAACAGAAATAAGGAAAATTAAATAAATAGTCATTAGTTTAAATATTTTCTGAATTCAGGGTTCTGTGATCCATAATGGTCTCTACATTGTTCTCTATTTAAGCCTTTGCCATGGTCTACGTCTTCATCTCGCCTTGATGATGAACCACACTTGTTGGTTCGAAACACGTTAGGAGAAAATCTTCTGAACAAAATACGTTGTAGATAACACTTCCATAAGACATCATAAGGGGAGTCAGATAGAGAGAGAGAGAGAGAGATAAATGAAGCAATATAAGGATAGACAAAAATGGAGGGGCGAGACCTACTACACTGATAGAGGTCTCCTTTTATGTGGGAGTACATGATCTCAAATGAGGCAGGGGAGGCATATCCATACCTGTCAAGATAACTACGTACAAATAATAATGATGAGCCCAACAATGTGGGACTAAGATACAAAGTAAATGATACATGACACATGATATACATGCATCAATGGGCCAGGAAATAATACAATGGATCCCATATACATAATGCACCTAGAAAAACATAGGCCAGGACTGAATGCAATACTCTGAATACATGAGATAGAATTCCCCTCGAGATGATATGGTGAGGGGGGATCACAACCAAGGAAGCCCTGCTGAATGGGAAAGGGCTCTGAAGATCTAAATGGATCATCTAAAGGAGACATGCGTGTTGTGGTGCTGCAACTGATGGAAACCAAACCCATCACATATGTGGAACTGCATCTGAGGCTGGATCAACATCTGTGGTCATCCGAGAATGTGGGGGGATACCTGAAGGGCCACCCCCTCATGAGGTATGAAACATCTCACACACACTAGGGAATCACTGGGACAATCATCTAGATTACTAAACCGTCAAGTGTACAAATCCTAATCATATGCTAAGGAGTTGATGTCGATCACATGAGAAACAACCAAGTTAATGGGAAATAATGAGTCCTTTTGCTTGATCTAAGCCACTAAACAAAGATGGAAGCTGGAAACAAGGTACATCACCCTCTAGACCACTCTTCTAGAATAAATGTGCTAAAGTCGACAGAAGAGGGTTCGCCAGAGTTAAGGCAATGAGGAATCCCTAACAAAGGCATGACGAATCATAATACAATGACCGATGGACTAACACCGGGGATGATGATGGAAGGAAACAAGATGGGTGGCTGATTGACGACTTCCCTTGTCAACGAATTATAATAAGGATGGTTTACCTGGCAGTGAATGACTCGATTCCTGAGAGGATGATCAATGACTCAAACAGGGGTTCAACAAAGACATAACAGTATTACTGGAGGAAAAATATGAGTAAAATGGGAGGGATGTCACATGATGATGTATGAAACACTATAAATAGACACAAGGTGATGTAGAACAGACTCCATAAATACAAGGGTGAACCATCTCTAATGCTTTGAACAAGGGTGACTCGATGAGGCTGCCACATGGGAGAGGCCCGGAGGGGACCATGAAAACATAAGTAAATGATGGTTAATCATGGTGAAAATTGACACATGATTCAACCAGTGCAAAGGTAAAGTGCTACCAGAGTACGAGTGCCTCAAATGAAGAAATTTTGTTTTAAGAAGCGATAATGTGAGACCTCATGCAAAATATGGCTTCTCGGTGAAGTGTCAAATGACCCAAAAAAAAAAGAGAGGCCCATTATATAACTCAGTGAGAGATTTCCAATGGTGCTGATAGTTCATCAAATGAAGCTACAATTTGGTTGCAATGGGTGATGAAAAAACTAGGGTTTTTCTTATAAAAGGGCTTTTTTCCTCCAAATCCAATTCATTTGCATAGTGAGCTGTGGAGAATTTGGAGAGGAAGAGAAGGCCCTAAATCTTGTGGATAGTGTAGTGGACAAACTGACTGTTAGAATCAGGATCTACGAGTTGAAGGTAGGTGGCATAACATTACTCATCATTTTTGGTGGATTATATTTTCATATTAGGGCTTTAGGTCTCGGTGGGGGACCCTTTCTCATCCTCACAGTCGCAAGACACTTTTGGGGGCCTAATCTATGCTCTGAAGTGCAAGAATGGGGCCCACAAGTGTGTCTAGTGCAGTTTTAAGGGAAAAACTATGTTCTGGCTTGAGAGGATGGGCAAGACTGGTGGTCTACTAGAAGATGAAGCTAAGTATTGGACATGAATGGCTTTGAATCTTGACTGAAAAAACCTAATGGTATTTTGTAGGTATGGCAGAGTTAAATATATCATGGTGAGAATGAGATTTGGAGTCCCTCTGTGCTGAGATTTAGGGGAATCAAGTAGTGAGAGGGGTGTTGGCATGATATGGCGTGCTGAAGTTCTTAGAGAACCCTATGATGAGGGTTAGTGAGCCCTTGTTGTCGAGGATAGTGAGTTACTGGGACCCATATCAGGAAGCCTTTGTAGTACAAGGGCACAAGATCGAGATCATGATCCAAGACATCTATTTTCTGACAAGGTTTCCCCTCCATGGGGGCGACAGGGGAGATACATCGAGTGATACCTCATGGGAGGCATATAGATGAGTTTGTTGATCGTCATTGTGTTTCAAGGAGTCGTGCAAAGGGAAAAACCATACAAATCAATGACTTGGAGAGGTTAGAGACACGAGATATAACTGTAATGGTGCTACAGATATGTGGTAGTCATGCCTTCCACCATATCATTAGAGGGTAGATAATGATGGTGGAGAGTGTGTTGGGAGGGACCTACTATGGGTGGGCCTAGATGATGCTGTCATCGTTGAAATGAATGTTGACATTATACAGACAGAGGACCAATGATAACTATTCATTTGGGACAGTTTTGTGCTCACTCTTCTTTGAGAATATCCCACCTATTCAACACCATGTTCAAATCTATGATGGGGGCCCACAAGAGCCCAAGATGCACCGCTAGGGGCAACTACTAAGATGAGGTGGAGGAGCGACGAGTGTTATGATAGGATTTTTTTCACTCATTGGGACTAGATGCCACTATACATAGACAACTATCCATACAGTGGCATGAATTATCTGTAGAAATTCCCACTGTAGATCACCTGATACTGCAATAGACTAAAGCAAAATACTTGATCTACTTCTACAACCAATTTAGCAGAAGCTTAATCAATTTGAGCAACATCAATAAGAACACATATAACTGATAAGAAGGAATCAGTCGCACATAACACAGAAGAAATAACCTGGGGAAAGCCTCAACCTAAAACTCCAACTCTGTATTATCATACATAGGATTTATACCAAGCCTTAGCTCTCACATAGCTAGCCAACTCTCAGTACAATCTGAACAGATGAAGGTGGAAATACATCAGGATTACACAAAGCCTTAGCTCTCACAACTAGCCAGCTCTCAATGCAATCCTCTTGGATGTTCACAGGCAATCAAGACTTCTGCTAAGCCTTCTCCTCTACCCTCCAAGCCTCCGATTTCTTTTCACAGTTTCTCCTGGGTGATCCCCCTGTTACCAAGTGTAACATTGATCTCTCACATTGATCCCACACCTCGTAAAACTACACAATCCTCAAGGAACCTTAATCCTTCTGCTTGGATGATTTTCCTTTATAAGAAAAATCCATCCAAATGATAGTACATTATCCCTCCTCTGATCTCAACTGGGTCTTTATCTGAATTGACATGCATGAGTTATTTATGAGAGAATATTTAGTTATCTGAAGTGCAGCAGTTACATGCATGCAGGCATTAACTAACTGAACTTACATTGATTTAAACGAACTGGTTAAATCAATCTAACTGGACTTGACTCAGTTAACTGAGCCAACTAATTACAACTCAAATTAGAACTCATCCTTATCTCTTTAACTGATGGATAAATTCCTCAATTAATAGATAAACTGTTGCATGTCCTCACATAGACTTCATGTTTGATTTTTCACAACTAATTAACTCATGGAGAATTAATTAATTTATTTTCAAGCAACTGTTAAGTTCAAATTCGAATTTTACTTCTTATGTTTAGACCAAGGACTAACTAAAATAAGAATCCATCCTGAACTACTAAAAATAGAACTTCTATTTTTAGCACTTCCATTTTTCATTCCCTGTTGCCCAATCCAACACTGGTACCCAAACTGCTATTTTTATCATTTCTTGTTGCCATCTTTCAACACTCCCTCTCAACAAGAAAGGCTTCCTCTTGAACCCGATCCTGTACCTTCAGAATGTTTTGCATGCAACACTTCTACCAAGTGTGGTTTCTCTAGCAACTCTCGAAACAAAAAAATCCCAACTGACCTCTCTTTTGGGCTAGAAACATACTTTGATGCTAAAGATTTACCTGTTGTTAACAAGTGATCCCTCTCTGACCTCTGCGCTACTGCAACATCTCCATGCATCTTGCACCGATGCACACCTCTCTGTGCTACCCTGCACTGGTGCAACACACTTGTGCCTCTCGCATTGCTGCAACCTGCTAGCTCTGTGCTCTCTTAGGTTTCCCTGCACTCTAGCTCTCTCTACCGCTCCATCTGCATCTGTCTCTACCCAATAAGTCAGTTTTGCTACTCCTCACCGCGGCTCTCATAGGAAAGTTGAATCAAAGAGTTTGGGTACCTCAAGGATCTTGCCCCTATTCCTACCTTTTTGGGACAATCATTCCACATCGCCCCACCTCCTACCTAGAGGTATGGATGCATGTGATCCCTTTGCCCACCTGGCTCGAAATTTCCCCCTACTGGAGGTCTTTGCATGAGTGGATGCCTCCACTCTGTCTCCTTTCGGATTCCCCAGTTGTGGCTACTCTACATCCTCCTGAAGCTGCTTCACCAATCGTGGCTCCTCCCCAATTGTCTGAGACTTCTTTTGGCGCTGCATGTTGAGAGGTAATTTACTCTCCCTCTGAACCACCAAGTATCTAACCTTTGCTTGCTACTCAAGGCTTTGCATGCATCTTGTGCCTCAAGTGCATACAGGTTCTTGGCTAGCACACCAATCTGTTTCATATTTCCCACCATCATGAAATTTTCTAGAAAAAGAGCTGATTTTAAATCAGTGATATCTTCCTCATCCGAACTCCGATTCAGCCGATTTTTTTTTTAGATTTTGGGTATTTTTCCACAAGGAATCCAAATCTGCTATATTTTTTGGGAAATTTTTTGCAGAAGTTTTCATATCTGTTCTGCAAACTCTCGGCCCAAAACTCAAAACTTTGAAATTTCCTCTCAGTATACTGTTCTCTCCTTTGATCACCTTTGCTCTGATACCATGTAGAAATTCCCACTGTAGATTTGCTAGAGGTTCCCATATCGAAATCATCTATTTTTCTAGATCTCTAAAAAGTCTTGGACAATCATTCCAAGGTATTTGAGACTCCTAAAGGCCTCCCACATATTCGTGATCATGATCATGCTATTCATTTAATTCTAGGAAGTGTTCCTCCAAACATCAAGCCTTACAGATATCCCTATGCCCAAAAGAGCGAAATTGAATGTATGGTTGTAGAAATGTTAGAGGTTGGTATAATTCAACCTAGTTAAAGTTCTTTCTTTGCTCCAGTAGTATTGGTGCACAAGAAGGATGGATCATGGCACACGTTTCCAAATTATAGGGAACTACACAAGCTCACTATTAAAGATAAATTTCTCATTCCTATCATTGATGACTTATTGGATGAATTTCATGAACTAGAAATTTACTTCACCAAGTTGGACCTTCATTCATGATATCATCAAATCAGAATGAAGACTGAAGACATTACGAAAACAACATTTAGAACTCACGAGGGTCATTATGAATTTTTTTGATGCCTTTTGGCCTTACCAATGCACCTTCTACATTTCAGGGATGTTTGATGAATTCCATTTTCAAACCCTTCCTTAGAAAATTTGTGTTAGTAGTTTTTGATGATATACTAATCTACAACAAGTCTTGGAAGGATCATGTTCAACATGTTGATAGAGTGCTCAAACTATTGGATGAGAAATAATTATATGTAAAAACCTCCAAATGTTTCTTTGGAGTGAAAGAGGTGGAATATTTGGGTCATATTGTATCTCATGAAGGTGTTAAGGTTGACCCTAGAAAAATCAAATCCATTAAGGAATGGAAAATCCCCACATCCATAAATCATCTGTGAGGATTTATCAGGTTGATAGGGTTTTATCACAAGTTTGTTAGGAATTATGGGAGAATATCAACACCTCTAACAACATTACTAAATAAAGATGCATTTTCTTGGACTCCATAAGCAACGAAGGCCTTTGAAAATCTTAAAGAGGCAATGTGCCAAGCACCAGTCTTAGCTATGCCAGACTTCACAGAAAACTTTATTGTGGAATTTGATGCCTCAAGAAATGGAATTGGTGCTATTTTAATGCAAGGATAAAGACCCATTTCTTTCAAAAATCATCCAATCAAAGGAGAGTATTTACACAAAGCTATTTATGAGAAGGAAATGTTGTAAAAACTACATGCACTTAAGAAATGGCGACCTTACCTAATGGGAAGACACTTCAAGGTAAAAACAGATCATGATAATCTTAAATACTTTTTAGAACAAAGATTATCTTTAGAAGAGCAACAAGAATGGGTCACAAAGATGTTGGGTTATGAGTTTGAAATCATCCACAAAAAAAGGGAAGAAAAATGTTGTTGCAGATGCACTCTCAATAAAGGATGAGAATGTGGAAGCATTTCTTTGTGCCATTTCTATTATCCAACCAGATTGGATAAACAAAGCAAGGGATGAATGGAAGAATGAAGAAGAAGTGTGGGCACTAATTAAAAATTTGCATCAAGATCCCAATACATCTGATACATTTAGCTTGAGAAATGGTTCATTATGGTACAAATTTCGCTTATACCTTTGTAAGAATTCCCAACTCAAACAAAAGATTATTCTGGAATTTCACACTTATTCCTTAGGAGGCCATTTAGGATTTTTAGAAACTTACCATAGGATTAAGAAGGGATTTTTTGGGGATGGTATTGAATCTTTTATTCAAAATTTTGTGGTAGAATGTTTGGTTTACCAACAAAATAAAGTTGAGACAATTAAGACACCAGGTCTATTAAAAACTTTATCCATTCCAAGTCAGCATTGGGAGGAGCTTTCAATGGATTTTATCATAGGTTTACCTAAGTCCCAAGGAAATAGTGTCATCATGGTGGTAGTTGATAGACTTACCAAGTATGCACACTTTTGTGCATTATCTCATCCATTTACAGCTAGTACATTTTCTACTACATTTATGGAAACAATTCAAAAGTTACATGAAGATTATTGGAAGCGACATAGATCCTACTTTCACTGGAAATTTTTGGACAGAATTATTTTCTTGTCTGGGTACTCAGTTAGCTCATAGCTCATCTTATCATCCTCAATCTGATGGGCAAACTGACATAGTGAGCAAATGTTTGGAAGGATATCTTCGTTGCTTTGTATATGATAAATAGACATAATGGGTCAAATGTTGCCTCTAGCTGAATGGTGGTATAACACTTCCTTCCACACTACAACAAAAGTGACCCCATTTATGGCACTTTATGGATATCATCCACCATCCATCACATCATATTTAAGAGAAAATTATAAGGTTCAATTAGTGGAACATCACATCAAGCATCAACAAAAAGTTCTCCAACTCTTAAAGGATAACCTCACTTTGGCGCATAATAGAATGAAACAAAAGGCAGATCAACATCGTAGCGAAAGAAGTTTTGATGTAGGTGATTGGATATTTCTACGACTACAACCATAAAAAAAATGTCCCTCAAGCAAGCTAAGAATGATAATTGGAACTTGCTACATCTTCCTAAGTGCACCCAATTTTCTACGTGTCATGCTTAAAGAAAGTTATAGGTGACAGGCTCCCGCTTCAAACGATATTTTCAGAACTTAATGAGGAAGGAAAAATCATATTGGAACTTGAGCTAGTCACAGAAACAAGAACTTGATAGCTACGAAATCGATCAATTTCAAAGTATCTCATCAAGTGGAAGAACTTACCCATTGAAGATTCGACATGGGAGGATGAGAATTTTATACAGAACCATCCAGAACTACTCAAGCATTGAGGACAACATGTTTTTGAAGGAGAGGGGCATGTTAGGTCCCTATAATACTAGTGTATTCCCTTATTATTATTGTCATTGTAGCCCCTTATTGTTATTGTTGTGCCCATGTTGTCCTCATATTGTTATTATTGTGCCCCATAGAAGCCCACTATTGTTATCGTTGTGCCCTTACATTATTATTGTTATGTCGGCTCTGATTATATTGTGACCCCTTAGACTCCTATATATAGAAAGGAGGTCTTTGCATTTGTATCATCCAAGAATTGTTCATTTGTGTAATGTAAAGGAGGTTTTCCCCTCAAACATGCTACTTTTGAAGTTGTTGGTCTATCTGTTTCTTCTATTTTGTGAGCTGGTTGCATAAAAGTACGTGATCTATAAGTTGGGGGAATGGAGTCATTGGCTCGGGAGCCTCCAGATGATAATGATTAGGCATAGGGACATGTGGGTCCCCATTTTTGTTTTATGATAACATGCGAATGAGCATGTCAGATGTATTTAGAGTAGTGGACTCAAAACACTGTATTACGATACATATTTATGATTATGCATCTTTTTGTGACAATTGTGGTTCGCCATTTGTTTATCGATGTCTTCTTGCATGTGATAAATGCCAATTTAGAATTTTATTGGAAATGGTATCTGCATAAGATTTTGGACTCTAGGAACATGATTGAATGAAATGGATTCAAATTCATGTGCCAAAATCTTAAATCATAGATATTTTCTAAATAGGACAAGATTATGCACATGATAAACACCATTCAATTACATGACAAGTAGTAAGGAATCAAGACAAACATGAAGGTGAAGGATGCACCAGTCAAGGGCATTAGCTAAAAAACCTATCACAACATCATATTCAGCCTGGTTATTGGTGTTAGATCGAATGAAAACACTGTTGGAGCGAACTAACGAATGTAAGGGGGTAAAAATAGCCCAAGTTGCCAAAGTTAGATTCCTGGTGAAGAGATTCGCACCATCGACAAAACTGATATAAGGTGTGGATGATGGATACATCTGAAATACCCAAGAAGATAATGTGTAAGAAAGTCAGGGATGAAAAATACATAAATGCAAGAAGAAAGAAAGAGATACATGCACTTTAGTGGGAAATGCTATGGGTAAAATTTCTTAAGGTAGAGTGCATTTTGAGGATTAGGAAGGAGTTCTCCTTCTAGATCCTCTAATAGGTATGCCCCCTTGCCCAAAACATTATGGATGATATAAGGCTCTAGCCATAATGGTTCAAACTTCCCACACCCCAAGACATCATGAGCTTGATCATACACAAGGTCGCCTTCATGGAAGGTATGAGGATGGACTTTGCAGTCATACTCAGCTTTGGTGTGCTTTTTGGCTGCTTTGATGGTTTGCAATGCAACACAACAGTCTTTAGTGGTGCGCTCAAGCATAATGAGTCGTTGTTCTAATGGTTGGGTGTTCGGGAGGAGATTGATGATAAGGTTAAGGGAAGGGATTTCATACTTGATTTGTAAAACTGCCTCCTCTCCAAAAACGAGGTGGAAAGGAGTGAACCTGGTGGCAGTCTTGATAGAAGTTCTATAGATCCACAAACCAGGGAAGAGCATTTAATGCCAGCTAGTCTTATGTTTATTCACCATCCGTTGAAGCATAGTATTAAGGATCTTGTTGACAGCTTCAACTTGGCCATTTCCTTGGGGGTAATAAGATGATGAATATTGATGTTTGAATCCCAATAGAGAGGATAATTCACACCGAATCTCATCTTCAAAGTGTCGACCATGGTCAGAGACCAATTTTTTCGAAACCTCAAATCGAGCGATAACATGGTTGAAGAAGAAGAGAGCTGCAGTAGTTGTAGTGTTATTGAACATTGGCATGGACTCAACCCATTTGGTAAAATAGTTGACAACAACGATAATATACTCGTGGTTATCAGCATATGGGGGTCGACACTCCATAAAGTCAATAGCCCATTTATAGAAAGGATCGACTATGATAACTGGATAGATGGTAGTCAGTGGAGCTCACGCCGTAGGGGCATATAACTGGCAATTAGGATAGTGTTGGACTGCCTCAATACAATCGCTAAAGAGAGAAGGCCAAAGGTACATGACACACATGATTTTATGGGTAGTGACCATTCCAGAGAGGTGACCACCACAAGCGCTGCCATGGCAGGAATTGAGGACTTGCTCAGCTTTAGCATGGGTGAGACAATGACCAAGAACAATATCGACACCAGAACAATAAAGATCATCACCAATGAGGAGGTAGTGAGGGGATTGATGTCGTACATTATCGATCATCATGAGTGAGGTGGGGAGAAAATTTTTGGGTTCGAAAATAGGTAAGGATGTCACCATACCAAGGATCATCTGAGATAATGGCGAACAAGTGCTCATCTAGAAGATCGTCATTAACTGGCGGATTAGGCGCACCAGTGGGAACTTCAGAAATGAGTTCAACCATGGGTAAACCTTTCTTACTCTTGGGTGTGACAAATTTGAGATCGAATTCTTGAAGGATAACGATCCAACGGGTGTACTTTACGTTAATGATCCGTCGACTCAAGAGGAAAGCCATGGGGTTGGAATTGGTCACAACTTTGGTGTTATGCATAAGGATATAATGACGAAGCTTCTGAATAGAGAAAACGACAACTAGTGCTAGATTTTTTCGTGGGAGTAGGACACAGGGGGACTGTTAAGGTTTTTACTAACATAGTATATGACATGCTCAATACCGGCATAATATTCTTGTATGAGGACCCCAACAACTGAGTAGGTGGACGCATAGATGTAAAAGATTAAATCCCTTTCAAACTTTGGTGGACTAATCAAGGGAGAAGAAGTGAGAGAAAGTTTGAGGGCATTGAAATATTGTTGAGCTTGGTCATCCCAAACAAATGGAATGGTAGATTGAAGGAGTCTAAGGAACCCATGAGCCGTGGTGGCATAGTTAGGAACAAATTGATGAAGAAAGTTAGCTTTTCCTTGGAGGCTTTGTAATTGGCAAAGGGTATGAGGAGGAGAAATTTCAAGGATGTCTTAATATTTGAGTGGAACAAGAATTATACAGTATTTGGACACAATGAAGCCCAAACACTGGACGGTAGGAACGAAAAAGACACACTTAAGGGGATTGAGGCAAATGTTGTACTTGCAACATCACATAAACACAGTGCGCAAATCATGAAGGTGTTGTGACCGAATTTTGGAATGAGTGGTGATATTTTCGAGATATGCAAGGATAATGTGAACCAAGTCATGAAAAAGGTACGAAATGACACGTTGAAAAGTGGCCCCAACACTCTTCAAACCTAAAGGCATGACCTTGTAAGAAAAATTTCCCCACACATTAGTGAGAGAGATTTTCAAATGACTCCATGGATTTCCACATGGGGCCCACGTGGGTTCCACATGGCAGAGCCTGGTGATGTGGTAAGAGGTTACTAGCCAAACCTTTAAATGGAAATATATTTTAATTTGAGATTTGAATTGAGGAAAAATATATATCTCTAGAAAGCTCTCAATGAGCTGGACACAATGATAATGTTTACTTTAAGTTTTGAACAACTTGAAAAATGACGTAATTTTAGAACACCATTTCCATGACAGGACTATGGAGGTCAGGTCTATGGTAGTAACACATTCTTCTACCCTTATTATAGGCTAAGGTGGATAGAGGGTTGTTACAGCAATAAATCCTTTTGAAAAGAACAATATCCTCAACATAAAGGTGAAGAGTTATGACCATACTTGTGAGAATAGCACCAAAATAATCTGCACCTTCCAAACACTCTTCTAGCTTATCAATATATCTTTCAAAAATGGTAAGGGATACATGACACCCTTGCTTGACTCTAATATTGCATTTTGTTTATCAACCATAAGTGATCCTAAGCTTGGAAATCACATTTTTGTACAACTTTGTCATAACAACCCTCAAATTGAGAGGAACCATTATCTCTTTTAGCGTCTTCCATAGCTTTGTTCTAGAAATGGTGTCAAAAGCTTTTCTAAAGTCAACAAAACAACAAAAGAGACCAATGTTATTATTGCGACATTTATCTGCAACTATCCTAAGAATAACAAGATGGTTTATATTAAAGCATTAGAAAATATATATCAATATTGAATTTATTAACAAACATGATACCTATGTGATAATTGTTTTAAAGCATAAAGATATCAATCCTTATCTTATTAAAAAAAAAAACACTCTATATCCAACATTTTAAATTTTAATAAAGAATCAAATTTCTATATAAATCTTAATTATTTAAATTTAAAATCACAATTAATTAAATTTATAAAAAAATTAAAAAGCATATTAAATTAAAATAAATAATAAAATAAAAATTTTATTTTTATTAAAATAGAAATAAAATATACATTATCATATAAAATTAATATTTATAAATATAAACATACATTTAAAATATATATATATATATATATATATATATATAACATTAAAAAAATAAATTATACCCTAACTAACTCTATTAAAAAAAAAAAAAACACAATATATTAAAAAGAAAGAAATACAAAAAAAGACTGGGAAACATTTAATATTAAAAAAAACCAAACAAGAATGTTGGTGGCAACAAGTCCCTGTCCGAGTCCGAGTGAATGTTGGTGTTGTGAGAGAATCTCAATATCAAGTAATTGTTCCAAACTCTTGCCTGGAATCATAGCCCTTCCTTGAATACAAAACAAAATTAAGCTTTAAAGCTTAAAACTAGATTAAAAAGCTTAAAGATAGAGAAAACAATAGCACTATTCATTAGGTTCAAGTCAGAGCAAAACAAAGTAAACTATTTGGGTCTTTTAACTTACATTAATATTAAGGATCTATCTTTACATATGTCTATATAAAGAAGGATATACAAATATAATCTTGTTTTTTTAATCCTACATACAAAAATCCATTATCTTATGGATGCATAAGCCAGCTGAGCAGGACACTATCATTGCCAAACCACCCTAGAATGATGCCCCATAGATGATCATGATGGCTGTCATGAAATACTCAAATTTGAACAATTTTCTGACAAGCTAATTGAAAAGCAAATGTGTGTATGTTAGAAGTGTGAGTCACCAATTAAAATATGTATGAGTATTAAACATAGGAACTATACAACATTCAAGATGAATGAAATATACCTTTCTAGTGCCCGAGATTTGCAAAACACCTCCTGAGTCAACCCAGTTATTCTATAGAAAGGTGAGTGGGAAACTAACTAGTTTAAGTGGCATTAAGTGGAATACAATAAATAAATTAATTGCTTGCGTTGCTAAAAGTATTACTGTCTAGTCTGTCATTGTCTTTTAAGTGGGGGCAGAAAGACAAAAGGAAATAAGTGAAAGCTGACACACCATCCATTTTCATTATTCTATTTAGTCTTTCGTTGATCCCAAAATAAAATAGAATAACTTGTTAAAAAACAAATATAATGGTAGTCAAATTAGTGGATACATAACACTCAAATCCAGAAATCAATTAGATAATGTTTTTATCAGCATATTATATTTTTATCGAATCTCGATCGTTTTTTGCACATCTTATGGAGTAGCTAATACGTCTCATACAAAAATGTCCTGCTAAAGTAAACAATATAATAATTACAAATATTGTTTAATACTTTTCTACGAAAATCTTCAATTTTATAAAAGTTTCCATGTCTTTTTTTGATAGGAATACATAGGATTGTTGTGCAGGTCTTAATTTTATAAATTGTAGTTTGAGATCATAATTTTTGGAGCTATTTGCTTTTTTGGCTTACCATACTTAAGCAGAAGAGAAACCATTCTCCTCTTGTTGTAAAAGAAGATGTTTAGCTACATCATTTACGAGAGTCAATATGGGGTTATCAGATAAGCAAGTGAGCAGGTGACATTGGTGTAAGCTTCATGTAACGAACAATTCCATGAATGCATTTTCAAACCCTATTTAAAATGTATATTTTACCGACTTAAAATCAAAATGCCTCATTCACACATTTCATTAACAAAAAATTATAAATAAATGTACACCTCATTTGTAATTCCCATATAAAAAAAAGTATAAAGAAAATTATAAATAAATGGAAAGCATTCATTCAATTTTTAATTTTCAATGTAATATTTTTCAGTGAATGGAATCACAAGTGTCATTAATAGCAGAGAGATCCACATGTGTTGCGCAAGGATGATATCATGGTGATGTTAATTTTTGTCATGTTGGAGATGAGCCCATTGATGCATTTGACACCTTGTCCCCTAATGAAACAACTAATGGCAGGGTTGTTTGTTTATGGTCTTGATGATCATTCTATCCACCATTTCCCTATTCCTTTTTGTTGAGCATCAATAGAATGGAAGAGGTTTTAGTTCTAAGCAGAATATGTTTACTAGAAAAAGGTTCCATTGGTTAAGATGTCAAGATAACATTGTGCACCTTACTGCTTAGTTTTCTCAAACATTGGCTCTAATTTTGTTTTACATGGATTTAGGGTTCTTTTAGTTAACTTGGTTGGTCTAGCCCACACCACTACTATACTTTCCCTTTCTGATTGATACCCAAGTAATTTGTATTAAATACCATGAGGTTTGCGAGTAGATGGGACATTGTATTTCATTTTGTAGACTTAACCATCCACTTTATCCCCTTACTATGAAACCTTATATCAATTGAGTTCAATTCACCTACCAAACCTACCAAAAATAACTTCTCTCTGAGAAGTTTTGTGATTCAAACGTTATAAAAAATAATTTGACTAGTATGATTTCCTTTGCAGTTAATAGCAAGGCTAGCAGTAATTTGTAGTGGTGTTGACGGTGATGGACCCACCAACATTTAGCGGATATCCCCGATATGAAGTCCCAACTATACCTCACACTGTTTGGTGTAGGAGTCTCAGTAGTGGGTGGTAATGTTATGCCTTGACTATGAACATGCGCAAAGTGAAGTATGATAAATTTGGGTAGGAGAAAGTTTGTGATCCTATGGAGAGTCAATTGTGATGCATGAAGGTTCCAACACACGAAGGGAAAAAGGAAGTGCACCCCTTGGAAGCTTGTAATAGTATGCACCTTGAAAGGTACACATGAGAAAAATGACATCACAAGCTAAGATGTAGAATAGTCCACAAGTTAAAGTGATGAGTTAAACAACAATATACATTCAACAAGATTCATACAAATGCAAATGAAATAGTTCATAAGCATAAGCATAAGTTAAATAGCATACATTGCAAATACAACAAGAATAGTCCTACTATATTCACAACATATGCATAAAAACATGTTGGCTTTATTTTATTATTATAAGTGAAAGTTCCATTCATACATACATCATTGATGACCACTAGCCCAAATAGTGGAACATTACAGTCAAGAACACCTTCTCCTCCAAAGAAGTATACTCGCTCTATGCTATGGAGAAGTCAAGGCTCTTCAATTTACACCCAAGCTCTTCCTAAGCTTAAGCCTTACCAAAATCTTGGCTCCCAAAATCCCTTTACATGAGTTACGAGGTTCTATTTATAACAAGAGGGGGTGACTTTGTAAATCCCCTTTGTGACCTTTGGACTACCCTCATGACTCATCAACTTATTTAGAAAATGACACATTACATTATGTGATGACTCTTCATATTCCAATATTGGCACTTGGAATTTCACTTACAACATAATTACAAATAATAACATTTTACACTTGTACCCATATGCGACAAAATATGGAAGAGACAACTTGACAACCTAACAAGACACAACACAATCATGCTTGAGTTTGGGAGAAGTCTAGCTAAACAACCTCCAATTATTGCTTCTCGGTCACATATTGCTGCCAAGCTTGATACTATGTGATGGTGTCCCCAAACTGCGTGAAGGTTTCTAGCTGGAAGCGGACTCTGGCCTCCATGGCATCTAGGTACAATGTTTTGGATCCTATATCTAGTTCGTTTTGAAGCATGAGCAACATTGTTCTGACTTGGATGGGACAACCGATGAAATTTTGTATGTTCTATCTATTTAGTCCCAAGTCTTCCCTGGTGGAATTTTGTCTTAGCTGCTCCAAGTACTCTTCGATCTCCTGCCAAACTTAGTTCTTGGATTTGGCTTTGGTGAGGGAATCGACTGATGGGATCTGGTGTGTTCTCACCAAGACATCACAACTATTGAACAACCGTACATATGAGGCCTGAATGCTGGCAACAAATGAGGGGAGTTGTTTGTTGTTCTGAATCAACATCTGAACCTTTGCTTTCTGCAACTCTGCATATGGCTTTATTTTCTTCACTAAGTCAAGCGGTGCCCCTCTGCATCACATTGTCCACTCTTGCACATATGATATGGAAGAATTTATTTTCTTGACAGTTTTAACAAAACCTTTTCTTTGCTATTGTAGTTCATGAAAACGGACAACTGCTTTATGTATGGTGACAAAACCCTCATACATCTTCCACATGGTTTCTCCAAGTGTTGATACTTCAGCAAGTATCAACATAAACCTGTGCAGAAACCGCATTTTAGAATGCTACATGGAGTTGTTCTGCCTCTTTCCTAGCAGCCTGCAAGTTTTGTGCCAATGACTCATTCTCGGTCGTCAAATACTGAATGTTTGATCTTGTTTCTCCTACATAGGCCAAGTTTGCTTCGGTAATGGAATTTGGATGCTTCCTGGTGTTCGACACTATCACCCTTTCTCTAATAAATGTGGGTGATACGTGATCATCTGCAAATTGCTTTCTCTGTTTTTGTACAATCCTCCTTTGAAACTCATCGAATGATAGATTATACACATCCATCACCAGATCATCACCCGCTTGCTCACTCGGGACTAGATCTACTGCTAGAGGTGGTGGAGACTGAGGGATGACCTGTGGTGCTCTCGATATTAGATCAACATCTTCATTCTACAACTCTTGTTCCATCTCCATGTCTGTCAATTCTATTAATTTCTCAATTTGTTGAGCAAGATCCCAATCTTGCATATGTTCACCTTCCTCCTCAGCTGCTGGTTGGTCCTATTCCTACTCTTCAACCTATATTTTGTTGTTTCCTCGGTCATCGCGCCTTGAATTTGTTCCTCCGCCTACTTCTGCTTCTCTTCCCGTTCTCTCCTCCTCAACTCCTATTCTTCCTTCAACTTCTGCTCTATTTGCTACAACTTCAATTCTGCTTCCTGCAACCTTTGCTTCTCTCTCTTCCTCTGCTCTTGTCTCTACATCCTTTGCTTCCTCTTAGCTTCTTCTACCAAAGCTTCTTTCATGATAATAGGATATAATTTCATCTTGCATCTTTGTTCTCCCTATGTAATTTTAGAAATATTCCTCTTTCCCTTGTCCTGCATAGGATTTCTGCCTTCTATTGTTGTTGCTTTTGGAGTTGTTGCCATCTATGGAGCAACTTGTGAAGTCCCTACTAAACTGACCAACACATGGAGTCTAGAGGCATTGTAGCACTACCTCCAAGGATCCTCCTCTGGCCAATGAAATTCACTGCCAATGCATGAAAAGTAAACTCTCGCACAATGGTACTTACAAATACTGCGAGATCATACAAATTAAAGTCATGAGTGCCTAATTCAAATCTCACTATCTCCTTTGCCTCGACATCTGCAAATTTCAAGTTCTTTATCTCGTATAATCCAATCTAAAAAGGAAGATTGGGCCATGGTGCTTTCTTCTTCCTGTGCAGCGATGCTGAAAACCATGTGGCGAGATGGTATGATACTTCTTGCATGATAAGTTTGTCAGTGGCATACCTTGGTAAAACATGCAGAGGCTTCTCTCCTACAAACATTGTAATGAAGGTGCCACCTGATGAGGCATACCAATCTGTAATGTCTTCTATCGCCTCCATTGTTTCTCGTGACATGAAATGTGGATCTTCTTCAAATATAAGTTTGTAAAGCGGGATGATGAAGTGGTCAGTTAGTTGTTCCATTACTCCTCGATAACTGCATTCTGAAAGAAACTTGCAATAGATGTGCACAACAATTTCTTATGGTGTCCATGTTCAGTTCATGTGAGGGAACTATTGTTGTGCACATATGGCATTGAGTAAGTATGTAGACACATAGAACCTTGCTCTCTTACCCTCGGGCAAATTTTGAGCTTGAGCTACATGGGCCTTCAATTGTCGATCCAACATATCTGACCAGTTGAACGACATCCCATTGATCACCACTTGGTACAATAAGACTTCCCACACTTCAAGAAAGGTTTTGTTTGAAGAAAATCTCTTAGGTTCCATGGTAACAGTGACTGCTGGAGAGGTTCTCAACAACTGATGTACCTGTGGGACAGAAAGGACACTCATAACAAGAAAATGTAAGTCTTATGCAAATCTACTTACAAGGCAAGTTCAAGTAGCCAACTAGGCATCTGATAGGGAGGATTGCGTAATTTTCTCTAGAAAGAGGGATTGGATGCCTATGGGAACTGTGCACTTCATAGTACCAGCAACCAAGGTGAAAGCTTGCTCATTGAAACTGCACAACATGCAGTTTAGCCTGGGTATAGGCTTGGGAGAGACTGCAAATTGCGCAATATCAGTAGCCAAGATGACAGGTTGGCTTCTAGAACTACACAGTGCATAGTTGGAGCCATCTTGGAATATGCACTGTGCAATTCCAGAGGCCAATCTTGTGGCTTGAGCGTTAGGAGTGCCAACTGGGCAAAGTAAAAGCTGGCCAAGGGAAATCCATATCTGCCCAAGGGAAGTGTGGAAAATGAGTAGACTTGAGAGATAGTGTGAATCTGAGTGTAAATATGACTAAGTGAAAGTAAATGCATGTGAATCAAGTGCAACAATTAATCAAATGGAAGGAAAATTAAGTATGTGAGGAGAGTCGCCGCAATGACGACCATTGGTGCAAAACAGGAAAGTTAATGTGACACTTGGGAAAGATTATCTATAACTTAAAACAACACTTCTACAAGTTAAAACAAGTCAAAATGCCAGCAATCATGAAGAGAAACAAGTGAAGCAACAATCACACAAGCCAAAAGACAAAAAGTAACAGAAAAAGTGGCAAAAGATGACAAAAGAAAAACTCACTTGGAAAAGTGACGATGATCACACCAAAGGTTCCTTGATCTCCTCAAGAATGCTAGAGCTCCAAGATCGAGTGTGCAAATGATCTCTAGAAGCATCGATTAAATATATGTGGAAAAATTAAGGTTTATGATGCACATGCCTAAAATCAAGCAAAAAGCGACACTTGGCAGAAGTTTCTAAAAATAACGCAAGTGCCTCCTTCGAGATACTAAAAATAAATCCCTATTTTTTAGGGATTTTTTTTCTTTTTTCCTTTTTCAGGGAAATTTTCCATGCACACTTCCGCGAAAGACTGCGCAATTCTTGGGGAACTTAGAAAATGTCTGGTTTAGTGCACTATGCAGTTTCTGAGTTTACTGAGGGTTGCACAATTTTTGGGCTCAATGTTGGGTTGCCTCCCATGACTACGTAGTTTCTAAGCTCAAGGATAACTACCGATTAGGAATGCACAATTCCTATCATCAAGGCTGCCTTCCCTCAAGGATTGCATAGTTTATGGAGGTAAGCCCATAACTATTGTGAGACTAAGTTGGGAGATTAGCTTGTGAATTAGAAGAATCAACTAAGACTTAAGTAAACACAAGTAAAATGAAAAGACAAGTCTCACTTGAAGTATGAATACTTGGATCAGTGCAAGAGGAGCTATTGTGGATAAGAAGGGAGGCTCCAAAATCTAAGCATAGGAAAAATTTGGGAGGGTGGTTGTAGCCGCTACAACAAGTGGTAATGTCATTAATGTATGTAGTTACCAAGCACCTAAACACAAATTGCTTAAAATTATGCAGGTTTATGCTGGCTAATTTTTCTAACTATGCGAGTCAATATTTTTTGAAACACTTAACAATGGGTCATTGTAATTCATCAAGAACTTAGCCCACCTATTCAATGACTCCATTCAATAGGTACCAACCTTAACATAACTAAACATGCATGTTTATTCTGTCTATCATTTTGAAAAAAGATTTGTCAATCGAAACCTAGGTCTACAGGGGTCCTCTATCCACCCTACCATTCATCATAGTTCTAATTCTCTCAAAAAATACAAATTCATAGCACATTTTGATGGAGCTCCCATTTTGAGAGCATAAAAATGGGTTCTTGTGTTGTATTATGCAGCATTAACCCCCTACAAAGGGAGTGTGAGGAAATCCATATCACTTGAAAACACATTCATTGCATTAGTTCAATGCATTTAAAACATTTATCAATTGGCAGTGTTGTTTTGAGTGATATTCCTTGTAAAAAATAATAGGTTTGAGGTGTGATGAGGGGGAGATAATATAAATACTGGGAAGCAAAAATGTGTAGCAACAGAAGAAGATAAGACATAGCTATTGTGGAATGTATAAGGAATACCTATGTAACAGGATCGAGAAGGAGTTACATGGAAAATTATAGGTGCATGTGTGTGTGTGTGTGTATATATATATATCTATACCTTTTTTTTTGGGAGCAAATATTTTGGTCTCTCTACAAAAATATTTTATATCTTTGAAAGTTATGCAAAATATGCAGAGTTTAAGAGTTTATTACGTTTTTCATAGTTTGACATAGTCCCTAAAATTTGATCATAGTTCACGAGAATGAAAAATAGGTCACTGTGATGAATTTGGGTTTTAAATTGGTTTAGAAGGGGTTGCCTAGGTATGGCTTGTGGGTGTCATAGGAAAATACCACAAAACAAGAAGCTTGCTCCTAAATGCAGGCATAAGGTATAATTGACATTAATGAAATTAGGTAATGCATTCAAGGATTGTTAAGTAATGTTATATAAATATAATTTCAAGTACATTTGTAAATATAATTCTAAATATTCTTATTTGTATTTTGTATAGAACAAAAAGAAATACAGAGCTTGGTACCTAAGTTAGAGAACCTAATGCAAGAGGATTGAAAGAAACACCCATTGCCTTGAGACAGTATTAGTGGATATTATAGAAGAGAATACAGGTGGATATTGTTCCTTTCAACATTTCCACTGGTGCTTATAGGTAAAAATGGTCAATTGCCCATGCTACTCTGGAATGTGTGACTATTAGTGCTGGAACTATGCTTGGGTATGGAACTGTAGAATGTACTCAATATACATATTCACTTGGATCATCTGGACTCAGGACTTGATTCAATAGGATAAGAACAACTGCTACATACACCCCCAGTTCTGCTGGTGTAGGTGGCACCGACATTTGCATGGTGGTGTAGGTGGTAGTTGAGGAACTTCAAAATCTTTTCAAGTTTATAATATAGTTATTAAAAATCAAACATTAAGTGTTAGTGAAGTAATGTTAAAGTAATGCTAGCATTAATTCACTTGGAAATGATGTAAATTAAACATATGCTTATATCCTAAGATACTATGGCCTCTTACCTCGGGAAGAGGCCAAATAAGATGGTGATTGTAAAAAAATTCATAAAAATGGAATTCCAATGAAAAAATAATGGGAAAAATAATAAAAAAAGGAATTTCTTCAAACTTTGGCATAAAAAAATGAAAGGATTATCGACTTTAGTGCGATTTTAATAAAAAAGGCCCAACCGATTACTATAGACCCTAAAACCCTTATGGAGGGACTAATAACTTGTAAAAAAAATAATTAAGTTCAAGTCTAATTTGGTTCAAGGGAAATTGAGACAGACATAGGCGAGTGTTGAATTTAAGTGGTTATGAGAGCGAAATGACAAAATGCCACACTATTAGAGTGCAATGAAGTTTACAAAAATAGTAAGGACATCATGATGACATGGATATGTAATGATGAGTTGGTATAGATTGCTATATTGATGTTAACATTATTGTGATAAAAGAAAAGTAAAAGTTAAATTTGACATTTAAATGCATAACATGTCTCGGTTAAAATATTTAATGTAATTCTAAGAGCTATAAATATTTGTTTGAAATTATAATTGTATAAGTTAGGATTTTACGTTGTTGAAGGGTTATTTGGACTATGATCTAATTATAGGGGCATTGTAAGTTAATGATTTATTCTCATGATATAATAGTGTGAAAAATGAAATATAGGAAATCAAATTAGCTTTTAGGGGAAAACTTGTATAACTAAAAAAGAAATCATGTTTTTTTAACAATGTTAGTCTAATTTTCCTCTTTCCTCCATGGTGGGTGAACATTCATGAAAACCCATGTGAACACAAATGTAGTATGTTACAAATTGACCATCAACATTAATGATCTCAATACCTAGCATTAGATAGGCCTCTGGGTACATGGATGAGAGCATAGGGTTTCCTTCATAATTGATCTGGTTTGTTGTAACAACCCTAGTGAAAATTCATGTATATATATATATATATATATAACACCATGGATGATGGAACATATATTACAAGTTGAATGGTGGGGGGAACATCCTAATGGGTGTTGATTCAGTTTATTATGGATAAGGAATTTGGAAAAGGAAATGGTTAAGGCCTTAGAAAGGCATGAGGCATTTATTTCCATTTTATTTATGAAAATAATGGAAATTAGGAGAAAAGGGAGGTGAAAGGTCACATATTGCATGTGAGGAGGAAGAAGAAGTAAAATAATGGAAAATGAAGAAAATAGAGGTCTCATTAATAAAAAGTCTTATGAGGATCAGTTGGTAAGCGTTTGATAGGTTTTGTTGGAGCTCTCTTCTATTCTCTCTCTCTCTCTCTCTCTCTCTCTCTCTCTCTCTCATATTCTTGGAGACTTAGAGCTTTCTTGGAGCACTCTTGGAGGGTGTGGCATAATTGGATTCTTGGAGAAAGGAGGCAAAGGAAGAGCAGGAAAGCGGAAGAAGGCATCGGGATCAACAACTACATCATATTTTCTTGCAGGTATCGAGTTGCATGCATGATTGCTTCACTAGTTTTGGCAAGCATGGCATATGCACGTGATTCTTGGTCATGATTTGTCATTGGCATGGAAGTTTTCCTGGATTGACAGTGGATTGCCTAGCCTTTCCCTTTCCTGGATAGCCAGGGTGATTGTGGGTTTATTTTCATTGTTTTTTTTTGTTGGTTCTCATGTTTCCTTAGCTTGGGTTGAGTTACTAGTCCTCGAAGCCCTAGTTGGACAAACACTATGGAAGCCTTGTAACAAATTAGGTTGAGTTACTAGTCATGGAAGCCTTGGTTGGAAAAAGTCTCTAGAAATACTTGGTGGGTTGAGTTACTAGTCATGGAAGCCCAGGTTGGAAAAACGCTCTAGAAGCCCTGTATAAGTTATGGGTTGAGTTACTAGTCCTAGAGGCCTTGGTTGGAACAAATGCTCTGGAAGTCATGGAAGGCTAGGATGGATACCAATCTAATGATGGTTTTGTGATTTCTGACCATGAGGTGGAATCACTATTTGATGGGTTGAGATCGATGATCCGTGGAAGCCTTAGATGAGTTTTGATTGATGTGTTATATGAGATCCCACATTCATGCTTGGAATATGGCACAGGGGGAATTGCTGAAGAGAGATTTGGCTCAACCATTCTATGGTTAGGTGGAACGTGGAAGTCCCATCCCAGGTTTTAATTTTTCATCATTAATGAAAGGTTATTTCTCCTTGTATCTCTATGAGTATTACACTCGATTATATGTGGTTTATATGGTTGTGATTTCATTGGTATTTATGGCCCTATTATGTTGGTTATGTATATGTTTTATGAAAGCATCTATGTATGGATCTCATCATGTTTTTACTTGTATATGAATGAACAATGTATCTATGGTCTAATGGATGGAATGGAAGTTAATGTGTTGAGGCATCAATGCTTCATGGCGAATCTTAGATAATTATGAGACCCCTATGCTTAGATATGTTATTTACACATGTGGATTACATATTCGTGATATGTTTCATGAAGTGCCTATCATAGCTAGTAGGGGTCCAATCAAGTTCTTAAACGAGTATTTTCTTTAGTATTTTCATTTCCATGTTATTTTACTGTTCTGAATAGATGGCTTAATTTTTGGCAGTGACCTAGGCTCTAGGCTTGAAGAAGTGGCTCAAATCCCAGGGAGGCTAGCATAGCACTGACTAAATGAGTCTCTGGACGTTGGCAGGAAAGCTTGTGACAATGACTCTGGGTTTTTGGACGCTGTCATGCCGATAGCATGAGAGCGACTAGGGGTTAAGTTGTCCAAAAGCTCAGTGGGACCCAAGGGAAAGATGTCTAAAGTGTTGGATTGGTTCCTGAAGGTCCTGAAGCTGATGTTGAATGTTTGTATGGTCTGTTTCCCTCGGTTCCACTTCCTTAACATAACTTAGGAGGTCGATCATATCATTGTGGCCTCTCGTCACATGTTTACCAAAGTTGGACGGTTGCTTGAGTAGATGTGGGAGGAGGGTGTTACAGAATGGTATCAGAGCATGGTTCACCCCTCAGACTCTATGTGTTCTATGTTGGTCATGCATTCATGTTGGCTGCAAATGTGTTTCTTGTGCTTGTAGTCCATGTGATTGCTGCATTTGCATGGTGTTGATCATGGTTGTAGTGATGTCGCCATGTGAAGGTTGAAGGTGTTGTCATGGAATATGTCTTCATGTGTGTATGGTTGATTATGCATTTTTATGCACATTAGTGTTCACATTCTTTCAAGTGAACGTGATGTGGTTGTTGTCATGCATGAGGTCATGGTTTGTGTAGTTAATATGGTCATGCATGGATGACTAGAATCTAGCTAGAATGATGTGTATATGGTTTTGTACTCATATGTTATATGTCTATATGCAGTTGTTATGCTTGTATGGCCTTGGTTATATTTATGCATGAATAGTAGGTCAAACATGCCTTGTGAAGTCACTGTATGCAATTTAGGTCACCATGGTATCATTGGTTGTTATGATGCTAATGTGGTGGCTAAGATAGAGCAGGAGATGCAAATAATCATAATGAGGTTGCAACATTAGAATTTCGAGTAAAAGAAGATCGCCATACAAGATTTGTATGTTTGGCATGTAGGTATGTATGTCAAGGATTGTTGTATGCATTAGGTTTATATACATTAGGTTTATGTACATGTATTTTGACGTTATGGCTACATTCATGATGGATGTTAGTCGAATAGTGTAGTTATATGCACATGTGTTGGATAGTCAAGAATGATAGTAACTTGTGGTTGTATGCATTGCTATTGTTCTTTTTTGTTTGATGACTTCATGATTATGTTATATGTTATTGACAAGTATGTTATAGGTTAACTTTTTGTTTTTATATAATAGTAGGTTGATGATTAGGGTTATTACATTAAGATCTTGATGTTATATGTATCACAATAAGTTGGATTGGCCTATGCATATGGTTAGGGTTACGACATTCAGGTATGAGTCAAATTATTGTGTTGCATTGTGTTGTAATAATATAGACCGATCATACATATGTTATTTCTGTGAATAAATTATAATTATGTATGAGTTATGATGTAAACATGTTATCTAGTGACTATTTTGGGCATCGTGATCTTATTTATGTTTGAGTTAATATCTCGTGAAGTTATATCATGCTAACTAGATTGATTGTGTAGACAAGATTTCCTCCCTTTAGATACATTAAGGTATGAACTTGTTTATGTCATCTACCTTCTACTTGATTGTTTGATTATGACATCTATTTGGTGTCTAGTTGATTTATTTAACATGGTATGTTTGCAAGTTGGTTGAATGTTTGATTTATTGCGTGATATGAGTATGAGTCTATAGGATTATATGAAGGAATGATATTATTTTAAGATGATTGTACTAATACATATGTGTTGAGACAACTGACATGCACTTGAGTGTAAGTAGGTGATAGTTGTAGCATTATGTATAATGACTATTAGTTGACTATGGATTATGACATGATTGTTAGTATTTATGAAGGTTGATTGTCTTGATATTTGGAACATGTGGTTGACATGTGCGAGAAGTTGTAGGAGACATGATTGGTATTAGAGTGCCAAGGTAATAGTTGATGTGTTTATATAACTAATAGTTGGGTGATGTGACAGTACATAGTAAGCCTCGATTGCAACAAAGTAAAGAGGTAAAAGAAAGGAATTGGCAATAATTCCTTTGGTTATGTTTGGAAACCCTAATTCCAAATGAATGAAGTGCTTTGCATATAGGAAGTATTCTTAACCTTGATTTAATCTAAAATTATGTGGGTATGTGCTATATACATGGACATGTATTTGAGAGGTATATTTGCTAGTCTCTAGTAACAGGTAGATTTGTCAAGGGAATTGGAGTCCCTTGAGAGATGGCATGGAGGTGTTAAGTTGAAAGAAAGGTGCTTGGCACAACAAGGTAAGGTAATTGGTGTATTGTTATGTTTATTTATGCACTGACAATTATGTGTTTATGGCAATATGATGCAGGGGATTGCATGGCAAAGAGACTGCCATGAAATCATATGTTTTTTTGTGTGCATGCGGTGTTGTGCATATATAGTGTGTGTACATGTTGTTTATGCATTTTTATGTACAAGATGATATAAATAGTGTTGTGCGAATGTTGGATATGTAGTGTTGTGTACAGATGATGTTATGTACATGTTGGAAATGTAGTGCTATGTATATGTGGTGTTGCATGCATGTTGTACATGTGGTGCTATGTATATATGGTGTTGTGTGCATGTTGTACAAGTGGTGTCGTGTTCATGTGGTTTTGTGTACGTATGGTACAAGTTGTGCTATTTGCAGGTGGCACTGTGTACATGCTGTGCATGTGGTGATATGTACTTGTGGTGTCATGTACATGTCGTGTATGTTGTATTGTGTACATGTGATGTTGTGTACACATTGTACAGTGGTGCAATGTACATATGGCATTGTGTACATGTTGTGCCAATGGTGTTGTGTATAGGTTGTACCATGTACATGTTGTACATATGGTACTGGTGTACATGTGGTATTTTGTGCATGTCATACATGTTGTGTTGAGGGAATGCGGTACTATGTATGTGCATTGTGTAGTCGTGGTATCATGACATGTGTATTCATTGTGTTGTACTTTGTGTGGGTAAATTTATTGTGTGATGTTGTACATTGAGTATAGATGTATGAGTTGTGTTTTATATCGGGTGTATGTGTATGCATTTTGTGGTGTCGCACATTGTGTGCAAATGTATGTCTTGTGATGTACATCATGTACGTATAAGTGTTGTTTTGTATCGTACAATGAACATAGGAGTACGTATTGTGTTGCATTGTACAATGCGTGTAGGTGTATGTGTTGTAAGTCAGGTGTTGATGCATGTGTTGCATGGTGTGGTATGCCGTGTGTGGTTGTACGTGTGGGATGTACACTGTGTGTGGGTGCACACAGTTGAACAGAAGGAACTCAGTGTTTTTCGGGTGTGGAAACCGATCTGGAGTGCATACAAAATAAGGATAAAGGTAGAAGCTAAGGATCGATTAAAGGATAAGTGTCAGTATTTTATTTAAGCTTTATTATGCATGTGATTTATGATTTTGGTTTTTGATGGCTACATGTGATTTAGGATGTTGATCTATGATGGTTTTGTTTTGCACTAACATGATGTGATATGTTTATACATGACGATTTGGTCAAGATGCTAGTTTGACTTGTTGTGATAGGAAGTGAACATAATTGCAAGTGTACCTTATTGACGAGCTACCAATGAGTTATAATTTGAAGTTATTTCAATTTATTTTTAAATCTAATGGAAATTATGTGCTTGGTACATGTTGGTGAGGTAAATCCCCTCTGCGGACAGAGGCGATCCCACTAGCCTAAAACAGAACTAGCCACAATCAATCCACGCTGCTACGCAAGTTCCTAGTTGTACATTAAAGGTGAATTAAGAAGACCAACCTGGAATCCAACGCTATAGTCGAAGCAGAGTTGGTATTCCCGCTCCCTCGCTCTGGCAGGTCACAATCCTTGCGATCCTTGCAAACGGACACCTGCACATGCAAAGGAAGAAACAGATACAAGCATAAAATCCACCAAGGCACAACTATATTTCAGTCAGAAAGGAAATAAATCAACATCACTATAATAGACAATGAGATTGGAACTATAATAGCAGTCGTTCATTAATTAATAATAGATCAGAAAAGTTACAACCAAGGTTCTGACGCTGAACCTTTCCTCTGGCTGGGCGAGCAGCTATATGCCTTGCAGTAGACTTCCTCTCTCTCAAACTCCCGACAGCATAACCTCTCTAGCATTACTCCAACAACTCAAGAACTCAAAACTACAGCACTTCGGAACTCATAAACTTGGAACTAGTACTCTCACTAGCTTGTCTAATGCATGAGGACAAGCTTTTATAGATGAAGAAGGGAGAAAGATTCAATGCACCAGGACACCCATTGTGAATTGGCAACATCCATGAAAAGCTACTGTGGATAGATATCGAGGATAAATCATGACTCTCGAGCTTTATCAGACGGATTTTTCCCTCAAAGGACTTCATGATCTGGGAGGAAAAATCATACAGTCGCGCTTTTGGCAAAAAACATTACTAAACTTGACTGGCGCGGGAATTGTTCTAAGACAGAGTGCCAATGGGCGTGCCCTTTTTTGAGGATCTGAGTTATTGGCGCGGGTCAGACATTGGGTACCTGCGCCAATGGAAAAAGGGCACTTTTCAGGGATAATTTGCAGAAGGTGTCTTGAGGGAACATGAAGTACATACTCAGGGGAACATAGTGCAAGTATTTTTAGGCTATGTCACTGCTCACAGGTCCCGGAACGCATCCTCCAATGCACTGAAATCGGGGCGATAGGGACGGTGATCAACGGTGACAAATTACTGTGTAACAGATGCCCCCCAAAGCATGAGGCCCGAGCGAGAGAGAGGGGTGAAATGCTTTGCAAGAACACATATAGCTGCTGCTGAGAACCTTCAGTGAGAGGTACCATTGATAGCTCAAATACATGATGTACGTGGTATGGTCGCAACCATCCATAAGAGAGTACATGATAATTTGGATCCATAGTATGGATGCAGCCATCTGGGTAGGATCAATGAATTGACTCAGGTATGGTCGCAGCCATCCAGTGAATGAGTCATGTATCAAGAATCATGCCTGGATTACTACAGACACAATCCAGGGTCTTGCGCTCCATCTCGACCCGAACAGAAGTACAAGTTCAAGCATGCGAATATGTGAGCTGAAGTCGAACATGCATGAACATCGTCTGATTACCAGTCAATATTTGGAACTGTTAACAGACGCGAGAGGTACCACCAATAATGACAATGGCCCTCAAGGTACTATAGGTACAGTCTACGGCGTGCGAATTAGTGATCTGATGTCGAACACTTGTAGAATCATTCGATCAGAGGCCAATGATGAAAACCTCGCGTCGAACACGAAGAACCTGCCATTGAGGCATGCAGGCTCCAAGGCACCGGAAGGGAGTCTCTAGATCAACTTCCTGGATAATGAGCTGAAGTCGACAGGAAGTGACCTTGATCGAAGGTGGGCCATAATGTTTCCCACATCATCGACACAAGACAGAGAGATAATGTTATGAATCAAGATTGTATGAGCCATCAGAGGGAGTTTTTTTCTTTACAGAGGTCAACTTCTCTTGAACATACCGGCGGCACTAGAGTGGAGTTGGCAGTATTTGACATCGACGGATCAGAGGTCATAGTGACGAGGCAATGAGTATTTGAGAGGTCAAATAGGATTACCCAATCCCACGGAGGCAAGTGAAAAATGAGATGAGATGTCCCCACCCAGACACGAAAGCAGAGAAGTGCCATGTTCAAGAGCGACATACTGCCGACACGACAATAATTATGGTTCCAAAATTTTCTTTTCCCCCACCATTTCTGGCGAGTACCCCAATTATTTTTAACAAGCTTGATGGGGATAGCATATGCTTGCGATGCGTCATTTCGACAAAATCCGATGTCATCAGGTTTTAACGAGTCTGACAAAGGAAGAACTCGGTGTCTTTTCATGTTTAGAGAGTTTGAAAAGACAACAAAAAGGAAACTCCAGGGGTGTCCTTTTTCGTAAAGTTGTGTCTCTCGGGCCCGAAAAAGTATAAAATAATGCCCGAAAGAACCGCCCGATCATTACGGTCGAGGAGTACTTTTCATGAATAGTGATTTTGACCTAAAAAAGTAAAAAAGCGATCAAGACCACGTCGTTTCGTTACCATTAACGAGTTTGAAACGACAAGAACCCGGTAATCTTTTTAAGTTTTAACGGTCGACAAAAAGAACTTAAAACGACCGCCCCTTATTAACGTTTAACGAGTCAAGAGGAGTAACTCGGCAATCTTTTCCTCTTTAAATGGTCGGAAAAGAGCTGAAAGAAGACCTTCCATTTTATTTTCTTTAACGAGTTAAAAAGGAAAAATACTCGGCAATCTTTTCATATTTTACGAGTCAGAAAAGAGCTTAAAGGCGACTCATCCTAGAGGAACGAGTGGTATAAAGGGTAGCAACTAGTTCCAGTAATGGTGGAACTGCTCAAAACATGTAATGGTCAAGAGGCTAGCTAATAAAACCACTCATCGCTGCGGTTCCTTAGGAAAGGAAAACAACCACGTGAAAGCATATGATCGGCCAAAGAGATGGTGGCGATGGAATGAAACAACCAAGGCTCATCTAGCAGAATTTAGCAGATAAATGGCAATCACGAAATGTAAATCAAGTATGGGTTCATTTTTACACAAGCTTGAACCATGGAGAACTCTGCTTGGATTCGGTTTCATGTTTACACAAGCTTGAAACGAAAAAACTATGCTTGTTATAAATTTGCATGCTCCCAGCATGATAATGCAAATCGAGGTACATGCCCCCCAAGCTTCATGGCATTCACGGCGTGGATGGAATGAAGGTTCACTTGGAAAGACTCGATTTTGAAAAGGAGGATGCATGCCCCCCATGCTTCAGTCACGCGCCCGGGTCAGCTGCCGTCATCAGGATGACGGACTGGGTGTTGAGGCATTTTCTGTGGAAATAAGACCATTTAGGAATGGTAGATGACTATATGTGAAGTGTGAACCGGGGAACGAAAGTTGGTCGACGATCTTGATCGTCCTTCCTTCGTGCGGAAAACACATCACTTTGAAGAGTGAGGACACAATTGCACGTATGCGATAAATATAGTCTCGCCCAAGGCGTAAATTGTAATCTAACGGGCCTTGGACTACCATGATGCCCATTTGAACGGTTTTCCCTTCTAATGTGATAGGTACATGGGGAAGAATTCCTAAAGGTCGACTGGTTTCTCGATGAAAACCTGTAAGGTTTCTCACCTCAGGCAGAAGCAGTGGCGAACCAAGTGCTTCCCAAGCTGTTGAAGAAAGGATGCTCACAGGAGATCCCTCATCAATAATGGTACCAGCCATAACCATTCGGTAGACTTGGACTATAATTTGAAATGGTCTGGAAGGTGGTAGCCGGGGACTGCCTAGTTGATCCCAATTGAAGGAAACAACGAGG
This sequence comes from Pinus tabuliformis, assembly GCA_031772625.1. Taxonomy (NCBI): domain Eukaryota; kingdom Viridiplantae; phylum Streptophyta; class Pinopsida; order Pinales; family Pinaceae; genus Pinus; species Pinus tabuliformis. The sequence goes on from CM062805.1 coordinate 337,730,230, forward strand.
TTACTCGGAGGTGGGACCGGATAAACGACCGGATATGGCTCTGATGGACTTCCTTCCTGCTGCGAAGGAATGAGAGGGATGCTCACTTGATCATTAGAGTCTATGTTTATGTATAGAATTTGGACGGTGTGGTCTTCATTCTTTACAGTGACAATATCATCTGAGGATGGAACTTCTGAAGGCAAAACCGGGTCAACTGTTATCTGGACCTTTGGAAAGACCGGGTCACTTGTCATCTGGACCTTTGGACTTTCGTCTGGTTTGGATTCAGGTGGTTCATCCTTGATGATAAACGTTCCCGGAACAAAGTGATGTATAGACGATGAATGTAAATTAACACTCTTTCCGACCAGGGACTGGTCTGGAACAGGCTGTAAATCAACACTCTTTCCGACCAGGGACTGGTCTGGAACAGGCTGTAAGTCAACACTCTTTCCGACCAGGGACTGGTCTGGAACAGGCTGTAAATCAACACTCTTTCCGACCAAGGACTGGTCTGGAACAGGCTGAGTACAGCCAAGTTCGGGAGGAGAAAGCTGGACCAAAGAGGAATCATGCTTGATTTCGTGGTCAGCAGGGAAACGTTCTACAATTGCAGAGAGACGTTGATAACTAGTGGGAAGTTGGGTTGAGGGAGCTGTAAGACTTTCCAATAAAAGAGAGACTTTATCCATGAATGGACAAAGGTGAAGGGGATGATTGCCTTCACAAAGTCTACAGGGGATTCGAATCTTCCCTTTTCCCTTACCATTTCCAGGTGATAGGGCAGCATCACCATGATCACCAGAGGACGATGCAGGGTGGTCCGGATCGTGAGCCCATACTTCTAAGACCCTGGGAATGCCAGGACAATTGCGAAGAAGATGGTCCTCCTTGCATAATCTACAAGGAAATTTAGCCTTCCACGGTGGAACAGAAGGTGGCTTTACTTCAGGTATATCCGGGGTAGATGCGACCTTTCTCTTGGGAGACTTCTTCTTTTTGGTCTTCTTCTTCTTCTTCTTAGCCACCTGGGTACTGGCGGAACTTTCACCAGGCGAAGTAGAAGATGAGGACGCAACAGTAGGCGAAGAAGGGGAGGGGTCCACCTTGGAATCAACATGATGTTGTTCGGGTGGAGGAGGTGGTGGTGGAACAGGAGTTATCACACTCGAGACCACCGAGTTTGAAAACACCCATACGGGTAAACCGATGGTGAACCCAGGCAAAGACAAAGTTGCTATATACTGAACACCAACATTTCCGATAGAAGGAATCGGACCAGCCGGGGGACCACCTTGGCCGGTGGGCTTAGGGAAGGATGCCATTGAGCTAGAAAGAATCCTACTCAAGCTAACACAAGCGAAATTTAACCGGGTTATATGTGATCGTGGTCAAATAAATTTTAAGACACTGAACTTGAACTTGACCTTTTCACTTTTTAAGAGTTGAGAAAAGGACGAAAAGATGACTCTAGTCTCCTTCAAATATTTAATGAGCACGAAGTGACAAGACGCTCACAGGCACCTTTTCGTTTAAGGAGTCCGAAAAGGATCAAAAGTGACTGCTCTGGAATTCTAGGTAAAGGGTGTGCCAAACTTTTCGCAAAACCACAGAATACTTTTTAGGGTACGGGTGGTCAATCTTCGTGAATGCTGTGTTCACTACATTGCGAATCGTAGGGCGGCTGACACGGCTTCCTATGGATAAAGGCTTTATTCCTATAAGGGTCTCCCAATATATACGCGACGGTACGTGGGAGCACAGTCCGTATTGGTACTTATCGTTTCACCGTGGAGGAATCACCCAACCACTCGACGGTAAGCTACCAGGTTTAATGACGCCGGAACACGTCTCTAACCTAGACCTCTAGAATGTTTGCGTTATGTTCTAATGCGTTGTTATGTTCATTGAGTTTATTTTACAGTTTATCTTCAATTATGTTTCATTTTTTTGGTCCTACCATATGTGGTCTCTCCAAACTTCCTAAATGCAATCTATATGCCAAAAGTATATCGTTTCATTCGATGAATTCTACCTACAAGAGAGTAGAAATTTTTTCACAAACAAAATGATTATCAAGCAAGTAACAAAGATCCTGATGCAGCTAATAACAAGAAATAAAAGTTTTTTCCTTTTCTTTTTAAAAGCGACAAATAACAATAAATGCTAACTACTATAATGCAAAAAGCTCTTTTGTTTTTTGATTTTTAAAATGGCATAATGCATGTAAGCAAACCTCAAGAGATATCCACGAGTACAAACACAATCCACTTAATGGACATAGAACCAATTCAGAAACACGAAAATGAACTGTCAAAGCAAAGGAAAACACAAAGACGTTCAATGAACCATGTGATCTAAGTTCAAATGAAGTCAAGCAAGATCCAAGCAAGCTAGAAGTGAATCACTAGATGAGTGCGGAAAACAATCAAGAAGCTGACTGGATGATCAAGCCACAACGTCCCACAGAAGGCTCGACATGCAAAGCCACTAGGTACTCTAGGGCTGGGATACAAAATCGATAGAAATAAGCAAACAACTGAAGGATGAAAGTAACAACCAGTCACACAGAGGTCCAACACACTTCCAGAAGCAGCAAAAGATATGGAAAAACAAAAAATCCGAGTTTAAGGAGCTTTCAACTATCAAACTGGCAAAATTCACAGAGCTGGCGCGACTGTGAATCTGCAACTCGCGCTAACAATTAATTGGCGCGGGTGCCTATGGAGCAACGTGCGCCAACTGGCACGACTGTCAGAAGAAAAAACGCGCCAGCCGCGTTTACTGACCCAAAATAAATATAACAACCCAGGGTCTGACTGACAGTGCCCAGAAGAACCAAACAGCAGATAGCAATTTCAAAACTGACCCAGAAAGTTCATTAACTCAGGCAAGCGAGAGAAAACTAATCATGCGTGACAAACTCCAAATAGCTTCTCCCCAGCGGAGTCGCCAAATTGTTGGTGAGGTAAATCCCCTCTGCGGACAGAGGCGATCCCACTAGCCTAAAACAGAACTAGCCACAATCAATCCACGCTGCTACGCAAGTTCCTAGTTGTACATTAAAGGTGAATTAAGAAGACCAACCTGGAATCCCACGCTATAGTCGAAGCAGAGTTGGTATTCCCGCTCCCTCTCTCTGGCAGGTCACAATCCTTGCGATCCTTGCAAACGGACACCTGCACATGCAAAGGAAGAAACAGATACAAGCATAAAATCCACCAAGGCACAACTATATTTCAGTCAGAAAGGAAATAAATCAACATCACTATAATAGACAATGAGATTGGAACTATAATAGTAGTCATTCATTAATTAATAATAGATCGGAAAAGTTACAACCAAGGTTCTGACGCTGAACCTTTCCTCTGGCTGGGCGAGCAGCTATATGCCTTGCAGTAGACTTCCTCTCTCTCAAACTCCCGGCAACATAACCTCTCTAGCATTACTCCAGCAACTCAAGAACTCAAAACTACAGCACTTCGGAACTCATAAACTTGGAACTAGTACTCTCACTAGCTTGTCTAATGCATGAGGACAAGCTTTTATAGATGAAGAAGGGAGAAAGATTCAATGCACCAGGACACCCATTGTGAATTGGCAACATCCATGAAAAGCTACTGTGGATAGATATCGAGGATAAATCATGACTCTCGAGCTTTATCAGACGGATTTTTCCCTCAAAGGACTTCATGATATGGGAGGAAAAATCATACAATCGCGCTTTTGGCAAAAAACATTACTAAACTTGACTGGCGCGGGCATTGTTCTAAGACAGAGCGCCAATGGGCGCGCCCTTTTTTGAGGATCTGAGTTATTGGCGCGGGTCAGACATTGGGTACCTGCGCCAATGGAAAAATGGCACTTTTCAGGGATAATTTGCAGAAGGTGTCTTGAGGGAACATGAAGTACATACTCAGGGGAACATAGTGCAAGTATTTTTAGGCTATGTCACTGCTCACAGGTCCCGGAACGCATCCTCCAATGTACTGAAATCGGGGCGATAGGGACGGTGATCAACGGTGACAAATTACTGTGTAACAGTACAGGAAGCATGAACATGCCCAGTTGGGTGGTTGAAATCGACTACAAGAATTAGTAACAACAGCAAAAGAAATCAGAACAGGCAAAAGTATGTTGATAAAGAACTTGAGGAGTAGGTCCTTGTGGTACACTAGTACCAAATAGTGTCCATTGATTTCCATGAGCATGCTATGACCGGTATGATGGTTTTAAGGCATGGATATGCCTTGGTTTTTGTATCTTCCGATGGGAGGAAGCCTTGCCAAGGGATGGACTTCCCGAGATGGGGGTACCAACAGAACTAGGAAGGTGAGTGAATCCACGAAAGGGCTAACCAGAGTGCTCGAGGGACTATGTAGCAGAGAAGGGAAGGCCAGGGATGGATTTTTTCTAGTCATTAGCATTTCCTTATGGAATAATATGCATAGTGGGAGTGCACCCTAGAACAATGAGTCAGTAACTGTTCACTAAGAGGACAAGTGGCACAGGATTATAGTGTTGGAAATTGGATGCAGATTTGACTTTGCAGTGGATTTTGGACTTCTTGGGAAGGAGGTGAATCCTGGTATTACTTTGAGGGTGGAGGTGTGAGCCTCTAGATTCCCTTGTTGCAGATGTAGGCATCGTATCCTTTTATTTATTGGTTGAGAAAATGTGCATATGTGTATATTTATATACTATTGTAAATATTGTATCAAGCTGGTTTATAAAGCTCCATAGGCAATATGATTATTTATTGGGTGAAGAAAATGTGCATGAGTATATGTTGTTATTATTGTAAATACCGTAATGAGATAAGTTATAAAGTTCCAGTAAATGGTATATTTTTCATGTTTTAGAAGGTGGTCATTGTAAATAGTGCAATGAGCTGTGTTATAATTTCCATGGGCAGTATGTTTGGTTTTTAGCAGTTTTGTTGGTTATAGGTGTCATTGAACACCGAGGACGGTGTTCCCCAAAGGGGGAGGGCTCTGTAAAAACCCTAGTGAAAATTCATGTAAAAATACATATAAGGTCATGGATGATGGGACATGCATTCCAAGTTGAATGCTGGGGGAAACATCCTAATGGGTGTTGATTCAGTTTATTATGGCTAAGGAAATTGGAAAAAGAAATGGATAAGGCTTTGGAAAGGCATGAGGAATTTATTGGCATTTTATTTATGAAAATAATTGAAATTAGGAGAAGAGGGAGGTGAAAGGTCACAGGTTGCATGTGAGGAGGAAAATGAAGGAAAATAATGGAAATGAAGAAAATAGAGGCCTCATTAATAAAAAGGCTTTTGAGGATCAGTTGGTGAGATTTTGACAAGTTTTGGTGGAGCTCTCTTCTATTCTCTCTCTCTCTCATATTCTTGGAGACTTAGAGTTTTCTTGGAGAACTCTTGGAGGGTGTGGCATACTTGGATTATTGGAGCAAGAAGGCAAAGGAAGAGGAGGAAAGTGCAAGAGGGCATCAAGATCAGTATCTATGTCAGATTTTCTTGCAAGTAACAATTTGCATGTATGATTTATTCACTATTTTTTTCATGCATGGCCTATGCATGTGGATTCTTGGTCATGATCTGTCATTGGCATGGAGGTTTGCCTAGATTGATAGTGTATCTCCTAGACTTGCCATTTCCTGAATAGCCATGGTGATTATGTGTTTATTTTCATTGTTTGTTTTGGTTGGTTCTCATGTTTCCTTATCTTGGGTAGAGTTATTGGTCCTGGAAGCCCTAGTTGGACGAACACTATAGAAGCCCTGTAAAAACTTGGGTTAAGTTACTAGTCCTAGAAGCCTTGGCCCGAAAAATGCTTTGGAAGTTCTTGGTGGGTTGAGTTACTAGTCCTAGAAACCTTGGTTGGACAAACACTCTGGAAGCCGTGTATAAGCTGTGGGTTGAGTTATTAGTCCTAGAAGTCTTGGTTGGAACATACGCTCTAGAAGCCCTGGAAGGCTAGGATGGAGACCAATATGATGATGGTTTTGTGATGTTCGACCATGAGGTGGAATCACTATTTGATGGGTTGACGTGGATGGCCTCTGGAAGCCCTAGATGAGTTTTGATTGATGTGTTCTATGGGATCCCACATTCATGCTTGGAATATGGCATGAGGGTGAATGGATGAAGAGAGATTTGGCTCAACCATTCTATGGTCAAGTGGAACGTGGAAGTCCCATCCCAGTTTTGGATTTTGCATCATTAATGAAAGGTTATTTCTCCTTGTATCTATATGAGTATTACATTGGATTATATGTGGTTTATATGGATGTGATTTCATTGGTATTTCTCTCCCTATTATGATGGTTATGTATATATTGTATGACAATTGTTATGTATGGATCTCATCATGTTTTTACTTGTATATGAATGAACAATGTATCTATGGTCTAATGGATAGAATGGCAGTTAATGTGCTGAGGCATCAATGCTTCATGGGGAATCTCATATAGGTATGAGATCCCTATGCTCAGATATGTTATTTACACCTGGAAATTACATATTCATGACATGTTTGATGAAATGTTTGTCATAGCTAGTAGGGGTCTAGTCAAGGTATTAAACAAGTATTTACTTTAGTACTGTCATTTCCATGTTATTTTATTGTTCCAAAGATATGGTTCAATTATGGGCAGTGACCTAGGCTCTGGGCCAAAAGAAGTGCCTCAAATCCCAGGCACGCTGGCATAGCACTCACTAAATGGGTCTTTGGACGCTGGCAAGCAAGCTTGTGAGAGTGACTTTGGGTTTTTGGATGTTGTCATGCCTATAGCATGAGAGTGACTTGGGGTTAAATTGACCAAAAGCTCAGTGGGACCCAAGGGCAAGTTGTCTGAAGTGTTGGATTTGTTCCTAAAGGTCTTGAAGCTAATGTTCAATGTTTGTATGGTGTGTTTCCGTCTGTTCCACTTCCTTAAAATGACTTAGGAGATTGAATCATATCATAGTGGTCTCTTGTCCCATGTTTACCTTGGCTGGCCTATTGCTTGGGTAGATGTCGGAGGAGGGTGTTACATTTGTGGCTAAAATCATTCAGTTTCCTCCAATGTCTATGCATAATTGTACTTTGGTATCTTTGGATGACCCTTCAGAAATGGTGGTGGCTTTTGAAAATAGGTTGATGAGTGTATTCATAATGGCTCTCTAGTATGTGGATTTTCTTCAACTTGGCATCTCCATTCCTTATTGTTTTACTTTTCATACATCTTAGTTCATATTCTATAGGGTTTCTCCCTCTCTATATTTTTCTTGATTCTATATGTTTTTTTTAATGTAGCTCTATTCAGGGCAAGGTGGTCCTCTTCCCTCTTGATTACTCATTATCCTAATCTCCACCTAATACAACTTCCTTATACCCACCTCAAGAACTCCTCTATCCCACCCAAACTCTCCCTAAAACTCATCCTATGAATCTAGTTTTCCTTTGAGTTAATTTAGGGGTGGCCACCTCTTTCTCCTGATTTCATCTACTATTTTTCCATTTTCCTCCCCTAATTGTAGTCTCCACTTGAAAGCTCCCCTACACTCTCCCATGCCTTTATGTACCTTGACCCTCTACCAAAGCTCGTCCACTTTTGTTTTTCTTCAACCATGTAAAATATGAGAAGATTCTCATCCTCCTCTCATCGCAAGGGGCATTGAATTTCAAGACAACCATCTAGCACCAGATCTCAGGTAAATGTTGAGAGAACTATTGTATCTTTCTATGAGAACACTCATCCCTCATTTCACAGAGAAATTCAAAGTGCTAAGCAAGAAGTACTAGTAGAAAGGAACCTTTTGTCTAATGCAAAAGTAGAGGAAAATGTGAGCCATTAGATCCCCAACATAGGGAAAAGCCACATGAAGTAAACCAAATACCATAAAACGATTTATTTGTAATGGAAAATAAAAACAATTATGGGAAAATTCTTAGTATAATGATCAGAGACATAATAAGAAATCCTTCTCAATATTGATGAGGTGTAGCTATAACTCAAGAAGTTAAACTCTAATGTCTCTAATAACAAAGAAATTAGTATACATGTAGCTCTCCACTTCTGAAGCAAAAGCATAGGCACCTAAATTTATATAGGTGGATTCTCCTTCTAGTTTAATATTTATATTATCATATTTTCTTTATATTCGATATGACCATTACAACATTTTTTTATGTTAGATACGAGCTTAAATTTTGCAGTCCATCTCTATACTTTACTATATTAATATATTAGCAATTTTTGACTGATTCTAATGCCCAAAGCCATTTATTTGTGCTATTGGTTTGGTTTCCCTAGTGTCAGAGCAATAGGCAGAGACTAAAGTTGCTATTTCTTTTGTTATCAAGTAATTAAAATATTTGGTTAGAGTACACACAAACATATGTGTGTGTGTATGTAAAAGTTACTTATTACTTCCTGTGGGAAACTTGTTTTGCATATTTTTTAATGTTAATATAATATATATTACAAAATTAATAAAGTCAATTGAAGCCCTCAAAATATCACATAAAGCATTAATACTAGTTTTGAAGTTTTTAACATAATCAATTTTTTTTGTGTGTCTTGGTCTCGATCTTTACTTCTCGATGACATAATTTGTTTTTAAGATGGATAAGGAAATACAAATTTTACAACAAGAATACAAGACATGTATTTTATAATTATGATATACGTATAAATAAAAATCATGCGTGTGTGTGTGCGCGCGCGCATGCAAGTCGATTGGATTTATCTTTGGTGATTAAGGGAAATTATTTATATTCTCCCCACTTAGGTTCAGTTCTCACAAGTGGCTTGTTGAGTTCATATCGAGTATATTTTTATAACAACTTCTAGCCTTGTTTGTAACAACCCTGGTCAAAATTATGGGTAATAAAGCTAATAAAGGAAAAATAATAACCAAGGTCATGGGACATGTATTCCAAGTTGAATGTTGGGAAAGAAAATCCTAGTGTGGGTTTTCATTTGGTTTATTATGGCTAAGGGAAATTGGAAAAAGGTAATGGAAAAGGATTTGGAAAGGCATGAGGCATTAATTGGCATTTTATTTATGAAAATAATGGAAATTAGGAGAAAAGAAAGGTAGAAGGTCACAAGTTGCATGTGAGGAGGAAAATTAAGGAAAATAATGGAAATTTGAAGAAAATAGAAGCCTCATTAATAAAAAGTCTTCTGAGGATCAGTTGGTACCTTTTTGTCAATTCACTTTTGGAGCTATCTCTCTATTCTCTCTCTCACACACTCTTGGAAACTTAGAGCATTCTTGGAGCACTCTAGCATTGGATCAAGGAAAGAAAAGGAAGGAAAAAGAAGGGAAATTGAAGCAAATATCAAGCAAGGAAGAGCAGGATCATGCGGTTACAAAAAGTTTATTTGCAGGTAATGATTTACATGTGTGATTTATTTGCTATACTTGGCATGCATGGTACATGCATGTGTGTATTTTGTTCTCTTGTTGTCACTAGCATGGGTTTTTCCAAGTGCGATAGTGATTTTAAGACTTGACTTCCCATTTTTGGATAACCATGGTTGGATGGGTTCTCTTTTTTTTGGTTAAGCTAGATTGTTGGATGGTTTCAAAACTAACTGAGGTGGTCTCTGAAAAAGAGCACAAGGCATAGGAATCCATCGACTAGAGAAGGTGGGATTGTGGTAAAGTAGGATTTTGTGTACCTCGGTGGGCGTAGAAATCCTCGACTGATGAATAGCGGGATGTACAGTAAAGCCTAGAGGTGTGTTCTCTGTATCAATCCTAGGAATACTCGATTGGTGAATTCCGAGATATACGATAAATCCTGGAAGGTGCAGTCTCGATTAGGCCTATGAATCCTCAACTGGTAAATCGTGGGATATACAGTAAATCCTAGATAGTAGGAGACAGGAAAATTACTCACGATGTAGGTGGAGAGATCCAGAAGCATCCATGCTTGTTTAGGGCCTAGTGATTTGGTGGGGATTACGGTGAATCCTGAGGAAACCTGGATTGGTTTTGTTGTGAGAGCCACATTCATGCTTGGAATATGGCACAGAGGTGATTGAATGAGAGAAATATTTGGTTCAACCCAATCTATGGTCAGGTGGTTCATGGATGTCCCAAACCTGGTTGGCTTATGCATACATTAACAAGAGCTACTTCTCCTTGGTATTTCATGTGTAAATGTATTTGTTCATATGTGATCTTTATGGTTGCTTTATCTTTGTTATTTTTGTTGGTTATATGTTGGTTATGAGTATGTTTTATGACAAACTTGATGTATGCCTCTCATAATGTTTTGAATAGAAAATTAATGTACAATGAATATATGACCCAATAGATGATAATGCAGTTATTTTGATAAGGAAACAATGTTTCTTTATGAATCTAAGATAAGTATGAGACGCTATGCTCAGATATGTTGTTATGACCTATAGATTACATATTTGTGACATGTTTAATGAAATTCTTATCATGGCTAGTGGGGTTCATATCAACTACTTGTATGAGTAATTGCATTAGTAGCCTTATTCCACTTTTATTTATCATTTCTGAAAGTTTCATGAAGTTTTGGGAAGCTTCCTTAGACCTAGCCCTGACAAAAATGGCTCAGAATTCACAGTCACGAGCACAGAACTACCTGAAAAAGTCCACATTCGCTGGCATGCCTTACCGTGGGAGAGACTCGAAGGTCTTAGTCACATGCATGGATTGTCATGGGAGAGATTTAGGGTCCATATTAGTAAAATATCAATTTGTGTTAGGATTTGGTCACCACGAAGGGTTGGTTGGCTCCTGAAGGTTCAATAGCATGTGTGGAAGGTCATAATGGTTTTGTTTTGTTGGTTCCATTTCCTTAACTATACATGGGGATTTGAATAACATAATAGTAGCCTCTCGCAACATGTTTACTCCAGTGGAGCAATTAGCTTGGGTAAATTTGGGAGGAGGGCATTACAAAGTGGTATCAGTGCATGGTTCACCCCTTGGACTGGATGGGTGGTGTATTGGTAATGCATACATGATGGTTGCATATATGTTATTTATACTTGTGTTCTATGTGCTTATGGTGTATGCATGGTGTTGGTCATGGTCAGAGTCATGTCACCATGTGAGAGTTGATGGTGTTGTTGTTGGATGTGGTCATCATGAGTGTATGTCGGTTATGCATTGGTTATGCATGTCAATGCTTATATGTTGTTATGCATACATTGACATGGTGATAGTTTTCGTGCCTGAGGTCATGGTATGTGGTTGGTATGGTCATGCATTGATAACTAGATAATGGTTGAAATGATGTTTATACATGTATTGCACTAATCTAGTTGATCTTGCAAACGAGATATCCTCCCCTGAACTATACTTAGGTATGTTGATTATGATATGTTTTTGTTTTAGCTGACATGGTATACTTGCAGGAAGAAGGTCAAAGACGACTAACAAGATGGTAGACTACAATTCACAAGACTCTCCCTATGGTTCAGATGAGTAACATGGTGTTTGGCACTCTTTTTATATAGCAGACACATTGAGAATCTTGAAGGAAGAAATAAGAAGTTCCAAAGTGGATAATGACATAATCATGCAAGAACGAGAGAAACAAGAAGAAGTTAATGCAATGATTCTTTAGAGTTTGTTAGAGTTATAGAAACATGGACCTCTTAGGATCAACCATGGGCAGGAGGACAAGACTAATGAGGCATATGGTAGTACATCTCATGGTGGGAACATGTTGGATAGGGATGAAACAATCTGAGCTGGAAGACTCTTGGATACTACAGATAGGAGAGGTGATGGACACAAGTTCTATTCTAGTTCTGGTTCTGACAAGCACTATGATTGTCATCCTTATCATATGTATAGGAGGAATGAAAGTGGATATTTTCTAGATGAGTCCAAGAAATCGAAGCCACCTACCTTTGATGGGGATTTGAAGAATTCGGAGGATGCAGATGCATGGTTACTTGGGATGAAGAAATTATTTTAGTTGCATGAATGCACAAAGAATATGAAGGACAAAATAAATATCTTTAGCCTCAAAGGGAAAGCAGACATCTGGTGGGAAGATGTGAAGTGGGTTAGAGACATCAAGACATAAGAGTTGAGTTTGAATGAATTCAAGAGACTTTTTAGGAAAAAGTACTTGTCAGAGAGGTACTAAAACAGAAAATCCAATGAGTTATATGAGATAAAGATGGGATCGATAACATGTGAGGAGTACATGACTAAGTTCCCAAAGTTATTGATGTATGTACCATATATTAAGGATGAGAATGCCAAAGTTCAGAGATTTTTTAGTGGATTTCCATTAGCATTTATAGATAGTATTGAGTATGATGAGCCTCAATCACTTGAAGAAATCATTGGGAAATTGAAGCATTTTTATGAGAAAAAAAAGCACAAGACAAAATATCGTCCAGGTTGGAAAGGGAAAGATAAAGCTAAAGGTAAATGGAAATTGAAAAGAACAAGGCCTCAGGATGTAGGTGATAAAGAAAATGTTACACCTTACAAGAAGTTTAATGAGTCACAACATGGAGGGAATCATAATAAAGGTGATGGTACACATCATTTGTAGTGTTGGAAATGTGGTATGGAGCATCTTAAGAGGGATTGTCCACAAAATCAAGGTGGTAGGACTTAGATTTACAGTGCACAAGAGGCACAGAAAGTTGTGGATGTTGGGAAGAGCATTCCTTGTATCTATGCAACATTGGATAACATGCAGGTGGATCACCGAGAATCTATTATCGAGACGGACAGTAAGCTTTGTGATCAAGTTTTTCTATGTTGATTAACCTTAGATATAATTATATTTATGTTATTCCTAACCTGGTGGATAAGTGTGGTTTGAATAAGGAAGTGCATGAAGAATATTGGTTAGTACAGTTGGATACATGTACAAAGAAAAGCGTTCATCATTGGGTAAGAGCATGTGCACTCAAGCTTAATGGTATGCCTACATCAGCACATTTGAATGTATTTCCATTGGGATCATATAGTATGCTTTTGGGTATGGACTAGTTGTATCTTCATAGGACTAAGGTGGAATGTTATGACAAAACTATTGAGTGTTTGGATGACAATGGAGAACAAAGAATCTTACAGGGTAAGAAAAAGGAAGCATCGGTTAGAATGGTGACAACCATGCAGGAAAAGAACAGTCGTAGAAAATGGCATGTGTTATTTGTAGTACATATTTCCAATGATAAAGGTAAGGATGTTGAGGATGCATAGGTATTAAGAAGGTACTCAACCTTACAACAATCTTAGGTTGTGTTTCTAGTAGAGATTTCAAAGTTTCCGCCTCACAGAGAAGTGGACTTTTCCATTGAATTGGTACTGGGTGTAGCACCGGCATCGAAGGCACCGTACATGATGAGCACTCCAAAGTTAGTAGAGATGAAGTTGCAAATGAAGGAAATGCTTAACAAGGGATACATTAGGCCAAGTGTATCATTGTGGGGTGCACCACTATTGTTTCTAAAGAAGAAGGATGGTAATCTTAGGCTATGCTTTGATTACATGCAGTTGAACAAGGTAACCATCAAGAATAGGTATCCGTTTTCGAAGATTGATGACTTGTTTGATTAGTTTAAGGGAGAAGTAGTGTTCTCAAATATCGATCTAAGATCCTGATATCATGAGGTACGTGTTAAGGAAGAGGACATCTAAAATACTGCTTTCAGGTCCAGGTATTGGCATTATGAGTTGTTGTAGTTCCATTTGGTTTGACTAATGCTCCAACTAATTGTATGTGCTTGATGAATAATGTATTGCGTCCTTATCTAGACAAGTTTGTTATTGTATTCATTGATGACATATTGATATATTCTAAAAATGAGGAAGAGCATGTGGCGAGCACTTAGCAGTAATGTTGATATTACTAAGAGAGCATCAGTTGTAGGCCAAGCTTAGCAAATTCAGTTTCTTTTAGACAGAGGTACATTACTTGGGACACGTTTTTTCCAAGGAAGGCATAATAGTGGATCCAAAGACGATAAGGGCTATGATGGTGTGGGAAGCTCCTAGAAATGTGTATGAGGTAAGATCATTTATGGGGCTAGCATGTTATTATAGGAGGTTCATCATGAACTTCTCTCACATTGCATATCCTATTACGTCACTATAGAGGCAAGGTAAGAAATTTGAATGGACCAAGGAATGTGTAGCAGTTTTGAGCAATTTAAGTAGTTGTTGACCAACACTCCAATTTTAAATATTATAGATCGAGACAAAGAGTTTGTGGTGTGTACATATGCCTACAAGCAAGGACTTGGTGGAGTCTTAATGTCAGGAGGACATGTAGTGTGCTATGAGTCACGAAAACTGTATGAGCATGAGAAAATTATCTGACACATGATCTTGAGTTAGCAATGATCATCCATGTATTGAAGATGTTGAGGAACTATCTTCTTGGCAGGAGGTTTGTATTGATGAGTAATCATAGTGGATTGAGGTATCTATTTGACCAACCGAATCAGTATTCTAGACAAGCTATATGGTTGGCCATGATTAATGAGTTTGACTTTGAGATCAAGTACATCAAGGGTAATAAGAAAAGGGTTGAAGATGCTCTTAGCAGGAGGGTACATGTGAATCACATAGTAGTTATGAGTTCTTATTGGATAGACTTACAAGATCAGATAATATAGGCAAGAAAACAGGATGACAGGTACATGGAGCTTATGCACAGGTTAAAGCAGGGTACAAGTGATCAGAATGTGGACTATCATCTTACAACAGATGGTTTGGTCATATTTGGGGACATGATCTATGTTGCCAAATGACAGTGAGCTCAAGAATACTATCTTGCAATAATTTCATGCTAAACCATATTCAAGTCACCCAAGATACTAGAAGACATTCACAGTGGTGAATAATTTTTATCATTGGCTGAATCTGAAGAAGGAAGTGGTAGAGTTTGTGGCTAGATACTTAGACTGTGAGTAGTTGAAAGCAGTGTAAGAATCCAGGTGTACTACTACAATCGATTTGAATCCAAAGTGGAAGTGGGGGTTCATTTCCATGGACTTCATCATAGGTTTGTCGAGGACATATAGACAACATGATTCCATCATGGTTTTGGTGGATAAGTTGACAAAGGTAGCACACTTCATTCCAATGAAGTCTAATTATTCAACTAATGATGTAGCACATGTCTTCATCAGAGATGTAGTGAGGTTGCATGGTGTTCCAAGGAATATTATGTTAAATATCGATGCTATGTTCACTTCCAATTTTTGGAAGGAGCTATTTACAAGTTTGGGGACAAAGTTTGGCTTCAACAAAGCTTGTCATTTGTAGACAGATAGATAGATAGAGAGAGTCAATAGGATATTGGAGGACATGTTGAGTATGTATGTGATGCATCAATAGAGAATATGGGAGGAGTACCGTCCATTGGTTGAGTTTGCTTACAACAATGGGTATCAGGAGTCATTGAAGATGAGTCTGTTTGAGGCACTATATGGGAAGAGTTGTAATATTCTCATCAGTTGGAGTGATCCACTGAATAGGGTATTGATAGGGCTAGACATGTTAGCAGAGATGGAACATGAAATTTAGGTTATCAAGAAGAATTTGAAGGAAACACAGGACAGAAAAAAAGTTATGCAGATCATAACAGGATGTTCAAGGAGTTTCAGGTTGGGGAACAGGTGTATTTGCACATCAAACCTAAGAAGATCTCCTAGGGGATTGGACCATGTGCCAAGCTGGTACCTTGGTTTTGTGGACCTTTCAAGATTCTTGAAAGGATTGGACCAGTAGCCTATCGACTTGCACTACCTCTGATAGTGAATGTCCATGATGTTTTCCATGTGTCATTTCTTAAGAAGTATGTTAAATATGTTGATCATGTGGTTGACTGATTTGTATTGCAGGTGGATCTAGATGGATAATTCCAATAGAAATATCAGTGTATATTGCAGAATACACTCATGCTCCAGAACCGATCAATCGAGTAGGAAAAAGTGTAGTGAAAGAACTTTGGGCCCGATGAAGCTACATGGGAGATGGAAAATCAAATGCGGGCTATGTATCCTTCTCTATTCGCTAGTTGAGAGAATGTTTTTGGCATATGTTTTGGTGTGGTGTTTTGGTATATGTATATATGTATATGGATGTAAATATTGCCATGAGTTGTGTTATAAAGCTCCAATAAGTGGTATGGGTGTCATGTCATTATGGTTGTCATGTTGTTATGTTGTCATGTTGGTTTGCTTCTCAATAGGTTTGTCATTGTAAATATTGCATCGAGCTAAGTTATAAAGATCCAAGGGAAGTATGTTTTTCTTCTCAACAGTCTTGTTGGTTATAAGTGTATTGAACACCGAGGACAGTGTTCCACCAAGGGGGAGGGTTTTGTAATAGCCTTGGTCAAAATTCCATGTGATAAATCTAATAAAGGAAAAATAATAACCAAGGTCATAGGACACGTATTCCAATCTGAATGTTGGGCAAAACATCCTAGTGTGGGTGTTCATTTGGTTTATTATGGCTAAGGGAATTTGGCAAAGGTAATTGCAAAGGATTTGGAAAGGCATGAGGCATTAATTGGAATTTTATTTAAGAAAATAATGGAAATTAGGAGAAAAGGAACGTGAAATGTCATAAGCTGCATGTGAGGAGGAAAATGAAGGAAAATAATGGAAAATTGAGGAAAATAGAGGCCTCATTAATAAAAAGGATTTTGAGGATTAGTTGGTACCTTTTTGTTAGTTGAATTTTGGAACTCTCTCTCTAACTCTTGGACACTTAGATCATTCTTGGAGCACTTTAGCATTGGATCAAGGAAAGAAAAGGAAGGAAAAGAAGGCAAAGGGAAGTAAAGATCAATAAAGGAAGAGAAGGATCAAACAACTACAACATGATTACTTGCAGGTATCAATTTTCATGTGTGATTTCCTTTCTATATTTGGCATGCATGGTACATGCATGCATGTATTTGGTTGCATTGCTATCATTGTCATGGGTTTTGCGAGGTGTGATAGTGATATTCACCCTTGCCTTGCCATTTCCAGATAGCCATGTCGAGATAGGCTCTCATTTATTTGGTTAAGTTGGATTTCTGGATGGTTTCAAAACTGAGTGAGGTGGTCTTTGAAGAATAGCACAAGGCCTAGGAATCCCTAGACTCGAGAATGTGGGATTACAGTAAAGATGGGTTTTGTACCTTGGTGGGCATAGGAATCCTCGACTGGTGAATGGTGGGATATACAGTAAATCCTAGAGGTTTGTTCCCTTGATCAGGCCTAGGAATCCTCGACCATTAAATGGAGGGATATACAGTAAATCCCGAAGGGTGGACTCTCGATTAGGCCTAGGAATCCTCAATCAGTGAATGCTAAGATACACAGTAAAGCCTAGAGACTAGGAGACAGGAAAAATCCTCATGGTGTAGGTGTCGAGATCTGAATGCATCCATGCTTGTTTAGGGCATGGTGATCTGGTGGGGATTGCAGTAAATCCTAAGGAAACCTTGATTGGTTTTGTTGTGAGTCCCACATTCATGCTTGGAATATGGCACAAGGGTTATTGGCTGAAAGAAATATTTGGTTCAGCCCAATCTATGGTCGAGTATTTCTTGGAAGTCCTAGACCTAGTTGGCTTATGCATACATTAACAATAGCTCCATCTCCTTGGTATTTCATTTGTAAATGTACTGGTTCGTATGTGATCTTGATGGTTATTGTATCCTTGTTATTTCTGTTGGTTATATGCTGGTTATGAGTATGTTTTATGACAAACTTGATGTACGGTTGTCATCATGTTTTGATTAGAAAATGAATGTATAATGAATATATGACCTAATAGATGATAATGAAACTATTTTGATAAGGCAACAATGATTCTTTACAAATCTCAGATAAGTATGAGAGCCCTATGCTGAGATTTGTTGTTATGACTTGTAGATTACATATTTGTGACATGTTTGACGAAATTTATTTCATGGTTAGTAGGGGTCAGATCAAGTACTTATACCAATGATTGCAGTAGTATCCTTATTCCATTGTTATTTATCATTTTGGAAAGTTTAATGAAGTTCTGGGTTGTGGCTTGAGTCCTAGCCTTGAAAAAATGGCTTAGAATCCAGGGTCGTTGGCACATAATTGTCTGAAAATGCCCACAGTCGTTGGTGTTCCTTGCTGTGGGAGAAAATGAAAGGCCTCAGTCGCATGTGTGGCTTGTCATGGGAGTGATTAAGGGTCCATATCAGTAAAATGTCAAGTTGTCTCAGGGGCTGGTAACCTGGGAGGGTTGGTTGGCTCTTGAAGCTTCTGTAGCATGTGTGTAACGTCATAATGGTTTTATTTTTTCGGTTCCACATCCTTAACTGTACATGGGGAGTTGAATCACATCATAGTAGCCTCTCGTCAATGTTTACCTGAGTGGAGGGGTTAGCTTGGGTAAATGTTAGAGGCAGGCATTACATTGTTGTTGAATGACTTTGAGAGCTTAAGAATATCTTGCCTTTAACTACAATTTCGGAGGACAGGGTGCTTGGGTAAATGGACATACATACATGCATACATACATAGGTACATACATACATACATACAGGGATGGAATCTTCATGTAGAGCCCTATACGAATGTGCAATTCCATCAGTGATGAATATGTGGATGATATATAAATATTTATTTGAAAATGGGGACAATGATATGAAGTTTAAAAATTGAGCTTGCTTTTGTTTATGTAGTTTGAACTACTGATTTTTTCAATATGCACCAAAAACCAAAGCAACCAACACATCTAGTGCATAGAGGAAACAAGACAATCTTGAACATTTTTTTGAGTTTACAAGATTGTGTGCTCATTAATTTTTTACATAAATTAAAAACATGTTAAATTTCCTCACCTCGATATGTTTTAAAAGGAATATATAACAATAAAACCTTATTTTTAAGTGACAAGGGATTGTTTTCCTCTCTTAGGCATAGTTAGGGACCCTATACCCATCCCATTTATGCAAAACCACCTAATGGTACCTTGAATACTGGATGGGGGTAAATTAAAGATGCCATAGAGAGGGCACATGTGGTAGTTGGAGGAATTTTACAAAATTCTTGGCCTACAGTGTTCATTTTCCTACATAAGGCCTTTGTTTTAATTTTTTTTATCATGGTTTAAGCCTCTATACCCATCACTACAACTTGAAAATTGATTACTTGCAACAATATCCTGCTTAGAGACCAAAGATCCCAAAGAAGGGTCCTATGTGATTTTCTAATTCATATTTCACCATGCTTGAGGTACAAAAGCTTAGTTAAATGCCCAAGGCCTTTGGTATGCTTCCCTAACCACTGTTAATATGTAAAGACCCATTAGTTTTACACTAAAGAACATGATATTTCCCTCTAATAAAACACTCATGGTTAAAAGATTCTTAAGAGAGGGAATGTTTTGTATATTATAGGTTCTTTTCATCGATAATAAGACTAAGAAATACCATTTAGGTAACATGGTTGTTGTGGTCCTCTTATGCCTTTAGTTAGATCTCTAGACCCAATTTTGGTGCACAACTAACCTAGCCATCATCCATAACACACTTGGAAGCAATTGATATGGAAAAAAGGTTAGATGTGGTGGTTCAAAGACTCATCCATTACTAGGGAAACTTTTAGGGGCTAATATTTGTAGTGGGTTAATTTTCCATGTTTTGTCAAAACAAAGATTCACCAATTTTCATCTTTTTCTAAAAAAGATTCACCCAAATTTTATAGTATAAAATTATCTTACCTTAAAAATCACAAAATAAATTATAGTGGCTATATAAAAAGTCATTATAAATTTGAATATTTTTATAAAAATATCACCACATTTTATAGTTTTCTTATTAGGGACTAGTAAGATTCGCCAAGGTTTCTGAACTTTAAGATAAATTTCCATCCTTAAAATTTTCCTTTTCTATGACACTTGAGCCTAAGAATTAAGATTTAGTGTGCAAGGCTCTTGTATATATCCCTTAACTATGATCATGGACCCAATACTTATCCATGATTCCTAAGACCTCATAATAACACCCACATTCAACTAAAATGTTAAATATTGCTTAGAAAGGGATTGCATTATGGCTTGTAGCGATTATTGAGATAAATAAGGTTCAATTAGGGGTTAAATGCCATTATTCCAAACATAATCATGTTAATACATTAACACATGTTTTTAGTATGAAAAACCTACTCATGGTGTAAATATCATACTAAGAGGCCAATGATCCTTTACACGGTTCTTGCATGTTGGTTCTAACCCTTATTACATTATCAACATTACATTGATAGTATGTCAAATTTATTACCAAAAACATTTGTGACAGGTCTAAGGAATTATGGTATTAAACCATCTATGTGGGAGTGGAAGCATCAACATGGTGACTTCTCTTGGTTTAGAGAAGAAAATCAATTAGGGTGTTGGCCAGGAGTCCTTATATTTGAATAAATAAACCTAATATTTCACTTTTTCGAATTTATATCAACTAATGGGAGAGTTTTTACATGAAAAGTTATATTAATGGAAGTTTGTCACAGTGGGAGAGAACCATAGCAAGGCTTTTGTTGTGCAATCCAATTCTTGGATACTACAATGTTTCGATATCCTAATTTGTCATCCAACTAGAAATCGTGATAGAAAAGAAGTTCATAAAGTGTTTTAGGACTTAACCATACTAGAAGTTTGTTAAAACAAATTCTAGCAATTTTTCGACGCCATGCCATTAACTAACAACAAATATTAAGTATCCCAAGTTAATTATCAAGTATCCCAATATCCCGATGCCTAGGAACTCAACTCAAAACGTTTTCTCATCATCACGGCCAAAAAAATCTTGGTTTATGGAAGTTTAGTCTTTCCCATTGTTTTGACTATAAAGTAAAATTTTAGAATTTTGACCCACACCAAAAAAATTGTTCAAAAGTTTCTTTTGTCTTTTTCTCTTGGGTCTCTGCAATCTGCAAAATAATATGTAATTTCTCATGAATGTTTTTTTGTACTGGAAAAGAATGCCATTTAACATAATTATATTTAAAATGAAATGTATGAATCTTAAACAAATTCTTGAATTTTTAAAAATAATATTATAAAACATGCACACTTAAATTATTAATTTGTACATGATAGAAATGTATGGGAAATTCACATGATTTATATGTAGGACATTTTTCTAGTAAGTGTGTTAGACCGGTATGATAGTAAAGTTTAATTCTTTTAAGTTTATTTCCAGTGTGTTTTTTATGTGTTAGAAGAATGTCGTACTAACATCTAATTTTTTTGAACTAATAAATTATTTTTAGTCCTTACTTCCGCTAGGGGCGGTAGGTTTTGCCTCATGGTCAAATGACGTTGACTTCCTATTAATTCACAATGTTTTTGCAAAATAACCTATGTTTTCTAAAATAAATTTTAGTTGTGCATTTATTTAAAAGCAACTTTTTATAGAATTTTGAAATTTATATTTTCCTTTCTTTCATTGGCTGAAGATAATTGAGGGGACTAAATAATCTTCGGTGTAAAGCGATTTTTTTACACCATTTTCTAGTACTGACAAATTAGTTTAAAACTATGAAATTCTAATTTTTGTGAATGGTTCTTTTGATAGAATGTTTTGAACCTAACATTGATGTTGTTGCAGTGAAGAAACCCTAACACTGATGTTATTGTAGTTGAGAGACCCTGCCACTCACTGCCTCTTTTTTTTTCACTACTTCACCACCTATTCACCCTACTTCACCACATGTTCACCTTGTATTCCTACTACTAATGCTTTGAGTTTGTGTATTATTGGCCTATTTCCTACAAGCTCAGTTGCGCACAGGCCAATGAGTTAAAATGATCGAAAGGAAAGAAAAATCGACTTTCAAAAGTGGATATGCCATGAAATATTTCCTATAATTATATACAAAGAAGTCATGCCTTGATCAAGACAAATGAAAGGTAAGGTAATCCATATTTTTAATCAAATATTGTGTTAAGAATAAGAAGTATGGCTAAAAATGAAGTAATTTTTTTTGAAGTAAAGCAAATAATACCGTATTCTATGATTACCAATTAGCTTCTCCTACTAATTTCTTAAGACCATCAAGTGAATATCAACTCTTTCTTGTAAAATTTTTACTAGTTTGATCATTAATTCTGTTCTAACAAGGTCCACACCATATTGCAGTGAAAAACAAGAAATGATATGCTTTGTCAATCACTATAGCACTTAACCTATATAATTCATGGAAAACGAATATATATTTGTTTATGATAGGAGCCAAAAGTATCTCTACTTCCTAAGGTTGCTCAACCAAAATCCAGATACATAAAGCAAAGAACATTTTGTTCAATTGAAAATATCAGGAAGGCTTACTTCCATAAAAAACACATAATGATTGGAGGCAGATAAACTATCTTTTATATTTTATTTCTCTCATACATAGTGGCTCACTAGAAAAAATATTCTTCCATCCATAGCGTAGAGTTATTATACCTCTCACCTACCTAGCTTTAGTTAAGGTCGTACCTGGGAGGGGGTCATGGTATCTTACCTAGATGGAAAGCTATGAAAAATTCATCCTTTAAATTTAAACAAAATGTCAAAATTTTCTATAGAAACAATTGGCATCTTCAATTCTCCTTAACAATTAGAGCTAATTCAAATTCTTTACCCATCGCATATCTCCTGGTTCTATTACTTTTTCTCAGTTCTAAGGATATTAGCACCTTTCCTAAAATCTCTTCCCACCTTCGATTATTACTTTGCAACAATTGATTCAATAGGTTTCCTAGCTATCTCGGTAGAACCCAACCCATGTTTGTACTAGCAAATCCAACTCACCTGTGATTTTCATGGGCACTCAACCGATAGGGGGGGAAATTGGGGAAGAAAAAGGTGATAGGTTTGAAGAATTTTGTGACATACCCTCACCACAAAAGATCCTAGAATATCTTGGATTCCCCTTAACAATTTAATTTAATTCAAATTATTTTCCAACGAAATCTCTTGCAGTTCTATCACCTTTGCTCAATTCTAAAGCTACAAGCACATTCCTTAGCATCTCTTCACACCTTGGCTTATTACCTTATAGAATTTGATTCAGTAGGCTTGCCTAGCTATCTTAGTAGAACCCAACCTAGGTTTTTATTGAGAAGTCTTCCCACCCACCATTCTCGTGGACACTCAAATGACTTAGGTAGGGGTAAACAATTAGGGAATAAAGAGGCGATGTGTTGGAAGAATTTGATAACAAGCCCTCACTGCAAAAGATCTTTGAATTGGTTGATTCAAAATCAACTAGGCCACAACTAGATTAGAAGGGGAAGGAGAACAATATAGTGAGAAAATTAGTTAAACCATAGAATAAACTGATGGATTTTCTACTCCATTGAAATAAATGTTTTGGCATATGTTGTTCCCTTGACCTCCTACTAGTGGGACGAGATCTACCTATGCAATTAGAATATATAATTGAGGTGGTGTGACAGAAAAAGTGTGAATGTTGGTAGATGCTAGACTAAAATATCCCATGTGTCACTTCAATTTTCATACTCAATGTGGCTTTATTTCCTCATTCATGCAACATCTTGATGTGCATTAATTCAACAACATATTCACATTTTTCTTTCTTTTTAGTAACTTAAATTTTGTTTAAGGTGTGAGATGTGTTGGGATGGCCCACAAAGCTCATGAACTTTCTACAAGGCTAGGCCAAATTCCAAGGCCTTATATCAGGAATCTCAAATTCTAGGGACTTTTCTTGTTTCTCAGGTCCATTTTGTGATGGCATTTCTCGCCAAACAATGCTTGTCACAACCCTTACAATTCTATTGGTGGGTAGTGGTTGTAACCACAATTAATAGGAATGTTTCCATATGTTGGGGTCATCTAAATATGGGACTGATTGTTGCTTGGTGGTTATCGTCATCCTTGTTATCAACTGGTCTACTCCATATGACATGATTGAAGAGTCCCCATGATCGATGGATTGCAAGGCCTCTAGCGCCATTGAAGTTTAATGGTTGAGGTGGAGGTTGGGAGTGACCTAAACTATCCACCATATTGTTGGCATACTTGGACAACCATGATTTATCATGAGGACCTCTCTTCTACCCCTTACCACTATGTCCATGGATATGGCACTCCCTTGAAATACCACTCTTGGGATGGCAGTATCTTTGCCATCAAACTATCAGAACAAGGAAAAGATCTGTGGGGAGTGTGGCAGGAAAAAAATGATATATTATGACATGTGTCAAGATAACCCGCCGATCTCACATTCTTTCAAACATGGGGCTAATCATATGATTATGTGGAGACTAGAGTGGAGGGAGCCCCGGTAAGATATGATGTGGACCTGGGGGATTCACTATGGTTAGTGGCCCTTGGATAATATATAACTATATATATAAAAAAATTATATATCGTAATCAATGTTGTCATGTAGCCTCGTTCATGCAACATTTGGACGTGTTTGAATTCAACAACATATTCACTTTTTTTAATTCTTTTTATTAACTTAATTTTATTTTTTTTAAATATAATAACATGACGCTATGTGCAGAAGAATAGAGGAATATCATTTTGGTGTCTTGAATCCAAGAAACAAATAAATGAATGTAATTAATACTAAATGAGTTAACAACTTTAGGACCTATAAATCCAAGATTCCATTTTCACTTTAGAATATTCCACTTCCAATTGGCTATTTCTGCAAGCATATCATAATCTATGCAAGGGGGTTTTTACTCATATTGTTTACTTTTGTTATCGTAAATTTTTTGTAGGTGTTATTTGTACTAACATGTTCAACCACATAACCTTGTTTCTTCTTTACATACACCCTCACACCCCTTATCAGATTGTTCTTATGCAAAGATTCTTATGTGGTATACTGCAAATCAATGCTAGTTATTTTTTATCATGTTATAGTTTCTCCTTCTATGCCAAGGTATTTTAATACAATAACAACATTGGTGCTTCGGGTGGGTATAGCATTGATATGGTTAAAAGAATTTTAATATTGACATTTTTTAAATTTAACCTTTATCCTGTGTTATCTTGTAGTGTAAGCATCGATGTTTTATATATAAGTGTTGTACCATTGTTTTAAATAACACTTCAGTGGTACACTACACGAGGGAATTAGAGTATTTCTTTATCATCGAGTCGTTATCATAGTATAGCATCAGAATACGCAAATTTAATTTTACGACCAACATTTTTGTAAATTTAACGCTTTTCTGGTGCTATTGAGTAGTATACACACCGACACTCTTTTTAATTTAGCGCACTGCTTTTTTTATTTTTATTTTAGAAAAACAAATTTTCCACCATGCACCATGTTATATTAGGCATCGATGCTTGTGTGTATAGAAATGCACCAGTGTATTTTTATATTATATACGCACCGTTAAAAAAACATCCACTAAAACATCTACCCACCCACCTTCATTAGTGACCTCTGCTACCAATGGCGTTTTGGGCTATTTTTATA
Organism: Pinus tabuliformis; assembly: GCA_031772625.1. Classification (NCBI taxonomy): domain Eukaryota; kingdom Viridiplantae; phylum Streptophyta; class Pinopsida; order Pinales; family Pinaceae; genus Pinus; species Pinus tabuliformis. Next base: position 337,755,652 of record CM062805.1, read on the forward strand.
GGGGTTTCCACAAAAACCTTCTATAGAGGGTATTTTTCTTGTAGTGAAACCTAGTTCTCACAACCTCCCTTAGATGCCTACTATGAGAATTCTCTTGTCTCATAGGCATTGTCGCAAGGGCCAACATTAATAGGGATTTTGTTAAGAACGTTGTGCACAAGAACCCAAGTCAAAAACTAATAAAAGTGTCGACATCTTTGAATGTCCCTCCATGAACTTCTGATAGTAATTGGTGTTACACTGGATAAATTGCTCTTGCATAGAACAACGATCTCCCTAGATCCTTGATGGAAACTAGAAACAAGAAACAAAATTGAATTGACTCTTTACTTGTTTGAATTATAAGAATTAAAGATAATGGATGAGCCTCTTACCTATTTCACGAAATGTTCGATGAAAATCCCTTGTTGTGATTTGATGCAACTCTTCAATGCTTGATAAGACAGGCAGGATCAAAAGCACATGTGATATAATAATCCCAACAACTTAACCTAATGATCAAGGAAATTAGGAATTGAATTTTCCTTAATAAACATTATAAACAATTGTAAATCATTCATTATTCCAATAAGACAAATCAATGGGAGAGAGTGTTCACTTGTATTAATCAAATATTGAGAGGAGCCTTACAACCTTTGTCTTGATGTCGTGAGGCCCCTCCCAAATGCCTTCAATATCCTCCTTAGATGACAAGCTTTCCAATCTCAAACCAACAACATAAGTTTGTCTTCTGTGAGTTCTGACCTCCTCAATCCCTCTACCCTCTAGTCATTTTATAGGCCAAGAGGAAGAAGTTTCAGATCCAAAAGAGGAGGATGAGACTCCTTCATTGAGGGATTAGGTTACCATGAGAAAAGGGATGAAGATGCATCATCTGAGGGTTATGTTCGAACATTCATCACTTGGGAGCTTTTAGTTGGGAAATATTCGACCAACTATGTTTCTAGAATGTACTTTTTATTTTTACTTTCTTGAACTCAACTGTGTGGGTTTATAGTGGCAGACAAAGTGCAACTTTGTGCCGTTCTTAGAGTCAATTCCAGTGAATGCGTGGGAAACTCTAGAAAATTCAGCAGAGGTGGAACTTAACAAGCTGTGATAGCTATCTTCCCCAAATTTCTCAGCTACTTCAAAATATTTTGGGTTTTTTGACTTCTGAGGGAGTTGGTTCAAACATGTTCACGGATGGTTAAAAGACCCATAAACTGATCAAATGTCATAGCGAAAAATTGACATGTAATGGATTTCCCCCAAAAGTGTGAAGTCTATAAAAAAAAGTTTAAAATATTGAAGCACTTTATCATTCCAAGGATCAGATTAGAGGCAATGGTCGAAAAACTACAAGGAAAATTCAAGGATTACAATGAAAATATATATCAAAAATAATCTTTCAGGTAGGCTTCCCATACTTAGAGTAAATTGAACTCAATGAACAAGCATGGAAAAACTAAAATGATATAGATGGTAGACACAGTATGGGCGCAACCATCTGTCTACATAATCATGAATATAAAATCTCCTTGCAACTTGGATTGATGAAACTAGATCTAGGGTCTTGATCTCCATCTCTCGATCCATAATATGAATTTAACCATGCGAATGAATGTTTCTAAGTCAAACATGTCATAAACCACTTGATTACCAGTCAATGATGTGAACTGTTAACAAGTGCGAGAGAAACCACTAATAATGAAAATGGTTCTCAAGGTACTTCCAGTACAATCTACAAAGTGTGAATAGGCGATCTGAAGTCAAACACTTATAGAATCATTCAATCGAAGGCCAATGATGAGAACCCATCGCCGAAAGCAAGAAACCTGCCATTAAGGCATGCATGCTTCAATCCAATAAATGTTTCTAAATCAACTTCCTAGATAATGAGCTAAAGTCGATAAGAAGCGACCCATCGTAGGAAAGCCTATGATGCAGAACATAATATTAAGTTTTGAAAATAGTTTGCAAGGACTGACTCAAGGATGGTTGACACGATGGAAGGAATAGAATTTGCAAAGGGGTTTTGAACTGAGGTTGAAATTCTCTTGAACATGTAATGAAACGACAATGACTTGGCAACATTTGACTTAACGATAACACTAGAAACCATGAATACTTTCAATTAGGTTTGATTAATTGTAGGACAAATGGATTTGCAACCCTGGACATGAGTGTGATGAAGTGTCTGTTCAAGAGCGACTTGCTACCTTTTAAAAATAATAATGTAAAATGGATTCCCAATTTCCCCCCACCATTACTAGCAAGTACATCTTTATTTTTTACAAGCTTGAGGAGGATAACATATGCTTGGACTGTAAACTCATCCTTCAAATGAGTCCATCAAAGTATTTTTAACGAACCCTAAGAAGGAATTGTTCGGTCCTATTATGCTTAATGGGTCATATACTGTTTAGTTTTTTACGAGTGCAGTAAAGGAGTAACTCAATTTCATTTGCTTTTAAGAGTTTGAAAAAGACACAAAAAGGAAACTAATTCAGTTCTTTTACCGTAAAATTTTAACAAGCCCGGAGAATGTAAAGCTCAACGTTTTTCAATTTCAGAGAGTCAAAATAAAACAATAAGTAAACTCCATCAGGTTCTTTTTCGTCAATTTTAGTCTCTCAGGGTTGAAAAAAGGATAAAATAATACAAGAGAGAACTCTATTGACCATGTTCGGCCAACGTATACCTTTTTTGTAAATAGTCCTAACTCAGTCCATAAAGGGGGTAAACTTATAATGAGTTGACGGTTGTTCATTTACTTTTACGAGTTTGAAAAATAAAGTACTCGATAATATTTTCATTTTGAAAGAGTTTGAAGAGGGCTTAAAAGAGGACTCCATGATTTTCTCTTTTTGTAATTTTTTAAGAGCATGAAAAGTGATACAAGTCTGCTAAAATCTCAAAATGACTCATTTTTTCTCCATAACCTATCCTGCACATTTAAACTCAATAACTCGTCATAACTACTCAAAGAATGTCATTTTCTCTCCTAGAAGGTTTTAAGAATAAAAAATAATATTTTTTAGCTCCAAAAAACTTATAAAAGTGGAAAAGGTAAATTATTTTCAGCATTTTCATTTCTACCATTTCAGAGTAGAGAGAGGAGTTTTTACCACCAAACTTCCAGGACTGATTCCGAGCTAACCGGTGGACGAAATCAGGCACTCTTTTTTCCAGGTAGAAGATATCTCCTCAACTTAGATTTTCATCCGTTTAAAATTTGATTTTAAGCTTTCATTTATTTTTTGGGGGGTTAAAAAATGCGCCCTCGGCCCTGCACTGGTTCTTTTCAGTCAAGCCCGCGCAAACCGATAAAATTTTCCACACGGAAAATCACGGTCTACGTGGAATTTTACTGGAAAAATCTGTGCAACTGTGCCCTTCCTGTAAAACGGTAGCCGCACAGGCACCGGAGGTTTATTTTTAAACAAGTTTTGGGCAAAAAAACATGAGATGAGTTTCTAAAATTATTCTAATCCTTTTAAAATGGTCATTTCAGGTCATTTGATTGCTCAAAATGGAGTGGAGGGAAAGAGAGCATGAAGCCAATGATTTGGAAGCTTTGGTAGATGTAGCCACCATGCAGGATCTCAGGACTTGTGGCCTCCTGAAATACTGTCCTTTCCCTGGATGAAAGCTCAGGTAGATTTGATGACATGCGTGGTAAGGAGCTGGAATGTCGAGGAAATGTGTTTTTGTTGGCATTATGATACATATGTTGTACTTGATGGCAACCTACTCATCTTAGATGATAAATTATAGTGCAACAAAGTTCACGCACTTTTATGCAGAGAAAAGTTTATTTCATGTAGAGAAAAGTTCACGCACTTTTATGTAGAGAAAAGTTTATTTCATGTAGAGAAAAGTTCACGCACTTTTATGCAAAGAAAATTTTATTTCATGTAGAGAAAAGTTCACGCACTTTTATGCAGAGAAAAGTTTATTTCATGTAGAGAAAAAGTTCACGCACTTTCATGCAGAGAAAAGTTCCTTTCATGAAGAGAAAATTTCACGCACTTTCATGGTTGGCTCATGGTATTAGTCCGACAATTTTCGATCCTATGGTTTTGGTCCATGGTATTGCATCCAAAAGTGTTGATCTCATGCACTTTCATGGTTGGTTCATGGTATTAGTCCTATAGTTTTTGATCCTATGGTTTTGGCTTGTGGTATTGCATCCAAAAGTGTTGATCTCACGCAAATTCATGGTTGGTTCATGGTATTAGTCCAACAGTTTTTTGATCCTATGGTTTTGGACCGTGGTATTGTGGAAGGCCTAAGACTATAAAAGAGGAAGGAGATCATTTAGCAAAGCATCATTGAATGAATTGAATATCTAATAAGTGCTAGATCTGAAATATTTGTGATTGGGTTATGGTGCAGATCTGGATTTGAATGAAGGAGGAACCTTAGCGCATAAAGAAGGATAAGTTCTTTTGGTGGGTAATAATCTTTATGCTTGAATAATAGTATCTTTGCATGATTTTGATCTGTTATATGAGGCGCATGCTTGATCTATGAATCTGACAATTTGGGTTAATTAGTGTCTAAATATTTGAAAGAAGGAATTATCCTTTATAGATCTGCACGCAGGTTTCAGGTTGTTGAAGTAGCGTATATCTTTAAATTATGATCTAGCTGCCTCTGTCTATTACTGCAGTATTATGGGTTCAGAATTTGGTGTGTGGTTACTGTTACTGTGTTCTGGGTACAGCTGTCAGAGAAGTGTTTACTTGATTCAGTGCTAATTGGGAAAAGGAGATTGTTTGATGCAGATATACTTGATGATTGATTGATGTTCATGGATCCAGTCTAAAAATTTATGAAATGTGGTCCCTGGAAGAAAGAGAAGGTTGTATCCTTCAGTAGGCCAGCACCTACGTACTAGTATCTTGGCTAGTACAAGAGCTAAGGGGGTTGTAGCTCCCTTCCAGGAGAAGCTGGAGAACGAGAGAGGGTTGTAGCTCTCTACAGGTTGTAGCCTGCGTACTGGTAAAGGACTGCACCAGTACAAAATCATTGTAAAAGTAGTTTCTAATTGAAAGAAGATAGAGACATATTGCAGCAGGTGGTTTTCACCCACATTGGGTTTCCACCTTATATCTGGTGTTCTTTTGTATGACTATTTGCTTTTCTTGTTCCTGCTCATTATTTTATGATAATGACATACAAAGTAATGATCAATATTTGAAGAATTATTCAAAGTATAAATAAGGAAGATAGATTGATAAGAATTTGATAATACTGATTCACCCCCCCTCTCAGTATTATTTCCAACAATTGGTATCAGAGCAGGTCCTTCTGAAGAAGCTTGATCGCTTGAAGGAAGATATAACATCATGAGAAACTACGAGAGGGAAGCATCAATCAGGCCACCGATTTTTGATGGAACAAACTTCGTATATTGGAAGGTAAGAGTTACTGCCTATCTTCAATCTTTGGGTACAGAAGTATGGGACATTATAGAAACAGGGTATACTTTTCCATCAGCTACTCCTACAGATTCAGCTGAGAAGAAGAAATATGAAACAAATGCAAAGGCGGTTAATACTCTTCTAGGATGTCTATCTCAATCTGAATTTGTGAAGGTTATGCAATATAAATCCGCAAAAGAAATATGGGACAAGATTGTTTTGAGCTACGAAGGAGATGAACAGGTAAAACGTGCAAAACTTCAAACCCTCAGGATTCAGTATGAGAATCTCAGAATGTATAATGATGAAAGTGTGGCTAACTATTTCCTTCGGGTAGATGAGATTGTTAATTGTATGAAAAACTTGGGTGAAGAAATAAAAGAGGTTGTTGTGGTTGAAAAAGTCTTAAGATCATTGTCCCCCAAGTTTGAATCTAAAGTGTCTGCAATAGAAGAAAAGGAAAATCTACGAACTCTTACTATGTCTCGGCTACACGGAATTCTAACTGCTTATGAAATGAGAAAATGAGGTCCATCAGACAGGAGAGAAGCTGCTTTTAAGGCTTCAGGCAAAGGAGACTACTATGAATCAAGTCACGTGCCAGAAGAAGAAGAAGAATCAAATTTTGTCAGAAATCTTCAATGAGGTACTGGAAGGTTCAGAGGTAAGCTACCTTTTAAATGTTTTGCTTGTGGAAGAGTAGGTCATTATGCTGCCAAATGTCCTCATAAGGATAAGATTGACAAAGGAAAGGACCCTGCCAGATGGAACAAGAAACAGAATGCAAATAAGAAAATCTACTACACTCATGAAGACAGTGATGGTCTATCAAATAGTGATGAAGATGAACGAGGTAATGACTATAAAATTTTAATTGCATTTGAAGATGATGATTGCATGGATGCTATAGATGTGGATAGTTTTTATGAAGAGATTTCTAGACTTAAGACATGTATAGAAGAAAAGAATATGATCATTGATACTCTACAATTTCAAATTGATGAAAAAGAAAAATATCTTGAAAAGTTATAAGGTGAAATTGTTGGCCTTAGAAAAGAAATTGAGAAAACAGAGGCTATTAATCTTAAGTTTGTCAAAGGATCTGAAACTCTGGATGAGATCATCAATGTACAGTGTTCTCCGCTAAACAAGACAGGTCTGGGGTATAATGGAGAAACATCTCAATCATCCACCTCAAAGAGTTATCTTGATGCAGCAAGAAGGAATGAGCAAAAGCGCAATGGAGATCACCAGGTAAAGCAGGGACGAATTACATCAAGAACGAACAAAGACTATCAGGTAAACCAGGGGCAATCTGTCTTAAGGATGAACAAAAGCTACAACCAGCCACAGGTAAAATATTCTCAATTTGCTTCAAGAATGGATGACAATAGAAATTACAATCATTTGGCCGGTAGATTTGATAATTGCAGAAGTTTCTTCAATGGGCAATGTTTCTCTTGCCATAACTTTGGTCACAAAGCAGCTCAATGTGTTGCATATAAAACAATCATGACTAGAGAAGCTCAAAAACAAAGAAGTATGATCGAGATTACAAAAAGGACCTATAACAACTTTTCGGCTCTTGAAAATGAAGTTGAATGTTCTATTTGCAATAACTTTGGCCATGAAGATTCTGAATGCAGGAGCAGGTTTCAGCAGACAAAGGAACAAGCCTCAAGCACCAGAACATGGAGAATAAAGGAACCACAAACAGAAAGATGTGGGATAACCTTTTATGCAGAGGGACAGGAAAATCTATGGTACATCGACAGTGGATGTTCGAAGCATATGACAGGTGATAAAGAAAAACTTGAATCATATTCTGCTTTAGAAAAGTGAAAGAAAGTTTCTTTTGGAAATGATACTCCAGCAGCTATAAAAGGAAAAGGCACAGCTCAGTTAAAAGAAAAGGTCAAAGCTGGAAATGTTTTGTATGTTGATGGCTTGAAGCATAACCTTCTGAGTGTCAGTCAGATGTGCGATCAAGGAACCAAGGTAATATTTCGATCAAATGGATGTCGCATTCGTGATCTTGATATAGGGAAAATAGTGATCAAAGGTAGAAGAACTCCAAATAATCTATACATATTTGAAGAAGGACAACAACAATGCTATTTGAGCAAGGATGATGAACATTGGTTATGGCACCGGAGGTTGGGGCATCTAAGCTTTTCACAAATAAGGAAGGCATGCAAATATCAGGCAGTTCGTGGTCTTCCGGATATCAAAATTCCAGACAACACTATATGAAAATCATGTCAGTTTGGTAAGCAAACCATAACCAACTTCCCGGAGAAGGAAGGATCAGCCAGCAGGCCTCTTGAACTAGTCCATACAGATGTATGTGGTCCTTTCAGGACGAGGTCACCTCGAGGAGAAGAATACTTGATATTATTCATTGACGATTTCTCCAGGTTTGTTTGGTTAGGACTTTTGAAGCACGAAGACGAAGCATCCGAAAAATTCAAATCCTTCAAAGCCTTGGTTGAAAATGAATCATGTTACAAAATTAAGTGCCTCAGGTCCGACAGAGGTGGGGAGTTTACCTCAAATGAATTTTTCGATTTCTGTGAAGAACATGGGATGAGAAGGGAATTCTCTACAGCTATAACTCCTCAGCAAAATGGAGTGGTGGAAAGGATGAATAGAACAGTCCAACAAATGGCCTGTGCTATGCTTGATGAGTCCGGAACTCCCACAACTTTCTGGGGTGAAGCTGCATATGCTGCGGTTGTTATTCTCAATAAAACAAATGTCCGAGTGAAGAGCACTCAAACTCCTCATGAAATTTGGTATGGTGAGACTCCTTCGGTAAAACACTTCAAAATCTTTGGGAGCAAATGTTATATTAAGAATACTGATGAGCAACTTGGAAAACTTGAACCTAGAGCAGATGAAGGCATTCTTCTTGGTTATTCTCCACACAACAAAGCATATAAGTGCTACAATAAAAGACTTGGAAGAATTGTTGACAGCATTGATGTAGTGGTTGATGAAAAAGGATACATTCCTAGGCAAGTAAATCATGAAAATATCGAAGAAGATGAAGACTACCCTCAAAGACAGAATGATGAAGAAGAAGAACCTCAAGAAGCACCAGAGGAACAGATAAGGGTAGAAGAGAAGACTCCATCCAGGTACGTTCAGAAGAATCATCCAGAATCTCAGATTTTGGGGCAAAAAGAAGCAGGTGTACAAATAAGAAGAACAATTGCAGAAGCTTCAAGCTATTTGGCATTATTCTCATCCACTGAACCACAAAATGTAAGAGGCATGCAAAGATGAATGTTGGGTCAAAGCAATGGACGAAGAACTTGAGCAAATCGAAAAGAACAACACTTGGGAGTTGGTTCCTAGACCAAAGGATAAGAATGTTATAGGGACAAAATGGGTCTTCAAAAATAAGTTGAATGAAAATGGGGAAGTAATTAGAAACAAGGCCAAACTTGTTTGTAAAGGGTATGCACAGCAAGAAGGAATAGATTTTGAAGAAACTTTTGCTCCTGTTGCAAGACTTCAGGCCATCTGAATGTTCCTTGCTCTCTCAAGCTTTCAAAAGTTCAAAGTATTTCAAATGGACGTGAAAGCAACCTTTCTGAATGGAGACTTAGAAGAAGAAGTATACATTGAGTAGCCAGATGGTTTCATTCTTGGAAATGATCCAAATCTTGTATGCAGATTGAAAAAGGCTCTCTATGGTCTTAAACAAGCTCCAAGGGCTTGGTACTATCGTTTGGACAAATATCTTCATCAACAAGGTTTTTCAAAAGGATCAGCAGATAGCAATCTTTATATAAAAATTGAAAATGGCAAATTGCTAATACTTGTTGTGTATGTAGATGACATTATCTTTGGCAGCAATGAAGAATCTATGAGTCAAAGCTTTGCCTTGGTGATGCAGAAAGAATTCAAAATGTCCTTGCTTGGAGAATTGACATATTTTCTTGGCCTGCAAATCCAACAAAAGGAAGGAGGGATCTTCTTGTCTCAAACCAAGTATCTCAAGCATATTTTGAAGAAATATGGCATGGAAGATGCAAAACCAGTATGTACACCCATGGTCACAGGATGTAGCCTCAGTGCAAATGATGAATCAGCAACAGTACATCAACCAACCTACATATCTATGATTGGAAGTCTACTTTATTTGACAGGTACCCGACCAGACATCATGCATGCAGTGGGAATAGTTGGAAGATTTCAGGCAAATCCAAAGAAACTCATCTTCAGGCAGTAAAGAGAATCTTCAAATATCTTCAAGGGACTCAAAATTATGGCTTATGGTATCCTAGAGATACAGATCTCACACTTCATGCTTATACTGATGCAGATTGGGCCGGAAGCGTGGATGACAGGAAGAGCACAAGTGGTGGTGCATTCTTTATGGGTTCCAAATTAGTATCTTGGTTCAGCAAGAAACAGAGTTCGATTGCCTTGTCTACAGCTGAAGCAGAATATGTTGCTGCTGCATCTTGCTGCACTCAACTCCTTTGGATGATGCAGACTTTGCAGGATTTTCAAATCACTTGTACACCACCCATCTCCATCTTATGTGATAATACAAGTGCAATCAACATTTCAAAGAACCCAGTCATGCATTCAAAAACCAAGAACATACCAATCAAGTATCACTTTCTCCGGGAACAAGTGCTTGAACAAAAGGTCAAGTTGGAGTATGTTCCTTCTAAGGAATAGGTTGCTGATATACTCACCAAACCATTGCCTAGGGAGACCTTTGAATACCTCAGGCAAAAGCTGGGGGTTGTTGATGCATCATCTTGTTGTTGAATCTCTTCTGATTGTTGGTTGTACGCAAGGTTCATCTGAAGTATATGCGTACATGTGCTGGGTTGCGGATTGGTCAAAGATCGAATCGCACGGGTTCAGGGGGAGCATATCATGCATTGTTGGCATTATGGAGGAAGTACAGAAGGAGATCATGGATGCTGGTCTGAATATTGCTGCAATACGTCTCTATCTCTTTCATGGTCATTTATGGTGTTTGATGGATTATGGTTCTTCTTTGCAGATCTGGTTTATAGTAAGGGGGAGCATGTTCTTAGGGGGAGCATAACCCTTTGCCCTTGATGTCAAAGGGGGAGAGTGATTTGTTGTTGTTGCCATCAAGTCCAAAGGGGGAGATTGTTGGCATTATGATACATATGTTGTACTTGATGGCAACCCACTCATCTCAGATGATAAATTATAGTGCAGCAAAGTTCACGCACTTTTATGCAGAGAAAATTTTATTTCATGTAGAGAAAAGTTCACGCACTTTTATGCAGAGAAATGTTTATTTCATGTAGAGAAAAGTTCATGCACTTTTATGCAGAGAAAAGTTTATTTCATGTAGAGATAAGTTCATGCACTTTTATGCAGAGAAAAGTTTATTTCATGTAGAGAAAAGTTCACGCACTTTTATGCGAGAAAAGTTTATTTCATGTAGAGAAAAAGTTCACGCACTTTCATGCAGAGAAAAGTTCCTTTCATGAAGAGAAAATTTCACGCACTTTCATGGTTGGCTCATTGTATTAGTTCGACAGTTTTCGATCCTATGGTTTTGGTCCATCGTATTGCATCCAAAAGTGTTGATCTCACGCACTTTCATGGTTGGTTCATGGTATTAGTCCTATAGTTTTTGATCCTATGGTTTTGGCTCGTGGTATTGCATCCAATAGTGTTGATCTCACGCACTTTCATGGTTGGTTCATGGTATTAGTCCAACAGTTTTTTGATCCTATGGTTTTGGACCGTGGTATTGTGGAAGGCCTAATACTATAAAAGAGGAAGGAGATCATTTGGCAAAGCATCATCGAATGAATTGAATATCTAATAAGTGCTAGATCTAAAATATTTGTGATTGGGTTATGGTGCAGATCTGGATCTGAATGAAGGAGGAACCTTAGCGCATAAAGAAGGATAAGTTCTTTTGATGGGTCATAATATTTATGCTTGAATAATAGTATCTTTGCATGATTTTGATTTGTTATATGAGGCGCATGCTTGATCTATAAATCTGACAATCTGGGTTAATTAGTGTCTGAATATTTGAAAGAAGGAATTATCCTTTATAGATTTACACGCAGGTTTCAGGTTGTTGAAGTGGCGTATATCTTTAAATTATGATCTAGTTGCCTTTGTCTATTGCTGCAGTATTCTAGGTTTAGAATTTGGTGTGTGGTTACTGTTACTGTGTTCTGGGTACAGCTGTCAGAGAAGTGTTTACTTGATTCAGTGCTAATTGGGAAAAGGAGATTGTTTGATGCAGATATACTTGATGATTGATTGATGTTCATGGATCCAGTCTGAAAATTTATGAAACGTGGTCCCTAGAAGAAAGAGAAGGTTGTAGCCTTCAGTAGGCCAGCACCTACGTACTAGTACCTTGGCTAGTACAAGAGCTAAGGGGGTTGTAGCTCCCTTCTAGGAGAAGCTGGAGAACGAGAGAGGGTTGTAGCTCTCTACAGGTTGTAGCCTGCGTACTGGTAAAGGACTGCACCAGTACAAAATCATTGTAAAAGGAGTTTCTAATTGAAAGAAGATAGAGACATATTGCAGCAGGTGGTTTTCACCCACATTGGGTTTCCACCTTATATCTGGTGTTCTTTTGTGTGACTATTTGCTTTTCTTGTTCCTGCTCATTATTTTATGATACTGACATACAAAGTAATGATCAATATTTGAAGAATTATTCAAAGTATAAATAAGGAAGATAGATTGATAAGAATTTGATAATACTGATTCACCCCCCCCTCTTAGTATTATTTCCAACAGTTTTGTGATTGCAGATTATCACGTTACCATTGACGTCGATGACATCTATTTTTTGACTGGGCTGTCTCATCGGGGAGCCGATATTTCACAATTCGGATAGAGGATAGGAGGGGATACTACTGATGGGTGTATACAAGGCTTTTGCACAGGTGCACCACCCAAGGATGGGAGAATTGATATTCATACCATTGAGCTCTTACCCCTAAGGACCATTACTTTCACTATTTGCAAACCGTGTGGTAGTGTTTCCATTCATTTAGCCACATGGGCATAGATGCAGACATCCATGGAATGCTAGGAATCCACAGTGTACAGCTGGTGCGAGGTAGTGGTGGTGAACATGAAGGGCTAGTTGACTAGGTGCAAGAATGGAAAACTGAAGAATTTCGGTTATGGTGCCATTCTTGTTGCTTTTTCCATAGAGAGGATTCCTATCCTATGGAAACAACATATTCTAGAAGATGAGGGAGGTTCCAGGGATCCACGCATGATGAGGTGGGTTAAACTAATGGCATGCCATGGAGGTGATGGACCAGTAGTGAGGTATACTGTAGATTTCTTTGACTAGTTAGGAAAACCAATTGTTTTGATTGAGGACTTTCCATATGCCAGGATGGATTACAGAGGTGATCCTGATATCCCACTTCCAGCCGAAACTCAGTGGGGTGATCTAGGTGAGAATTTTTTGCATTTTGACATATTTCCAAATTTTTTAAATTATTATGTGTTTTGGTCTTCAAAGTCTAATTATCTGAAATTCATGTGTAGATGTGGGCCCAACCCGACCGGTCGGGCTGATACGATTTGATAGACGAGGTGAGAAACCTATAGCAACTGTAACACTGAACCTAGAGGCAGAGGATATCTTGAAAGAGCTAGAAAACAACCTTGAGAGGTTGAATTCGAACATCCTTGAGACTAGGACTGATGACATTCCTCGTGCCTATTAGAGACATGTAGTTGGGGTTCCAGTGCCCCTCAGATGTTTTTTGTGTCGAGTTGCTCCTATTATTGTTTGTTATCATGAGCATCATCATGCTTAGTTGTTCTAGTTTCGAGGACCACATTTTAATTTTTGGTGTCAACATATTTGGAAAATAAAAGGCCATGGGGCCTTATGTCCTTGGATGACATATTTTGTAGGCACACACTTTTATACAAACTCTATTTTAATGAAAAATCTTTGATCAATGTATGAATGAATATTGATTTTAATTTACAAATGTTGCAAATGTTTATTTAATACATGATTTGCCAATGGAGTAAAAACTGGTTGATGTTTTTGCAGTGTTACGGTAAGCCCAGTGTTGAAAAGAGCATAGAATTCCAATTTCATTTATGAATACCAAATATCCATTTAATCATATTGCTTAAAACTTTATTGACGTCTTCGACCTAACCATTAGCTTGTGGATAATAGGGAGTAGAGCTATCATGGCATAGGTCTAGTTGTGTGGATAGTTCGACCATCATAAATTTAAGATAATGACTACCATGGCTTGTAAAAATAGCTTGTGGGACACCAAACTGAGAAATCACATGATTGAAAATGAAAACTATTACAGTTTCACCATCATCTCTATACGTAGGCATCACCTCGGCCCATTTTGTAAAGTAATCGACTACAAGGATAATATACCCATGCCTCCTGGTCGAGTGAGGGTTACAAATGACAAAGTCGATGCCCCATTTGGTAAAAGGACTGAAAACTATTATAGGGTGAAGAGGAGTTGGAGGTGCTCACATTTTGCAATCATAGATTTGGAAATTATGGCATTTGCATATTGTAGTATTGCAATATTTAAACATTGACAACTAAAAATAACCGACCTGTAGTATATTTTGGGAAGTAGCATACCCAAATATACGACCGCCACATGCTCCAGAGTGGCAGTCATTTATTTTTTTTGGCCTCTTAGAGAGTCAAACAATGTCGAAATATAGAATCGAGACCGCGATGGTAAAGGGTGTCGCCAATAATATTGTATTGTTGGGATTGGTATCGGATTCGACGATGATCAGTTTTGTATAACTCGGGCCTAAATTTTTTTGTTTGGATATATATAATGATATCTCCATACCACGGTTCTGACGTATAAATAAGAAAGATATTTGTTAGCAAAAGAATATTTTGCTACTGTTTCTATATCAGTATGAGGAAATTCATAGGATAGTTCGAAAAAAATCAAAGATTTGTTTGATTTAGAATTTTTAAAGTCCAAATCAAACTCTTGTAATATAACTATCCACTTGGAGTATTTCCCCCCTAGCAATTATTTAGCGAGAATGTACATCATAGGGTTGTAATCTAAAATGACAGTTTTTTTCCGGAGAAGTATCTAGTGACAAAATCATTGAACACTTGTAAAACTGCCAAGACTAGCTTCGCCACATGTGCATATTTAATCTCATTTTTAATGAGACTTATACTCAAATAGTAAATCACATGTTCATTGCTAGACTCATCCTGTTGGACTAACACCATGCCAATGGTGGCATTAGACGCGACTAAGTACAAAAAGTAATCTCGATGATAATAGGGTGGATTCAATAATGGTGCATTGGTCAATGCATGCTTTAATGCATCAAAATTTTTATCATCAAGCTCATCCCAGAGAAATGAAATGCCATTTTTCAATAGTCGAGTAAAAACTTGGGTTAGTTTGGCATAATTGTGGATGAATCTACGCAAAAAATTTTCTTTCCCCTGCAAACTTTGGAGTTGAGTAAGGTAGAAGGAGCAGGAAAATTTAGAAGTTCCTCCACCTTGAGGGGGTCGACACGAACGCCTTCTTTTGAAATGATGAAACCTAGAAGCCAACCTTATTGCACACAAAAAACACATTTATGCGGATTCAAGCGAATATTATAGTGCCTGCACGTAATGAAAATTTCTTTTAAGTGCAATGGGTGATCCTTCCTTTTCATTGAATGAGTTGATATGTCATCTAAATAAGGCTGAAAAATATGCTTGATATCGTGGAATGCATAAGACACTGCTCGCTGAAAAGTCGTGGCAACATTTTTTAGGCCAAATGGGAGTTTACAATAAGGAAAAGTTCCCAGAAAAACTAGAATAACCATCCATGAAGGAAAAAATTTCATTCCTGGCACAGTGATTGACAATTTGGTCAACATACAAAGTTGGATAATTGTCCTTAGGACAAGCTTTATCAATATCTTGATAATCAACACATACTCGAATAGTTCCTTGTTTTTTATTAACAAGCACAATATTTGATACCCAATCAGTCAAAGGAATGAGGTAGATGAATCCTGCTTTCAACAGTTTTTCAACCTCAGTTTTGATAGTGACATCTTTTTGTGGATGTATAGGATGTAATCGTTGTCTAACGGGCTTAGCATTCGGATAATTTTTTATTTCATGTACAACTATTCTAGGGTCAATTCCTGGCATTTCTTCATATGACCGAGAAAAGATGTCACGAAATAACTGAAATAGGGCTTTGTAAGTTTGAATTTATTCTAAAGAACTAGAAGCTCCTATACGAATATTTTCAGTTATCCTGGGTTTCACTAAGATATCTATGGGTATCATTGCTGATATGTTCCCTAAATTCTACTTAGAACTGGAAGAGAGGGTGGACATTAGACATTGAGGATCACTAAGGGCCTTAGATGAAAACATAGACGAGAAATTATTTTGAAATTTGTCAAAGGATGGAGAAAAATTTGAACGATGATGAGTATCATTCCATGGCATTTCTTACAAGGTCATAACTTCCATAATCCCTTCATCAGTGAAAAAATCTGTGTTAAAAGGATTAGGCATAGAGATTGGTTCCAAGCGTGACAAATGAGAATATTCATCAATAATCATATTCATTCGATTGTCTTTAGATGTTGATGAGTTGTAAAAGGATTGAATTACCTCATAGGCTAACTCAAAAGGGCTATGAGGCATTTCATTGCCAGATAAGATCATTTCTGATTTTGAAGGTACTTTCCACGGATCCCTTGATTCAAAAGTACTTTATGTAATCATGTTAATCTAGCCATCATTATGAGAGAAATTAGGTGGAGGGAACACAAAATTTCCCATCAAAGATGAGTCCTTGAGAATACCAACACCAACTTCTTCATATGGAGTCGTTGATTTTCCAACAAATGACACACTACCAGTAGAATTAGGGTCCAAGGTATAGGAGGATAATTTGCCTACTTTCACAATTCTTCCTTTGTGAAGAAACATGATCATCCGAAAATATGACGAGACTACTGCTACCATGGCATAAGTCCAGCTCTAACAAAGTAAAATGTTATAGTCAAGTTAAGCATCAACAACCTCAATGTCTATTGCAACCATGTTGCCCTCTAATTCAATTGGTAAATCATTTAGAAGTCTATACGAACAAAAACCTCTTCCATCAAAGGCTTTCAAAGTCATGGGAGTTTGATTGATTGTTTTAGAACCCAAAGCTTTCCAACATGCAATGGACATAATACATTTCAATTCTCCTTCGTCAATCACTATTCGAAAAACTCGTCGAGTTTTGACATGAACTGGTATCTAAAAATCTAGTTGGTGTGGGAGACGCGGGACATTATTTTCGAGATAGAAAACCATCAAATTGGAGTCATGAGGATTTATTGCTCCTATGGCTAATAATAATAACTTCATTTGTGTTCCAGACAAGTTTGTAGTACTTCAAGATCCAACATTGCCAAAGGTGAAATAACCAAATATTTGACGATGCTATAGTTCTGAGCAACCCTAGCATGAGGATTAAAGGCTGAATTTCAAAGCATACCCTTAGGAGGTGGACGAATTATCATATCAGGGTTTGGTTTTTCAATATGCAATGGTTCAAAAGAAGAAGGAGTAGATGTGGAAGTTTGACTAGGTGGACTGGAGTCATCTCCATCTTCGACATGAATCTTTGATGTGTAATGAATGGATCTCATTGCTACCATAGCTTTGGAAGACATCATCATGATATCTTCTGATGTGGATGAGGAGGATTGGTCATGAGAAACCATTTTACTAGATTGGGGAGGAAAAGTATCCTTCAAAGCAATGGGTGTGGGGAAATTTTGATGAATTTAGAATCTTCAGCACGATGTGGGCACTCCTTGGTGTAATGATCTTCATCACAAATTAGGCAAGGATACTGAGGTTTCTTCTTTTCATCAGACGGTTTGTTCTTTCTTGATTTCTCCTTAGAATGAGTGTTTTTTTTAGCTTTGCCTTTTCCCTTTTTCTTATTTCCGGATTGCTTACCCTTGCCAATAGATGACTTTACGACATTAATTTCCAAAGTAATTTTGGGAGAAGGATATTCTTCAGGTGAATCAGATAGAGTCGAAATCTGAGTTTTCTTAGAATTTTTCTTTTTGTTCTTATATTTTTGGTTCACAGAACCAATCATGCCATCTGTGGCATGTGATCCTGTAAGGGTTGGATTAGTTTGACTAGGTCTGGGTGAATCCGGGATATTTTCATACAAAGAACACACTAAGTATAAACAAGATCAAGGTATTGAGCATGTGAAATTACCTTCTCCTCAGTTGCAACACCCCCTTTGGCCACATCTTCAGTTATTACGGGTAAAAGAGATTTTATGAACCATTCAGCGAAATCTGGTCTGGAATGTAAATTTTAACCAGGCAACATCTTCATCTCCATTCATGAATGTGATCTAAGATATGGGTTGACATTGACAACTTCAAATAATTTAAAAGTTTGGTTCCATTATCATATCAAACGGGCAATTGAAAATGGGTCAAAAAAGTTGTAGCAAGGGCGTTAAATGTGCTAAAGGAAGCGCACAACAATTCTACATACCATTTAGCTACCAAATGAGTTAAGGTTCATCGAAAAATTTGTAATCTAATAGAATAGTCTATTAATTAATTGGATGCGCACCAAATATGATAGGTCATAACATGGTTAGATGGATCTTCAACCGACTTACCTTAAAACTTAGGAATATCATTGGGCAACTTATTAGGAATGTCTAGCCAAAATGGTAAATAAAAAAGTGGATCATTAGTTAACCGAGAGAGGTCAGGAAAATCCAAAGTTGCAATGAAGGGAAATTGACAGTTAGGATCCTCACATGGATACTGATAACCCTAAGGGATGAGTCCTGTACTAGGAGGAGGATACCCAGGATATCCTGGGATAGCCTGAGTAGTTGGAATCTACATATCTCCTGGATATCTAGGATGAGCCATACTGTATTGCAGTTCTATAGGTTGTTGAAACGTATGACTTGGGTATGGTTGATTTTGAAAAGGGAGACTCTGACCCATTTGACCTTGAATGAACTTTCCTTGAAATTTTTGATTTTTCGAAGGTTGACCTTGGAGAAATTGAGTTTGAAAAGGTGGACCTTAAACAAATTGACTTTGGGGTAGACCTTGGAAATGTGGCCCTTGAAACGGTACTTGGTGTATTGACAGAATTGTAGGAATGAGTTGAACACCAGTTACTTGAGGTAAAGACTGAACAAGGGGTTGAATCATAACTTGTGATATAAGTAGGATAGTTACCTACGATACTCCTGGAAGGGGAGTTTGAGGTGAACTTGAACCTGGGTTCTGAACAGTCGTTGGTATAACAGACTGCACCATGGCTTGAGGAGTACTCAGGACAAGATGTTGAAGTGATTTTTGGGTAGGTATCGATGGATTAACCTCGACAGTTGGTTGGAATTGGAAAGGCATACCTTGAAAAGTTATTTGTTGTATAGGTTGTCCAATAGGTTGATACAAAGGCACTTGAGAAGCAACTGGTGATTGTTGATTTAACAAAGGGTTCTAAATTGTACTCATTACAAGGTAAGTCATTCCAACAATGGTTTGAGGCATAATAGTTTGACCAACACTGGTCTGAGGCATTTGAGCATAATTAAGGTAATTCCCGGCAGGGGGTTTCCATCCAGCTTTAGGGTAAGATCCACCAAAAGGTTTTCCTCCCGGTGGACGATATGACGCCAGGCGGGTAATAACCACCTATTGGGTTGGTTTCTAGATTACCAACATTACTAGAAATCTTATTAACAAATTTTTCAGATGTCAAACCTTCATTAGTAGGGTTAATTACACTAGTTGACATGCTTGAAGATGAGTTTGAGGAAGAAGCTCCTTAATAAGCTCTTGCAAGAGAGTGATAGCTAGGTGGTAGAAAGGCACCATACAATGTTGACTTTGAAGAAGTAGAAAACATAAATGTGTTTGATGAGGTACTTCTAGAAGCTATCATAGACTAGCCAAAACCTAGTAAAATAGAATAATGAGTCATGTATCATAGAATCCCTTGTCCTAAAAAGTTCAAGGGTGTAAAATACCAAGAGTCAGGGTGAAGATATCTAAAAAAAGGCTCTGAGATATCTGTAAGTTCATTGATAGAAAGTATGGGTTCTTCCTCTTCGCCCGAAACAAGTTCTTCAATAAAAATGACACTAGGAGGGAGACTATCAGTAATAATGAGTTTTGCACGCGGTGAATGTAGAGGATCTAGAATATGTGATGTAGCAGATGTATAAGTCTCAGGCTCAGAAATATTAGACTTGGGTTCGTCAATATCTAGTTCAGAAATGGGATTTGTATCTAAAAAGTCTCCAATATCTTATTCAGTTTGAACGAGTTCAGTAATTTGTAAACCAAATCCTTCTAAGTGTGATGTTAATCTTTGAGTTTGATCAAATTTAGTTTTTATTACTTCAAGGCCTAAAATATTAGATTTTATCGGTTAATTAACTTCAATTCCTCTTACATCAGAGTCTACAATAGTAGAAGTTTCAGTTTCTTCTACAGTTCTGGATCATGATGATTTAGATTTTTGGGCTTTAATCTTTTCTAACTAACTCAGTGTATACTCAGGGGGATCCTTAAGTATTCTACGTGATTGTCTTGGTAATTCTACCAAAATGAAAATTTTTCAAATGATCAATTACACAATATCTAAACTACACCTAAAGTCTCTAAAGAGTAAAAAAACCATAGAAAGTAACACCTGCTAAAAATCTAGGAGTTCAAACCATACAAACTCACCCTTCACAAAGATCAATGATTACTAGTTGGTGATGAAATCCAACTCGCAGTGATCAAGGTGAAAATATTTATAGAAATGAGCATTTGGAACCAGTTACCCTGACAACCTGCTTAATGAAATAGTCTTATGCAAATAACTTTGCTATAAACCATGTCGAGCAAATATTACCCTCCAAAAAGTCCAAGTGAGTCTAGGCATCATTTGTTCTAGGTACAAAAGGACCTTCCCTCTTTCGTCACCTTAGGTAGAGCCCTAGGATTATAGTCACTAAGTTTACCAAATACAACAATTTTACCTGGGGGGGTAGTGGCAGATCAGACATACACACAATGGTAGAGTAACAAGCTAAATCCCCTTGAAGGCTCCTCCACATGATAAACTGAAGGTTTACTTTCAAGTGACCCCAATTACCTTTCAGTAACGTTATAATACATGAAAATCACTATATCTAGGCCGATGAAGTGGGTATGGTCACTTCACCAGATTCGACACGATCTCGTGCTTAACTCATGTACAAGAAGAGCTTCCCAGAGAAAAATGGAAATAATTGGATTTTCTCTCCCTAACTCAAGATTCTATTGTTCGTTTGTAGCTTTGGAAAGTTTACTTCATTCCCTATTCCAAATCCCTACACTTAAGCTACTGTAGGTGACAAGAGCCCTAAAAAAATGTAAAATTCTAGATGAATTTTAATTAATGTTGTATTATTAAGATATTCTTTACTCAATGGGCGATGAAGGTGAAACTTATGATGTTATGACACGACTCAAAATATTAATGCACTCTAAAATGCAATAGAAACTTTCAATTCGATGAAATCCTATTTAGAGAAAAGAAAGAGTTTCTTTGATTTTTTGAGAAATGAAATCCAAAAACTCACAACTTTTGCAATTTTATAAAGCAACCAATTTCACTATAATGTAATGAAAATGTAGTCAACAAACCAAATTCCAGACTTCCCTAAACATCAAATAAGACAAAATACTCTTTATCTCTAATCACTCAAAACTTTCAAGAACAGAGAAATCAATCAAGAAAGTTGGAGAAAACACATTTTCCCCTATGAATGCTTTGATTTAATGATAACAATAGTGTAATTGCGAGAAATTTCCAAGATGAAAGCAACACTTTCCTTTATGAAGCAAAAATGACTACAATTCCTTCACAAACACACTAGGTCTCAAGAAACCCTAATTTGCAATTCAAAATGAATTTGACTACAAATAAGCAACAAATAAGGCTTAATTGGTGTATTTGACAGAAAAAATAAGAATATCATAAACAAAAGGACAATCTATCTTGTTTTTATCAATCAACAAATCAACTAGGCAAAACCATAAGTAATTATTTCAAAAAGACCTAATTCTCAAAAATCATTAACAAAGTAATCAATTGAGTTCAGAAGAGACACAACACAGTCCAAACAAAGATAATGACACTTCCATAAAAACAAGCTCAGGTATGGTTTGAAGAAAAAGCTATATTTTCAAAAATTCTCAAGGCTTGTGCAGGTTTATAGTGGAAAACAGAGCGCATGCGCTCTGTTGCTAAGGAAAAACGGGTACAGAACTGTGCTCTGTTAGCAAACAGAAACAACGCAAGGGTAAAAAACTTAAGAAAAAAATAAAAAATAAAAAATCAACCACACAGATCTAAAAGGTCATTAATTTCTAAAGGCTTAGGTCTGGATAAATAAGAAGAATTAGAAATCAAAACTAAGGAAAAAGACGAGAACAAAGACATTCCCCAGTATGGTCGCCAATTTGTTACACTGAAAAAATCCCTCTTGCGAACAAGAGAAATCTACCTAGATCCTTGATGGAAACTAGAAACAAGCAAGACAATTGAACTAACTCTTTCCCTAAGTTAAATGTGTTTTAATTATAAGAATTAAAGCTAATGGATGAGCCTCTTACCTATTTCACGAAATGCTCGATGAAGATCCCGTGTTGTGATTCGATGTAGCTCTTCAATGCTTGATAAGACCTTTGAACATCAACCTTAAAAGGATCAAAAGCACATGTGATATAATAATCCAAACAACTTAACCTAATGATCAAGGAAATTAGGAATTGAATTTTCCTTAATAAATATTATAAAAAATTGTAAACCATACATTATTCCAATAAGTCAATTCAGTGGGAGAAAGTGTTCAATTGTATTAATCAAAGATTACAAGGAGCCTTACAACCTTCACCTTGATGCTATGAGGTCCCTCCCAAATGCCTTCAATCTCCTCCTTAGCTGACAAGATTTCCAATCTCAAACCAACAACATAAGTTTGTCTTCTTTGAGTTCTAACCTCCTCAATCCCTCTACCCTCTAGTAATTTTGTAGGCCAAGAGGAATAAGTTTCAGATCCAAAAGAGGAGGATGAGACTCCTTCATTGAGGGATTAGGTTAGCATGAGAAAAGGGATGAATATGCATCATATGAGGGTTATAGTTCAAATAGTCATCACCTAGAAGCTTTCAGTTGGGAAATATTCGACCAACTATGTTTCTAGAATGTACTTTTTATTTTTACTTTCTTGAATTCACCTGCATGGTTTATAGTGGTAGATAAAGCAACCCTGTGCTGTTCTTGGAGTCAATTCCAGCGAATTTGCAGGAAACTCTAGAATAATCAGTGTAGGTGGAACTTTACAAGGTGTGAAAACTATTTTTCCCAAATTTCTCATCTACTTCAAAATATTTTGGGTTTTTTTACTTCTAAGGGAGATGGTTGAAACATGTTCATGGATGGTAAAAAGACCCGTAAACTGATCAAGTGTCATGGTGACAAATTGACATGTAACAATTGGTCATCCCGATGAAGACCCTCACATAATGCACATTATGAGTCTCCTCCCAATATACTATCACCTTTATCTTCTTAGAATCCATGAAAATACATCCCTGACCAACCCAATGATCTAGAAATGGTATCTCCTTTTGGAAGAACATACAATTGATCTTCTTTAAGTATAATTGGTTCTTCCTTAGTGCCTCAAATAATTTTTCCTAATTCTTCTTATTCTCATAAAAAAAAATTATAAACACTATAATATCATCGAAGTACACTATGAAAAACTTAGCTAAGGATAGATACAATACCTAATTTACAAAGGTCGAAAATGTAGTAGAAACATTACAAAAACCAAAATGAATAATTAAGAATTCATAACTTCCATACCTTGTTACCATGGATTTCTTCAATTCATCACCCTCTGTTATCTACAAATAATAGTAAAAGTGTGTCAAGTTAAGCTTTGTGAACGCTTTGGCCTTAGGCAAATTGTCAAAGCAATTTGTTTCTGGTGGAAAGGGTTACTATTTTCTCATGGTCTACTTGTTCAAATATTGATATCCAAAGTACATCCACAACTCATTAGTATCCTTCTTCTTCTTGAAGAGTACAAGTGAAACATATGTGGGAACGAAAAGTATCAATGAACCTTGCATCAATCAAATATATTGATTGATGCCTCAACTTATCTATCTCTAG
This sequence comes from Pinus tabuliformis, assembly GCA_031772625.1. NCBI lineage: Eukaryota > Viridiplantae > Streptophyta > Pinopsida > Pinales > Pinaceae > Pinus > Pinus tabuliformis. Next base: position 337,779,346 of record CM062805.1, read on the forward strand.
TCCTGACAACCTATTAGGATTTCGTGCTGGTGGTAGGGCACCAGGCTCATGCTCAATGCAATGATACATTACTCTTTTTGGTAGGAGAACTTTCATCAACCCATCCAACATCCTATCTACATATGTCTCCACTAATTTGGAAAAATATTGTAGGATAAGCATCCACATCCCATCATCTCCTACTTACTTGATCATTGTTGCATATATCTGAGCACTTTTTCTTCATATTGCTCTCTTCATATTTAGTGGAAACACAAGATACACATTTTCCTTCTACTACTGTGCAATTATGCACACAACCCATGTATTTTTTCATCCAAGATAATGAGTTGATCCATGTATGGTATATGAACCATCTAATTTCCTCTGAATAATTCATGTCCCAATATTACCACAGAATCATCCATTGATATCACTCTAAAGTAAAAAATTCCCTTCTATCCATCAATCTATACTGACACATTTGCTAGAAGCTCTGTCACTAATTTTTCCTTGGAGTTGATTTCCTTCATGATCATCCTACTCATGCCTACTTTCAACTCAAACTAATTTTCCAAACTTCCCTTCAAGAAATTGTGCAAGGCACTTGTATCAAGAAGTGCTAGTACATCCCTTTTTTTTATTTCCATGTCCACAAAGCACAACTTGTGCCTTCACTTGTATTGTTCCTTTCCCAAGACTCCTATCCTCTTAACATAATCTTCAAGTGAACAAGAACCACTAAAATATGACATACCTATTTGCTTGCACATCTCCATCTTGGCTACTCTATTAAGTTTCTCTAATACCACCTATCATGACCCCTTGGGCTCTGAGCTATTACAAGGTGCAATCAATGCACTATGACCCCTCAAGCATGTGGAATTGACATGTTTTGTAACTTCTTAGTGTAGAAAAATGTTAATCCATCCAGGATATGTTTGAAAATATATTACTCTTGCTAATTTTTCTATTATTATATTGTTGAATCGTCAATATAGAACAATAATCATGTTGTTACATGTACCACATTGCATGATTTAGTTTTCTAACATACAACTTCCACATAAAACAATACACTTGTACACAAGATATATATGGAAAAGAACCATAACCTTCTCTTTTATACAGAAATCACAAGTTACAATAAACCTGAGAAAATGCCTCGGTATTCATAAAACGACAACGCAAAAACTATAAAACAATAACCAGAAAACCTATCACCCGACATGAGTCCCCTTCATCATAAAATGTCCCTATTTAGTTTGTATTCCTTTATCACTTTGGGGTTTTCCCTACTACAAACCCACTCAAGATCCTTCACTCATACTTGGCATTGAAATGTTCGCTATCTCCTCCATATCATCTTGCAACTTCCTTGTGTGGCTTTGCACCTCCCAAGTTATGCCTTCCATCATGCTTGGTGCTTGGGTCCATCGAGTGACATGTAATTTATTAACAAATTATTGAAATATTTCTTGTCTTGAGGACCCATAAATTATTAGTTTTGTAATTAGTTTACTTTTGGGTTTTTTATCTCATATACCAATATAATAATTGAGCTCGAGTTTTGAATCACTAGCTCGTATTAGTGTTAACTAACATAAAAATTTCCATTGCATGAAGTCCATTACAGTAGATCAAAATTAAAGTGCTATCAATAATATCCTCTAGTGTTTCAAAATTCTCATAAACACATGGATGCATCACTTAGGAAAATTGTAAAACACTTAGTTGTATGTGTGTCGATGTGCAAAGTTTGGGTTTAAAGAAAGGATCAATAAACCAAAAATTTATGAACTTGTAAAGAAATACCTATGTTTTGTTGTTTCGATAAGTACTGGGTATAACGCTTGGTTGTATATGCATTGACTTGGAAAAACTGGGTTGAAGAAAACCATCAATAGGGTGTCTTGTGTAGGAAAAAAACTCTAAATAAACTAAGAAAGTGGATCAATTTCACTAGTAGGTTGGCACCTACAAATATTTGCAATAGTGGGTATTGGTCCTTGTAGTATGTTGGGGCCTACAAATTCTTGTTGCAGTGAGGATTAGTGTTTAAAGTAGTTTGGTTCCTACAAATATTTTTAATAGTAGGTTGATGCCTAGAAATAAGTATTGTAAAAAGAGGTTTTGTGGTTTTTCTTCTAATCAAAAGGTTTCCACATATATATTTTGTTTCTTGTTTTGCATATGAGATTGTTTTCTTATGGTTCATGAATGTTTAAATAACAATTGTCTTGTAATAATTCACTCTCCTCTCAATATAATTTCATTCTCAACAAATATTATATGATTATTATTATTAGTATTATTAGTGTCCTAAGTGTGGTTAAACAAAAATGTAATATAATTCCTAAAAAGGGTGGATCCAATGGTTAAAAATTAAGAAAATTTCACCCTTGAATAAATTTCAATTCTCGTGAGCGCGTAGCCTTAAAACCATAGGAATACTTTAAAGAAATAATTGAACATGTAATTACATAAAAAATCATATTAAAAAAAAAAAAACTCGTGATACATAAAACCTATGATTGCATGGAATAATTATATTTAAAATGAAATCTTAAACAAATCCTTGAATCTTTAAAAATAATATTATATAACTTGCACACTTAAATAATTAATTTATACATGATAGAAATGTATGGGAAATTCACATGATTTATATGTATGTAATATCCCTCCCCTTAATAATAAATAATAAATAATAAAAATAATAAATAATAAATAATAATATAATAATAAATAATAAATAATGCAAAAATAGTAATTAATAATAATAAATAATAAAAATAATAAATCATAAATGTTAAATAATAAATGATATTAAAATTATATACAAGAAAATAAATAAAAATAATAAAAATAAAAATAGTAATAACCATCCTAAAACTCTAAATAAGAATAAATAGAAATAAAACAAGAAAACTATCAAAAAGAAGGAAATAAAACAAGAAAGCTAAAAATCAAAAGAAAAGTAAAGAAATAAAACAAGAAAGCTAAAAATCAAAAGAAAGTTGCATGTAGACACATGGAGTGTGTGCATGTGGTTCCCCTTCCAATGTTTTTCTATTTAATAGATGGTGAGGAAGATGAGAGGCATTCCTGCATTCCATCATTCCGAGAGTCTATCTTTCATTCTCTTGGGAGAATGGTGTACTAAGACTTAGGAGTCACTGGCAGTAGTACGTTGATTGAGGGCTCGGGGGTGGCTAGTTGTAGCAAAGCCTTGCGCAATTGAGCCAACGGTTGGGTGGAGAGTCGTCCCCAAAACCTTGTTGCCATCTGGCAGACATCGATCAAAGGTAATATAGGTATGTACTTATTTGTTGATTCTGATTTTAATTAGGAAATTAATTTTATATTTACTTTGGCTATTACAATGTAGACATTTTTTGAGTAAGTTTGTTAGACCAATATGATAGTAAAGTTTAATTCTTTTAAATTTATTTCTAGTGTGTTTCCTATGTGTTAGAAGAATTTTGCACTAACATCTAATTCTTTTAAACTAATAAATTATTTTTAGTCCCTAGCTGTCGGGGACTATTGTTTTTGCCTCGCGGTCAAATGCCATTGGCTTCCTATTAATCCATGATTTTTTTTCAAAATAACTTAAGTTTTCCCAAATATTTTTTAGTTTTGTATTTATTTAAAAAAACGTTTTATAGTATTTTGAAATTTATATTTTTGTTTCTTTCATATGTAGAAGAGAATTGATGGGACTAAATAGCCTTTGGTGTAAAGCTATTTTTTCCACCATTTTCTAGTACTGATAAATCATTTTAAAACTACAAAATTCTATTTTTTTTAATGATCCTTTTGATAGGAAGTTCTGACCCTAACACTAATGCCGTTGCAGTGAAGACCTTGGCACTCACTACCTCTTTGTCATTCATTACTTCACCACCTATTCATCATACTTCACCACATGTTCACCTTGTATGCCTACTACTAATGCTTTGAGTTTTCATATTATTGGCTTATTTCCTACGTGCTTAGTTGCGCACAGGCCAAGGAGTGAAAATGATTGAAAGGAGAGAAAAATCATCTTTCAGAAGTTGATACGCCATGACATATTTCCTATAATTATATACAGATAATTCACACCTTGATCAAGACAAGGGAGTGGTAAGGAAATCAATATTTTTAATCAAATATTGTGTTAAGAATAGGAAGTACGGTTAAAAATAAAGCAAATTTTTTTTTGAAGTAATACAAATCATACCATACTCTATGATTAACAATTAGCTTCTCCTACTAATTTTTTCAGGCCATCAAGTGAATATCAAACCTTGTGAAAGGTTTAGTAGTTTGAGCACTAATTCTGTTCTGACAAGGTCCACACCATATTGTAGTGAAAAACAAGAAATGATATGCTTTGTCAATCACTATGGAACTTAACCTAGATAATTCATGGAAAACCAATATCTATTCATTTCTTATAGGAGCCACAATTATCTATACTTCCTAAGGTATTTCAAGAAAATTATAGAAGCCCAATGTAGATACCAGTTTCTTTAATCTATAAGAGAAGGATGCTTGTGCTACAAGAGAGAAATTTAAATCATGTCTGAAAAAATTCATGAGTAGATCATGTCGACTTCCCATGCTTTCAAAACATATCTCTACTTCCTAAGGTAGTTTGACCAAAATCTAGATACATAAAGAAGAGAACAATTTATTCAATTCAAAATCTCAAGAGGGCTTACTTCCATAAAAAAAGAAAATTATTAGAGATGGAAAAACTATATTTTATATTTTACTTCTCTCATACGTAGTGGCTCACTAGAAACATTCTTATTTCATCCATAGCTCAGAACTATTAGACCTCTCACCTACCTATCTCAACTTAAGTTCATGCTTGGGAGGGGGTCATGGTATCTCACCTAGATGGAAACCTATGTCAAATTCATCCTTTAAATTTAAACAAAATCACTAAATTTAAAAAAAAAATTCAAAATTTTCCATAGAAATATTTGGCATCCTCAATTCTCCTTAACAGTTAAATTTACTTCAACTTATTTTCCCATGGCATCTCTTCTGGTTCTATCACTTTTGCTAGGTTCTAAAGTTACTAGCACCTTTCCTAACATCTCTTTCCACCTCAAATTATTACTTTGTAATAGTTGATTCAATAGGTTGCCTAGCTATCTCGATAGAACCCAACCCATGTTGGTACTAGAAAATCCAACCCACCTCCCATTATCATGGGCACTCAACTAACTTATAGGGGGGGGATTGGGAAGAGAAAGGTGATATATTTGAAGAATTTGATGACAGACTGTTGCCATAAAAGATCCTAGAATTCGCATCTTGAATTCTCCTTAGCAATTAGATTTACCTCAAATTGTTTTCCCACAACATCTCTTGCAGTTCTATCACCTTTTCTCAGTTATAAAGCTACTATAACCTTGCTTAGCATCTCTTCACACCCTAGATTATTACCTTATAGAATTTGATTTGGTGGGATGGCCTACCTATCTTAGTAAAACCCAATCTATGTTGTTATTGGGAAATCCTCCCACCTTCCATTCTCGTGGACACTCAAACGACTTAGATGGGGTAAACATTTGGGGAACAAGGAGGTGATATGTTTGAATAATTCGAAAACAAACCCTCACTACAAAAATCCCAGAATTGGTTGTGTTATAACTTCTTTTTATCATGTCATATTTTCCATTTTATTTTTATGTTGAAAAAATAGAAGAAAAGAAAAATATATTAAAAAAATATTGAAAAGAAAATAAATGTAAAAGAAAAAGAAATAAGAGAAATAAGAAAAATGAAAAAATAGAAAAAAATAATTGGGATTTAAATGTGTGTGTGTGCGAAAAATGAAAAAATATAAAAAATCCCAAAGTATTTGACGCACTCATTTAAATTTCATCATAAGTTTGATTAATTAAGTTAATCCTTTAGTTTACATTAATGAAAGATTAATTAATTATGTTTATTGTAAGAAATCATTGATTGATACGATGGATTTGACATTTTTTTCATTATTTGTAATCACCGTGCAATTTTTAATGGTCGAGATCATGCCCGCCCCGATCAACGGCAGGGGATGCATTTCAGACCCCCCCACACTTTCGATGTTTAACCGAGGTGGGGGGGTTCGAAAAGCAGTCTAAATAAATACCGCCGGGTGGGTATGTGTCTGCATCAGAACATTTCAGACTCCCCCGCCCCTTCCAAAACTACTTACTACCTACCGCCCCACCCCAAAAACCACCTTTCTACTGTTGTGTTCTCGCCTTCACTTCCACACACATTGCCACATGTCCCTCACTCATTCGCCCACCTATGATACTGTTATCCCTTCATCCAATGGCCAATTTACTATTGTATTTTCCATGCCAACATCTAATTTCATTAATTAGACGCGTCAAACAGTAATCTGCCTGAATAAGCTATAAATCATCCCACCACCATTCAAATTCTTTTCCTCTCGTCCTTTTGTAGCAGCGCAGCTAATCTAATTTTCATCAAGCTCCAGTCAGTCACCATATCAACAAATGACAAATTTCTTGGTAATTCATTACACCTATCCTCAATTCAACATGTCTTCTTCTAAGGGAAAGTCTAAAATAGTAATTGAGAGTCCAGTATTGCCCCCTGTCATGAATTTAGATGATCTTCCTTTAGTAGAAAAGCAGTACAAAATCTGTGAAACCCAGTGCGAGTTCGATCTCTCTAAACTCATTAATTGGGCGAATCAAAAATATCTTGATGCTGGTGATGAATGTAGTATGTAGGACTCTTTCCTGCCTCAATTCATTTTTCCTCAAACCCATTTCTTTCCAGAGTTTGTTACCCTGTGTAATTTTAGGTACCTCTTGAGTCAAAGGGTTGTTATTACCCAAAATAATGAAGTTTTGTTCACTGTCACCCCTAAGTCAATTTCCAAAATCCTCCAGGTTAATTCTACAGTCCCCTTGCACCGATTTTCTATAGATTCTATTATGGAGATCTATTAGAAACTCACATTCCCTGAGAGAGCTAAAATATTTGAAACATTTTTACCTGAAAATTATAAATTACCATAAACAAATCCACCTTACTCCTCTTCCATATTTCCATAGATTTGTAGGAATGGTATCTCAATGGTTCATGTTTGTTAGGATATCCAAGTGACCAGTGGGTCGATGAAGTAATTTTAGGTTTTTTACCAATATTTTCAATAGGAGAAAAACCATCTTATATTTTCAATTACAGCGAGTTTCTAGAAGAATGTATTCATGATCAATTTCTCAAATTTTCTACTGACAATTCCTTCAAGAATCAGTTTTTCCTTGTATATTTTCTCCTGTTCTTCCAAGCATATAGTTTTAAGTTTCCATTACAGAGATTATATGCATAAGGAAACCCTAGTCTGCAATTCATTGGACTTCCTTGGTAAGGAAGAATACATGAGAGTTCTCTTTCCCAGACTATGTAAATCAGTTTTTTCACATGGACCTATGTCTTTTGAGTAGTGATGTAATTATGAGGATTCCACCTAAAATTAAAAGAATTCTTCACCTCAACAAGCAAACAAAAATTGGAGATTGGTATCTTTATCAGAATTACACAAAGATCAAAGTTTATGGATGTCAGTTACCTCCTTATAGGTTGCCTAAATTTGTACCAGCCAGGATTTTTTCACTAGAATATATAAGACAAATGATGGATATGGATGATCTACACTTTGTTTATAGTAAGAAGAAGTCTCAGTTCAAATTCAAATAATAGATAGGACCATTCATTGTCAACACTATAGCATCATCAAAGGAGGCAGATTCTATGTTAAATCAAATTAAATTCAAATTGGGTTTCACTTGGTCTTATGACCCCTTGGGCATTATTTAAAAATTAAGAGATGAACCAAAAGACAACTCCTTATGCACATACATCAAGGCTTGAAATACAACAATATGGCAATCAAGAATAGTGGCAAGAGATTACATAGCAAGAGGAAGAGGAGCAAGTTGTTACTTCAATAGCTTCACAAAATCTAGTTCCACAGTAGAAAGAAATCAAACAGCCAAGAGAAAGTTTATCTTCTTCAGTTTCAGAAATTCAAGAGGCAGACTTTTAGGTATTTGAAAGAAGAAAGAAAAATAATACTCAGGGAGATCCTTTTCAAGTAACAAGTTCACAAGAGTAGAAAACAATGGTATGGGAAGGTTTACACACTACAACATTTGCAAGGATTGAGGAGATATCCCCAAATTATCCTATGTCATCAGTTTCCTAGGGTACAAAGCAACAGAATATTTTTTCCAAGTTGAAAGAAATAAAAAGAAAGAATGAGGCACTCAAAGCCACTACATACTCTGAGTTTTGGAAACAAACCTCATCCAGTCATCACAGTCTTTTTTCTGTGTTGGACACAGACAAGGGACTGTTTCATCTTGCATTCTTGAAACCCAAAGTTCTAGTTCCTAAAATTGTTGATGATTACAAGACATCTATTTTTGCCTTTGACACTAAGCAGATCCATGCAATTGACCAAATTGATTTGAAAAAATAAGGAGGTGAAATGATTTATTCCACTTTAACCAGTTCAACCATGACAACATCAAAAATATAGGCCTCACTGAACAATATTCATTCATAGTTAAATATGGAGAAGATGTCTTCTCTGACAAAAGATACTAGGATAAAATCATTGGAGGATCTTGTAGTAAAATTAGTGTATAATCCTGGTGATGTCAAAGAAATAGAGGAAATGATAAAAAGTAATAATACTGATATCCAGGCACTAAGGAATCAGCTAAAGCTTCCAACTAAAGAACACCCACAGGCCAAAGAAGTTGGATAGTTGGAGATCGATAAGGAAAACATGTTCAAAATGATAATTGAACAAAACCTCCAAATACAGAAAATGGAAGCTGAAATGGAAACATTATTAAAAGAAAAAGAATAACAACTCAGTGTTTTAGTAGCTATCCCCATAGCAACAACTTCTATTGCAAGTACTTCAATAGTCAGAACATCCACAACCGTAACTATTCCAGAAAACACACAGTTAGGTGATATGGAGGCATATTTATCTAAAGCCATGGGAGACTTGACACTCAAAGGTCAAAAAATTGAAAAACTCAAGTTACAATTGCAGAAACTATAGGAACAAAAATTGAAGACTCATAATGCATATGTAGCTGAAATACATAAAAATTTTAAGTTAACAAAACAAATAGCTACATATAAAAGTGAATCAGTAATGGCTCAGACCATTGCTCAAGCAAAGGAAAACATATGGTTAGATATAAATGAATTTATGACTGACTTGTGGCCATCTATAGAGATTATTTTTGAACAAGAAGAATTGTTGCAGAAGTCAAAGGAAGCAGTGGCAGAGGTGAAGAGAGACCTGGATCAGAAACCAGAAGATGCTACTAAATTAATCAAAATTCTAAATTCTAAAACAAAGGAAGAGTTTGAAGAATGTGGAATTGAAGACAAAATAAAAATTATCCTAGAAGCAAGAAGAGTAATGACCAAAATAAACTTAATGCTCCAGTTAGAAAATAAGTGTCATAATTTGGAAGTTCATATTAAGAAGTTTCACAGAAAATTTAACATTTTACACCAAAAAGGACTTCCAGGTCTACAAGGCATTGGTAATAAGTTAATTCCTCTTGAATATTATCAGCATAGACTACATGACATAACAATGGATAAGGAAAAATTTGCAAAAATTAAAGGGACCATCACTGGTAAAGCTTTCATGGAGGGTTTGAGTTATGATTTACTAATTCAACATGAGGTAAAACATTTATTCATAACTAAACCAAATTTTGAGAAGTATACTGAAGTCAATGAAGCATACAGAAAGCTAATAAATTTTTCTATTCCTAATGAGGAAAGATGGGACAAACTATGTGAGCTAATAGACAGACATGGCAACAAATGTTTCAGAAAAATAAGACAGAATTCCAGGAACCAAAAGTAGAAAAATGGCTTTTTGGCTCTAGTCATCAACAATTTTCCTCGAATTATGTGCAATATGTCAAATTAGTTCATATTTCCTATTTTCTAGTTCTATTTTTGTAAAAAATCCAAATAAGTTGGATTGGATATTTTGTAATAAATTTTTTCATTAAGTCTAGATATTTTTAGAAGAAACTCTATAAATCTCTTGTAATTCGAAGTATGAAGGGTTGAACCCTTGTGATAAGCTATTGAGCATGATTGTAATTCTCTGAACTATTTTTGAAATTAATAGAAGGATTCTGGACTCATTTTGAAGCAACTTGTGTTCTACTGTGAGTTTTTTCTAAGTTTCTTATTATGTTTCCATCTTTATTTGTTTCTACACATGCTTAAAGTTGATAGGAAATCTAGGTAAGATAATATTGAATATCAATCTTTCTGAAATCCCCTGCAAAGTTATAATCAATTATAGAGATTAATTAACTCAAACGATTTGTTTAAGTTGATTCCTCTACATAATTTAACTGTTGCTTCCTATTATATTTAGATATGTTCTGTTTGGCTATAAAAGGTTTTTACACGCATCATCTATATATGATAAGATATACATTATGTTTTAATGTTTAAGGAATCATATATATCATCTTAAATTCTACTTTTCATAAACAATTTAAAGCTTAATTATGTTAAAGGTGAAGAATCAACCGTTTTATTATAAAAGAGATAATTAGGATCTACATGTGTTTAATAGTTTAAAACATTGGTCATCCAAACCCCAAATTAAAATAACATTTTAGATGCTTTGACACAATTCTTTAGCCTAGAATTGTCTACAAAGGACAACATCATATTTGTGTCATTTCCAGGGAACGAAAATTTGAGGTTTCTTCTTAAAGGTGAATAACAATTTAGTTGGCTAAAATCATTCACCTGGCGACTCCATTAGGTGAATTTGGCTTCACGCAAGCATACTAGGTCTCATTCTGACTCTGACCTTCAATCTCCATTATCAGCTCCTAAAAGGTTAGTGAGAATTGCCTCTGCCAGACATAGATTAGAATCCTCTTCTTCTATTCCCACATCTCTTCCACCTGAAACTGTATCACAACCTGATCCTTTTCTGTTGGAAATAATACTGAGAGGGGGGGTGAATCAGTATTATTAAGTTCTTTTAACAAATCTTCCTTATTTATACTTTGAATTATTTTTGCATATCAGTACCATAAAATAATGAGCATGAACAAGAAAAACAGATAGTCACACCAAAGAACACCAGATATAAGGTGGAAACCCAATGTGGGTGAAAACCACCTGCTGCAATATGTCTCTATCTTCTTTCAAATTAGAAACTCCTTTTACAATGGTTTTGTACTGGTGCAGTCCTTTACCAGTACGCAGGCTGCAACCTGCAGAGAGCTACAACTCTCTCTCGTTTTCCAGTCTCTCCTGGAAGGGAGCTACAATCCCCTACTTTTCTTACAAGGACCACTTTTCATAAATTTTCAAACTGGATCCATAAACATCAAATGATCATCAAGTATAAGAAAATCACCCAGTCAACTGTAGTAACAGATCAACGATAATAGAACTAAACCCAGAACACCTTATCAACAGAAAAATATAGCCAAACAAAAGGTCTTAAGACAGATACGCAGTTTTTCTTTCTCTGGTCTGCGTGCGTATGCACTTCACCTGCTGCTCCTCTGTGTATACCCGCAGAGACCCTTTTGCCGCACTGCGTGTCTACGCACTGTTTCTTCAACCGCGCTGCGTACTGTTACTGTAGGTACGCACCCAGAGACACTATCGCGCCGCGTACTGTTACTCTAGGTATGCACCCAGAAATACTATCGTGCCGCGTACCATTACTGAAACCACGCACTCAAGGATACTATCGCGCCGCGCACTTTAGCTATGTGTACGCACCTGAACCTCTGTCTCTCTGCATACCCACACAGTTCTCCTTCTTCTGCTCTGCGTACCCACACAACAATCCTGTTTCTGCTCTGCGTACCCATGCAGCTGTACCGTCAAACACCTGTGTACTTCTGATTAGGGCCGAATTAGCAGTCCACCAGTGTGGCATAGTTAGTCGGATGCCCATATCTGATCATGCGCTCCAGAGATCACCCTTCACAGATTCGCTTTCCACTTCTCTTACATATAGATCAAGATTTTAACCCAATATTTCAGATCTTAAGATATTCAATTGCAAAAGATACTTAGCCAAGTGATCTCCTTTGCTTTATATAGCCAAGCTCCTCCTAAAATCATGGATCAATACCACGAGCCAAAACCATAATAACACAAATACCATCGGATAAATACCAATGGTTAAACATAAGAAACCCCACGTGTGCTTTTCTTTGCCTTGAAGTGAGTGCACTGGGGGTACGCACCTCCTGAACGGCTGACCTGCGTGTCTGGCCGCGGTCCCTTCACGGTGTACCTGCGGGTACGCATCTTCTGAACTGTTCTCCTGCGTACTTCTTAATTTTCAACAAATTGAGAGCCTTGCCACGGGTGTTGCCATCAAGTACAACATTTGTAACATATAGCCATACCAGAAACATAATGCCAACATTTTCATTATATTCCAATTCCTACAGAATTATCAGATCTACCACCAAAAGTGTTAGAACTATTATCTAAATGAGTTAACCTTCAATAATCTCTATTGGTTCTTAAATTTGAATTAACTCACCTTCCCATTCCTACTTCACAGATAACTGATTCAGAATCTCAATTAGGACTTTAATTACCTGATTTCAAACTAGCTGGTTTTATTTCTTCTGTGATACATACCTATCCATATACTTCTATCAAACCTGAGGAAGGTTTTAATATTTCTACCAATCCTTTCGCTTTTGAAGAAGAATAAAAATCTATTCTAGAAGTTTAGAAATTAGTTATCCCTTCTCAACTTATTCAACCCCCTTCTACCTCCTATCATACCTCTTCATCTCAAGTAATATCTTCACAAAATCTTTCTTCATCATATTTTTCTTCTTTTTCTTCATCTTCACCTACATCACCATATTCAATGGTTGGTTTCAAGCCAATCATAGCAGCTTGTTATGTAGCATTAGTCCTTCCTCCTACAGCTCAAATCCATCCTTCTCCAGGTGGATATTTGAAACATCTACTGAGATTAAATGGGGAAACAAGTCCATTTGTTGAAGATCATCTAACTGCATTTTTAGATTTTGCTGATAATTTAAACATTGAACATGAACATGTTTATACTAGACTCTTTATCCAATCATTAGAAGGAAATGTTTGAATTTGGTTTAGACAATTACAGCCAAATACTATAAATTCTTGGGATGAATTGATAAAAAAAATTAAGAACCGGTGGGGAATTAAGAAGGATGTTGTTTATTATTTAACTAAAAGGAAACCCACATGACCCTGTTGCTGATTTCATTAAGAGATTTAATAAATTATATAATAAAATGCCCCTAGACTGTAAACCCCCAGTAACTGTTGCCAAAGTTAGATTTTCTAAGGCATTTGAAGATGATTTTTTTGTTATGCTTAGAGAAAGGAAATATAGAACTTAATCTAGAACTTTAGCAAATATGCAGACCAATGCAATTGAAGTTTTATCTAATAGGTCAACATCTAGTAAACTGAGAGGTAAAACTGAAAAAGTTGAAAAGAGAATGAAAGCTAGAGAAGAAGGTGCTTCTTCATAAAAAACTAAAGATGAAGGAACCAAAATTGATGAAATAACTTCTCTCCTTAGAAATATCTCTAATAGAATCTCTAAAATGGAAGCCCAACCTAGAGTTGTTCAGCCAGTTGCAAATAGACCACGAGTTAAATATAGAAGACCTTTTCAACCTCAAATTTTACAAAGACCAAATAATGATCAACATATCCAACCTCCTTTATTAATCAATGATCAGGACCTTGAAGAAACCATTCCTGTTGTTTCAAATGATATCAATCAGTTTGAAGATTCCTCATCTCATAATGTTATTGTTCCAATAAATCAAGATCTGGTCTCTCCCCAAAATCAAGAAAGTGCTCAAATCTATAAATATCATGCTTTCTCTGAGTTTCTTATTGCTGAGTTAAATAGAAGATATGATTTAAGGCCTAGACCAGCACCTGATAGACCAACTAAAAAGGTTACTTTTGATGAACCTCAAGTCAATCTTCTGAAACTCAAACATCATTAAGTGAAACACATAATGAGTTGATAGAACAGAATATTCCCGAAAAAACTAATTCAACGATTTTTAATGTTCAAAAAGAACTTGGAAGAGTTAAAATTCCAATTCCATTATCTGAACTTTGTAAAAATCCAGGTTATAAAAATCAAGTTTCAAAATGGATTCAATCTTCAAGTATTGATGCACAAGAAGATGTCATAAGCTTGCAAGATGAAAAACCTCAAGTAGTTTTTGGTCCTAGCTTTGATATGATAGATGAAACTGTACCTCCTTTCTATGTTACTTTAAAAATTCATGACTACCTTTTATACAACTTCATGTTAGATTCTGGGGCATCTCATAATCTAATGCCTAAAGTAATCATGGATCAACTTCAACTCCAAATCACCAGACCATACCATGACCTATACACTTTTGATTCTAAGAAGGTACCTTGTCTTGGGTTAATCAAATATTTAGTGGTAACACTAGCTCAGATCCTTGTCAAGAGTATAGTCTTAGATATAGTAGTCACATATATCCCACCCAAATTTGGAATGTTACTGTCTAGATCTTATTGTGCAAAATTGGGAGGGAGTTTACAAATGGATATGTCTTTCACTACAATTCTAGTATATGGAGGTGAACATTTAAGGTTATATAGAGAGGTCAGATTTATTAACACTGTTTGTAAAGAAAATCAAGCTATCGATCATCCAATTTATGTTATTAACCAACATTTTAGATGTTTTAACCTAGTTGATAATGATCTTTCAAATCCTCAGATCAACATTCAAGAAGTTGTTGATACCCCTCCAATTTTAAATACTGATATTTGGAAAATGTACTTTGATGGAGCATTTTCAAAAGATGGAGTTGGGGCTGGAATTGTACTCATTTTTCCTGAAAATAAAAACATAACTCAATCCTTTAAATTAGACTTTGATGTTACGAAAAATGTAGCAAAATAAGAAGCCTTACTTTTAGGATTGCAATTAGCTAAAAGCCTGAAGGTTCATAATTTAATTGTGTTTGGTGACTCAGTGTTAATTGTAAAACAAATTAGAAACCTTTGTCAAACTAAGCACCCTAGGCTTAGATCTTACAGGAATGAAGTTTGGGATTGTACAAAAAATCACTTTCAATCTTTTAATATAACATCAATCCCAAGAGTAGAAAACATTCATGCTGGTGCCTTGGAAATTTCTGCCAGTACCTTTAAAATTCCCGATCCTATGCAAGTGCATTACCAAATTGAAGTGAAATATAGTCCCTCTATTCCAGATAACCTCAAACACTGGCAGGACTTCGAAGATGACGAACATTTAAAAAAATTCTTACAAGGAATAGAAGAATTCTCAGCCTTGGATATTGAAGAAGATCAAATTGATGAAGGTAAATCAAATGAAGACAATCAGAATTTGAAGTTAGAACAAAAAAATAGCAAGTTAAAATATCATCCAGTGATCTAATAATTACATTCCAAAAGGACTAGTTCCTGTTGAATTTATTTTTGACAATAATGATGTCACAAAAACCTCGTTATTAAATTCACAACAAGAGAATTTTTAGGATTGTAATATTGGAACTTCTGAAGAAATTAGAAATGTTAAGATTTCAGCATCATTGCCTCAGGAAATTAAAGATCAATATGTCAATCTTTTTAAACATTGTAAAGATGTATTTGCATGGTCATATGATGAGTTGAAAACTTATGACACATATATTATTCAACATAGAATTCATGTCAAACTAGAAGATAAACCTTTTCAGCAAAAGTTAGGAAGAATAAATCTAGTCATGCTTTCAATTATTGAAAGAGAAATTAAAAAGTTATCAGATGAAAAAATAATTGTTACCTTAAGATATTTTGAATGGATAACTAACCTAGTACTTGTCAGGAAGAAAAATGGGGAAATAAGACTGTGTGTGTACTTTAGAAATATAAACAAAATGTCTTTGAAGAATAATTATCCATTACCAAAGATGGATCAATTACTTCAAAAAGTCTTAGGTTCAACTAGAATTTCAATGCTAGATGGATTTTCTGGATATAACCAGATTCTGGTTAGTCCAGAAGATAGAGAAAAGACAACATTTACAAATCCTTCGTGTTGGGCATGGCCCATATTGGTCCAAGTTTTCGGTAAAATACCCCGCAGAAGAAGGAGTGGACTGCGTGGAGCTGGCGAATATATATTCATCACATGACCTTTTAGGATTTTGGGGATGGGACAAAGCCCTTATTTTGTAACAGGTTTTAGGTACTAGTCCTTGTTTTGTGGATCCATGGTATGTGAACCATGGTTTTGGTAAAGATGAAATGTATTTAAGGATGTGTAAGACCTTAGTGAAGGGGAGATAGAACATAATAGAAGATCATAAGCAATTGAGCCTTGTTTTTTATGTATTTTGGGAGAAGGATTCTCAGCTGAGTGCACTGAGACCTTGAAGAGTCTACCGCTGAGTGCATAGACCACGTGAAGCTATGTGCACACGTCATAGGAGTGCATGTAATTGAAGATCCTTTTAATAAACAAGAAATTTTTGGCAAAGTTCTACATCTCTTTATGTGTTTATTGCCTATTGTTAAGTATCTAGTTATGCATGCTTTCCAATGAATTATGCAAAGAACTGTAAGATATACTGTTGCTTGTTAGAGTTTATGGGTTTAATGTGAATATGTTAAATTAATCATCTACAAAAATTTCTTATGCATGTAAAGTTATAAGGTCAATATAAAGTAGAACTAAATACACAGTGCCACTGCACGAATATCCCTTCGGCTGCAAAAACCTAGTTCTGCAACCTTCAATATTTACTTCCGGTGAGACTGTGATCTTCTTGTAGGTCATTTTCAAAAGGGCCAATAGTTGAGGGTTTTGTTGGTGCACAACACACTCTAAACTTGGGTCAAGCCCCCTAAAACCAACAAATGGTTCCATTGCTGGGATCTGCTTAAAGGGATATGATTTGGCATCTGTCGAAGAAATAAATCTAGGAGTGGGTTGAATAGAAAGAAAGAGAATTTGCAGAAAAAAGAGAATAGAAACCCACATTTATCAATTGAAGCTTGGTTGCAGAGATATATGTTTGAATATGAATACGATATTTTCTTTGGTTCGTTCCACATTGAATTGCTTGAGTAGATATCTAAGTTAGCTGAGCATAAGACCTGTTTCAAAGGTGACAAACCTAAGGAGTGGAATCCTAATTTGATACAGTGGCTTAAGAGAATCAATAATAGTATCTCAAGGGTTGTTAATTTCTGGATTGACAACATTTTGGGAGGATTTATCACTGAGTTCATGATTGACGAGATCATGTCCTATAGTGAAATTGAATGAAGATTTTTCAAAGAAGCATGATGTAAGTTCTAAAATTATCTAAATATCTAGATTAAGATGTTATTGTGTGAAAAGGGGATTCTACGGATGTAGTCAGATTAATGTTTGGGCAAAGAAGAAATAAGCCAGAACCAAGAGCTACACGAAGTGGGAAGCGATATATAATAGAGCCAAATAACTATATTGAGACTAAATATAGCCCTCTGTTAGGATCTGAGAGTGAAGAAGAAAGAAGAATCAGGGCATCTTTGGGATCCCCCATCCATCTACCCCCCTCCCCATAATTCCCCTACACCTCCACCCCCTCCACCTAGCCCCACGAGAAGAAACATGGCTGATGACATTAATATTCCTATTTTTAGAGGACCGAGATCAAAGGACCCTGACCAATTTTGGTTCATAGCTGATGTAGTATGGACAATGAGACATATTAATAATGATGATGTAAAGAAGGCGCAGCTCGTCACGTCACTATGGAAGAGAGCACTGACATGGTATATGAAATACTCCACGAGTAAGTCAAATGCTACGTTTAATGAAATTAAGTAAGCATTGTTAGTAGAATTCAAGAAGCTGGAATTAGAGTCACAGTGCATCATGAAGGTAAAAAGAGGTCAAAC
Organism: Pinus tabuliformis; assembly: GCA_031772625.1. Lineage (NCBI taxonomy): Eukaryota > Viridiplantae > Streptophyta > Pinopsida > Pinales > Pinaceae > Pinus > Pinus tabuliformis. Next base: position 337,797,373 of record CM062805.1, read on the forward strand.
AAGCACCAACTGAATTTGTGTGGGAGCTGGATCAATGATTCAAGGTGTTGATCGGTCAAGTGAGCTTTCATATAACCCCACAACAGCATAAAGAATGGTTCATAGTAGTGTTACTACCACATATTAGGTTACCATTGACACAACAGAAGATCGTGACTCAAGCTGAAGCATTGGAGATTGTGATGAAGTTAGAAGCTTCGACAGCTGGGGATACTCATGCAGGAGTGCAGTAGATACAGAGTTAGCTAGCCAATCTAACCTTGGAATTGCAAGACCTCAAGAAAGGTAAAGAGACCAGATCAGAAGTATGGTGTACAAAATGCAAAGCAGAGGGTCATTATAAGGATCAATGCCCCATGTTCAGAGATTATATTGCAAGTGGAGTGTCTAATCCAATAAATCCAGGTATGTGGTGTGATATTTATAGAATAAGAGGTCATCATCAGTCTGAGGACTATTACATGTTACAGGAGTATGTACAGACCCCAAATAAACTATTTTGTAACTTCTATAGATGAGTAAACCATGATGAGAAAAATTTCCGAAGTTATGACTTAATGATGGAGCGCACTGCTGATAGTTATAGACTATAAGCTGAAGGACATTCACGTGAAGAGAAAGGTCAGCACACTGGTCAAGGAGGATTTCAAGGATGAGGATGAGGAGCTAGTTGAGGACAGGACTAGATTATCTATTATAATTGTGGACATGCAGGACACTTCACAAGAGACTGTTAGAACCTGATGACGACCTACAGTTATTGTAAGTCTTTTGATCATGTGATAGAATAATGTCCTGTCCTTATTGCAAATATGTTGGAGAAAAGAAACTAGCAGCCTACAACAAATGTCCAAATGTTGAACGCCGAGCTAAGATAAGATCAACCACACATTGGGATTGTAACAAGAAGCGGAACCGCCACTGGGAATGATAAGGTCGATGGGAAAAAGGAAGCTGAAGCTACATGGGTAAGGAAAACTACTGAAAAATCACCTACATTTGATATCCTGAAGGAAAAGAAATCATTCATGGAGGCGAGGCAAATTTTTATGGATGATGGGGCCTCAACCTCTACTATGCAGCCGTCTCAAAAGGATAACCACGAGATAGTACCGGTTGCGACACAGGAGGTGGATCTGAATATCTTGAAGTCTTTTGTACAAACATGCATGAATTTGTTGAGGAATCAAAATGCCGTAGAAGGATTACAGGAACTAATAGAATCTTTTGCTTCTGAGGAGGTACTGTAGAGTGAGATGCATGTAGTGAATAATCTGCATAGACACAAGAAGAGAACCAGAAAATAAATGAGGCTTACAGTGCAGATTGGGGAGTATGACATGGATCAGGTTATCTTGGATTTAGGATCTGATGCCAATGTCTTGCCAAGATAGACTTGGGAGATGATGGGAAAACCGAAGTTACAATGGTCTACTATTCAACTGAAGATGGAAAATCAACAAAAAATTTTACCTTTAGGAAGATTGTCTAATGTCACAGTGGACATTGACGAGTGCACACTACCACTGAATTCGAAGTGATTGAGATAGTAGATGATAATATTCCTTACCCCACATTGTTTGGATTTGATTGGGTGTTTTCTAACATGGCTATAGCTAATCTGAAGAAAAGGCAAATGATGTTTGAAAGAAACAATATGATTGTTATTGTTCCATTGGATCCATCAGAAGGGGCAAGGTATACAGAGCCTATCAAAGAAGAATATAACACAAATGACGTTGATAATATCTATTAGATCACAACGAAGGAGCAAGAGTGGATCAATCCCATTATAGATGGAAAGTTGACTTGGGAGCAAGATAGTTCCTTCCCTTCAGATTCCGAAGAGGAATTGGAAAATTGGCAGAACAGGTTGCATGAAGTGTCTACAAGGCGATGTGCAAGGATCACTAAAGTAGTGCGTTGCATGACAGCTGAGGTTCTTGATTTTCCTTTATATGATGGTTTGGATGATGTAAATATTTTATTTAGATATTTTGAGAGATGGGTACCAAAATATTAGAGATTGTTATCTCTAGATCAAGCGTTAAGAGTTACTCCTGCTAGATGGTGCGGTACTCATAAGAAGAATATAGGATATTGGAAAAAATGTAGAAGGTTGATGTGGGTAAGATTTGGTCAAGTAGAATAGAGCTCACATATAAGCATGATGGTCAAACTGATCCAATGGATCACATATAGCTCTGTATGGCAGCTTGGGAGGAAATTCCATGAGAAGAGTGGGTGCATGGCTTTATACATACCCTAGAGACAATTCCTCAGAACTGGTATTTGGAAACTGAACTTCGACATGACACTGCTAGCTAGGTGGAGATGGTGGATGTATTTCTGATGGCATTCAGATTTGAAGATGACTATCTATATATAGATTCAACCTTGCAGGTAGTTAAGAAGAATATTTTTGAAAATGAAGTTCTAGTTATCTGAAAACCTGGTTGGGTTGCACAGATACGTAATGTAATGGAATGTTATAATCTCACTATGGAAGAGGATGAAGATCATCGCAACATTGACATCAAAGAGTCAAAGGGACATCACGAAGTGAATGGACCTAAGATAGAGATGCTAGATATAATGCATCCACTAAAAACGAAGAAGGTAAATATAGGGATAGAATTTGAACCGAAGTATGCGACCATAGGAGATTACGAGGACAAAGACTCTGATGGATTGTAGATTTCTGTGGTTAGGTTTTTTAGTATTTTCACTCTGTCAACAAGATAACAAATTTCTTACATGAATACCAAGAGTTGTTTCCCACTAAATTTTTAGACACAAAAGGCATCATAAGGGATTTGGGAGTTATGAGGATTCCTCTAAAGCCTGATGAGAATCCTGTTAAGCAGGGGCCTTATAGACTGAATCCAAAGTATAAGGAAAACATAAAAGAAGAATTGGACAAGATCTTAGTAGCAGGGATAATTGAACATGTCGAAGAGTTTGAATGGGTAAGTCTTATAGTATTTCAAGAGAAGAAGGTGAAAGGGGAAATCAAAATCTATGTGGAATTGAGGAAGTTGAATGATGAATGTCTGCATGATCCCTTTCCTACACCATTTACGGATGAAGTGTTGGACAATGTAGGAGGACAAGAGTCTTACTCTTTTATGTAAAGCTTCTCAAGGTATCATCAGATCAAAATTGCACTGGAAGATAGACATAAGACCACTTTTGCCACAAAATGGGGCTCCTATAAGTATACAATGATTCCTTTTTAGTTGAATAATGCACCTACTATTTTTTCTAGAGTTGTAATTGCAACTTTCAAGGAGTACATACACAAATTTCTAGAAGTTTACTTTGACGATTGGACAGTATTTGGGCTATTAAAGAAGCATGTGGCGAGCTTAAAATTGATGTTGGATACATGTAGGTAGTATCAAATATCATTGAACTTGAAGAAGTGCATATTTTGTGCACCATTTGGAATATTATTGGGACATGTGGTTTGTAAACATGTGTTGATGGTGGATCTGGCGAAGATCACATTCATTGTTAACCTTCTAGCACCGAAAACAGTAACATAACTGCGTACTACGATAGGACACACTGGTTACTACAAGAAGTTTATAAAAGGATATGCGCAGATAACTATGCTAATGGAGAAGTTTCTGAAGAAGGATGTGACCTTCCAGTGGGATGAAGAATTCTAGAAGAGCTTGGACATGCTTAAAGAAAAGATGGTAACTACGTCAATTCTGGTTTTCCATGATTGGAAGAAAGAGTTTCATGTGCATGTTGATGCATCTTGCATAGCTTTGGGAGTAGTACTAGCACAACTGGGAGCAGGGGATATTAATCATCCCATAGCATTTGCAATTAGGAAGCTGTATAAGGTAGAAAAGAATTACAACACGATGGAAAGGGAGGGGTTAGCTATGGTGTATACACTGCATAAGTTCAGACGTTACTTTTTGGGAGCACACTTTAAGATGTTCATAGATCATTCTGCATTGAATTACTTGGTGAATAATCTTGTTTTAGGAAGGAAGATCTATCGATGGTTGTTATTATTCCAAGAATATGAATTCGAAGTTATAGTGAAGCTAGGAAGATTCAATATTGGGCATGATCATCTATCTATGGGAAGAACCTACAAGCATTGAAGATAACCTACGTGATGCACATTTGTTGCCAATTAAAGTCACAGATGACCACTTCAAGGATATTATTCATTTTTTCCACAGGAATGGCTCCCGTAGAGTACACTACAAAGCAAGGAAGGAATTGGTGGTTAGAGCAACTAATTTCTCACTGATTGTGAGACACTTGTATAAAATGTGACAGGATGAAGTACTATGTAGATACATCCCTGAACATGAAAGACAAAGAATTCTAAAAAAATCCCATGGAGCAGTCACAACCTGCAGGTGGGCATTATGCAGGAAAATCCATTGTGCAAAGGATTTTGAGAGCCATATTATGGTGGCCTACACTACATAAGGATATGAAATACTTTTTTCAAGCATGTGATGTATGTCAAATGACAGGATCTCTATCTCGAAGAGATGAAATGCCACTAGTTCCAGAGGCGACTTTGCAAGATTTTGATAAATAGGCAACTGAATTTGTTGGACCTGTCAGTCCGCCGGGGAAGAGGACTAGTGCAAGATATATCATCACCGCGACTGATTATTTGATGAGATGGGTTTAGGTGAAGCCAATATAGGCTTACAATGCAAAAACCACTATGAAGTTTATTTTTGAATATATATTGTCTAGAATTGGTTATCCAAAGATCTTGATGAACGACCAGGGGACACATTTTTTGAATAAGATGATTGAAGCACTAACTGAGGAATTTCAAGTTTACCATCAAAATAGCACTCCATATCATCCTCAGGCAAATGGGATAATCAAATCTTTCAATATGATTCTGGAGAATGCATTAACCAAGGTGTGCAATGTAAACAAAGATGAATGGGACTTAAGGATTCTAGTGGTGTTATGGGCATACAGAATGACATGCAATAAATTAAAAGGAAAGACACCTTTTAGGTTGGTATACGGAAAAGAAGAAGTTATGCCTATGGAATACATTGTGCAGAGTCTTAGAATTGTAGATGTCATAGATATGGCAGACCCTAACATGATGAAGCAAATAATGTCACACATACTAGCTTTAGAAAAAGACAGATTCATAGCAGGATTCCATCAGTAGGTGCAGAAAGCAAGGGAGAAAGCATGGCATGATAGGCATATCAAGAAGAAGATATTTTGGGAAGGGGATCTTATATTATTATATGATAGTAAGTTTTTGAAGTTCGTAGGGAAATTCAAAACACATTGGTTGGGGCTCTATATCATCAATAACATTTCATATGGTGGTGTTGTTCAGCTCACGAAGTTGAATGGTTAGATGATTCCATGACAAGTGAATGGTAGTAGATTAAAGATATACAGGGACGACTATGTCCTTGGATCTTCACACTGAAAAATGAAGGGAAGGAAGTCTTAGTGCAACCTGCAGTTGAAAGTGGGCATGGGACTATAAACTACTCTGAAGGAACAGACTTTGCCAAAGGAAGATTACTACGCGATACTCAGGAGTATGACGAAGTCCGAAGGAGTTGCGATGAAGAAGAGGTGACTGCACCAAAGGGGAAATCTGACGAAGTTAGCCAGAAATATGACTGTTTGAAGGAAGAAGGGCACCATTAAAAGGAAATTATCATTGAGGGGTGTGGGAGAAAAGAATTTATGAAGCACGGATGTTTCTATCTAGCCCATACTTGCATTAAATGAGCCAAATATAAGCCAATCTTGAGCCTAGGAATTCAAAATTGTTATAAAAACTACATCCCACACCACATTTTACACTTTGCTACCTAGAGAGATCATAAATTGCACCTAAGTGAAGAAGAGATATTGCATGCCTGAGAGGATCTAGGAGGAGTTGGTTAGGATATTTAAAAATAAAGGGCTAGCTGGTATCATGGAGTCACAAGCAGGAAACACCGCAGGGGAAAATGTACCCATGTCCCTGACACACTTAAGTTCACCAAGAAAGGTTCCTGTATAGATGAAAGCACAACCAGAAGCACATAAACAACCAAAGTATCATTCGTAGAAGACGAAGGAGAAGAGACCAGCTGAGGTCTTTGCAGTAGAGTTGAGAACATCACCATGAAAGAAGACGCAAAAGAAAATGCAAACGAAGAACGCGGAGGATAAAGGCAAAAATCCCATGCATAAAGGAAAGAAATCGGTGCAGCAGGGGAGACCTCAGCAGGTCCACGACATTGAGGAAGAAGCCGAGTTCTAGCAGAAGGAGACAAAGTATGTGGAGATTCCATCTGTGCTCCCAACATACATGCCACTGAGAAAGTCGGGTGCAAAGCCAGTTAGCGAGCCAAGGGAAGGGAAATTTTCTACCTATACACCACTATTTCTAGAAGAGGTGCCTTTTGAAGGAGAAGTGTTGGGGAAGATTCCCCAACACAAAATGGAAGACTAGGATTTCAATGACAAAAGAAAATACCTGCAATTTGATCCCAGTAGGTACGTGAAGAAAGTATACTACCAGGAGGGAAGAGTTACAAGATTGGAACCACAACAATGGGTTGCCGGAGTGCGGAGAGCAGGGATTTTTAACATACTAAATGTGCCACACTTTGATTGAAGCCTATTCAGTACAATCTGTGGGCGAATCTCCTCACAGTTGATCCGAAATTGATCAAGGATCTAGAAAAAGCCTAAAAGTCAAAGTTACTAGATTCAACTGGAAACAATGCCATTGCGTAGAGCTCACAGAAATGACTCCAATGCAACTTGAATGGGTGCATTTGGCCTCCAGATGAATGAGAAATTTCTTTTTGAATTTTGTGGCGAATCAGTGCACATCGCATTTTTACTTCTTGGAGGTGAAAATTTGTAGGCTTATTCCAGGAGTTGCAAGAGGTCGTTTCCTAAGCCATCAATTGCATCGGAATTCTGAAGTCGAGTAGAACACATTTGGACCAGCTAGGGATCTTGCTGATGGTACATGATGGTTACATTTGGCTAGGGACAACGATCCTGGTTAATGATATGCTAATCAAGAGAATAACAACACTGCCATATCAAGGGAAGGATCTCGTAGATGAATTCATGGGTAGAAACAAAGATTAGAAGATGGCCCATATGATGAAGGAAAAGTTTGATCCAACAGATATGAGATAAACTCTATCGAGGATCAGGGTGTGCACTTCGCTGCACATATCTTAGCAGGGAATATCATGAGGAAGTGTAGGGCCAATGAGGTGCCTACAACAGTAGTGTCATTGGTTGAGTAGTGCGAGAAAGGAGTCCAGTTCAACTGGGCTTCTTATCTATGTAAAGATTTTTTTATGGATTGCAGGGAAGCACAGGAAGAAGGAAAGACCTTCCACTATGCATGGTTGCTAATTCTTATTGCGCTTGTTGCATGGAAGGAGCCAGAAGATTCTTAATTTCCAACTTTTGAGGGAGATGTATGCGAGGTAGCGAGGTATGCCTCCCTATAGTTTGAAAAGGAGTTAATATGCACAGCAAAAAACAATATCTTCTTTGTCGTGATGGTGATGGATCTACATATGGTGGTGAATTAGTATCCTAGACTGTCACTGAGCTTGCGTAAACATTATTGTCATATCAGGAATTCAACGTAGACTTTCACAGGGTGTATGTGAAAGTAATAAAGGACCCAATGGAGACATGGAATCCATTTCCATACATGGTAACAGAAGATGATATCCTCGTGGTAGTGGAAGAATGGTCAAAAGAATGGATGACTCCACCCACTGGAGTGGTTGGAGAAGTTGGAACAGAAAAGGGTGCCTCCCAGGGTGCGAGTATGAGTAGAAAAGACACCAATGAAGAAACAAAGGAAACAGGGCGAGGATAAGAACACAAAGAACACCTCAGCGATGCAGGGGTATCAGAAGATTCTCCCTTTGTGGTGAAAATGCAGCCAAGAAAGAAGCAGAAGGTAGATAAGAGTAAGGGAGCAGTGTCGCTCATCCTCACTGATGGGGACATCGACGAGATAGTGGAAAATATCTAGGAGATCAACACGGAAACCTAGGACAAGATTGATGATCGCTGCAAATAAATATTCGTTGAGGTGTAGCAAGGCATCATGGAGCTGAAGGTGTTTCCACAAGAAGTGAGGCAACCAGAGTAGGTAACCCAGCCGTTGCAGCTAGAACAAAGACTAGAAACAACTTTCGGAGTTAGGATGTTACACGTGCCAGTTGGGGCACTGATGTTTGAAGCAACAACAGACAAAGCGCGAGTCAAAGCATGGCACAGTGTCCAGATGAATGTTGTTTTGCTACCCCTCCAGGTGTTGCATGAATTTCACCAAGGTATCACCACAGAATTACAAGAATGAGAGCAGTGTATGTCGTTGTTAAAATCAAAGGCAGAGTTAGAAAAAACATCGATGAAGAAGGAACTAGAGAAATTGGCCAAGGATAGGGAGGAAGCAAGACAACAATAACAAAAACTGGAGAAGACCATTTCTCAGACTTGCAGCACAGTTCTAGATGTTTAGGTCCATGAGGATGAAGCAATAGTAGAAAAGGTCGCGAAGCCCGCCTTCGCGATCAAGGACTCAAAGGATACTATTTATAAGTTGAAATTTGAATATGAAGTGAAAATATTAGAGCCGCGAATAAGGTTGTAGCCAATTACACCACCAAAGGTTCGGGAGAAAAGACAAAGGGACCTCAGCAGAACATTGAAAGGCATATCTAATACTATGGAAAATTGTGGAAAATTGCTTGACAATACGATGGAGATTTGGACGTCACTATAAGAGGATCCAAACATAAGATTGAGGAGGAAGTGTAGGCCAAGTAGAAGCGGCACGATGAGGTCCTGGCCGCTATGAGGACCTTACCAGTCTAGCAGAGGCTTGTCAACATTACTAAAGGGAAGAACCTCTAGGTGCAAATAGATGGCCTTCACAGGAAAGCATAGATCTTGCAAGAGAGGACTAGGTCATGGCAGGAGGAAGCCTTGCAACTTTCGCAGGAAGTGGAAAAGAGGCTGAAGGAATTGAAGAGAAGGGAAGCGAAAATACTGCAAAAGACTATTGTACCTACTACAAAAGCTTTGCTGAAGGAGGTGTGCCAGGAATAAAAATTGATGGTAGAAACGGTCCAGTGGTACAACGCAGTGTACAATGAGATCGCAACAAATATCAAGGGCATTAAAGCTGAGTGACTTGAGACAAGTCACGGGTCAGTGTTGGGGCCCTGTTGGGCATGGCCTAACTTGGTCCAAGTTTTGGGTAAAAGACCTCGCAGAAGAAGGAGTGGATTGCGTGGAGTTGGTGAAGATATATTCATCGCGCTATATTTTAGGCTTTGCGGATGGGACAAAGCCCTTATTTTGTAACGGGTATTGGATATTAGTCATTTTCTTGTCAGTCCATGGTATCTGGACCATGGTTTTTGTAAATGTGAAATGTATTTAAGGATGTGTAATACCTTAGCGAAGGGGAGGTAGAACACAATAGAAGATTATAAGTGATTGAGCCTCGTGTTGTCTATATTTTGGGAGAAGGCTCTGCAGCTAAGTGCGCTGAGACCTTGAAGATTATGTAGCTGAGTGCACAGACCACCTGCAGCTAGGTGCGCAGGTTAGAGAAGTGCATGTAATTGAAGATCCTTTTAATAAAGAAGAAAGTTTTTGCGAAGTGTTGCATCTCTTTATGTGTTTATTGCATATTGTTATGTATCTAGTTATGCATGCTTTCCACTGAATTATGCGTAGAATTGTAAGATATACTGTTATTTGTTAGAGTTTATGGGTTTAATGTGAATCTGTTAAATTAATCATCTGTGTGAAGTTCTTATGCATGCAAAGTTATAATATCAATATAAAGTAGAAGTAAATACATGACGCCACTGCACAGATTTCCCTTCGGCTGTAGAAACCTAGTTCTGCAATCTCCCATAACTACTTCGGGTGAGACTGCAATCTTCTTGCAGGTCATTTCCAAAAGGGCCAGTAGTTGAGGGTTTTGTTGGTGCACAACACACTCTGAACCTGGGTTAAGCCCTATGAAACCAACACTTGGGGTACATTTATGTATGCTAGAATTCAATTAGGTTTAATTAATGCTAGAGAAATATCTCAAATAGAAATGGATCTTGCATTTATAGGTAAGATAAATAAATTCATTGTCATTTATCTAGATGATTTAACTGTGTTTTCTAATTCTAATTAGAAACATTTAAAACACTTGAGGAAAGTTTTTGAAAGATGTAGGAAATATGGGATTTCACTTAACCCCAAAAAATCATTGTTTGCAATGAAAGAAGGGAAGCTACTAGGAAACATAATCTCACATGAAGGAGTTATCATTGATCCAAAAAGAGTCTCAGCAATTGAGGTAATTACTTTACCTAGAAATAAAAAGGAAATCCAAGCATTTTTAGGAAAAATAATTTTTTTGCAAAGATTTATACCTAATTATGTTGAGATAGTTAAAGACATTACTAATATTCTTAAAAAGGATCATGAAGTCAAATGGAAAGTACAAGATAGATATTCTTTCTCATAGATCAAGAAGGCTATTTCTGAGGCCCCAGTACTAGCTAGTCCAGACTATTCAAAACCCTCTAGTATCTTTTCCGTTGCTTCAGACACCACCTTAGTTGTTGTTTTACTACAAAAAAAGGATGATGGATATGAGCAACCCATTGCCTTTTTTAGAAAAGTAATGAGAGATACTGAGTTAAAATATGATATCATGGAGAAGCAAGCATATTCCCTTGTTCAAGCCCTAAAAACATTCAGAATCTATGTCTTACACTCTCCTATCATTTTTTATGTCCCAAATCATGCATTAAAGACAGTTTTGACATAGCCTGATATAGATGGAAAAAGGGGAAGATGGATTGCAAAGATTATTGAATTCGATCTTTATATCATACCTACCAAATTGGTAAAAGGACAAGGTTTAGCTAAGATTTTAACTGAATCAAATTGTAAGATTATTGGTATCAATACCATTTTGCAGAGTTCAAGTGAGAAGAATCCACAAGAACCTTCTTCGAGTTTAGATCATATTCCTCTTCCTTTACACATTGATGAGAAATTCTTAGACTTAAAGCCATGAAATATTGTATCATTAATGCCAAATTGTATTAGAAGGATCCTCTCAATATCCTTTTATTATGTTTAACTGAAGATGAAACTGATTGAGTTATTAAGCAGTTTCATGGAGGCTTTTGTGGAGGACATTATGCTTGGAAAGAATTTGCATACAAGATTATGAGAACATACTTCTATTGGCCTAAATTATTTTCACAGGTTGGAGCTAAATTAAGAAGTTGTATTCCATGTCAATTTTTTGTTGGAAAACATAAATTAACAGCATTACCTCTTATCCCAGTGTTAGTTCAAGCATATTTTCTACAATGGGGATTAGATTTCATAGGTGAAATAATTCCAGCATCAAGTAATCAATATAGATGGATTTTAACTACTACTGACTACTTTACCAAGTGGGTAGAAGAAATTCCTGTCAAGAATGCAACAGATACAGTAGTCATCAAATTCATTGAAGAGAACATATTGTCTAGATTTGGTTGTCTGCAACAAATAGTTATAGATAATGCACAAGATTTCAACAATGTTAAAATGATAGAGTTTTTCCAGAAATACCATATTTCATTACATCATTCTACACCTTATTACCGTCAAGGTAATGGATTAGCATAATCATCCAACAAAATTCTGGTCAAGGTCATTAAGAAAGTATTGGCAGAGCATAAATGTTGGGATAGTCATCTTAAATATGCAGTTTAGGCAAACAGAATATCAACTAGGATATCTATAGGAAACTCCCCTTTTCAGCTTGCCTATGGAACTGAGGCAATTTTAACTACATTGTTAGGTGCCTATAATACTAGTGATTCCCCCATTACTATTGTCATTGTAGCCTTTATTGTTATTTTTGTGCCCCTATTATCCCCATATTATTATTATTGTGCCCCATAGAAGCCCACTATTGTTATTTTTGTGCCCTTATATTATTGTTGTTATGTCGTCTTTGATTATATTGTGACCCCTTAGACTCCTATATATAGAAATGAGGTTTTGTCAATTGTATCATCCAAGAATCATTCATTTTTGTAATTTCAAGGAGGTTCCCCCCTCGAAGAGGCTAATTTCTAAGTCATTGATCTATATTTTCTATCCTTTTATGAGTTGGCTTCATAACATCTGGTTTCAGAGCTTTGGATTCTAGGGTTTCGCTACTCCAAAACAGGTCATCATGACATTTTCACTATAGCTTTTTTTCTGCAACATTTCAGAAGCTAAAAAAAACCCATTTGAGCCGAAATCTTGATGATCCTTAGGTTCTTGTTTCACTATATTTTTGGTGATATGATGCAAGAAAGATAGGGTTTTTGTAGGCTCCAAATTACATCCCAAATAGGTGACCTTGGTAAAATCATCATAACTTTCTCTTTGAGTATCAGATTTAAATTTTGTAAGAAGTTATAGAAAGAGGATGAATTGTAGTTTTCGAGGCATCATTTTCAGGTCCGAAGGTTGAAACAGTGATACTTGGAACTTCATACAAGTTAACTCCACTGAAAAAGTGTATAATAAGGTCATCTTTGGAGATTGGGCATAACGCTTTCTTGGAGAATCCAATTTAAATAAGACTTGTGGGATTGGAAAGAGAAATTAGAGGGCTACCACACTTCGTAATTTTAGACCTTGGAGATTCAAAATTTCAGAGATACATCCGATACAATATCGAGCTCTTACAAAGTGAAAAAAGGTGTGTAGTTTTTTTAAAATTGTGCATAAGTTTGGTTTGAAAATTTAGTTTGAAGGAATTTAAAGGGCATAGTGAAACATAATTATCATTAATTGATGCCTCGAAGAAAGAAAATTGAAACACCTAGTAAGAAACCTGAAAGCTCTAGCATGACTCATGAAAGAGGAAGAAATGCAAAATGATATATCAAAATTACGAGACCAAGTGCAACAAAAGTCACTCTCACAAAAAGTAACAGAAGCTAAGATGGATGGTTTAAAGAAAGACGTGGAAGCTAAGATGGATGACATGGAAGCTAAGATGGTTAGTTTACAGAAAGGTGTAGAAGCTAAGATGAATGATGTGGAAGCTAAGATGAATGACATGGAAGCTAAGATGGATGGCGTGGAAGCTAAGATGGATGGTTTAGAAGAAACAATTAAAGGCAACATGGAAGATTTGAAGACATATTTGACAAAGTTTCTACAAGAAATGCTTACTAATGGTGAAAGGGTAGTAAAGGAAACTCATGATGAGAACAAAATAAATGTTAATCATGATTTCATAGACTCTAATGTTGGATCGAAGAACCATCATGTTTGAAAGATTGATATAAGGAAGTTTGATGGCAAGGATACCGTAACATGGATACTATAGATGGAGCAATATTTCGAGCTCCATAATGTGCAAACACACACAAAAGGTACGCATTGCGACTTTATATTTTGAACCAAATCAATTTGTATGGTATTCATGGCTTTGCTATCGTAAACAAATTGTCACTTGGGAATTTTTTATGGATGAAACGATACCACATTATGAGGATACAAAAAGAAACACTTTTTTTAGCCAATTGATAAATCTTAAACAAAAGGGTTCAATGATGGAGCACATTGAGGACTTCCAAAAATTGAATATAAGGGTAAAAGATATTCCAGAGGAGCATAGAAATTATGTGTTCATAAGGACTTTAAAGGATAACATCCAACATGAGCTTCGCCTTTGGGAACCTGATTCATTGGAGAAGGCATTGAGGTTGGCAAGAAAAATGGAAAGAAAAATTATGGCAATTAGGAAGCCTACCACTCACAATTATAAAGATGGAAGTGTTTTTTTCCCTAGCCTTCCACAACCTACAAGGTTTATACTACCGCAATTGGAATAAAAAAGAGCAAAAGGGATTTGTTATAGTTGTGATAGGAAATACACTAAAGGTCACAAGTGTGCTGAGAAGAAATTATTTTACATAGATTGTGAAGAGGAAGAAGAAAAGGAACAAGAAACATCAAAATAAGAGGATATACACTAGGAACAAACCCTAGAGAAAGAAGAAATGAATCCGACCATATCTTGTAATGCATTGGCCAGAATTACTGCTCCTTAAACTATCAAGATAGAAGGACATATCAAGAAGAAAAAGGTAATAGTGTTGATTTATTCAGGCAATACCCATAATTTTATTCATTGTAAGATAGCCAAGGAATTGGATTTCTTCCTATATCCAGCACCAGAGTGTCAAGTGATAGTTGCAAGTGGAGGAACCTTAAATTTCTCTGGAAAGTGCCATAATATCAAGCTATCCATGGGAGAATATGTATTGAATCTCCCAATGCTTTCCACTCCAATGGGTGGTGTTGATGTTTTACTAGGAGTCTAATGGCTACAATCTTTGGGTACAACAGCTTTTAATTTTCAAGAAATTTTCATGAAATTTTCTCCAGAAGGAAAAGAAGTTGCATTAAGGGGTATTGCAGGGAAACCAGGAAAGATAATCATCTGTAACGGAATGACAAATCTTCTAAAGAAAGAACAACACAATGTAATTTCACAATTATGTTCGTTAGAGGTTCCCACATCGAAATCATTTATTTCTCTAGATCTCCAAAGAGTATTTGACAATCATTCCAAGGTATTTGAGACCCCAAAAGGCCTCCCACCTGTTCGTGATCATGATCATGCTATTCATTTTATTCCAGGAAGTGTTCCTCCAAACATTAGGCCTTATAGATATCCCTATGCCCAAAAGAGTGAAATTGAACGTATGGTTGCGGAAATTCCAGAGGCTGGTATAATTCAACCTAGTCAAAGTTCTTTCTCTACTCCAGTAGTATTGGTTCACAAGAAGGATGGACCATGGCGCATGTGTCCAAATTATAAGGAGCTCAACAAGGTCACTATTAAAGATAAGTTTTCCATTCCTGTCATTGATGAATTATTGGATCAATTGCATGGATCAATTTACTTCACCAAGTTGGATCTTCATTTAGGATATCATCAAATCAGAATGCAGACTAAAGACATTCTGAAAACAACATTTAGAAATCATGAGGGTCATTATGAATTTTTAGTCATGCCTTTTGGCCTTACCAATGCACCTTCTACATTTCAAGATTTGATGAATTCCATTTTCAAACCCTTCCTTAGTAAATTTGTGTTAGTATTTTTTGATGATATACTAATCTACAAAAAGTCTTGGAAGGATCATGTTCAACATGTTTACAGGGTGCTCAAACTATTGGAGGAGAAACAATTATATGAGAAAAACTCCAAATGCTTCTTTGGAGTAAAATAGGTGGAAAATTTGGGTCATATTGTATCTCATGAAGGTGTTATGGTAGACACTAACAAAATTAAAACCATTAAGGAATGGAAAATCCCCACATCCATAAAGCACCCACGAGAATTTCTTAGGTTGACAGGTTATTATCACAAGTTTGTTAAGAATTATGAGAGAATAGCAACACCTCTAACAACATTATTGAAGAAAGATGCATTTTCATGGACTCCAATAGCAACAAAGGCCTTTGAACATCTTAAAGAGGCAATGTGCCAAGCACCAGTCTTAGCTACGCCGGACTTCACAAAAACCTTTATTGTGGAATGTGATGCCTCAAGAAATGGAATTGATGTTGTTTTAACACAAGAAGAAATACCCATTGCTTTCGAAAGTCATCCAATCGAAGGAAAGTATTTACACAAACCTATTTATGAGAAGGAAATGTTGGCAATACTACATGCACTTAAAAAATGGTGACCCTACCTAATGGGAAGACACTTCAAGGTAAAAACAAATCATGATACTCTTAAATGATTTTTAGAACAAATATTATCTTCAAAAGAGAAACAAAAATGGGTGACAAAGATGTTGGGTTATGACTTTGAAATCATCTACAAAAAAGTTAAGAAAAATGTTTTGGCAGATGCACTCTCAAGAAAGGATGAGGATGTGGAAGCATTTCTTTGCACTATTTATATTATCCAACCAGATTGGATAAACGAAGCAAGGGATGAATGGAAGAATGATGAAGAAATGTGGGCACTCATTCAAAAGTTACGACAAGATCCCAATACATATGATACATTTAGCTGGAAAAATGATTCATTATGGTACATAGATCGCTTATACCTATGTAAGAATTACCAACTCAAACAAAATATTCTTATGGAATTGCACACCTCTCCCTTAGGAGGGCACTAAGGATTTCTAAAAACTTACCACAAGGTTAAGAAGGACTTTTTTTGGGATGGCCTTAAATCAGATATTCAAAATATTGTGGTGTAATGTTTGGTTTGCCAACAAAATAAAGCTAAAACAATTAAGACCCCAGGTCTATTACAACCTTTATCCATTCCAATCCAGCGTTGGGAGGAGGTTTCAATGGATTTTATCATAGGTTTACCCAAGTCTGAAGGAAAGAGTGTTATCATGGTGGTAGTTGATATACTTACCAAGTATGCACAATTTTGTGCATTATCTCATCCATTTAAAGCGAGTACAGTTTCTACTGCATTTAGGGAAATAATTCAAAAGCTACATGGAAACCCAAAGATTATTGTAAGAAATAGAGATCCCATTTTCACTCGAAATTTTTGGATAGGATTATTTTCTTAGTTTGTTAGCTCATAGCTCATCTTATCATCCTCAATCTGATGGGAAAACTGAGATAGTAAACAAATGATTGGAAGGATATATTCGTTGCTTTGTATCTGATAAATAGACACAATGGGTCAAATGGTTTCCTGTAGTTGAATGGTGGTATAACATTTCCTTCCATATTGCAAAAAAAATGAACCCATTTATGGGACATTATGGACATCATCCACCATCCATCACATCATATTTAAGAGAAAATTCTAAGGTTCAAGTAGTGGAATATCACATCGAGCATGAACAATAAGTTCTCCAACTCTTAAAGGATAACGTCACTTTGACGCATAATAAAATGAAACAACAGGCAGATCAACATCGCAATGAAAAAAGTTTTGATGTAGGTGATTGGGTATTCCTATGGCTACAACCATATAAAAAAATGTCACTCAGGAAAGATAAGAAGGATAATAAATTATCACCAAAGTATTATGGTCTATACAAGGTGTTGCAAACGATAGGTACTATGGCATACAAATTGGAGCTTCTTGCAGCTTCCCAAGTGCACCCAGTTTTCCATGTTTCATGCTTAAAGAAGGTTATAGGTGACAAGCTCCCAGTTCAAACAATATTGCCTGAACTTGATGAGGAAGGAAAAATCACATTGGAACTTGAAGTAGTCACAGAAACAAGAACTCGACAGCTACGAAATTGATCAATTTCAGAGTATCTCATCAAGTGGAAGAACTTACCCGTTGAAGATTCCACATGGGAGGATGAGAATTTTATAGAGAAGCATCTAGAACTACTCAAGCATTGAGGACACCACTTTTTTGAAGGAGAGGGGAATGTTAGGTCCTTATAATACTAGTGATTCCCCCATTACTATTGTCATTGTAGCCCTTATTGTTATTGTTGTGCCCCTATTGTCCCCATATTGTTGTTATTGTGCCCCATAGAAGCCCACTATTGTTATTTTTGTGCCCTTATCTTATTATTGTTATGTCCGCTTTGATTATTTTGTGAACCCTTATAATCCTATATACAGAAAGGAGGTTTTCTCATTTGTATCATCCAAGAATTATTCATTTGTGTATTGTAAAGGAGGTTTCCCCCTCAAAGAGGCTGATTTCTAAGTCATTTATCTATATTTTTGTGAGCTGGTTTCATAACATACACAACTAGCATTTCCAGTCATGAAATTTCTACAAGTATCATATGAGGAAGTTGATGATTTTTCAAGGAGGATTAATCAGATCATTGAGTTAAATCAAGATAGAGATGAAGTTCAATTCAAAATTCGACAATATCAAAATAAGATGAAAAGTTTATTTGACAGAAAGGCTAGAGAAATAGACTTCAGACAAGGTCATCTAGTTTTAAGATGGGATACCAGAAGAGAAGACAGAGGCAAGCATGGTAAATTTGAAAACTTGTGGTTGGGATCATTCAACATTGTAGAAGTAAGAGATAATAACACTTTTATTTTGCAGAACCTAGAAGGACAATACTCTTCATTGCTAGTCAATGGGAAACACTGTAAAAATTACATTCAATATTAAAGATGCTTGCAACCATGGTTCATTGTAAATTTCCGGTTTTCTTTAAATTTCACTATCAGAGTGTGATTTTTACAACAAGGACTCCATATCCCTAGGAGAAGGCACATGGATCTACAAGTTCTCTGCATCCCGCAGGGGGAAGCAGTCCCCAGATAGAACCAATGTTGTAACTTATTTTATCATGTCATATTTTCAATTTTATTTTTATATTGAAAAAATAGAAAAATATAAAAAAATATAAAATAAAATGTTAAAAAGAAAAGAAATGTAAAAGAAAAAGAAATAAGAAAAATAAGAAAAATGAAAAAATAGAAAAAATAATTGGGATTTAATATATATATATATATATATATATATATATATATATATATATATATATATATATATATATATATATATATATATATATATATATATATATATATATATAGATATGAAAATTGAAAAAATATAAAAATTCACAAAGTATTTGAATTGCTCATTTAAATGTCGTCATAAGTCTGATTCATTAAGTTAATCCTTTAGTTTAGATTAATGAAGGATTAATTAATTATGTTTATTACAATAAATCGTTGATTGATATGATGGATTTGACATTTTGTCCTTATTTGTAATAACCACGTAATTTTTCATGGTCAAGATCATCCCCGCTTTGATCAACGGCGGGGGATGCATTTTGGACCCCCCCCCCAACACTTTCGATGTTTAATCGGGGAATGGGGGGATCTGAAAAGAGGTCTAAATAAATACCATCAGGGGGTATGTGTCTGAATCAGAACATCAAACCCCCCATCCCCCCTCCGTCTGAAACTACTTATTGCCTCCCCCCCTAAAAACCATCTTTCTACCACTCCATTCCCAACATCACTTCTGCACACATTTCCACATGTCCCTCACTCATTCACCCACCTACAATACCATTATCCCTTCATCCAATGACCAATTAACCATTGTATTCTCCCCGCCAATGTCGAATTGCATTAATTAGATGTGCTAAAATGATAATCTTCCCAAATAAGCTATAAATCATACCATCGTTATTTGAATTCTTTTCCTATCATCCTTTTGCAGCAACGTAGCTAATCTGATTTTCATCAATATCTAGTCAGTTGCCATATTAGCAAATGATGAATTTCCTGGTAATTCAGTACACCCATCCTCAATTCAATATGTCTTCTTCAAAGGGAAAGTCTAAAATAGTAATTGAGAGTCCAGTATTTCCCCTCTCATGAATTTAGACGATCTTCCTTTACTATACAAGGACAAAAAATTCTATGAAACCCAATGCGAGTTCAATCTCTATGATCTCCATAATTGGGTGAAGAAAAAATATCTTGATTTCAGTGATGAATTAAGTATGTGGGACTCCTTGCCTCAATTCATTTTTTCTCAAACCCGTTTCTTTCCATAGTTTGTTACTTGGTGTAATTTTAGGTACCTCCCAAGTTAGAGGGATTTTATTGCCCAAAATAATGAAGTTTTGTTCACTGTCACCCCTGAGTCGGTTTCCCAAATCCTTTAGGTCAATCCTATAGTCCCCTTGCACCTATTTTCTGTAGATTCTCTTATGGAGATCTATCAAAAACTCAAATTCCCTCAGAGAGTTAAAATCTTTGAAACCTTTTTACCTGAAAATTATGAATTACTAAAAACAAATCCACCTTACTCCTCTTCCATATTTCTAGAGATGTCTGGGAAGGTTATCTCCATGGTTTCATGTCTGTTAGGCTATCCAAGTGACCAGTGGGTCGATGAAGTAATTTTAGGGCTTTTATCAGTATTTTTAGCAAGAAAAAACCATCTTATATTTTCAATTACAATGGGCTTCTAGTATAATGTATTCATGATCAATTTCTCAATTTTTCTACTAAAAATACCTTCAAGCATCATGTTATGAAACAATCTCACAAAATTATAGAAAAGATAGATCAACGACTTCAAAATCGGCCTCTTCGAGAGGACAACCTCCTTTATATTATACAAATGAAAAATTCTTAGATGATACAAATGACAATACCTCCTTTCTATATATAGGAGTCTAAGGGGTCATAATATAATCAGAGCCGACATAACAATAATAATGTAAGGGCACAACAATGACAATAATGGGCTTCTATGGGGCACAACAATATAATAAGGGGGTTGCACTAATAACAATAAGTGGTTACACTAGTAGTATAGGGACCTAACATGCCCATATCCTTCAAAAAGTGTTCTCCTCAACGCTTAAGTAGTTATGGATGCTTATGTATAAAATTCTCCTCCTCCCATGTGGAATATTCAATGGGTACTAAGTTCTTCCACTTGATGAGATACTCTGAAACTGACTGATTTCGTAGCTGTCAAGTTCTTGTTTCCATGATTTCTTCAAGTTCCAATATGATTTTTCCTTCCTCGTCAAGTTTCCACAATATTGTTTAAACTGGGAGCTTGTCACCTATAATCTTCTTTAAGCATGAAACAAGGAAAACTGGGGGCAGTCAAGAAGATGCAGGAAGCTCCAATTTGTATGTCATAGTACCAATCTTTTGTAGCACTTTGTAAGGACCATACTACTTTGGTGATAATTTATTATCCTTCGTAGCTTGCTTGAGGGAAATTTGTTTGTATGGTTGTATTCATAAAAATACCCAGTTTCCTATATCAAAACTTCTTTCGTTGCGATGTTGATCTTCTTGTTGTTTCATTCGATTCTGCATGAAAGTGAGGTTATCCTTTTTCTTCTTCATATTTCCTTCTAACTTGAGAGTTTTAGGAGTGGTAATTCTTGCTAATGCATTACAAGATATGGTCGGATTCATTTGTTCTTTCTCCAAGGTTGGTTCCTAGTGTATATCCTCTTCTTTTGACATTGCTTCATCCTTTTCTTCCACCTCTTCGTAACCAATGTAAAATAATTTCTTCTCATCACACTTATGACCTTTAGTGTATTTTATATTACAACTATATAAGAAAGGCCATTTTGTCCTTTTTCTTCCACTTATTGTGGTGTCAACCTTGTAGGTTGTGGAGGATAGGAGCAACAACACTTCCATATTTATAATTGTGAGCGGTAGGATTTCTTGTTGCCATAATTTTGCTTTAAATTTATTTTTCCATTCTGAATGCCTTCTTTAATGAATCAGGTTCCCAAAGACAAACCTTATATTTATAATATTTCAGTATAACACTTCCATATTTATAATTGTGAGTGTTAGGATTTCTTGTTGCCATAATTTTGCTTTCAATTTCTTTTTCCATTCTGAATGCCTTCTGTAATGAATCAGGTTCCCAAAGACAAACCTCATGTTTAATGTTATCCTTTAAAGTCCCTATGAAGACATCAATCCTCTACTTCTCTAGAATATCATTTACCCTTATATTCAATTTTTGGAAGTCCTCAATGTGCTCTGCCATTGAACCCTTTTGTTTGAGATTTATCAATTGGCTAAAGAAGGTGTTTCTCTTTGTATCCTCATAATGTGCTATCATTTCCTCCATGAAAATTGACCAAGTGACAAGTGGTTTACGAGAACAAAGCCCTTTATACCATAAAAATTGATTTGGTTCTAAATATAAAGATGCAATACGTACCTTTTGTAATAGTTGCACATCATGTAGATGAAAATATTTCTCCATCTGTAGTATTCATGTTATGGGATCTTTCCATCAAAATTTCTCATATTGATCTTTGGAATATGGTGGGTCTTCAATCCAATGTTAGATTCTATGAAATCTTGATTAACATTTTTTTTTTCATCATGAGTTTCCTCTACTACCTTTTCATCAATAGGAGGACTTTCTTGTAGCAACCTTGTCCCACCTTCCTTCAAACCTTCGATATCTTTCTTCAAATATGCTTCCATACCATCGATATTATATTCCATGGCACATATAAAACTATTTATCTTGGATTCAATCACATTCTTCAAATCATCCATCCAATTTTTCTTACTTGCTGTTTCTATTTTCTTGATTTGAGTCATTATTTTTCTTCCGTTTAGGAGCTCGATATTTAAACAATTGTAACTTTGTAATTTCAGATCTTCATGTTTTGAAATTTTAGTCTATGCTAACCCTCTGAGTCCTCTTTCGAACCCCACTAGTCTAATCAATATTGGATTCTTCAATAAAGAGTTATGCCAAATCTCCTATGATGACCTTATTATAGACTGGTTCGGTAGAATGAACTTGTACGACCTGCCACATGTCACTTTCTCGACCTTCAGACCTAAAAAGAAATCTCAGAAAACTATAGACCATCCTATTTCTATAAATTCTTACGAAATTTCAATATGAAACTCAGAGAGAAAGTTACGATGATTTTCCCAAGCTCACATGTTTGGGATGTAATTCGGGAGCATGCAAAAACCCTAAATATCTTGAACCATATCTCCGAACATATAACGAAACAAGATCTAAAATTTAGGCTACAGTTTAATTAATATTTCAGCTCAAATAGGTTTTAATTTCAGTGTCTAAACATTTGTAGAAAAAACGTATACAGAAAATGCCACGTTGACCTATTTGAGATGGAATTTTGGAGCTTGCAAAACCCTAACTTCCTCAGATTATATCTCCAAAAGTATAGTGAGACAAGATCTGAAATTCGAACCCGAGGATCATCTAGATTTCAACTCAAATGGGTTTCTTTTTTAGCTTCTGAAACATCTCAGAAACAAAGTTATAGCGAACATTCCATGATGACCTGTTTGGAGTAGTGAAACCCTAGAATCCAAGGCTCTGATACCAAATATTATGAAACGAGCTCACAAAAAGATAGAAAATATAGATCAACACTGATGTGTTAGTTCCCTATACTACTAGTGTGTCCTTATATATTTTCTCATGTTCTTCGAAGAAGATAATTTTAAGTTTCCATTACAGAGATTAGATGCACAAGGAAACCCCCAGCCTATAGTTCATTGTACTTCCTTGGCAAGGAAGAATACAAAAGAGTTAGTTATCTCAAACTATGTAAATCAGTTTCTGCACATGGTCCTATGTATTTTGATTAGTGATGTAATTATGAGGATTTCACCTGAAATTAAAAGAATTCTCCACCTCAGCAAGAAAGCAAAAACCAGAGACTAGTATATTTACCATAATTACACAGAGATCAAAGTTTATTGATGTGATTTACCTCCTTACAAGTTGCCTAACTTTGTACCAGTCAGGTTTTTTCACTAGAATATATAAGACAAATGATGAATATGGATGACCTACACTTTATTTCTAGTAAGAAGAAGTTTCAGTTCAAACTAAAAGCACAGATAGGACCATTCATTGTCAATACTAGAGCAATGACGAAGGAGGTGGATTCTATGTTAAAGGAAATGAAATTCAAATTGAGTTTCACCTGGTCTTATGACCCCTTGTGCATTATTTCTAAATTAAGCGTTGAACAAAAGAAAACTCCTTATGCACATACACTAAGGCTAGAAATAAAACAATATATAAATCAAGAGGACTGGCAGGACATTACACTATAAGAGGAAGAGGAACAAGTTGTTCAACAAATTCACAAAATCCAGTTACACAGGAGAAAAAAAAAATGCCAAGAGAAATTTTATCTCCTTTAGTTTCAGAAATTCAAGCGACATACTTTCAGGTGTTTAAAAGAAAGAAAAACATACCCTGGGAGACCCTTTTCAACTAACAATTTCACAAGAGCAACAAATAATGGTACTAATAGGTTTACATACTGCAACATTTCCAAGGATTGAGGAGATATCCCCAGATTCTCCTATGTCATCAGTTTCCCAAGGTACAGAGCAACAAAATATTTTTGCCAGGTATAAATAAATCAAAAGAAAGAATGAGGCACTCAAAGCCACTACATACTCTGAGTTTTGGAAACAAACCTCATCCACTCAACACAGGCTTCTTTTTTCACTGTAAACAAAGAAGGGAAAATTTCAGCTTGCATTCTTGGAAACCAAAGTTCTAGTTCCTAAAATTGTTGATGATTACAAGACATCTATTTTTTCCTTTGACACTAAACAAATCCATGCAATTGACCAAATTGATTTGCACAAACAAGCAGGTGAAATGATTTATTCCACTTTAACCAGTTCAGCCATGGCAGCATCAAAACTACAGGCCTCACTGAACAATATTCATTCACAGTTAAAGATGGAGAAGATGTCTTCTCTGGCCAAAGATACCAGGATAAAATCATTGGAGGATATTGTAGTAAAATTAGGATATAATCCTGGTGATGTCAAAGCAGCAGAGGAAATGATAAAAAGTAAGAACGCTGATATCCAAGCACTAAGGAAGCAGTTGAATCTTCCAAATACAGAACACCCACAGGTCAAAGAAGTTGGACAGTTGGAGATCGATAAAGAAAACATGTTCAAATGGTAATTGAACAAAACCTCCAAATATAGAAAATGGAAGCTGAAATGGAAACATTATTAAAATAAAAATAACAACAACTCATTGTTTCAGCAGTTATCCCCATAGCAACAACTTTTATTGCGGGTACTTCAATAGTAGGAACATCCATAACAAAAACTATTCCAGCAAACACACACTCAGGTGATATGGAAGCATATTTATATAAAGCCATGGGAGACTTGACACCCAAAGGTCAAGAATTTGGAAAACTCAATTTACAATTGCAGAAACTATAGGAACAAAAATTGAAGACTCATAATGCATATGTAGTTGAAATAAAGAAAAAATTTAAGTTAACAAAACAAATAGCTACATGTGAAAGTGAATCAGTAATGGATCTCAGAGCATTTCTCAAGCAAAGGGAAGCATATGGTTAGATATAAATGAATCTATGATTTAATTGCGGCCATATATAGAGATAATTTTTGAACAGGAAGAATTGTTGCAAAAGTCAAAGGAAGTAGTGGTAGAGGTGAAGAGAGACCTGGTTCACAAACGAGGAGATGATACCAAATTAATCAGAATTATGAACTCTAAAACAAAGGAAGAGCTTGAATAATGTGGAATTGAAGACAAAACAAAAATTGTCCTTGAAGTCAGAAGAGTGTTGAGCAAAAGAAACTCAATTCTTCAGTTAGAAAAGTGTCATAATATGGAAGTTCGTATTAAGAAGTTACATAGAAAATTTAACATTTTACACCAAAAGGGACTTCCAGGTCTGCAAGGCATTGGTGATAAGTTAATTCCTTTTGAATATTATTAGCATAGACTACATCACATAGTAGTGGATAAGGCAAAATTTGCAAAAATTAAAGGGACCATTAATGGTAAAGATTTCGTCGAGAGTTAGAGTTATGATTTACTAATTTAACACAAGGTAAAACATTTATTCATAACTAAAGCAACTTTTGAGAAGTATACTGAAGTTGATGAAGCAAATAGAAATCTAATAAAGTTTTCCATTCTTAATGAGGAAAGATGGGACAAACTATGTGAGCTACTCAACTGACAGGGTAGTAGATGTTTCAGAAACAAAAGACAAAATTCCAGGAATTTAAAACATAATAACAAGTTTTCGTCTTCGGTCATCAACATTTTTCCTTGAATTCTATGTAAGATGTCAAATTAGTTTAGATTTCCTATTTTCTAGTTCTATTTTTGTAAAAAATCCAAATCAGTTGGATTAGATATTTTATAATAAATTTTTTCATTAAGTCTAGATATTTTTAGAAGAAACTCTATAAATATATTGTAATTCAAACTAGGAAGGGTTGAACCCTTGTAATAAGCTATTGAGAACGATTGTAATTTTCTGAGCTATTTCTGAAATTAATAGAAGGATTATCGACTCATTTTGAAGTAGATTGTGTTCTCCTATGAGTTTCTTATTATGTTTCCATCTTTATTTGTTTCTACACATGCTTAAAGTTGATAGGAAATCTGGGTAAGATAAGATTGAATATCAATCTTTCTAAAATCCCCTGCAAAGTTATAATCAATTACAGAGATTAATTAACTCAAACTATTTGTTTAAGTTGATTCCTCTACATAATTTAATTGTTGCTTCCTATTATCTTTAGATATGTTTTGTTTGGCTATAAAAAGTTTTTACATGCATCATCTATATATGACAAGTTAAATATTCTATTTGAATGTTTAAGGAATCATATATATCATCTTAAATTCTACCTTTCATAAATAATTTAAAGCTTAATTCTGTTAAAGGTGAAGAGTGAACCCTTTTAGTATAAAAGAGATATTTAGCATCTAAATTTGTTTAATAGTTTAAAACATTGGTCATCCAAACCCCAAATTAAAAAAAACATTTTAGATGTTTTGACACAATTCTTTAGCCTAGAATTGTCTACAAAGGACAACATCATATTGGCGTTGTTGTCGGGGAACGCAAAGGTGAATTTTTTTTTTCCAAGGACAATGATAAAGCTTTCTTCTTAAAGGTGAATAAGAAGTTAGTTGGATAAAATCATTCACCTGGTGACTCCATTAGGTAAAATTGGCTTCATGGAAGCATACTAGGTCTCATTCTAACTCTGACCTCCAATATCCATTTTAAGATCCTACAAGGTTAGTGAGAAATGCCTCTGCCCAACATAGATTAGAATCATCTTATTTTATTCCTACATCTTTTCCACCTGAAACTATATCACAACCTAATCCTTTTCAACCTATTCTAATTCCTACATAATTATAAGATCTACCACCAATGTGTTAGAACTATTATCTAAAGGAGGTGACCTTCAATCAACTCTATTGGTTCATCAATTTGAATCAATTCACCTTCCCATTTCTACTTCATAGATACCTGATTCAAAATCTCAATTAGGGCGTCAATTACCTAATTTCAAACCAACTGATTTTATTTCTTCTGTGATACATACCTACCCACCTAATTCTATCAAACCTGAGGAAGGTTTTACTATTTATATCAATCCTTTCACTTTTGAGGAAGAAGATAAATCTATTCTAGAAGTTCAAAAATTAGTTATCCCTTTCCAACTTATTCAACCCCCTTCTACCTCCTATCATACCTCTTCATCTCAAGTAATATCTTCCTGACATCCTTCTTCATCTTCATCTTCTTCTTCTTCTTCTTCATCTTCACCTACATCACCACATTCAATGGTTGGCTTAAGGCCGATCATAGCAGCTCGTTATGCAACATTAATCCTTCCTCCTGTAGCTCAAGTCCATCCTTTTCCAGATGGATATCTGAAACATTTACCGAGAGGGCCAAGTTATGAATAGTGAGGCAATGAGTGTGTATTCATTTCTTTGTTACACAACTTCATGAAGGAATACTTTTAATATGCTTATGCTAAAGTGATACAAGCTAGTAAAATACAACATATGAATCACTATGCATATTTTCTCCCTCAAGATGCATTCATCACCAATACGTATTATGATCAATTCCCCATAAAATCTAAGAATTTTATACCTTGGGGTCATGTTGACTAGTTTAAAACCCCAGCTATCACTTTGGATGTCTACAAGGAAGTAACATGACTAACATTCCCCCCACTGTTAAAGTGGATATTTTTATGAAGCCTAACATTATCGAACACATTCTCTTTTATGCATTATATTCCCCAAAGCTTATGGCTGATAAAGCCTTGTTCTAATATTTTTGAGATGTATTCATTTTATTTAGAAATTCCTAGATTTGAGCCTATCATTGTAGAATACCATATTGATACATGTCCTAATACATCACCAGTATGGTAGAAATGAAGGCTTACTTATATTAGTAAGACTCTATGCATTGAATCCTACATTAACAAACCATTTCAACATGTTTTGAATTGTTGGATCACATACACCATTTTGATATCTAATATGGTCCCCATCAACAAGAAGCGAGGCATTGTTAATGCCTCCATTGATTTCCATAATCATAATAAGACATTGTGCATTAAATCCTACATTAACAAATCTTTTCAACATATTTTCAGTTACTGGATATCTTACACCACTTTTATATCTAATTTGATGTCGATCAATAAGAAGTAATGCATTGTTCATGTCTCTATTGATTTCCATGATCATAATGGGGCCTGTGGCAAACATAATTACCCTACTCCATTAATTGACAAATTTATTAATGGTTGTGTGGGGCATGGAGTTTTATTATTTATTGATGGATTCTATGGCTATAATTAGATTTGAATTCATCCCAAAGACTAGTACATGACCGCTTTTACCTCTCCTTGGTGAACAATCAACTATAATGCCAAGTCCTTCCATTGAAAAATCACAATTCCACTTTCTAGTGGGTTGTGCAATAGTGTTTAAATGACTTGGCTAGCATCATGCCTTCTGATATCAATGACCTAATGGCTCATTGAAAGAAATGTTCATAGCACCTAGAAGATATTTAAAATGTTTTTGTTAGTGTCAGAAGTATCATATTTAATTGAACTCGCTTAACTGTATATTTTGCATTATTGTTGGTCATTTTTTGGGGTTCATTTACTCTTCGATCTTGCTACCAAGGCCCTATACCTAGACAACTATTTCAACGAATAGAAATAGTCATTTTGTTGTAAAACGTAGGATTTGTAACATAGATATAAATTTTCATTATTTGTAAACTTAAAAATATCATAAATTTTATATTTTCATTATTACAAATAATAAGCATAATTATTGCACTATGGAAGAGATGATGTAATGCCTTGTTATGTTATATTATCCAACAATTTTGATTTAGTAAAATTACATAAAAATAAAAAATAAAATAAATTAAAAATAAATAAAATAATTTGTTTCAAATAAATAAATAAATAGAACATATATACATATATATGAAACCAATGTAAATCCATCTTAACTTTGATCTATCAAGCATAGAGAGGGATCACATCTTTTGAGGTGGAAAGTTTTCCTCAAGTTTTGCACCTTGAGAGATTTGATCTCTGTATATCCATAATTAAGATGGATCTATTCTTGTCCATTTCATTTTCACATTTTTATTTTAATGTATTAGTTATTACTTACCAATATAAAATTAATCTTAAATGAGATAAATCTATTTGGAAAGTATTCCAAATATTAGGGTGTGGTATCTTGAGCTTTATGTATGGAGTTGATGGCTAGGTGTTATAGATAGCAAGTGACTCTTCATGTGATCATGGTAGTGATGACATGAATGTCATAGAGATGGATGTCTACCAAATTATGGACCACCTTCATGATTGCTAAGTATTTTGTCATGAGTTAGTGTTTCACATTTGGCCCAGTGTTATGTTTTGGGTTTTTTTTTTTGGAACTTTTTAACTTAGACATCTCTTCCCTATCAAATTAAAGTTAATCCAAATGTAGTGCGCAAGTGGAAGAAAGAATATATGGCAATAAGTCATTGTTCAATCTGAGATTACACTTACCATCTTAGTTGTGCATTATTTCCTTTTTAACGCTGGCTCGTTGAAACAATAAGTATAAGCGATTTTCACATGGCACTAAATGTTGATATTTAACTAATATTTTGTTTTAAATTGATGTCATAATTTGAGAAGGCCACTTCTTTTGGCTAAAAAGGAAAATAAGAGTAATCTTTGACTTTCTTTTATTGTGATGTAGTTTGCTTATCAATTCAATTCATATTTTTCTGTTCTTTGGGGCAGGGGAAAAAGAAGGAAACCAGAGTAATGAGACGTGGCAAGCATCAATCTTTGACTTTCGTTTAGAGAGATGTAATGTGTTCATCAATTCATATTTTAAAATTTAGAGCGAGTCTCAGGCATGCTTACAACGACATTGAAATTTTTGGCGGAGTCTCAAGTATTACATCTCGAGCGTGGGAAACACGTTGTGAAAGCCACCAGAATTTAAAAAAGAAGGCCCATTTGGTGTCAGCATGCTCATTCAAATGTATAAATACACCCTGCAGCTTGGAACCTGAACATGCATCCATCGGATATTCAAGGAGATTTAAGAGTAGCCAAAAGACTTGATCACCATGGAACACTAGAACTTGAGAAGAACAACTCTCGTTCTTCTTCTCGTTGTTTTCTTCATTGTTCATGCATTCATGCTTTCCCTGGTGGCCACCTCTTCAAACAACTTTGAGGGAGACTTAAACTTCTACTACAAATACAAGTCATCTCCCGACAAAGAGAGGGGAAGGCACCACTACAGGTCTCCATCTCCTCCAATTCTCTATTATTACAAGTCTCCCCCACCACCATCCCCATCTCCTCCTCCTCCCCATTACTATAAGTCTCCCCCACCACCATCCCCATCTCCTCCTCCTCCCAATTACTACAAGTCTCCACCACGACCCTCCCCATCTCCTCCTCCTCCTCCTCCCTATTACTACAAGTTTCCACCACCATCCTCCCCATCTCCTCCTCCTCCCTATTATTACAAGTCCCCTCCACCACCGTCCCCTTTTCCTCCTCCTCCCTATTACTACAAATCTCCTCCTCCACCCTCCCCATCTCCTTCTCCTCCTCCCTATTATTACAAATCTCCACCTCCTCCCTCCCTGTCTCCTCCTCCTCCCTATTATTACAAGTCTCCCCCACCACCATCCCCATCTCCTCCTCTTCCTCCCTATTACTACAAGTCTCCCCCACCACCATCCCCATCTCCTCCTTCTCCCTATTACAACAGGTCTCCACCACCACCCTCCCCATCTCCTCCTCCTCCCTATTACTACAAGTCTCCCCCTCCACCGTCCCCATCTCCTCCTTCTCCCTATTACTACAAGTCTCCACCACCACCCTCCCCATCTCCTCCTCCTCCCTATTATTACAAGTCTCCCCCTCCATCATCCCCATCTCCTCCTCCTCCCTATTACTACAAGTCTCCACCACCACCCTCCCCATCTCCTCCTCCTCCCTATTACTACAAGTCTCCTCCTCCACCATCCCCATCTCCTCCTCCTCCCTATTACTACAAGTCTCCACCATCACCATCCCCATCTCCTCCTCCTTATTACTACAAGTCTCCACCACCACCATCCCCATCTCCTCCTCCTCCCTATTATTACAAGTCCCCTCCACCACCGTCCCGTTTTCCTCCTCCTCCCTATTACTACAAATCTCCTCACCCACCATCCCCATCTCCTCCTCCTCCTCCCTATTATTACAAGTCTCCACCTCCTCCCTCCCTGTCTCGTCCTCCTCCTTATTATTACAAGTCTCCCCCACCGCCATCCCCATCTCCTCCTCCTCCTCCCTATTTCTACAGGTCTCCCCCACCGCCATCCCCATCTCCTCCTCCTCCCTATTACTACACGTCCCCTCCTCCACCCTCTTCATCTCCTCCTCCTCTCTACTACTACAAGTCTCCTCCACCACCGTCTCCATCTCTTAACTGGCTCAAAAAATACCTATATAAATCACCACCTCCTCCACCATATCGCTATGTGTCCCCGCCTCCTCCTCCCCCATATTACTACAAGTCCCCTCTAAACTTGCTTAACAAATACTTATACAACTCCCCTCCTCCCCCCTATTACTACAACTCACCGCCGCTGCCAACACCAATATATTAATGAGAACGTGAAGGTACTTTTGTTATTGTTGCAAATTTCTTGGGTGTAGCCAGCAAGCTATTTAGAGTAGCGGGTTTAAACTGTGTTACCATAGATTATAATAGAATTTCAAATACTAGCAAGTTTCAGTTGTCTTACTATAGATTATAGTAGAAGTTCTCAGTATTTAATTCTGTGATTGGTTTCTACAACTCTTCATAAATTTGGTTGCTTTGGTTTCAAGCAACTCATAATTTAATTTATGGCGATCATGTGCTCTTCTACTTTTGGTTTTGCAGAGTGAGTGGAGCTCCTTATCCTTCTCCATAACGTGAGGATGTAATATGAAAATGTTGCATAAATTCAGAAATAAAAGCAATGCGAGTGCCCTAAATTGATTGTCGGAGGTGAGACGAGATAGAGATGGATTGATCGCATTCGATCGATTCTTCAATTTTTAAATTCAGTTTGTTAATTCAGTATGTTTCGTTAATTGAGTATGGATGGAAATAAAGTAGTTACCATCTTATACAGTATGACCATCATTGTTTCAATAAATATTTCATTGCATTCATTGTAATAATTCACACTCTCGTCAAGTTGGCATTTATCTCGCAATCACCATTCTAAAAACGCGTTGCTTCCTATATTTCTTTGTAATTGATTAATACAGACATCAGAAATCAAACCGCATAAGAAATGTAATGACAAACAAAAACAATCTATCATTTGAAAATAATTTAACATCAATATTTCTAAATAATGTTGGTAGCTTCACAAACATGTGAAAATCAAATTTGGTAAAGGTAAATAATATTTCTTTACGTTGTTGAGATTTTCTGTTTTATTAAATTTGGGAAAATCTCATGTATGTGACAACAATAGGATTAGTTGCTATATTAGCTCCAGTATTTTTTGAGGAGGAGTTAATGCATCCTATATTTGTTGTGAGGGAATTTATGATTCAATTTTATGCTCCAGCTATATAGAAATGTAATCTCGTAGAGGATTGTAAGTGTGTGTAGAGAAAGTAGAGAAAATAGGGGAGAGCTGAGAGTATGTGTGAATTATTAGATTTGTTGTAATCTCCTTTGAATAATAAGTTTGCTGATGCCTCTGTTCTGGTGGACGTAGCCCAGATTGGTTGGGTGAACCACGTTAAATCTCTGTGTTATGGTTTTGTGTGGTTTTTTGTATGTGTTGTGTATGTTTATATTTATTTCAGCTGCGCTTTGTTTAGTCTAACAAGTGGTATCAGAGCGGCGCAGCGGAGCGTGGAGGGCCCATAACCTACAAGTCTCTGGTTGTGGAGCTGGTGCGTGTGACAGATCAGCTGAAGGTGGAGTTTCGTCGATCGGCAGAGACAGTCGCGCCAATTTCTGGCAGTGAATGGGTTGGTGCATTTTATTTTGGAACAGACGCGCCAATTAGCGCGGATCCGAGTCTGATACTCGTGCCATAGCTCCAATATTCCGACTGGCATGGAATCGACGGGATTAAGCGTGCCAATTTTGTGACACTTACAGGGATTTTTCTCTAGCGCGGAGCATCTGCTGTCAAAGGAGCGCCAGGCAGTGGATTGTGTTTTAGGCATGGTTTTTTCACTGTCAAGGAGCGCCCGGTAGTTTTTCTGTTTGGTAAACCTGCAATTTTTTGTTTTTCTTTTCCAATTGCGTTTACACGGTACCATAAACGCTTTTTTATTTGGAATTGGAGATTTTTTGATTCAACATGGCAAAAACTCAAAGCGCTCGTTTTGATATCTAGAAGTTCAATGGCAAAAATAAATTCGATATCTCGAAAGTGAAGATGCACGATCTGCTTGTGCAACAAGGCGTGGTGAAGACGTTGTTGGGAAGATCCAAACAACCTTACCCCATGACAGATGATGAATGGAATGAATTGGATGGAAGAGCTCTGAGCGGTATTCGATTGTGTTTGGTGGATGATGTTTTGTTTAACATCTTGTTAGAGAAAACTGCTGCTGGTTTGTGGACAAAGCTGGAGAAGCTGTACATGACAAAATCCTTGACCAATAGGATTCTTCTGAAGCGACAATTGTACAATCTGTGTATGAAGGAAGGCACATCTATTACTGATCATTTGAATGTCTTTAATACTCTCATGGTGCAATTAGAAAGTATAGAAGTAAAATTTGAATCAGAAGATAAAGATATAACTTTATTTTGCTCGTTGCCCGAGTCATGGGATCATTTTGTTACTTCTATCAGTCTAAGTATATCAGAAACCCTTGAATTTGATGATATTGTTGGAGCTTTTTTGTCCGAAGAGACAAGGAAGAGGTCAAATGCCGACACCTCTACATCAGAAGCAATAATGGCTAGAGGTCATTCGAGAGAAAGACGCTATGGTAAGCACAGCGACTCATGATCAAAATCGAAAGGGAAGAAGAGTAAGGTAAAGTGTTGGTTTTGTGGCAAATCAGGACATTTGAAGAAGGACTGTTGGAAGAGACAGCAAGCATCCAAAGAAGACTCTTCGATAGCGAAGAAAGAATCAAACACGAAAGATACAGGTTTGGCATCTGGTTCAGGTATGAGTGATGAAGTGTTATCAGTTAATTTGTCAAATCATGATCAACATTGGCTGTTAGATTCTGGTGCATCAAACCACATGTGTATTCATAGAGAATGGTTTAAGACGTATAGATCAATTAATGATGGAGTCGTGTACATGGGTAATGATGTCACATGTAATATTGTGGGAATAAGGAGTATACAGCTAAAAATGTTTGATGGGACAACCAAAATGTTAACTGATGTAAGACATGTACCAGATTTAAGGAAAAATCTAATTTCACTAGGAGCACTTAACACAAATGGATATAAAACTATAATTCAAGGTTGAGTAATGAAAATTTACAAAGGTATTTTACTAGTAATGAAAGCTAAGAAGGTAGGAAATCTATTTCGGTTAGAAGGAAGAATAGGGTCAAATCATGTGCCTACGGTGTCTGAACATGACAGTAGTTCCATTCACTTATGGCATCAAAGGTTGGGCCATATGAGCGAAAGAGGGTTAAAAATTTTTGGCTAATCGCAAGTTACTTCCTAATATAAAGTCTGGAAAGTTAGATTTCTGTAAACATTATCTGTTTGGAAAACAAAGTAAGGAAAAGTTTAAAACAGGCAAACATACTAGTAAAGGAATACTTGATTATATCCATTCAGATGTTTGGGGTCCAGCCCCTACAACTTCATATGGTGGCTCCTCATATTTTGTATCATTTATTGATGATTTTTCTAGGAAAGTGTGGGTCTACATGTTGAAAAGGAAGTCTGATGTTTTTACAATTTTCAAACAGTTTAGAGCATTGGTAGAAAGCATCACTGGTAGAACTATAAAATGTTTAAGAACTGACTGTGGTGGTGAGTTTACTTCCAAGGAGTTTGAAAACTATTGCAAGGATGCAGGGATTGAGAGACATAAGACCACTGTTTATACTCCTCCGCAAAATGGAGTTGCTGAACGCATGAATAGGACTCTTTTAGAGAGAGCAAGGAGTATGCTGAGCAATGCCGGTTTGCAAAAGGAATTGTGGACAGAAGCGATGG
The DNA here is from genome assembly GCA_031772625.1 of Pinus tabuliformis. Lineage (NCBI taxonomy): Eukaryota > Viridiplantae > Streptophyta > Pinopsida > Pinales > Pinaceae > Pinus > Pinus tabuliformis. Next base: position 337,832,528 of record CM062805.1, read on the forward strand.
CTACAGCTTGTTATGTGATAAATCGATCACCATCCATGGTGATAGGTTGCAAGATTCCTCAAGAGGTATGGAAAGGTCACCCTTGTGATTATTCTAAACTTAGAGTGTTTGGTTGTGATGCATATGCTCTAGTGCCTAAACATCAGCGAACTAAATTAGATCCAAAGTAAAAAATGTATATCTTTGTTGGATATGGTGATGGAACAAAGGGATATAGATTGTGGGATCCTACTACCCGCAAGATCATCATCAACAGAGATGTAAAGTTTAATGAATCCTCTCTTGTACAGTTAGATGTAGATAATAGATTGAAACAGGATGATGTATCTGATTTTCAGCACATTCAGTTTGAAAGCACTTCTAATGATAGTCATGATGACCATAGTTCAGATACTAGTCATGAACAGGTTTCAGAATCAGATCATGAACAGGGTTTAGATGTAGATCATGAACAGGTCTCAGATGCTGATCATGAAGAAGTTCCTACAGATGGTAGTTAGCCAATTGTGGAAGCACTAGAAACATCCTTAAGGAGGTCTACAAGAATCAAACGCCCTCCTAAAAGGTATGATGATTATGTTACTTCAGTTGCATTTACCGGTAATGACGATGAACCTCTGTGCTATCAGGAAGTTGTAGAAGGTTCGAAAAGTGACAAGTGGAAAGCAGCCATGAAGGACGAAATGATGGCCTTAGGTAAGAATGGCACATGGGATCTGGTTGAACTTCTGAAAGATAGGAAAACTGTGGGATGTAAATGGGTTTTCAAGTTGAAACGGAGTGTGAATGATACTGAGGACAGGTATAAAGCGAGGCTGGTCGCAAAAGGTTTTTCTCAGAAAGCTGGCATTGACTTTCATGAGATATTTTCACCAGTTGTTAAAATAGTTTCAATTAGAATTGTATTAGCATTAGTTGCTTTGCTTGATTTAGAATTGTAGCAACTAGATGTTAAGACTGCATTTTTACATGGAGACTTAGATGAGGAAATTTATATGGAACAACCGAAAGGGTTTGTTCAGCATCGCAATAAGAAATTTATCTGCAGGCTCAAGAAATCATTGTATGGCCTGAAGCAGTTGCCTCGGAAATGGTACAAGAAGTTTGATTCTTTCATGTTGAGTCAGAAATATATAAGAAGTGAATATGATCATTGTGTTTATTTTAAGCAATTAAATGATGGCATGTTCATTATCTTAGTGTTATATGTTGACGATATGCTTTTAGCAAGAAAAAGCATAGTGGAGATCAACAAGTTAAAGGCTCAGATGGCAAGGATGTTTGATATGAAAGATCTGGGAGCAGCAAGACAGATTTTGGGCATGGAGATTTTCAGAGACAGGAGCAATGGTAAGCTGTGGCTATCACAACAGAAGTATATTGAGAAAATACTCTTGAGGTTTGGTATGAACAATGTGAAGCCTGTGTCAGTCCCTTTAGCTTCCCATTTTAAGATTTCTTCCAGTTTATGTCCTAATATTGATGAAGAAAAGGAATATATGTCTCGAATTCTGTATGCCAATGTAGTAGGATGTTTGATGTATGCGATGGTTTGTACTCGACCAGATATTTCACATGCAGTTGGGGTTGTCAGCAGGTATATGGCAAATCCAGGTAAATAACACTGGTCAGCAGTGAAATGGGTGCTTCGGTATTTGAGAGGCACAAGTGATTATTGTATCACTTATAATAAAAGTAGTGAATTTGTTTGTGGATATGTTGATTCCGATTTTGTAGGTGATTTGGATAAGAGAAGGTCAACTTCAGGGTATGTCTTTACTCTTGCAGGTGGAGCTATTAGCTAGATGTCAAAGCTACAAAATATTGTTTCATTATCCACTACTGAAGCAGAATACATAGCTGCTTCACATGCTTGCAAAGAAGTGGTTTGGTTGAAAGGTTTGATTGGTGAGTTTGGGAGGTTACAGGACAACATCAAGTTATTTTGTGATAGTCAAAGTGCAATTCACTTGGCTAAGAATCCAGCCTATCATAGTAAATCAAAGCATGTACCAATCAAGTACCATTTTGTAAGACAGGTTATCACTGAAAGGGGTGTTTCTCTTGAAAAGATGCATACGAAGGAAAACTGTGCAGACATGTTCATGAAACCAGTTTTGTTAGAGAAGCTGAGTGGGTGTATGGCTTCTCTTGTCTTGCAGAAAAGATAAAATAATAAATGAACAAGGCATTAGGCTAATTGTTGTCAAGGTGGAGATTGTTGAGATTTTCTGTTTTATTAAATTTTGGAAAAATCTCATGTATGTGACAACAATAGGATTAGTTGTTATATTAGCTCCAATATTTTTTGAGGAGGAGTTAATGCATCCTATATTTGTTGTGAGGGAATTTATGATTCAGTTTTATGCTCCAGTTATATAGAAATGTAATCCCGTAGAGGATTGTAAGAGTGTGTGGAGAAAGTAAAGAAAATAGGGGAGAGCTGAGAGTATGTGTGAATTATTAGATTTGTTGTAATCTCCTTTGAATAATAAGTTTGTCGATGCCTCTGTTCTGGTGGAAGTAGCCCAGATTGGTTGGGTGAACCACGTTAAATCTCTGTGTTATGATTTTGTGTGGTTTTTTGTATGTGTTGTGTATGTTTATATTTATTTCAGTTGTGCTTTGTTTAGTCTAACATACGCTAACATTAACAATAACTATAAGGTGACATCATCATGATGTTGGCATTCCCAATCACACTTGAACACGTGGCAGTGGAAAATTCAAGAATTTTTTAAAGGTAAATAATATTTCTTCTTGTTTATTAAGTAAATTCACATAAACAACGATGTTGTAAAATGGTAGAATTTTACAAAATAGTATCTTAGTTCATGTTCATTAAGTCTTAAGTCATATCAACAATAGTTTTCTGAAATCATATAATTGAATATGTGTATATTTATATCAATTAAATTAAATGATTAGTAAAAGTTTATGACTATTTCATGATAATTTTAGTATTGTATTATTAATATTTAAATAAATGATAATAAATTAATTAAATTATAATTTTATTTTGAACAAGTACATCTATATAAATTAAATAGTTATTAAATGCATATAGATTTCAATCCATTAGAGACATCAAAACAAGTTTTATTTCATGATACATCACACATTGTTAACATTAAAAAATAAGGTAAATTATAACTTTATTTTAAATTCTTCTTATTATTAATTATAAAAAGGAATTAATATATAAGTTAAACATATATAGATTTAAAATAACATGGAACAAGATTCTCAACCATACAGATTTATCTCTAGTTTATCATGGAAATTCTTAATAAGTAAATAGGACTTGTTATAATACCCTGGCCCAATACCATAGCTCATCAACGCACATGCCCAAAAATCCATAACTCACTTCATATCACACTTGTTCATATAACATTATTTTTTAATTAATCAATTTAAATAAAAAAAGATACATGAATTCACCTAATAATTATTGATAATTAATTAAAAATCTTGAAGCCCTATTCCAAAATCGATATGCCTATAGGAATTATTATTATTATTATAAATAAATTAATATGCAAGTTAAAAAACATGTAACAAAATTCTTAACCATAGAATTCAACCATACTCTACTTTACTATAAAAATTCTTAACTTGTAAATGAAGTTTGTTACAATATCATAGCGGATAATATGACTTATTAATACCCCATACCCATAATACCATAATTCATATAACATTTCTTTTTGTTAATGGATTTTATTAAAAAAACATAACTATTTTTTAAAATAAAACTCAAATTTTAATTTATAATTATTATTAACAATAATTTAGAATGTTTTATACAAATAAAATTCTACTATCTATCTAATAATTATTAATAATAAATCTATCTAATAATTATTAATAATAAAATATAAAAATATAAAAATAGTAATTAATAATAAAATAAAAAATTTAAAAACCAGATCGTAAAATAAAAACACCTATCAACATAATCATAACCAACAAAACATTCTCCAAAAATTGATAAACTCACTTATATAGACACGACTTTGATAACGTGCATCAGCATCACGACAGGTTACATCCATGCACATATCAAACACTTTAAACTAGATTATAATCCATATTATTATCATTTTTAATTAGAAGTCAAATTCTGCTATCGATTCACAATTTCTATGTAGGTTGTTCCGAAAAAAAAAAAAAAAAAAACCTCGTTTTTCTATTTCACAATTCTATGTATGGTTTGTTTGTAAAAAAATTGTTTTTTTCCCAATTTTTTTTAATTTTATCAATGTAATTTTAATTTGTTTAACCATTAGGATTTTTTTTTATTATATTTTTCAAGTGTTTATGATCTTTTAAATTAATTTTTTTACGAAAAAATAAAAAAAAAATAATATCCCAAATATATATTTGTTAATATTTAATATTGTTAGTCCCTGCCTGGGACTCTTAGCAATCGATTGTGCGTTGACTGCCTATTAATCTCTTGTTTGACCAAAAAATATTGCTATACATCACAATTTTAACCAAAGTTTTCATATTAAAAAATAATATAAAATTTATTATGTAATTGCTGATTGGCCAACAAAGTTGAGGGTCTTATTGCGGGCTTCGCAGGTTTCAAGACGGGTAAAAGTAAGATATCCTAAGTTTTTGGTACCTCTTCTGCGTGTCTGTGTGGCAAACTTTTCTGATATCCAAAGTTTGCAGGTGCAAAAGATATTCAACTTTTCTGCTATCCAAGGTTTTCTCGTGCAAAAGATTTTTATATCCAAACTAAATATTCTGGTGCAAAAGATTTTTATATCTAAACTAAATATAATTTACTAAAGATTTTTATATCCAAACTACATATAATTCACTGACACAAACTTCAGAGAGAATTTACTGCCACATGGCTATCTGCATGCGGAAGCTCTAGTGGGCTTTCTGCATGCTGCAGCTCTGGTGCTATCTGTAGGCGAGCAAGTTGATTTCTCATTATGAGTCATTGTTCTCAGGTAGGCCGCACCCTTTTTTTGGAGCTGGTTTCTTTTATAAGCGAGGTCCTTCGATAATATGACATATAATCTCTAGGTTCTGGACCAGGGTTTCGACCATGAGGCCAAGACTCTGTTCTAAGTTTTCTCGCAATTGCTAGAGTTGGAATGTCAAAGGTTTCATTATCTGTTTTTAGTTCAGCGTCCTCCATGGCGGTTGCCAAAAAATATTCTAATAGTTTGTTACAGTTTGTTGTAAAATAGTTTGATGCGTGTCCAGTATTACAATTTGTTGTAAAATTGTTTGACGTGTTTCTGTGTTTAGCGTTGTATTTGTCTGGAAACGATGTGACTTTTGGTGTTGCATGTGGTGCGGCACCGGTTGGACGCGATATTGCTGAAAAGAGTGTTGCTGCCTAGATGGTGTGGGAGGCTGCTGGGTGTGGGGTGAGACGAGGAGCAATGTATAGCACCTGACATCCGGTCTAGGGTTCGACTCTTTCAGAGATCATTAATAATTATTGTTCTTTAGTGAAGTTTAAGTTACCTTTTCAGTCGTCTAAATTCTTTAAATGCAGTTTCTTCGGTGTCTTGCCAACCTGGAATATACTTATCGATACGCCATTTCTAAGATGTTTTCTGGAAACGTAAGCCGCGTCATGCCCGCAGCCCGACATGTGTATGTCAAAGAAGGCCAGCAATGCATAATAATTTTATTGTTTATTTTCTTAAGTTACGCAAATGTGCATCGCCCATTGCCATGTCACATGCCAGAGGAGAGAGTAGGCCAGTAAGTTTAAGAATCAATGTTGAATTTAATGTGTGAATCATTTAAATGGATTTGAAATTTTTTCCAGAAAATACAAAAGGAGTTAATAAATTAAATTTAATTTGTTTGAATTATTTAAATGGATTTGAATCTTTTTCAAGAAAATACAAAAGAAATTAATAAATTAAAGTTAATCTGTTTGAATTATTTAAATGCATGGTGGGAGTTGAAATTCAAAATGTATATTAGATATTAAAATTTTAATTGAAAATGTTTTTATTTATTTATTTTTAAATTAAAATTACATTGTATATTAACATTTCAAAAATGCTTTGAGTAGAATTACTTTTGCTTACTTGTATTATGCTCGTTTCTTTACCTGTATCATGTCACTCATACAAGTGTAGTATATAGGACTCATACAAGTGTAGTATATGCAGATGTCATAACATAGCTAGGACAATCTCTTTTTCCTAGGCCTAATTGAACTAAGGTGAACCTGGATTGTTCCTTCTCATGCCTAATAGAACTAGTAATCCCAAGTATAACATGGTCCCATGTAAGGCCATCCTGTCCTATCAACCCATCCCGGAAACTGAACTTGTAAATTCCTCTGACTAAACTTTGATGTCATGTGTATTACACAAATTTCATGTTAAATCGTGCCCCACAGCAGAGAAAAACTCTTGCATGTTAGCCTTCTGCCATGTGCATGATAGCTCTTTGATACGCCATGGAGCCTGGCACAACACTTGTCTCTAATCAACTTCACCACTGGTCCCTAACATACCTGCTTCACCACCCATTTGCTTCTAATCTACTGCTTTGATTTACAGTTTGATAGGAGTGTAGCGAAGCAAAGAACCTATCCATTCCACTGCTTTACATTATGGTTTGACAGTTCAATATGGTTCGCTACACTGATCTGTGTCTTTAGTTAACACGATGATGGCGCAGTCGGTTCTCCCATGTAGAGGTGTTACGGCCAGTTATGTAGGAGGAATAGCAGGGTTCAGCCAGTGGCCCGCATTTTTTTAAATATATTCCCATCTCCCAGAGCCTTTAAATTGTTTTTATATTCCCATTTCCCATACAAATCATGGATAGGCTATCGTTTTGCATGCATATAAGTTTCCATGTTTATTTATCCCAATTTGATTATGTTTTGGACTTACAATTCATATCTCCATTAGCTATAATGCCAGCATTTTGCATTTTATGAATGTGGATTTATTCAATGCTACTGAAAACATAATGCATAATGTGGGTTTTTCCACAGGCATAATAAAGTTCTCATTCAGGAACTCAGCGAACCAGTCCAAGACTCAAAGGATTTGTGTTTTGAAAGGCAATTTGGTCAATCCTTTGCAGTTCAAATCATGGCTTGTTTGTGGAAGCAAAACTCGTCGTATTGGAGAAATCCTCAGTACAACACCGTTCGACTCATATTCACCTTTTGCTGCGCCCTAATATTTGGCACTATTTTCTGGAGAATTGACCGGAAGATGTAAACATTACTTTCTCCTACAATCACAAAATCTAATCAATCTAGACCCAATTCTTTTGTGTCATTGGATGTTGTTTACGAGCAAAACCAACAAGTATACTAAATACTTTGGGATGCAATCTAATATTCAAGGTAGATGCAATTCTTATGTGTCATTGGATGTTGTTTACAGGCAGAACCAACAAAATATATTAAATGCTTTGGGATCCATGTTCGCAACTATTATATTCCTGGGTTTCAACAATGTCGTTTCTGTCCAACCAGTAGTCGATGTCGAAAGGATAGTTTTATATAGAGAAAAGGGAGCAGGAATGTATTCGGCTCTTCCGTATGCTATTGCTCAGGTATGTAATTTTTGCAGGAACCTATTCGGCTCTTCCGTATGATATTGCTCAGATATGCACTTTTTGGTTTTGTATTGTTTTATCAATATAGACTCATTCAATTTAATTTGATCATTGTTAAATTGGCGTATACATTTTTTTTTGGTTCATGAACAAGGAACCCATCTAGTAACATTTGATTAGTAAATTGTAAATTTACATAAGTGCATATATTCTATTTTTTTATTTGAATTTAGTATTTGATTACAAAAGTATAAATTTACAAAATCGAACCTAAAATAAATTTAATTATTAAAACCTAAATTTGTAGAAATATATATATATATATATATATACATACTCTTAAAACGCTCAAACTGTAATATTATAAAAATAAGCATACAAACATAGCTTTAAAGCCTTCTACTAATACAACCATATTTATGTTACACAACTTTTGATCGAAGTGCCATACATATATATTCAAACACTGGTCTATGGTGTGATAGTTTATGCATTGACAGGCATGAAGTGGACAGCAGCCCAATTCTTTTGGTATTTGTTTTTCATGTTCTTCACGTTCCTTTATACCACATACTATGGGATGATAATGGCGGCTGTCACTCCTAATGCAACCATAGCTTCAGTTCTCTCCTCGGCTTGTATTGCAGTGTGGATGATTTTTAGCGGCTTCATAATTCCACGTCCGGTGACAATTACAGAGTATTTTCTCTATGTATTGTTCAATTTAATTTGATTGCAGATTTTGGAAATTCCATGATGGATAGGAGTATAATCAGTTCATTTTAGTGGTTTCTATCTATCAAATTTCCAAAACTCTTACCATAAAAAAAGTAATTACTCTTTTTTTTTCCCTTTGGGCTCGTCACAAAAATTAGTCAAATAAATGTTCAATGATAATGTGAGTGTTTTTTGGCGTTACAGCGGATTCCTCTGTGGTGGAGATGGTATTACTGGGCATTCCCCTTCACATGGACGCTCTACGGACTGGCGGTATCTCAGTTTGGCGATATTTCAGATGAAGTGGTGATGGCAGATGGCGAGAAGCAACAAGTGAACAAATTTCTGAGTAATTACTTTGGATATAAACACGATTTTCTGGGACCGGTTGCAGTTGCAACAGTGACAATCGCACTTTTGTTCGCTGCGATCTTTGCACTGAGCATTAGAACACTTAATTTCCAAAAAAGATAGAAAGAGCCTTTATTCTTTTGTTCAGAACAAAGGATTTTTTTACAATCTATGACTGATTTCAGTTGCTAAAGTAAGTAAACAAATTAGAGGGAGATAGCTACAGAAAACAAGTTATGTTCGTATCAATGAATAAATTCTTATAAAATATTTTATTTATAATAAATAAATAAATAATTATAAAAATAAAAGAAATCTGCCTAACGCAATACATATTATTATCTTCTATATACATATTTTCATTTTTCATTTTTAAATATTTATGGTGAATTAAAGTCATTATTTTTATTAAAAGATAATTTTAATTTAATAATTTTTTTTAAATGATTAATTTTTATTTTTTAAAATTATTAAAATATAAATTTATAAATTAATAATTTACAATACATTAACACTAACAAAGTGAAATTAATTTTTTGAGGAGCTCACATGGTAAGAAAATGAAAACTAAATGAAAACAATGTCTCATCTTCACATCTAGACAGTTTGCTAAATTTTAATTTAAACATTTTATAAGCATATTCATTATATAAAATAATGTTTTAATTTAAATATCTTAATAAATTAATGTAATAGTTTAAGAAAGTTCGATTTTTTTGTTTTTAAATTAGCAGTTTTATTTTTAACAAATATTTAGACAGTAAATTATATTACAGTAGAAATATAATATTCGTATCACAAAGCACAAAACTGAGTTTTATGTTGGATGGAATGTGATTGCCGCACCCATCAAACTCTTCATTAATCACATTTGATCATCCAAAGGCAAAGTTAAATATGGTTTCTGCAAGGTTGGCACCTCCTCTAAGTTCCCTGCAGACCCGGGCAGGGACTACCACCACGACAGTGGCTCCTTGTTTTTAAATATTTCTAATATCGGTAATTTGGTAAAGAGTTTATTGTAAGTCGTTTATAATGACATTTATAAGTAGTTGTATTTGACTTAATAGTAGTAACTAATTAATCAAAGTTACAGATTCTCTAAATATTTTTATCAATGTTAAAAAATAAATAAAATTAAATCTACCATATTTGTATATATTATCTTCTACTTTGATATGGAATTTGGTGATTGAATTTTATGACATTAAATATAACAATATTAATTATTCTTTTGGAGTAATTTAATGATCAAATTGGCCTATGTTCTTAGTATCTTTTAGGGTAAACTTTCTTATTTCAAAGCTTTTGAAGTAAATCATAAGTTCCATGACACATGTTCTATTAGTCTCTCAATTGATTTTTGAAACATTATGTTGAAATTGCATTAATGAAACTCATATTATCTTAAGAAAGATCTAGATCTAAAGTCATTCACTAATCACTTTGTGACCATTTTTTAATGTCTGTGATCTTTTTGAGATGGTTTTTTTTTTTACTGTGCATGTCCTTTATGCTTGAAAGATATATTTGTCCAGTAGTTGCGCTATGGCATAATCATAGCGCCATGCCACACGTTTTCATAGATTCTTGTTGTTATTGTGTTCTTGCATGATTCATATGTTCAATAGTCAGGCTATTCCAACATAATCATAGTTGTGTGTCACCTTGCTTTCATGCATCTCTAATTTCTCTTGCTTCCTATGGAAATCAAAGAAAGGTTAATAATATTTATGAATACTTGTATATGGTGTAAGAGTGGAAGTCAATTTATCGAAGTTATTGATTCTCCATAAATAAGCATTATATATATATATATATATATATATATAATGTTATATCTAATAGGGAATATGGTGATTGAATTGTAATACATTACATATAACAATACTAATTATTCTTTTGGAGCAATTTATTGTTTTCATCCAAGATAATCAATTGATCCATCCATGGTATCAGAACCACTCAATTTTCTCTCAAGAAATCATATCCCAACTCACCACAAAAGCATCCATTGGTATCACTCTAATTCTCTTCCAACCATCAATATAAACTGACACATATACTTCCAACATTGTCAATACTTTTTCCTTGGATTTTATTTCTTTCAACATCGTCCTACTCATGGCTACATCCAAATCAAACTGCTTTTCCAAAGTTTCCTTCAAGAAATTGTGCGATGAACTTGTATTAAGAAGTGCTAGTACTACCCTTTTGCTACTTTCCATGTTTACAAAGCACAACTTGTTCCTCTGGTTGTCTTGTTCATTCCCCAAGATACCTATCCTCTTAATAAAATCTTCAAGTGAACAAGAATCTCAAAACTCAGACACACCTCTTTTCTTGCACATCTCCATCTTGGGTGCCCTATTGAATTGCTCTAATACCACCTATCGCGACCCCTTGGGCCCCCCAATGTTACAAGGTGAACTCGATGCACCGTGACCCATTGAGCATGTGGCATTGAAATGTTTTGTAACTGCCTAGAGTTGCACAATGTTGATCCATCTAGAATATGTCTGAAAATATATTACTCTTGTTAACTTCTATATTATTATATTGTGGGATCATCAATATAGAACAATAATCATATTGCTACTTCTACCACATTTTTTGAGAAAATTGGGACGAACATGTGTCATACACTAATGTTGGTCATGCAAAAGTTATAGTTCTCGGATAGATCTTTTTAACGAGGTATTGTGCATGTCAAACAAAGATCGTATGCCAAAGTTACGACCCCAGGAAGTTGATGTACCAATTTACCCAAACAGGGCCCATAGTTTGGCGCTTCATCTCCTAGGGTTAGGTTTTTGCATGTTTAGGGTTTTCCATTGTTTCTCAATAGCAAATAGGCGTTTGAGCCTCATTGTCACACAGTTCATAGGCATGTAGCCACCACATCTCTTCTCAGAGATAAGATACCATCGCCTGAGCTAGTCTTATTTCCATTCTGTTTCTAAGCATATTTCAGTATTCTACATTAATGAAATGAAGTATTATTTCTACTACATCTCTGTATTTATGGTTATCTCTGTAATTTGTTGTGTTCCAATCTAAATCCGGATCAGTGGTATCAAAGCAATCTTCTCGTTCTCTATTTTTCTTTGAATGTCCCCGACGAGGTTGGGATATAAGGAGTTAGGGCTCGTTCTGGTTGAACCTTTGCAAGATCAGCCTCACAAACCCTGACGGACTCCCATGGCGGAAGAAAAGAAAGATGAGGGAGCAGGAGATCCTATCAATATTGCTCAAGGAGGCCCTCGAGAAACAAAGGAACGCAATGATGGATAACTTTGCCTACATCCTTCAATGGTTACCCACTGGCAATGCATCCACATCTAGCAGCCACTCTAGAGGCTCCATTCCTTTTAAGGTACAAGTAAACTTTGACATTCCCATATTTGAGGGCCAAATAGATGTAGACGTTGTAGATAAATGGTTAAATATGATACAAGGATATTTTTCTGTTCATGATTTTTCCACCCGAGAAAAAATTACTTTTTCTCTTCTCAAATCCACCCCTCACGTCAAGGACTGGGGGGAAACCTACTACGAGAAGAAGGATGAAAGTACAACCTCACTGTTTTTAGCCACACCCACTTGGAATTCATTCTGGGATGCCATCAAGGAGCAGTACTACCCTGTTGGAAGCTATGAGGATAAATAGATAAGGTGGACCACACTGCGGCAAGGAAGGGACCAAGATGTGCCAGAGTTTACCAATGTTTCTCATACCCTTCGCACGAAGTTGGGTATCAAGGAATTTGAGAAACATTTGGTACTCAAGTACCACGGTTCGCTACAGAGGTACATCTAGGAAGACATGGAGTTCTTGGAAATCTCCTCTCTCGGCACAGCATACCAATACATTATCAAGATCGAGAAGAAGTTTAAACAGAAGAAGCAAGACTTTAGATCTGCAAATCTGAAGTAAGGAAAAGGTTCCCCCAAAGCACAGAACAAAGGACAAAGCCAAGGCAGGGAGACCTATGACAACCCGCCAAAGGTACAAGCAAAGAACAACACCGCGAAGCTGAAGAAGGACACAGGAAAGTCATGGGAGTTCCATAAGATCTCCACTCACAACACAAGTGAGTGTCAGGCCAAGCAGTCATTGGTGGCTGAGCTGAAGGCTTTAGAATCAAATGCATGTTCTAACTCTGAGTCAGAACCTAAGAAGGGGAATGACAAAAGGAAGAAGGTTATCGATGCAAATCTGAATGCCACTATTGCCACCACGAAAATCAAGAAGGAGGAACCCAAAGATCTAGAGGAGGAGGAGCACCTCTTCCACTACCAAATGTGGGTAAGGAGTTCTCCTCTACAATTCATTGTCAACAATGGGAGCCAAAAGAACCTCATTTTGGTAGAGGTCATGAAGCGACTGGGCTTATAGACCACAGAACACCCACAACTGTACACTATTGGGTGGCTTCACCAAGGATGAGATCTTTGCATGAGCCAGCAGTGCCACCTTCCATACAACATCAAGCCCTTCATGGATTAGGTAGTATGTGACATTGCTCCCCTTGATGTTTGTGATGTATTATTAGGCCAACCATACTTGTGGAAGAGATGTGCTATGTATGAGTCAAGGCCTCATGCTGTTATTGTTACTTTGGGAAATAAGTTGTACAGGATACCGGAGGTCGCATCGCCTACTTCCATCTCTTTGGTTACTACAAAACAATGCAATAAGCTCATTTCCAAAACCAAGAAATCTTTTTTCCTGATGATATTGCCTCAAGGAAAGAATAAGATGGTGGTCATTACCTCCAGACAGGGCCCCTATGCACGACAACAATAGATGGACAATGTTGTGGAGGAGTACGAGGACATCCTCACCTCCCTCGTAAGGGTGCCTCTGGAATGTCAGGTGAAGCACTCCATCGATATGACCCCAGGTGCGTCGTTGCCCAATGGACCAATCTATTAGTGATCCGTTATGGAGAATGACGAAATAAAGAGGCAGATTCAGGATCTGTTGCAGAAAGGTCACATACGGTCGAGTTCATCGCTATGTGAGAGCCCGTTCATGTTGGTACAGAAGAAGGATGGGACTTGGAGACTCTGTATTGACTATCGGGCGCTGAACAAGATCATTGTCCAAAATAGGTACCTGATCCCACATATTGATGACCTTCGGGACCAACTCAAGGGGGAAAAATATTTCAAAAAGATCGACTTGAAGTCCGGATATCACCAGGCACAAATCGAATCCTCCGATGTGTGGAAGACTGCCTTCAAAGCCAAGGAGGGCCTTTTCGAATGGTTGGTTATGCATTTTGGGTTGACGAATTCTCCTGCAACCTTCATGAGGCTGATGGATGACATCTTGCGGCCATTCACCAACTCATTTGTAGTGGTATACTTGGATGACATCCTGATCTTCAACTAGAGTTGGGAAGAGCACCTCCACCACATCCGACAGGTTCTCCAAACACTATGACAACACAAGCTGTGTTCCAATTTGGAGAAATGAAATTTTGGCATGACCCAGGTTCAGTATCTGGGATACATTGTTGATGAAAGAGGGGTGCTTGTGGATCCAGCCAAGATCCAATTCATTCGGGATTGGCCAGCCCCAACCACTTTGATAGAGCTCCATAGCTTTCTTGGTCTTTCCAATTTCTATCGCAAGTTCATGTTGGAATTCTCTCATATCACTTGGTCCTTGAGTCAAGTCACCAAGGGAGGAGCAAAAGAAAAATTCTTTTGGTCTGAGTCTCAACAGAAGGCATTCACAAAGTTGAAACGCCGCCTCTGCATTACACTAGTGCTCACTTTACCAGACTTGCAACAACCATTTGAGATTGAGACAGATGCCTCTGACTATGCTATTGGGGCAATCCTTACTCAACAGGGGCATCCAATAGCATATCACAGTGAGACACTTTCAGACACAGTTCGAAAGTATCCCACTTATGACAAAGATATGTATTCCATTGTGCAGGCCTGCCGACAATGGAAGCATTACATTTGGTAAAGGAAATGGTCATCCACATAGACCACCGACCCCTCAAGTTCATACAGATGCAAGGGAAGTTGCAAAATGATTGCCATCAGAAGTGGCCCACATACCTGCAACAGTTCCATTTGAATATCAAGTATAATAAGGGTAGCACCAATAATGTTGCATACTCCCTTAGCCAACCACCATCATGGCATTATCCACCATTCTCAACTCTTATGGGCACAAGACTTCTGATTGGCCACTTCTCTACAAAAGTGACCCAAAATTCGGCCACACATACCAGATGCTCTTGGAGGGTCATCAGGTTCTAGGATGCCCTGTTATGCCACCTGGGACACCTTTGTGTTCCTTCAAGCAAGCGAGACAAGATGATTTGGGAAGTGCACTACAGTCGGGTTGCTGGGAATTTTGAGGTTGAGAAAACAGTGGCAGTACTGCAAAAGTATTTCTATTGGCTTTTCGAGAGGTACATCAGATCCTGCACTTCCTACGCCATTTCCAAACTTCCCATCGAGAAGCAGGGCCTCTAAAATCTGCTGCCCACCCCTAGTTGACCTTGGGAATCCATCTCCTTGGATTTCATGTCAGGCCTTCCTCCTACTAAGCATGGCAACGACTGTGTTTTTGTGGTCATCGATAGATTCTTGAAGATAGCCATTATGGCGGCTTGCAAGAAGAATATCACAGCAGAAGCCACTACTAAACTCTTCTTTGAACGAGTGTGGGTACACTTTGGGATCCCACAATCTATCATCTCAAATTGGGATAGCAAGTTCCTCAGTACATTTTGGTATAGTCTTTGGTCGATGCAGCACACCAAGCTCACTAAGTCCACAACTTTCCATCCCCAAACTGATGGCCAGACAGAGGTCGTCAGTATGATGATCGTACATAGTCTACGCATGTACAACTCAGAGCATCCACGCACATGGGATGAGAGCCTCCCCTATGTCCAGCACAACTATAACCAGGCTCTCCATAGCTCAACTGGTCACAACCCTTTTTAGGTGGGCTTGGGATTCTAGCCACTATGTCCCATTGATGTGACCATACCATTTGCAGATACTCAGGAAGATTCAACTCATGTCCAGTCGGAAGCCGATAAGGAAAAAAAATTCTTTGATCACATCAAACATATCTGCTAGCAGGTCCATAACATTCTAGAGAAATCAAATTCCAAGTATAAGAAGCGACATGATCAACATTGGGTGCCACACAAGTTTCAGGCGGGTGAAAAAGTCTGGTTGAATTTACAGAAGGAACACCTTACCGGAGCCTATCGGAAACTCAAACCACTCCTTCCCCCATTCCTTGGTCTGCACCTAGTGTTCAATGTGGACCGCCTTTGACCATACTTCCCACCATTACTGGACACATCAGAAATTATAGAACAACTCACACCTACAGAGTTAAATCCAGATTGCATGGAGCAAGCCACAACTGATCAGATCATGGACACATAGATCATGAACACCCAACAACAAAGGATCCAACTATATCAAGTTATCAAAGCAGGCAAACTCCTTCACCAGGGCAAGTGGTTCACCAGGGGTGAAATTCAGCAGAAGTTTCCTCATGTCATGGAGGAAGTCAACGTAAAGGGGACCATTTCTTCCTAACGGGGGAGGAATGATCCAGGTGGATATTGGTGGCCACTCGCCTATTCCACTTGGATCCCCACCATTATTTCTTTAAGTTTTTTAGTTTCCTTATTTATAGCACAATTTTCTATTTTTGGCAGTTTTTCAGTTCCTGAACTTCCGGAGCTGTTTTGAGGCCCTAAACGACATTTTTTGTGAAACTTGGGACCAATATGGATGTTATACCGATGTTGGTCACACAAAAGTTGTAGCCCTCGGACAGATATTTCCAAAAAGGTATTGTGCACGTCAAACGAAGATTGTATGCCAAAGTTACAACTCCGAGAAGTTGATGTACCAATTTACCCAAACGGGGCCCATAATTTCACGCTTCATCTCCTAGGGTTAAGTTTTTGGATGTTTATGGTTTTCTATTTTTTCTCAATAATAAATAGGCCTTTAAGCCTCATTGTAACATAGTTCAGAGGCATGTATCTGCCACATCTCTTCTCAAAGATAAGATACCATCGCGTGAGCTAGTCTTATTTCCATTTTTTTTATATCCATATTTCAATATTTTACATTAATGAAATGAAGTATTATTTCTGCAGCATCTTTGTATTTATGGTTATCTCTATAATTTGTTGTGCTCCTATCTAAATCTGGATCATAACCACTATTCTTCAGCAGTTTCTGCAGCTTCAGCCTTGAGGACAAGGCTGCTTTTGATGGGGGAGGGCATGTTAAGGTCCAACCCTAACCCCTTTATTTATGTAATAAACACAATAGGGTTGATTCATATTCATAGTTAGTTAAAGAGTCAATAAATCCCATATTAATAATCGTAACTAGTTGACCCGCATTTAAAAAAGGGACCACAGTTAGTTGCAAACAGGCAGTAATTAATAAATAAGGTGGTTAACCCATGTTATGAAAAGGACCACTAGTTGTTAGGTTGTTTAAGGTCATTTAGCTATAAATAATCGTAGTTAGAAGGGAAAGATAATCAAGTATTATATTGTAATCGAGCTCTGCTCCGCTGCAGGTTGCCCCATTGAAGAGGAAAATGAAAATTGCTTTTATCTCTGAATAATAAACTACTTGTTGTTTTTCTCATTTTATTCTGTGTTCTGGGTTGTATTTCTTCACATATTTGGTATTCTGGGATTTCTCGCAGGTCAAGAGCATAACAGAAAATGTATGTGTTATTTGCAATGCATATTTCTACTGATACAGGTAAGGAAGTTGAGGATGCAGACGTCTTGAGGATGTACCTAGTTTTCCAGTAGTTTCAAGATATGTTTCCAGCAAAGATTCCATAGTTTCTGCCTCACAAGGAAGTGGACTTTTATATTAAGTTGGCACTAGGGGAAACACCAGCATCAAAGGCACCATACAGGATGAGTACACTAGATTTAGTGGAATTGAAGTTGGAGTTGAAGGAAATGCTTGACAAGGGATACATTAGGCCAAGTGTATTTCCTTGGGGTGCACCAATGTTGTTTGTGAAGAAGAAGGATGGTACTCTCATATTGTGTATCGATTATAGGAAGTTGAATAAGGTGACCATCAAGAACAGGTATATGCTACCGAGGATTGATGATTTATTTGACTAGCTGAAGGGACCAATAGTTTTTTCAAAGATTGAGCTGATATCAGGATATCATCAGGTATGCATTAAATAAGAGGACATCTACAAGACTTATTTCTGGACCAGGTATGGACTTTATGAGTTTGTTGTAGTTCCATTTGGTTTGACTAATGCTCCAACTACTTTTATGTGCTTGATGAATAGTGTATTACATCCTTATTTGAACAAGTTTGTTATTATATTCATTGAAGATATATTGATATATTCCAAGAATGAGGAAAAGCATGTCAAACACTTAGGAGCAGTACTGATATTGCTAAGAGAGCATCATTTGTATGCCAAGATTAGAAAATGTAGTTTCTTTTAGACACAGGTACATTACTTAGGGCATGTTGTTTCCAAGGAAGGAATAGCAGTGGATCCAGAAAATATAAAAGATATCATGGAGTGGGCAGCTCCTAGAAATGTGGATGAGGTCAGATCATTCATGGGGTTAGAAGGTTATTACAGGAGGTTCATCAGGAAATTCTCCTGGATTTTCTATCCCATTACATTATTGCAGAGGAAAGGCAAATATTTGAATGGATAGAGGAATGTGCAACTAGTTGTGAGAAGTTGAAGTAGTTGTTGACCAATGCTCAAGTTTTAAAGATTGCAGATCCGGATAAAGAGCTTTCGGTGTGTACATATGCTTGCAAGAAAGGACTTGGTGGGGTTGTGATGCAAGAGGGATAGGTGGTATGTTATGAATCAAGGAAACATATTCACCATGAGGAAAATTTTGTTACACATGAGCTTGAGTTGGCAGCAATCATCCATGCTTTGAAGATGTGGAGGAACTACCTTCTTGGAAAGGGGTTTGCACCAGGGAAAATTTTAGGGGCTAATATTCGCCCATGGGCTAATTTTCTATACTTTTTCCAAAAAAAATTCCCTAATTTCCATTTTTTTTGTAAAAATGATTCGCCCAAATTTTATAGAATGAAATTATTTTACCCTAAAAATTGCCAAAAAATTATATATAGACTATATAAAAATATTATAAATTTGAATATTTTTACAAAAATATCTCCAAAGATTTTATAGATTTCATATTATGGACTAGTGGGATTCACCAAGTTTTCTAAACTTTAATATAAATTTCCATCCTTAAAATTTTCCCTAGTTTGTATTGATGAGTGACCACAATGGATTGAGATATCTATTTGACCAACCAAACATGAATGCCAGACAAGCTAGATAGTTGGGCATGATCAATGACTTTGACTTTGATATTAGGTACATTAAAGGTAAAGAGAACAAGGTTGTGGATTCTCTTAGTAGGAGAGTATAGGTAAATCACATAGCAACTATGAGCTTCTATGGTAAAAATTTATAGGATTAGATCTTGTAGGTAGGACAACAAGATGATAGGTATAGGGAGCTTATGCACAGGTTACAACAGGGTATAGATGATCAGGATGTGGACTATCATGTCACAATAGATGGTTTGGTCAAGTTTAGTGACGAGATTTATGTGTCGAACAACAGTGAGCTTAAGAAGCTTTTCTTGAGGGAATTTCATGTTAAACTCTATTTATGTCACTCAGGATATCAAAAGATATTGAAAATGGTGAAGAAGTTATATTATTGGCCGAAATTGAAGAAGGAAGTGGCAGAGTTTGTGGCTAGGTGCTTGAATTTTCAACAGGTAAAAGTAGAGTGTAACAATTCAGATGGATTACTACAACCGATTCTGATTCAAGAGTGGAAATGGGAGGTCATTTCCATGGATTTCATTACAGGTTTTTTGCGGACATCTAGCCAACATGATTTTTTCATGGTTTTGGTAGGCAGGTTGACAAAGGTAGCACACTTCATTCCAATGAAGTCTATTATTTAGCTAATGATGTAGCACAAATCTTGACCATAGATATAGTGAGGGTGCATGGTGTACCGAAGAATATCATATCAAATAGAGGTTCCAAGTTAATGTCTAAGTTTTTGAAGGAGTTATTTGCAGGTTTGGTTACATATTGGAGGACATGATGATAATGTACATCATGCATCAGCAGAGAAAGTGGGAAGAGTATCTTCCACTGGTTGAGTTCGCTTATAACAATGGATATTAAGAATCTCCGAGGATGATTCCATTGAGACATCTATGGGTGGAGTTGTAATACTCCCATCAATTTTTGTGATCCAATGAATAGGGCGTTGATAGGACCAAACATGTTGGCAGAGATGGAATAGGAAATGTAGGTAAGCAAGAAGAATCTAAAGGAAGCATAATATAGACATAAGATTTATGCAGATCAGAACATGATGTTTAAGGAGTTTTGGGTTGGGGAACAAGCGTACTTGCACATCAAGCCCAAGAAGAGATCCTTAAGGATTGGATCATGTGCCAAGATGGCACCTCAGTATTGTGGACCTTTCAATATTCTTGAGAGGATTGTACCAGTATCCTATCGACTTGCACTGCCTCTGATAGTGAAAGTCCATGATGTATTCCATGTGTCATTGCTTAAGAAGCATGTCAGAGATGTTTATCATTTGATTGGCTAGTATGTATTGTAGGTGGAGCTAGAAGGATAATTCCAGTTGGAACCTCAGTTCATTTTGCAAAGAAATATGACCATGCTTGAGAATCGATAAATCGAGCACGTTAAAGTGCAATGGAAGCACTTTGGGCCTCATGAAGCTACATGGGAGATGGCTTATCAAATTTGGACTATGTATCCTTCTATATTCGTTGGTTGAGTTGATGTCTTTTGGTATATGCTTTGGTGTAGTGTTTTGGTATATGTATATATGTATATGGATGTAAATACTTCCATGAGATGTGTTATAAATCTCCAATAAGTGGTATGGTTGTCATGTTGTGATGTTACTATGCTTGTCATGTTGGTTTGATTTTTAGTAGGTCGTTTATTGTAAATAATGCAGCGACCTAAGTTATAAAACTCCATCTGCAGTATGTTTTTATTTTAAATGGTATTTCTAGTTGTAGGTGTCATTGAACACCGAAGACAATGTTCCCCCAAGGGGGAGGGTTCAGTAACAACTTTGTTAAAAAATCCATGTAGTAAAGTTAGTAAAGGAAAAATAATAACCAAGGTCATGGGACATGTATTGCAAGCTGAATGTTGGGAAAAAACATAGTGATGGCAATCACTTGTGATTAACAAATGGCTATGGAATTTGGAAAAGGAAATGGAAAAGGCTTTGGAAAGGCATAAGAAATTAATTGGAATTTTATTTATGAAAATAATGGATAATAGGAGAAAAGGAATGTGAAAGGTTACAGGTTGCATGTAAGGAGGAAATTGAAGGAAGAAAATAAAGGTCTGATTAATAAAAAATCTTATGAGGATAAGTACACAACTTTTTTTAGTTTTATCTTGGAGCTCTCTCTTCTATTCTCTCACTCATAATCTTGTTTGAAACTTAAAGTTTTCTTGGAGAATTCTTGGAGTTTGGCATACTTGGGATTTGGAGAAAGAAGGAAAAGGAAAAGCAAGAAATTGCAAGGGGATAGCGGGATCAACAACCAAGTTGGATTGCTTTGAAAGTACTAAATTGCATGTATGTTTTCCTTGCTAGTCTTGGCATGCATGACACATGCATGTGGTTTCTTTGTTATGATATTTCATTGGCATGGGGGATTGCATGTATTGACAATGGTTTTACCTAGCCTTGTCATTTGCCGGATAGCCATAGTGTTGTGGGTTTATATTTGTTTTCTAATTGGTGCTCATGTTCCTTATGGTTTTGGGTTGAGTTATTAGTTCCTGGAGCCTTTGTTGGAGAAATGCTTTGGAAGCCCTATAACAACTTGGGTTGAGTTACTAGTCTTAGAATCCTTGGTTGGAAAAATTCTTTGGAGCCCTTTGTGGGTTGAGTTAGTAGCCATGGAAGCATTGGTTGAAAAAACGCTCTAGAGTCGGGCAATAACTGCGGGTTGAGCTATTAGTCCTGGAAGCCTTGGTTGGAACAAATGCTCCATAGCCCTAGAAAACTTGGGTAGAGACCGATCTGGTGACGGTTTGTGATGTTTGACTATGAGGTTGAATCACTAGTTGAGGGCTGAGGTGGTTTTGCCTCTGGAAGCCCTAGTTTGGTTTTGTTTTGGTTATTCCATGAGACCCCACATTCATGCTTAGAATATGGCATGGGGGTGATTAAATGAAAGATAGATTTGGTTCAGCCCAATATATGGTTAGGTGGTACGTGGAAGTCCTTGACTTTGTTGGATTTGCATATGTTAATATAAAATCATTTTCCTTTGCTATCTCATGAGTAAATGTGATTGTCATTATGTGGCTTTAGTGGTTGTTTCATCGTTGATATATCTCTAGTTATTTGCTAGTTATAAGCATGTTTTATGATAAACTTGATGTATGGATCTCATCATGTTTTGGTTTGTAGATGAAATATTAATGAAAGAATGACCTAATAGATAAGAATACAACTATTGGGAGGAGACATCAGTCCTCCTTGATAATTCTCAGATAAATATGACACCCTATGCTCATATCTATTGTTATGACCTGTAGATTTCATGTGTATGATATGTTTGAAAAAATCCTTGTCATGGCTGGTCGGGGTTAGGTCAAGTCCTTGTTCAATTTTTTCACACTAGTAATTTTGTTTTAACGTTATTTATCAATTTTGGATGTTTCATGAATTTTTGAGCAGAGGCCTGAGTCCTAGCCCTAGAAAGGTGGCTCAGAATTCGGGGTTGTTGGCACAAAACTGCCTAAAAAAGGCCATAATTTCATGGAAGCCTTGCTGTGAGATCGAATGGAGGGTCTTATTTGCTTGGAAGACTTGTCATGGGAGAGACTAGGGGTCCAGTTCAGCAGAACACCAAGTTGTCTCAGGGTTGGGAACTTGGAAGGGTTGGTTGTTTCTTGCAGGTTTTGTAGCTCCTGAGGAAGGTCAGATTAATGTTGTCTTGTCGGTTCCACTTCCTTAACTATACATGGGGTGTTGAATCATATCATAGTAACTCTTTGTCACATTTTTACCCCGACTAGTCAGTTAGCTTAGGTAACTGTGGGAGGAGGTTGTTACACCCACATGTTACTCACATGCCAAGCATGCATACTTGAAGACATAGTGAAGTGAAAAACTAATAGTGAAATTTCCATCACAACACTTGTGATGAAGATATCACAAAGAATGTGATGAAGTAGAAGCTAGGCGAGGGTGCGCCAACTAAAGTGTCACAAAACTAATACTTGGGGTTTGTTATGGAGAGCACACATGGGATTTGTGATACAAGCACCACAAGGGCATAGTACGATGAAGGAATCCCGCCAAAAATGTGAGTTGTAACCATTTAGCTAGAGTGTGAATGGACCAAGCCTAAGAAGGAATGAATGTGGTTGGACCAAATGAGGTTGATTGAACATGGAACGATACAAGCATTAGAGTTTGGCCCGAACCAAAGCATTATTGTGAGAAAGAGTCACTCTAGGGACTAGTAAACACAACCTAATGGATGGGCCACAAGGGAAAGACATAATCAAGTGATTGGGATGCATATATATAAGAGAGGATGCACACAGTGGAATACATAACTTGAGAGATGTGAAGTCACAAGAGGAAGTTGCAAGATGAGATGGAGGAGATAGCTAATAGTTCAAAGCTGAGTATGAGTAAAGGATCGTGAGTGCATCTGCAGTAGGGAAAACCCATGAAAAAGCAATGAAGACAAACTAAATAGGGACACGACCAGGTGAAGGGGACCCATGTAGGGTGGTAAGTTGGGTGACAGGTTTACTAGTTATTGTTTTATGGTTTTGGCATTACATTTTTATGAAGATCGAGCCATTTTCACAGGTTTATTATAATTTATGATTTCTATATAAAAGAGAAGGTTGGCGGGTCATTCCTATATATAAATTGTGTACATGTGTATTATTTTATGTGGAAGTTGTATGCTGCAAACTAAAACATGCAATGTGGTAGATGTAGAAATATGATTATTGTTCTATATTGATTATCCCACAATATAATAATATAGAAGCTAACAAGAGTAATATATTTTTAGACATATTCTAGATGGATCAACATTGTGCAACTCTAGGCAGTTACAAAACATGTCAATGCCACACGCTTGATGGGTCATGGTGCATCGAGTTCACCTTGTAACATTGGGGGGACAAGGCGTCATGATAGGTGGTATTAGAGCAATTCAGTAGGGCACCCAAGATGGAGATGTGCAAGAAAAGAGGTATGTTTGAGTTTTGTGATTCTTGTTCACTTAAAGATTTTATTAAGGTGACAGGTATCTTGGGGAATGAACAAGACATCAAGAGGCACAAGCTGTGCTTTGCAAACATGGAAAATAGCAAAAGGGTAGTACTAGCACTTCTTAATACAAGTTCATCACACAATTTCTTGAAGGAAAGTTTGGAAAAGCAGTTTGATTTGGATGTAGCCATGAGTAGGATGATGTTGAAAGAAATAAAATCCAAGGAAAAAGTATTGATAATGTTGGAAATATATGTGTCAGTTTCTATTGATGGTTGGAAGGGAATTAGAGTGATACCAATGGATGCTTTTGTGGTGAGTTGGGATATGATTTCTTGAGAGAAAATTGGGTGGTTTTGATACCATGGATGGATCGATTGATTATCTTGGATGAAAACAATAAATTGGTAGAAAAGAATAATTAGTATTGTTATATGTAATGTATTACAATTCAATCACCATATTCCCTATTAGATATAATATATATATATATATATATATATATATATCTATATATATATATATATATCTATATATATATATATATATATATATATATATATATATATATATATATATATATATATATCTATATATATATATATATATATATATATATATATATATATATATATATATATATATATAATGCTTATTTTTGGAGAATCAATAACTTCGATAAATTGACTTCCACTATATATAATACTGCCAACGGAGTTTTATAACTTAGGTCGTTGCATTATTTACAATAAATGACTTACTAAAAATCAAACCAACATGACAAGCATAGTAATATCACAACATGATAGCCATACCACTTATTGGAGATTTATAACACATCTCATGGAAGTATTTACATCCATATACATATATACATATACCAAAACACTACACCAAAGCATATACCAAAAGACATCCACTCAACAAACGAATATAGAAGGATACATAGTCCAAATCTGATAAACCATCTCCGATGTAGCTTCATCGGGCCCAAAGTGCTTCCATTGCACTTTAACCTGCTCAATTTCTCGGTTCTCGAGCATGATCATATTTCTTTGCAAAATGAACTGAGGTTCCAGCTGGAATTATCCTTCTAGCTCCACCTACAATACATATTAGCCAATCAAATGATAAACATCTCTGACTTGCTTCTTAAGCAATGAAACATGGAATACATCATGGACTTTCACTATCAGAGGCAGTGCAAGTTGATAAGATACTGGTCCAATCCTCTCAAGAATATTGAAAGGTCCACAATACCGAGGTGCCATCTTGGCACATGATCCAATCCTTAAGGATCTCTTCTTAGGCTTGATGCGAAAATACACTTGTTCCCCAACCCAAAACTCCTTAAACATCGTGTTCTGATCTGCATAAATCTTATGTCTATCTTGTGTTGCCTTTAGATTCTTCTTGATTACCTACATTTCCTATTCCATCTCTGCCAACATGTTTGGTCCTATAAACGCCCTATTCATTGGATCACTCAAATTGATGGGAGTATTACAACTCCACCCATAGAGTGCCTCAATGGAATCATCCTCGGAGATTCCTAATATCCATTGTTATAAGTGAAGTTAGCCAGTGGAAGATACTTTTCCCACTTTCGCTGCTGATGCATGACGTACATTCTCATCATGTCCTCCAAAAGCCTGTTGACCCTCTCAGTCTTCCCATCTATCTGGAGATGATAAGTTGTGTTGTAGTCCAACTATGTAACCAAACCTACAAATAACTCCTTCCAAAACTTAGACATTAACTTGGAACCTCTATTTGATATGATATTCTTCAGTACACCACGCAACCTCACTATATCTCTGGTCAAGATTTGTGCTACAACATTAGCTAAATAAGTAGACTTCACTGGAATGAAGTGTGCTACCTTTGTCAACTTGCCTACCAAAACCATGATAGAATCATGTTGGCTAGATGTCCTCGAAAAACCTGTAATGAAATCCATGGAAATAACCTCCCATTTCCACTCGTGAATCAGAATCAGTTGTAGTAATCGATCTGAATTGTTACACTCTGCTTTTACCTATTGACAATTCAAGCACCTAGCCACAAACTCTGCCACTTCCTTCTTCAAATTCAGCCAATAATATAGCTTCTTCACCATTTTCAATGTCTTTTGATATCCCAAGTGACCTAAATATGGTTTAACATGAAATTCCCTCAAGATAAGCTTCTTAAGCTCTCTGTTGTTTGACACATAGATCTTGTCCCTAAACCCGACCAAAGCATCTATTGTGAGATGATAGTCCACATCCTGATCATCTGTACTCTGTTGTAACCTATGCATAAGCTCCCTATACTTGTCATCTTGTTGTCTTGCCTTCAAGATCTAATCCTATAAATTTCTCCCATAGAAGCTCATAGTTGCTATGTGATTTACCTATACTCTCCTACTAAGAGAATCCACAACTTTGTTCTCTTTACCTTTAATGTACCTAATATCAATGTCAAAGTCATTGATCATGGCCAACCATCTAGCTTGTCTGGCATTTAGGTTTGGTTGGTCAAATAGATATCTCAATCCATTGTGGTCACTCATCAATACAAACTAGGGAAAATGTTAAGGATGGAAATTTATAATAAAGTTTAGAAAACATGGCGAATCCCACTAGTCCATAATATGAAATCTATAAAATCTTTGGAGATATTTTTGTAAAAATATTCAAATTTATAATATTTTTATATAGTCTATATATAATTTTTTGGCGATTTTTAGGGTAAAATAATTTCATTCTATAAAATTTGGGCGAATCATTTTTACAAAAAAATGGAAATTAGGGAATATTGTTTTTGGAAAAAGTATATAAAATTAGCCCATGGGCAAATATTAGCCCCTAAAATTTTCCCTGGTATAAATCCCTTTCCAAGAAGGTAGTTCCTCCACATCTTCAAAGCATGGATGATCGCTGTCAACTCAAACTCATGTGTAACAAAATTTTCCTTGTGTTGATTATGTTTCCTTGATTCATAACATACCACCTGTCCCTCTTGCATCACAATCCCATCAATTCCTTTCTTGAAAGCATATGTACACACCAAAAACTCTTTATCCAGATCTGCAATCTTTAAAACTTGAGCATTGGTCAACAACTACTTCAACTTCTCACAACTAGTTGCACATTCCTCTGTCCATTCAAATATCTTGCCTTTCCTCTGCAATGATGTAATGGGATGGGAAATCTAGGAGAAGTTCCTAATGAACCTCCTGTAATAACCTTCTAACCCCATGAATGATCTGACCTCATCCACATTTCTAGGAGCTACCCACTCCATGATATCTTTTATATTTTCTGGATCCACTGCTATTCCTTCCTTGGAAACAACATGCCCTAAGTAATGCACCTGTGTTTAAAAGAAACTACATTTTCTAAACTTGGCATACAACTGATGCTCTCTTAGCAATATCAGTACTACTCCTAAGTGTTTGGAATGCTCTTCCTCATTCTTGGAATATATCAACATATCATCAATGAATATAATAACAAACTTGTCTAGATAAGGATGCAATACACTATTCATCAAGCACATAAAATTCGTTGGAGCATTAGTCAAACCAAATGGAACTACAAAAAAATCATAATTCCCATACCTGCTCCAGAAATACGTCTTGTAGATGTCCTCTTCTTTAATGCATACCTAATGATATCCTGATATCAGCTCAATCTTCGAGAAAACTGTTGGTCCCTTCAACTAGTCAAATAAATCATCAATCCTCAGCAACACATACCTATTCTTGATGGTCACCTTGTTCAACTTCCTATAATCGATACAAAATATGAGAGTACCATCCTTCTTCTTCACAAACAACATTGGTGCACCCCAAAGAAATACACTTGGCCTAATGTATCCCTTGTCAAGCATTTCCTTCAACTACAACTTCAATTCCACTAAATCTGGTGCACTCATTTTGTATGGTGCCTTTGATGCTGGTGTTTCCCCCAGTACCAACTCAATATAAAAGTCAAATTTCTTGTGAGGCGGAAATTATGAAATCTTTGCTGGAAACATATCCTGAAACTACTGGAAAACTAGGTACATCCTCAAGACACCCGCATCCTCAACTTCCTTACCTGTATCACTAGAAATATGCATTGCAAATAAAACATACATTTTCTATTATTCTCTTGACCTGCGAGAAATCCCACAATACCAAGTATTAATCTATTCACTTGGTCGGGTAATATTTTTCCTTGCTCACTAATAAATTGAATAATTAGGCTCATATTTTTATAATCGATCCGATCTCCCGACCTAATAGGTGACAAATGTCTACGAATTGGTTTCAAATATCTAAGAATTGGTTTCAAACGTCTGCAAATTGGTTTCAAATGTCTACGAAAAGATTGCTTGGATTTATCCATAGTTTGTTTCATGAACCTTTTGAATACTATTTATTCCAAATCTTTTTAAAATATTGTTCCATTAAAGATCTTGTTGAAATACCATTTCTTTTTATATCTGTGATTTATTCCTATCCATGGGTAGGAGTAGTACGTTTAATCTCTTTTTTTTATCTCTCCATGAATGGTATGCTTGTAACAATAGGGACAAAATTTATTTGATTCCAATCGAATAGGTGTATTGCATCGATTTTTCCGAGTCGTATATCTAGAAATCCTCGGGAATCTTTTATAAACACTATCTTGGGTACAACTAGTGCACTCCAAAGTAATTGTTACTCTTATATCTCCCCTCTTGGCCATAAACTTACTCTGAATATTGGTTTTTCTTTTCGACCTCAAAAATAAAAAGGGAAAAAGGGATAGAAGTTGATAGCCGGAGATCCTACGATGAAACATTCGAAAGTAAAAAA
Source organism: Pinus tabuliformis (assembly GCA_031772625.1). Taxonomy (NCBI): domain Eukaryota; kingdom Viridiplantae; phylum Streptophyta; class Pinopsida; order Pinales; family Pinaceae; genus Pinus; species Pinus tabuliformis. The sequence goes on from CM062805.1 coordinate 337,861,393, forward strand.
ATGATTGATCAGGAGTGAGTTTTTAGTTTTACTTACAAAATTGAATGTGGAAAGAATCTTTAGATCGATATTTCTACTTGAATTCTACCCCCTTCCAGTCCTAAACTTAGATCCTTTTTGGGGCTGAATGCACTAATTTCTCCAAGAGGTAGGAGAAGTCAATCTAGCACAATCTTTTTTCCCTTGGATTTAAGAGGAGGAAAAAAATTAAAAAAAGGAAAGAATAAGAGCATCTGGAAAAAAACCATTGATTTCTAACAATAGGGCTGCTAAAAAACTTACGCATAAAATAGCTAACACAGGCGCTGTGGAAAGATAGGTCTTTAGATCTTGCACTGTAAATTCTCCTTATTGATCATAATGTGTAAGTGATTCAACCGTATCAATAGTTATGAATCCTAGAGAAAACTCGAAACTGATGAATATATAATGTGATCCGGGCTGTGGTCCTATTTATAGAAAAAAAAACTATTAATAATCTGTGGAAGAGAAATGGATCTGTCTATTGTATAATAGAGAAAGCTATTAGGCGCGGGAGGATTAATCATTTTTTGCAACTCTATCACGTATGATGGATGCTTTAAATACTTGATGAGTTCAAAGTATCTCTTTATATTGATAAAGGTGAAAGAAATAACTTTAAAATATTGAAGAATAGAATACCCAAGAACGAAAAAAGGGATAAGAATCCCATATTTATACCCCCGAGCATTTAGTAATCTCATATGTGCCCATATGAATGGAACTGATGACTTCTCTTGATCACTAGTTTCCTCTATTAAAAAATACTTGCAGGAAGGGAAAAAATCCTTGAAATTATTACTTGGAAAAAAAAACTTATTAATAAGATTCGTTCTCAATTTACATTGTATAGGTTCCCATAATGGATGAGAAAGTTCCCACAATATATTCCGTTTAAGCAAAATATTATGCTTAATATTTTGCAAAATAGATACAAATGGATTACTGCCATGTAGTAATATCTCCGAAAGAGTATCTAAAACCATATTTTCAATATATTTACACCATGCAGAGGTAAAAAACCAGGGCATATATGTTTTGAACAAATCCCATTTTGAAAAAATACTATCTATTTGAGAGATCCTATAAATATTATGTTCCTCTTTAGATGAATTAGAAAGGGTACTCCTTCCATGTATGTCTTCGTTTACTATTTTGTTTTTTAAACATTCGGTTACAAACCAATCTTGAATACGAGGAAAAATTTCCTCGTTCTTATTGGAAAACATTTCGGATTGTAAATTATCTTGATAAGATCAAGTTTGAATAAGACCCACGTTTGAACTGAAACCCCTTTTAAAGCACTAATCAAAGTTGTTTTCTTCTGAATCGGATCTTTTAAAGAAATGTTGGCAAAACGTTTTTTCAAAATTGACTATTTGTTCTTTTGTTAAAGGTGTTGTAGAAATCTCTTTGATCGAAGAAAGATATCTCTTTTCACGAACGAATGGATTCAATCGAGTTAGTAAATTGAAGGATATGTACAAATCATAGATTAATACAAATGTTTGGTCACCACTTCGTTTTCGTTTTAAATATTTAGGTAATAATATGTTAGATACTTGTGATTTGATGAATGAAATAATCTCTTTTTCTGAGTGAATGGGTCCTATTTCACCAATGGGCAAGGAAGATAGATTGTTGTGGATGATCAAAATATTGAATAATTGTCCATATGTAAAATTATTCCTTTTTATATAAAATCTTTTCATATCAGAAGGTAATCTATTCCTATAATTTGGCCGAGTATGATGCAAATAATCAAAAAATTGGAGCGTATTTGCTCCGTGAAAAGAAGCTATCAATGAGCTCTGATCAGATAGTTTCACAGGATTCAACCAATTGTCTCGATTGTTGGATATCGTCGAAAAATAAGTGTTATCGAATGATTCCATGCGATTATTTTCATTATCTAAAAATTTAATAATCAATGGATTAATTGGTATCTTATTCGTAACAAATGGTGCAATTGTTCCTTCATCAATCAATAATTTCGATCTTTGTGAAAGATTATGGTCATACAAAAGAAAGGTTTTAAACTTTTTTAAACGAACGATTAGAGTACCAATTGGATCTAACAACTGATTTAATAGTCTATAATTCATACTTTGGAGCCCATGAAATGAAAAATCAAAAAACGAAATTAAAATATCGAACTTAGAATTTAAGTTAGAAATGATATCGAACTTCGAGTTTAAGATCTTTACAGTACTTTCAGAAAGGGATAAAAACACAGACCAACCAATTGAATCTCGATTAGTATTAGTACATAATTTAATTGGATCGAACACTATTTTAAAATAGTTTTTTTTAGAAAAAACCTGTTTCAAATATTTCATAAAGTATTCGGTCTGATTGGACCATTTGTACACATTCAAATTTCGATTGATATGTTTATCAATTCGAATAATAGAATGGTTGAACCATTCTCTCTTAATTTTTTTCCAACTTGATGAATGTCGGTCAATTGTATCTTTCGTTACATTACTTAAATTTTCATTTTCTATAAAATTTGTTCTAATTTGATCCTTTAAATTGCAACTGAGCCTATTTATAAAATAGAATCTATTTAATAAATTTTTCAAATACCTGCTGTCAATGTTATACTTAATTGATTCATACCAACCCAAAGCTTCAGTTCTATAATTGTTAAAGGGAGTTCCTATCTCCAAGAAATTTTTGGAATCGACTTGGCTTAATTGTTTGTCGATTATTTGATCTAAATAATCATCCGCTTTATCAATAATATTGAGTAGGACCCATAAAGATTGATTCTTCCATTTTTCTCTGTGATTGAAGATCCGATCCGATCTCAACGATCCATTCTTGTTGAGTTCATATAATGGATTCATTTTATAATAAATAAAAAATGAAATTTTATCATGAACCTGACTAGGCTTAGTTATTGATAGAGTGAATTGATCTGTCATTTCCAGACAATTTTTGTGCAATATGTATTTTCCTTTGCTTTGATCACAGAATGCAGAAAATAGATTCCAAGGCAGAGTAAAACTCCTGATGAATCACTACCTGTCTGCCTGCCCTGAGAAATGTCAAACCTAGCTCCTTTTCCTGAATGGCTCTAGTCCCGCCCCCTCCATCCTCCTTTAGGTATGATCCACTATTGTCGAAGTTGTTGTATTTGTTGGACTTGGCAAAAGGAAAAGGTAAAAGGGTTCTAGCTAAAGGCTGCTTCCTCGTGACTGGAAGAAATACAACCTAAAACACAGAATAAAATGAGAAAAACAACAAGTATTTTATTATTCAAAGATAAAAGCAATGTTCATTTGCCTCTTAGATGGTGCAACATCCAGCGGAGCAGAGCTCGATTACAAAAGAAGACTCGATTATATTTCCCTTCTAACTACGACTATTCATAGCTAAATGACCTTAAACAACCTATTGACTAGTGGTCCTTTGCATAACATGGGTTAACCACTTTATTTATTAATTACAACCTATTTGCAACTAACTGTGGTCCCTTTCTTAAATGCGGGTCAACTAGTTACAATTATTAATATGGGATTTATTGACTCTTTAACTAACTATGACTATGAATCGACCGTATTGTGTTTATTACATAAATAAAGGGGTAAGGGTTGGACATTAACATGCCCTCCCCCATCAAAAGCAGCCTTGTCCTCAAGGCTGAAGCTATGGAAACTGCTGAAGAATAGTGGTTGTGATCCGGATTTAGACATGAACAAAAAAAATTACAGAGATAACCATAAATACATAGATGTAGCGGAAATAATACTTCATTTCATTAATGTAAAATATTGAAATATGCTTACAAATAGAATGGAAATAAGACTAGCTCACGTGATGGTATCTTATCTCTAAGAACTTGAAAGAGATGTGGCAGATACATGCCTCTGAACTATGTTTCAATGAGGCTTAAAGGCCTATTTATTATTGAGAAACAGTGGAAAACCTTAAACATCCAAAAACCTAACCCTAGGAGATGAAGCGTGAAATTATGGGCCCCATTTGGGCAAATTGTTACATCAACTTCCCGGGGTCGTAACTTTGGCATACGATCTCCGTTTGATGCGCACATTACCTTTTTAGAAATATCTATTCGAGGGCTACAACTTTTGCATGAACAATATTGGTATAAGACCCATATTGGTCCCAGGTTTTCCAAAAAATGTTGTTTAGGGCCTCAAAACAGCTCTGGAAGTTTAGGACCTATAAAACTGCCAAAAAAAGTAAATTGTGCTACAAATAAGGAAACTGAAAAAATTAAAGAAACAATGGTGGGGGTCCAAGTGGAATAGGTGAATGGCCACCAATATCCACCTGGATCATTCCTCCCCCCTTAGGAAGAAATGGTCCCCATTATGTTGACTTCCTCCATGACATGAGGAAACTTTTATTGAATTTGGTCCCTGGTGAGCCACATGCCCTAGTGAAGGAGTTGGCCTGCTTTGATAACTTGATATAGTTGGATCCTTTGTTGTCAGGTGTTCTTGATCTGCATGTCCATGATTTGATTAGTTGTGGCTTGCTCCATGCAATCTGAATTTATCTCTGTAGGTGTGAGTTGTTCTGTAATGTCTGATGTGTCCAGTAATGGTGGGAAGTATGGTCGAAGGCGGTCCACATTGAACACTGGGTACAGGCCAAGGAATGGGGGAAGTAGTGGTTTGAGTTTCCGATAGGCTCCGGTAAGGCATTCCACTTCGATCTGTCAACGACCACAAAAACACAGTCATTGCCATGCTTAGTAAGAGGAAGGCCTGACATGAAATCCATGGAGATGGATTCCCAAGGTCAACTAGGGGTGGGTAGCAGAGTATAGAGGCCCTGATTCTTGATGGGCGGTTTGGAAATGGCACAGGAAGTGCAGGATCTGATGTACTTTTCGACAAGCCAATATAAATACTTCTACAGTACTGCCACTGTTTTCTCGACCCCGAAATTCCCAGCAGCCCAACTGTAGTGTGCTTCCCAAATCATCTTGTATTTCTCGCTTGAAGGAACACAAAGGTGTCCCATGTGTCATAACAGGGCATCCTAGAGGTGAAAATATGGAACCTGATGACCCTCCAAGAGCATCTGGTATGTGTGGCCGAATTTTGGGTCGCTTTTGTAGAGAAGTGGCCAATCAGAAGTCTTGTGCCCATAAGAGTTGAGAATGGTGGATAATGCCATGATGGTGGTCGGCTAAGGGAGTATGCAACATTATTGGTGCTACCCTTATTATACTTGATATTCAAATGGAACTGTTGCAGGTATGTGGGCCACTTCTGATGGCAATCATTTTGCAACTTCCCTTGCATCTGTATGAACTTGAGGGGTCGGTGGTCTATGTGGATGACCATTTCCTTTCCCAAAATGTAATGCTTCCATTGTCAGCAAGCCTACACAATGGAATACATCTCTTTGTCATAAGTGGGATACTCTCAAACTGTGTTTGAAAGTGTCTCAGTGTGATATGCTATTGGATGCCCTTGTTGAGTAAGGATTGCCTCAATAACATAGTCAAAGGCATCTGTCTCAATCTCAAATGGTTGTTGCAAGTCTGGTAAAGTGAGCACTAGTGTAATGCAGAGGCGACATTTCAACTCTGTGAGTGCCTTCTATTGAGACTCAGACCAAAAGAATTTTTCTTTTGCTCCTCCCTTGGTGACTTGACTCAAGGACCAAGTGATATGAGAGAATTTCAACATGAACTTAAGGTAGAAATTGGAAAGACCAAGAAAGCTATGGAGCTCTATCAAAGTGGTTGGGGTTGGCCAATCCCGAATGAATTGGATCTTGGCTGGATCCACATGCACCCCTCCTTCATCAACAATGTATCCCAGATACTGAACCTGGGTCATGCCAAAAGTTCATTTCTCCAAATTGGCACACAGCTTGTGTTGTCGTAGTGTTTGGAGAACCTGTCGGATGTGGTGGAGGTGCTCTTCCCAACTCTAGTTGAAGAACAGGATGTCATCCAAGTATACCACTACAAATGAGTTGGTGAATGGCCGCAAGATGTCATCCATCAGCCTCATGAAGGTTGCAGGAGAATTCGTCAACCCAAAATGCATAACCAACCATTCGAAAAGGCCCTCCTTGGCTTTGAAGGTAGTCTTCCACACATCGGAGGATTCAATTTGTGCCTGGTGATATCCGGACTTCAAGTCGATCTTGCTGAAATATTTTCCCCCTTGAGTTGGTCCCGAAGGTCATTAATATGTGGGATCAGGTACCTATTTTGGACAATGATCTTGTTCAGTGCCCGATAGTCAATACAAAGTCTCCAAGTCCCATCCTTCTTTTGTACCAACATGATCGGGCTCTCACACAGTGATGAACTCGACCGTATTTGACCTTTCTGCAACAAATCCTGAATCTGCCTCTTTATTTCGTCATTCTCCATAACGGATCACCGATAGATTGGTCCATTGGGCAATGACGCACCTGGGGTCATATTGATGGAGTGCTTCACCTGACATTCTAGAGGCACCCTTACGGGGGAGGTGAAGATGTCCTCGTACTCCTCCACAACATTTTCCATCTATTGTTGTCGTGCATAGGGGCCCTGTCTGGAGGTCATGACCACCATATTCTTCTTTCCTTAAGGAAATATCATCAGGAAAAAAAATTCCTAGTTTTGGAAATGAGCTTATTGCATTGTTTTGCAGTAACCAAAGAGATGGCAGTAGGCAATGCGACCTCCTGTATCCTGTACAACTTATTTCCCAAAGTAACAATAACAGCGCGAGGCCTTGGCTCATACACAACACGTCTCTTCCACAAGTATGGTTGGCCTAATAATACATCACAAACATCAAGGGGAGCATTGTCACATAATACCTAATCCGTGAAGGGCTTGATGTTGTATGGAAGGTGGCACTGCTGGCTCACGCGAAGATCTCGTCCTTGGTGAAGCCACCCGATAGTGTACAGTTGTGGGTGTGCTATGGTCGATAAGCCCAGTCGCTTCGTGACCTCTACCAAAATGAGGTTCTTTTGGCTCCCATTGTTGACAATGAATTGTAGAGGAGAACTCCTTACCCACATTTAGTAGTGGAAGAGGTGCTCCTCCTCCTCTAGATCTTTGGGTTCCTCCTTCTGCATTTTCGTGGTGGCAATAGTGGCGTTCAGATTTGCATCGATAACCTTCTTCCTTTTTTCATTCCCCTTCTCGGGTTCTAACTCAGAGTTAGAACATGCATCTGATTCTAAAGCCTTCAGCTCAGCCACCAATGACTGCTTGGCCCAACACTCACTTGTGTTGTGAGTGGAGATCTTATGGAACTCGCATGACTTTCCCGTGTCCTTCTTCAGCTTCGCGGTGTTGTTCTTTGCTTGTACCTTTGGCAGGTTGTCATAGGTCTCCCTGCCTTGGCTTTGTCCTTTGTTCTGTGCTTTGGGGGAACCTTTTCCTTACTTCATATTTGCAGATCCAAAGTCTCGCTTCTTCTATTTAAACTTCTTCTCAATCTTGATAGTGTATTGGTATGCCGTGCCGAGAGAGGAGATTTCCAAGAACTCCAGGTCTTCCTAGATGTACCTCTGTAGCAAACCGCTGTACTTGAGTACCAAATGTTTCTCAAAATCCTTGATACCCAACTTCGTGCGAAGGGTATGAGAAACATTGGTAAACTCTAGCACATCTTGGTCCCTTCCTTGCCGCAGTGTGGTCCACTTTATCTATTTATCCTCATATCTTTCGACAGGGTAGTACTGCTCCTTGATGGCATCCCGGAATGAATTCCAAGTGGGTGTGGCTGAAAACAGTGAGGCCGTACTTTCATCCTTCTGCTCGCAGTAGGTTTCCCACTAGTCCTTGACGTGGGGGGCGACTTTGAGAAGAGAAAAAGTAATTTTTTCTCGGCTGGAAAAATCATGAATAGAAAAATATCCTTGTAAAATATTTAACAATTTATCTACAACGTCTGCATCTATATGGCCCTCAGATATGGGAATGTCAAAGTTTACTTGTACCTTAAAAGGAGTGGAGCCTCCAAAGTGGCTGCTGGATGTGGATGCATTGCCATTGGGTAACCATTAAGGATGTAGACAAAGTTATCCATCATCGCGTTCCTTTGTTTCTCGAGGGCCTCATTGAGCAATATTTTGATAGGATCTCCTGCCCCCTCGTCTTTCTTTTCTTCCGCCATGGGAGTCCGTCAGGGTTTGCGAGGCTGATCTTACAAAGGTTCAACCAAAACAAGCCCTAACTCCTTATATCCCAACCTCGTTGGGGACATTCAAACAAAAATAGAGAACGAGAAGACTTCTTTGATACCACTGATCCAGATTTATACTGGAACACAACAAATTACAGAGATAACCATAAATACAGAGATGCAGTAGAAATAATACTTCATTTCATTAATGTAAAATACTGAAATATGCTTACAAACAGAATGGAAATAAGACTATCTCAGGCGATAGTATCTTATTTCTGAGAAGAGATGTGGTGGCTACATGCCTCTGAACTGTGTGAAAATGAGGCTCAAACGCCTATTTGCTATTGAGAAACAATGGAAAACCCTAAACATGCAAAAACCTAACCCTAAGAGATGAAGCGCAAAACTATGGGCCCTGTTTAGGTAAATTGGTACATCAACTTCCTGGGGTCATAACTTTGGCATACGATCTTTGTTTGACACGCACAATACCTCGTTAGAAAGATCTGTCCGAGAACTATAACTTTCGCAGGACCAACATTAGTGTATGACACATGTTGGTCCCAATTTTCTCAAAAAAAAATGTGGTAGATGTAGCAATGTTATTATTGTTCTATATTGATGATCCCAAAATATAATAATATAGAAGTTAACAAGAGTAATATATTTTCAGACTTATTCTAGATGGATCAACATTGTGCAACTCTAGGCAGTTACAAAACATGTCAATGCTACACGCTTGATGGGTCACGGTGCACTGAGTTCACCTTGTAACATTGGGGGGGCCAAGGGGTCGTGATAGGTGGTATTAGAGCAATTCAGTAGGGCACCCAAGATGGAGATATGCAAGAAAAGAGGTATCTCTAAGTTTTGTGATTCTTGTTCCCTTAAAGACTTTATTAAGAGGATAGGTATCTTGGGGAATGAACAAGACAACCAGAGGCACAAGTTGTGCTTTGCAAACATGGAAAGTAGCAAAAGGGTAGAACTAGCACTTCTTAATACAAGTTCATCGCACAATTTCTTGAAGGAAAGTTTGGAAAAGCAGTTTGATTTGGATGTAGCCATGGGTAGGACGATGTTGAAAGAAATAAAATCCAAGGAAAAACTATTGACAATGTTGGAAGTATATGTGTTAGTTTATATTGATGGTTGGAAGGGAATTAGAGTGATACCAATGGATGATTTTGTGATGAGTTGGGATATGATTTCTTGAGAGAAAATTGGGTGGTTCTGATACCATGGATGGATCGATTGATTATCTTGGATGAAAACAATAAATTGGTCCAAAAGAATAATTAGTATTGTTATATGTAATATATTACAATTCATTCACCATATTCCCTATTAGATATAACATAATATCTCTCTCTCTCTCTCTCTCTCTCTCTCTCTCTCTCTCTCTCTCTCTCTATATATATATATATATATATATATATAATGCATATTTCTAGAGAATCAATAACTTCGATAAATTGACTTCCACTCTTACACCAGATACAAGTATTCATAAACATTATTAACCTTTCTTTGATTTCCATAGAAAGCAAGAGAAATTAGAGATGAATGAAAGCAAGGTGACACACAACTATGATTATGTTGGAATAGCCTAACTATTGAACATATAAATCTTGCAAGAACACAATAAAAAAAAGAATCTATGAAAACGTGTGGCATGGCGGTATGATTATGCCATAGCGCAACTACTGGACAAATATATCTTTCAAGGATAAAGGACATGCACAGTAAAAAAACCATCTCAAAAAATATCACAGGGATTAAAAAACGGTCACAAAGTGATTAATGAACGACTTTAGATCTAGATCTTTCTTAACATAATATGAGTTTCATTAATGCAATTTCAACATAATGTTTCAAAAATCAATTGAGAGACTAATAGAACATGTGTCATGGAACTTATGATTTACTTCAAAAGCATTGAAACAAGAAAGTTTACCCTAAAAGATACTAAGAACATAGGCCAATTTGATCATTAAATTACTCCAAAAGAATAATTAATATCGTTATATTTAATGCCATAAAATTCAATCACCATATTTCATATCAAGATAGAAGATATTATATACAAATATGGTAAATTTAATTTTATTTAATTTTTAACATTGATGAAAATATTTAGAGAGTCTGTAACTTTGGTTAATCAGTTACTACTATTACATCAAATACAACTACTTATAAATTTAATAAATGACTTAAAGTAAACTCTTTACCAAATTTCCCAAACTAAAAATATTTAAAAATAATATTAAATATTAACCCACATATATTTGTTGTATTATTTTTTGATATTTTTTCTTAAAAAATTAATTTAAAAAACCATAAAGACATGAAAAATATAATAAAACAAAATCCTAATGGTTAAACAAATCAAAATTACATTGGTAAAATTTCAAAAAATGGAAAAAGGAACAATTTTTTTACAAACAAACCATACATACAAATTGTGAAATAGAAAAACGAGGATTTTTTTTTCCCGGAACAAACCTACAAAGAAATTGTGAATTGAAGTGAAGTTAGGAGAATTTGACTTCTAATTAAAAATGATAATAATATGGATTATAATCTGGTTTAAAGTGTTTGATATGTGCATGGATGTGACCTGTCGTGATGGTGATGCACGTTATCAATGTCGTGTCTATGTAAGTGAGTTTATCAATTTTTGGAGAACGTTTTGTTGGTTATGATTATGTTGATAGGTGTTTGTATTTTACGATCTGGTTTTTAAATTTTTTATTTTATTATTAATCATTATTTTTACATTTTTTTATTTTATTATTAATAATTATTTTTTATTTTATTACTAATAATTATTAGATTGATAGTAGAATTTTATTTATATAAAATATTCTAAATTATCGTTGTTAGTAATATTTATAAATTAAAATTTCAGATTTATTTTAAAAAATAGTTATGTTTTTTTAATAAAATCCATTAACTAAAAGAAATGTCATATGAATTACGGTATTATGGGTATGGGGTATTAATAAGTCATAGTATTGGCTATGATATTGTAACAAACTTCATTTACAAGCTAAGAATTTCCATAGTAAAGTAGAGTATGGTTGAATTTTATGGTTAAGAATCTTGTTACATGTTTTTTAACTTGTATATTAATTTATTTATAATAATAATAATTCATATAGGCATATCGATTTTGGAATAGGGCTTCAAGATTTTTAATTAATTATCAATAATTATTAGGTGAATTCATGTATCTTTTTTTATTTAAATTGATTAATTAAAAAATAATGTTATATGAACCAGTGTGATATGAAGTGAGTTATGGATTTTTGGGCATGTGCGTTGATGAGCTATGGTATTGGGCCAGGGTATTATAACAAGTCTTGTTTACTTATTAAGAATTTCCATGATAAACTGTATGGTTGAGAATCTTGTTCCATGTTATCTTAAATCTATATGTGTTTAACTTATATATTAATTCCTTTTTATAATTAATAATAAGAAGAATTTAAAATAAAGTTATAATTTATCTTATTTTTTAATGTTAACAATGTGTGATGTATCATGCAATAAAACTTGTTTTGATGTCTCTAATGGATTGAAATCTATATGCATTTGATAACTATTTAATTTAAATAGATGTACTTGTTGAAAATAAAATTATAATTTAATTACTTTTTATCGTTTATTTAAATATTAATAATACAATACTAAAATTATCATAAAATAACCATAAACTATTAATAATCATTTAATTTAATTGATAACCATAAACTTTTACTAATCATTTAATTTAATTGATATAAATATACACATATTCAATTATATGATTTCAGAAAACTATTGTTGATATGACTTAAGACTTAATGAACATTAACTAAGATACTATTTTGTAAAATTCTACCATTTTACAGCATCGTTGTTTATGTGAATTTACTTAATAAAAAAGAAGAAATATTATTTACCTTACAAAATTCTTGAATTTTCCACTGCCACGTGTTGAAGTGTGATTGGGAATGCCAACATCATGATGATGTCACCTTATCGTTATTGTTAACGTTAGCGTAAAGAAATATTATTTACCTCTACCAAATTTGATTTTCACCTGTTTGTGAATCTACCAACATTATTTAGAAATCTTGATGTTAAATTATTTTCAAATGATAGATTGTTTTTGTTTGTCGTTACATTCCTTATGCGGTCTGATTTCTGATGTTTGTGTTAGTCAATTACAAACAAATATAGGAAGCAACGCGTTTTCAGAATGGTGAGTGCGAGCTAAATGCCAACATGACGAGAGTGCGAATTACTACAATGAACGCAATGAAATATTTATTGAAACAATGATGGTCAGACTGTATAAGATGGTAACTGCTTTATTGCCATCCATACTCAATTAACGAATCATACTGAATTAACAAACTGAATTTAAAAATTGAAGAATCGATCGCTTGCGATCAATCCGTCTCTATCTCGTCTCACCTCCGACAATCAATTTATGGCACTCGCATCGCTTTTATTTCTGAATTTATGCAACATTTTCATATGACGTCCTCACGTTGTGGAGAAGGATAAGGAGCTCCACTCAATCTGCAAAACCAAAAGCAGAAGAGCACACGATCGCTTGAAACCAAAGCAACCAAATTTATGAAGAGTTATAGAAACCAATTACATAATCAAATACTGAGAACTTCTATTATAATCTATAGTAAGACAGTTGAAACCTGCTACTATTTGAAATTCTATTATAATCTATGGTAACACAGTTTAAACCCGCTACTCTAAATAGCTTGCTGGCTGCACCCAAGAAATTTGCAACAATAACAAAAGTACCTTCACGTTCTCATTAATAGATTGGTGTTGGCGGCGGAGAGTTGTAGTAATAGGGAGGAGGAGGGGACCATGATGGTGGTGGGGGCGACTTGTAGTAATACGGGGGAGGAGGAGGGGAGTTGTATAAGTAGTTGTTAAGCAAGTTCAGAGGGGACTTGTAGTAATATGGGGGAGGAGGAGGCGGGGACACATAGCGATATGGTGGAGGAGGTGGTGATTTATATAGGTATTTGTTGAGCCAGTTCAGAGATGGAGACGACGGTGGAGGAGATCTGTAGTAATAGAGAGGAGGAGGAGATGGAGAGGGTGGAGGAGGGGACGTGTAGTAATAGGGAGGAGGAGGAGATGGGGAGGGTGGTGGTGGAGACCTGTAGTAATAGGGAGGAGGAGGAGATGGGGATGGCGGTGGGGGAGACTTGTAGTAATAGGGAGGAGGAGGAGGAGATGGGGATGGCGGTGGGGGAGACTTGTAGTAATAGGGAGAAGGAGAAGGAGGAGGAGGAGACGGGGATGGCGGTGGGGGAGACTTGTAATAATAGGGAGGAGGAGGAGGAGGAGGAGGAGATGGGGAGGGTGGAGGAGGAGATTTGTAGTAATAGGGAGGAGGAGGAAAAGGGGACGGTGGTGGAGGGGACTTGTAGTAATAGGGAGGAGGAGGAGATGGGGATGGTGGAGGGGGAGACTTGTAGTAATAGGGAGGAGGAGGAGATGGGGATGGTGGAGGGGGAGACCTGTAGTAATAGGGAGGAGGAGGAAAAGCGGACGGTGGTGGAGGGGACTTGTAATAATAGGGAGGAGGAGGAGATGGGGAGGGTGGTGGTGGAGACCTGTAGTAATAGGGAGGAGGAGGAGATGGGGATGGTGGAGGGGGAGACTTGTAGTAATAGGGAGGAGGAGGAGGAGATGGGGATGGTAGAGAGGGAGACTTGTAGTAATAGGGAGGAGGAGGAGATGGGGATGGTGGTGGGGGAGACTGGTAATAATAGGGAATTGGAGGAGATGGAGACTTGTAGTGGTGCCTTCCCGTCTCTTTCTCGGCAGATGACTCGTATGGGGATGGTGGTGGGGGAGACTTGTAATAATAGGGAATTGGAGGAGATGGAGACTTGTAGTGGTGCCTTCCCGTCTCTTTCTCGGCTGCTGACTCGTATTTGTAATAGAAGTTTAAGTCTCCCTCAAAGCTGTTTGAAGAGTCGGCAGCCAGGGAAAGCATGAATGCATGAACAGCGAAGAAAACGACGAGAAGAAGAACAGGAGTTGTTCTTCTCAAGCTCCAGTGTTCCATCATGATCAAGTCTTTTGGCTACTCTTAAATCTCCTTGAATATCTGATGGATGCATGTTCAGGTTCCGAGATGCGGGGTGTATTTATACATTTGAATGAGGATGCGGACACCAAACGGGCCTTCTTTTTTAATTCTGGTGGCTTTAACGACGTGCTTCCCACGCTCGAGATGTAATACTTGAGACTCCACCAAAAGGATAGCTAATATGTGTTGGAGATTTCAATGTCGTGGTAAACATGCTTGCGACTCACTCGAAATTTTAAAATATGAATTGATAAACAAATTGCATCTCTCTAAACGAAAGTCAGAGATTGATGCTTGCCACGTCTCATTACTCTGCTTTCCTTCTTTTGCCCCTGCCCCAAAGAATAGCAAAATATGAATTGAAATGATCAGCAAACTACCACAATAAAAGAAAGTCAAAGATTACTCTTCTTTTCCTTTTTAGCCAAAAGAAGTGGCCTTCTCAAATTATGACATCAATTTAAAACACAATATCAGTTAAATATCAACATTTAGTGCCAAACTGAACAATGACTTATATTCTTTCTTCCGCTTGCGCACTACATTTGGATTAACTTGAATTTGATAGGGAAGAGATGACTAAGTTAAAAATTTCCCCAAAAAACCAAAACATAACACTTGGCCAAATGTGAAACACTAACTCATGACAAAATACTTAGCAATCATGAAGGTGGTCCATAATGTGGTAGACATCCATCCCTATGACATTCATCTCATCACTACCATGATCACATGAAGAGTCACTTGCTATCTATAACACCTAGTCATCAACTCCATACATAAAGCTCAAGATACTACACCCTAATATTTGGAATAATTTCTAAATAGATTTATCTCATTTAAGATTAATTTTATATTGGTAAGTAATAACTAATAATTTACAGAGCGATGGCCCGCATTCTAGTAAGCCTCAATCCGAGCAGAGGTCTGGCCCAAAAAATCAATTTACAATACAAAGATTATGTGTTCGAATAGATTTTGGATTACGAGTACTTGCCCTTTAGGTGCCACCGCTGTCATGAGTATGGGCACCTTGTAAAGGATTGTCCGCTGTTCAGGAGAAGGAGCCGTTTTCGGAGGACCTTAGTTTTCAGAGAACCAGTTTTCAATCACACTCAAGCTCCTCAGGAGAAAGAAGACATGGCGAAGCAGGCAACAGAAGAAATGGAGATTGAGGAGACTCTGAAAGAGCCAGTGTCTGAAGACCCCCATATCCAAGAGGCGGCACAGATCCCTGAATCGCATACGGCGGAAGCAGAGGAGGAGAATGCAAAGGTCGCATCCGCGGAACAAAATCCTCTCAGCGATCCTGAAAAGGGTATGTGCTCAGGTCCCCCTCTTTCTTCTCTTAAAATTCCTGAGCATGATTCAGTTTCTTTGCATGTTTCGCCTTCAAACAATCCCTCTCATAACATAGGCATAAACGAGAACATGGAACCTGCAAAGACCTCTCCTGATGTAGACTCTATTTCGGCTGCCATGCCGTCTCTTGATTTGAATTGTGAAGATATGTGGCCCCCTCTTGCTCCCCCGGTTCCTCACACCCCGTGCCCCTATAACCTTAGATCTATGGGAGGAAAGTCTGGGTTGCCCGATGTAGTTGGAGGCTTAGGACAGTCGACCTCTCAGGGTTTTGCCAAAAACAAGAGAGGTAGAAAATCGGACCTTTCTAAGGCAAAACTAAAAGCCAAGTTGGACGTAGCTGATGGAAAACAACACTCTATCCCTGGGGTTCTTAGAGCAGTGCAGACCCCTGATTTTGTTATCAAATGATTATGTCCTCCTGGAACTGTAGAGGTTTGGCCAGTAAACCTAAAAAATTGGCCCTGAGAGATTGGATCCTTAATTCAAAAGCTGACATTCTTTTTCTGCAAGAAACGTTGGGGAAATCTACTGAGGTAGAAACAATGCTAAAGGCTCTCCTGCCAGGATGGACCTTTTCCGCAATAGATTCATCAGGCCACTCGGGGGGTCTAGCAATTGGGTTTAAAGAAGGACGAATTAAGGTCATTAATCAATGGGGGATGAAGCAAGTTATGGGCATGGAGGTTATTTCTCCTGATTTCTCCCACCCCATTTCAATTGTAAACATTTATGGCCCTTGTCAAGGAAGGGAGAATTTCTGGGATGATTTGATGACAAAATCTTTGATGAAGTCTTCTCTGTCGATTGTGGGGGGTGATCTAAACTTCTCTATAGGCAGAGGAGAGGCATGGGGTCCATCAGCTAGGGAAGACCCTCTGTCGAATTTCTTCCTCAATCTCCTCTTGGAAAACAACCTCATAGATCCTTCCCCGATCAAACTCAAGCCAACTTGGAGGAACAGAAGAGCAGGGGAGGATTGAATCGCCAAAAGATTAGATCGTTTTCTTCTATCTGAGGACCTAATCTCTAAAGCTCCTATACTCAGGCAGTGGGTTGAGGAGATAGGCAACTCAGATCACTTCCCTATTTTTTTGGATCTCTCTTTCCCTCCCCCTAAGCCTCCTGCCCCCTTTAAATTCAATTCCTCATGGCTTCAAGATCCATCTTTCAATAATCTCTTTAAGGAAACGTGGATCCATCCGGACAGAAATGCAAGAGAGGACAAAAGCTTCCTGTTCATGGAGAATCTCAAAAGATTGAAGAAAGCGACAATATCCTGGGCAAAGGACAGGAAATTGAAACAGAATGAAGAGCTGTTTAGAATCAGGGAGGAGTTGAAGAATTTGGAGAGCATTGAGGAAGATGGATATATCTCGCAGGCTTCAAAGGATAGAATCCTTCATCTGGAGAAGCTTCAAAACCAAATCCTCTTGGACAAGGAAGAAGAATGGAGGCTTAAGAGTAGGGCAATATGGCTAAAATCAGGAGATGAAAATACTAGTTTTTTTCACAACTATGCAAAAGGAAGAAAATCTGTAAATACCATTTGGAGCCTTAAAGATGAAGAAGGAAGGGAGGCCAGTTCTTTTTCAGATCTCTCTGGTTTAGGACAGAGACACTTCCAGAAAATTTTCTCAGATCCGGGAGAGGCCACCATAGCAGAAGTCATTAGAACAGCTCAATGTTTCCCAAGATTCGTTGAGGAGGAAGAAGCAGAAGAGCTATCAATCCCTGTTTCCAAGGAGGAGGTTGAAGCAGCTATGAAACATATGGCCAAAGACAAAAGTCCAGGACCTGATGGCTGGACTATTGAACTCTTTCTCTCCTTCTTTGACCAAATAGGCTCTGAAATTACTGATGTAGTAGAAGAATCAAGACAGAAAGGAGAAGTCTACAGGCCTTTTAATTCAACTTTTATTGCTCTCATACCAAAGAAGGATGACCCGGAGAACTTTGAAGACTTCAGGCCGATCTCCTTGTGTAATTGTATTTATAAAATCATTGCTAAGGTGATAGCTATCAGAATTGTTCCTATCCTGTCAAGAAACATCTCAATGGAACAATTTGGTTTTTTGGATGGAAGACAAATTCATGAAGCCATTGGAGTAGCCCAGGAGGTAATTCACAGTGTCAGACAAAAGAAAAAGAAGGGTGTGGTTCTTAAAATAGATCTCTCCAAAGCATATGACCGAATCAACTGGCTCTATCTCCGGATGTTGCTTACACATTTGGGCTTCAACTATTCTTTTATCAGCTGGATAATGGGCTGTATCACAAATGTCAGTTTTGTTGTTCTGATCAATGGAGCAGCCTCCCCTTTTTTCAATAGCCAAAGAGGCCTCAGGCAAGGCTGTCCTTTATCTCCTCTCCTGTTTCTTCTAGTGGCAGAAGGGCTAAGCAGATTGATTCACAAAGCTAGAAGAGAGGAGAAGGTAAAAGGTATAGAGGTAGCAATTAATCTTTTTATCACTCACCTGCTTTTTGTCGATGATATTTTGATTTTCACCAATGGATCTTATAATGAACTTAAGGAGTTAAAATGCATTTTCGATCTATTTCTGAAAGCTACTGGAATGCAGATAAACTCTAGGAAATCTCAATTTTGTGTGGCAAATCTTGACAGAAGAGAAAGATCCATGATGGCTAATCTTTTTCCCTTCCACCATCAGCCACTGGACTCCCCTTTCAAATATCTGGGGTTTTGGCTAAAGCCGGCAACTTATAAGAAAGAGGATTGGAACTGGCTCATAGCAAAGCTAGAAGCCAGAATTTCTCATTGGAGTTTCAAGTGGCTCTCCAGAGCTGGCAGATTGACCCTCATCAAATCTGTATTGTTAGCCATTCCAGTACACTGGGCAGCTTTAACCTGGGTCCTCAAAGGAGTGATGGAGAAAATCAGAAGAATCTGCTGCAGATTTCTATGGGCAGGATCAAAAGAATCCTCCGTCTTACCCTGGGTGGCATGGGATAAGGTGGCCATACCAAAAGATTGGGGAGGATGGGGAATGAAAAGGCTCCCTGAGTTCATTCTTTCCCTGGCAGCTAAATCAGGCTGGAGATTAATCTCGATGGAGAATCTTTGGACAAGGGTGGTTAAAAGGAAGTACATTGATCCAGTTCCTTTGGAAGATTGGATTCGGAGCCAAGATAAGAAAAAGAAGAATATCTCAGTCATATGGAAGGCCACGGTGGAGGCTTTCTCTGTGATTGAACAAGGTTTGGCATGGAAAGTGGGAGATGGAAGACATATTAGAATTGGTAGGGACCCCTGGGTAGGTTGTAATGAAGCTTTTGCCTTGTCACCTGGCTTTCTCAGACATCTTGATAGTAAAGGAATTTCAACTCTAAATCAGGTGGAGAAAGTAGGCCACTCTACCATATGGGGTCAGGCTTGGAAGAATGATGAAGACTTAGGAATAAATATCAGATGGAAGAACGAATGGGTTTCTTACATCCAAGAACTGCATCGTTCAAATGTCAGGCTTAAAAACGAACCTGATCTGTTGATTTGGGCGCAAGGAAAAACAGGTGAATATTCCCCAAAAGATGGATATACCTTCTTAATGAAAAAGAAAGGTTGGGGAATACCAGATTGGTGGGCGAAAAACATATGGAAATTAAAATGCCCAGCTAAGGCCAGGATTTTCCTATGGTGCATGCTAAAAAGAAAAGTCCCAACTTGGGACATTTTACAAGCCAGATACTTAGTTGGGCCTGGGAGGTGCCCCTTATGCAAGTCTGAAGAGGAATCAATAAGCCATCTCTTTACAGCTTTTGTAGTCTCTCTAAAAATTTGGGAGGAGTTAACCTGCTTGCTTAATGTAAAGGTACAGTGGGGACTAGATCCTTTGGAAGAAGCTTGGAGGAAATGGTGGCAAAACTATCCGGAGGGAAACATGAGAAATCTGCCTCTTATATTCTTTTGGGGTGTATGGTTAGCAAGAAACAAAAGCTTGTTTCAAGACAAGGACACTCCCACATCCGCCATAGCTATCAATTGTGCTGCCATATACTCTGCCATCCCGATCCCTGAAGCTAAAAATCCTCAAAAGAATCAAAAGCCTGTTACTATCTTGGAGGGCATTCCTTGGGCCTATTTTGACGGAGCATCCCAGAATAACAAGGCTGGAGCAGGACTGTGCATTCACTTGAATCATGATCACTCTTTAAAAGCATCTGTAGGGCTAGGACCTGGTACAAACAATTATGCTGAGCTGTCTGCCTTGCGCCTTCTCCTTTGCTGGTTGCTTCAAAGAAACATCTTCACAATTCAAATCTTCGGAGACTCTCTGAATGTCATAAAATGGGTTAATGGGAATGTGTCATGTCAAAACCAGATTCTGAAGACTCTTGTAGAAGAAATTATGTTTTTAAAGTCATCTTTTAACAGTTTTACCATTTGCCACATCTACAGGGACAAAAACGAGGAAGCAGACCAGCTTTCTAAGGCTGGTTTACAGCAAGATATGGGCAGCTGGTCAATAGTAGAAATCAGTCAGGGGCAGTCATCCACCTCCCAATAGCCCCCTTTTGCTCCTCCTCAGTGAACGAGGCTCGTCTTTTCTTTTTGTCAGTAGTTTCATGGGCACAATGTTTTTCTGTTACAACTTTCTCTATATTTTTGTTATTTTTATCATGAGCACTACAAATAGAAAACCCAAAATCTTTTTGTACAGTTTTCAGCTGTCTCACAGTTCTATATACAATCTTGTAAGGGGTTGTTTTCTTTCTCTGAAGGAGACCCCGGGGTATGCATAGTATAACTTGTACTTAAGCCTCCTGAAGGGAGGAAGTCTAGTCAGTTTTATTTTCAGCAGTATTAGGACATATCATATCATCCACAATCAGTCAAAAAGGACTGAGATTTTTTCTTGTCTTACTTATAAGAAGAACAAAACAACAATCATGTGAGCCATCAGGTCTGCTCAAAGTCTCTAACAGAATGTAAACTTTTTATATGCTTAATAAAAAGTTTTGCTTTTTTCTTCAGAAAAAAAAAAAAAACTAATACATTAAAATAAAAATTTGAAAATGAAATGGACTAGAATAGATCCATCATAACTATGGATCTACAGAGTTCAAATCTCTCAAGGTGTAAAACTTGAGGAAAACTTTCCACGTCAAAAGATGTGATCCCTCTCTATGCTTGATAGATCAAAGTTAAGATGGATTTACATTGGCTTCATATATATGTATATATGTTCTATTTTTTTTTTAATTTAATTTTTATTTTTATTTTTGTGTAATTTGACCAAATCAAAAATGTTGGATAACATAACATAACAAGGCATTACATCATCTCTTCCATAGTGCAATAAATATGTTTATTATTTGCAATCATGAAAATATAAAATTTATGATATTTTTAAGTTTACAAATATTGAAAATTTATATCTATGTTACAAATTCTACCTTTTACAACAAAATGACTGTTTCTATTCGTTGAAATAGTTGTATAGGTATAGGGCCTTGCTATCAAGATTGGAGAGTAAATGAACCCCCGAAAATGACCAACAGTAATGCAAAATATACAGTTAAGCGAGTTCAATTCAATATGATACTTCTAACACTAACAAAAACCTTTTAAATATATTCTAGGTGCTATGAACATTTCTTTCAATGAGCCATTAGGTCATCGATATAAGAAAGAATGATGCTAGCCAAGTAATTTAAACACTATTGCACAACCCACTAGAAAGTGGAATTGTGATTTTTCAATGGAAGGGCTTGGCATTATAGTTCATTGTTCACCAAGGAGAGGTAAAAGCAGTCATGTACTAGTCTTTGGGATGAATTCAAATCTAATTATAGCCATAGAATCCACCAATAAATAATAAAACTCCATGCCCCACACAACCATAAATAAATTTGTCAACTAATGGAGTAGGGTAATTATGTTTGCCGTAGGCCCCATTATGATCATGGAAATCAATAGAGACATGAACAATGCATTAATTCTTATTGATCGACATCAAATTAGATATAAAAGTGGTGTAAGATATCCAATAATTGAAAATATGTTGAAAAGGTTTGTTAATGTAGGATTTAATGCACAATGTCTTATTATGATTATGGAAATCAATGAAGGCATTAACAATGCCTCGCTTCTTGTTGAAGGGGACCAGATTAGATATCAAAATGGTGTATGTGATCCAACGATTCAAAACATGTTGAAAATGTTTGTTAATGTAGGATTCAATGCATAGAGTCTTACTAATATAAATAATCCTTCATTTTTACCATACTGGTGATGTATTAGGACATGTATCAATATGGTATTTTACAATGATAGACTCAAATCTAGGAATTTCTAAATAAAATGAATACATCTCAAAAATATTAGAACAAGGCTTTATCAGCCACAAGCTTTAGGGAATATAATGCATAAAAGAGAATGTGTTTGATAATGTTAGGCTTAATAAAAATATCCACTTTAATAGTGGGGGAAATGTTAGCCATGTTACTTCCTTGAAGACATCCAAAGTGATAGATGGGGTTTTAAACCAATCAACATGACCCCAAGGTATAGAATTCTTAGATTTTATGGTCAATTGATCATAAGAATTATTGGTGATGAATGCATCCCGAGGGAGAAAATAAGCATAGTGATGCATATGTTGTACTTCACTAGCTTGTATCACTTTATCATAAGCATATTAAAAGAATTCCTTAATGAAGTTGTGTAGCAAAGAAATGAATACACACTCATAAATGTTTCAGATATCCATCTTGAAAAGGATGGACTTGAGCTGCAAGAGGAAGGATTAATGTTGCATAATGAGCTGCTATGATTGGCCTTAAGCTAGCCATTGAATGTGGTGATGTAGGTGAAGATGAAGAAGAAGAAGAAGAAGATGAAGAAGGATGTCGGGAAGATATTACTTGAGATGAAGAGGTATGATAGGAGATAGAAGGGGGTTGAATAAGTTGAGAAGGGATAACTAATTTCTAAACTTTTGGAATAGATTTATCTTCTTCCTCAAAAGCGAAAGGATTGGTATAAATAGTAAAACCTTCCTCAAGTTTGATAGAATTAGGTGGGTAGGTATGTATCACAGAAGAAATAAAATCAGTTGGTTTGAAATTAGGTAATTGAAGCCCTAATTGAGATTCTGGATCAGGTATATATGAAGTAGAAATGGGAAGGTGAATTGATTCAAATTGATGAATCAATAGAGTTGATTGAAGGTCAACTCCTTTAGATAATACTTCTAACACATTTGGTGGTAGATCTTATAATTCTGTAGGAATTGGAATAGGTTGAAAAGGATCAGGCTGTGATGTATTTTCAGGTGGAAAAGATGTAGGAATAAAAGAATATGATTCTAATCTACGCTTGGCAGAGGAATTTCTCACTAACCTTGCAGGATCTGATAATGGATATTGAAGGTCAAAGTCAGAATGAGACCTAGTATGCTTCCATGAAGCCAGTTTTACCTAATGGAGTCACCGAGTGAATTATTTTAGCCAACTAAATTCTTATTCACCTTTAAGAAGAAAGCTTTATCATTGTCCTTAGGAAAGAAACTTCAAATTTTCATTCCCCGGCAACAGCGCCAATTTGATGTTGTCCTTTGTAGACAATTCTAAGCTAAAGAATTGTGTCAAAACATCTAAAATGTTTTTTTTTTAATTTGGGGTTTGGATGACCAATGTTTTAAACTATTAAAGAAATGTAGATCCTAATTATCTCTTTTATATTATGTTAACACCCAGGTTGTTCCCTATGACTCCCAAGGGAATACGGCCGGGGTAACCACTAACCAATCTTTGGATCACAGTTTCTAGCCAAACTGTAATCAGAGAGGGCTCTCTCTTTATGATTTGTCTCTGTTATGATGTTGTTTTAGGCTAGGTATTATGCTCAGGTTTTGGTTTATGTTTTGGTTGAAGGACTTCTTTCAAGTCTTACGGTGTAGTGTTTGAGGAGTGAAATACCATTGGGCAATGGAGTCTGGAATTGCGAAATGATTTGATATGCAGGATTGGTGGTGTTCAAACTGCAGGGCCTATTGTGTATTCTAGACAAACAAACTTAGCTTAAATGGTGATGTATGTCAACCAATAGAAAGCAATTAAGAATTTTCTATTAAGCTGGTGAGGTGAAAATGTAACACGCTGCACAGGAGCAAACTTGAATTCCTGTGACAAAGGCTACTGTGAAAGATGTATGCTGAAAGTGCAGCAATTAAGAATTACACTTATCAGGATTGCATCTGAAGAAAACATTCATTAACAACGCAGATTGAACTCAGGGTATTCATTGAATAAATCCTGAAAGTTATTCTTTTTCCTTGTTGCTAGATATTTAAAGTGAGATGACATATGGATTTTAACAAACAAAATACATAACAGAGAGAGTTACAGAGACTTATTGTATGGCGAAATACACAGGAATCCAGCAGTTTCCAACAGACACCAGTACGCATTCAACACTTCAGAAATCCGAGAAATTCCATCACTTTCTTTATTAACTTCTGAAAGGATTACAGCATAAGAACTTCTTCAGGAGAAATCAACAACAACCCTTGCAAGCTCAAGCGAAGGGGACTTTATAGAAATGTTCATACAAAATATCTCAGGAATTGAGTCATCTGAGAGAGAAAATATCTTCATAGATTGGTACAGAAAGTAGAAAAGAAGTTATTGCAACTTTGAATGCAGCATAAATGCTCTTTATGTCTGTCAGAGGATAATTTGACCTTTGGAGGTCATTGAGTCGGTTGAGCCGCTTTGCTTTAATGCTGAATAACGCGTCTTTATTTCTTGCTGCGCTGTATTTTCTCGGGTTTGCCATCTGTGACTGTGATTGCTGCTGTGGCGACCGAATAGCCCTGCTGAGTTGGCTCAGCCTTTCATCTTTGCTCTGTATGCTTATTTATCAAAATTCTGCCTGTGTATGATTTACTTATAAACTGGAAAAAATTAACATTTACAGGTTCTGGCTTGATAATATTATCTGTGTCAAATTCTTCCAGACTTCCTGTGTGGGCAATTGGTGATTCACAATTGCCTCTATGGTTTCATCTGCTTCTGTATACTTAAAAAAATTTGGAGGCACATCAAACAGATGATTGATCTCATTCATAATAAAAAATAGGTTGTCCACCCTATTGTATAAAGTTTTCCCTGATGCTGGCCCTGATTCTGCTGAAGTGCTGGGCTGTCTTGCAATTTGTCCTGCAGCATAGGCATCAACCCTCTTAGTGTAGTTTTCAAGGGTAAGCAGTCTTCCTACACTGCTTAATATGCTAGGGAGGCCTCTGTTCTGTAATGCCTGAAATCTGTCCATGAATTTGTTGATTTCAGTCTGCATATCCTGGGTTCTTCTTTCCAATGTTCCAACTAGGTTTCGTAGTGTCAGGACCCTTTTAACCATTGAGATTGTCTCAGTCCTGTGAGCAATTCCCATGGTGGCCAGTTGAGAGCTTGTCCTGTTATTTAAAATATTGATCATTCTGGTGGCAGCATCAGGCATGTTGCCAAGGCTTGCTCTAGCTCTGTGTATTTCCCTGTTTGCCTTAGCAATGAGTACTGATTGTTCATCTATAGTCTCAATGTACTGCCACTGATTGGTGATAGACCGGCCAATATTGGCCCAAAGGACTGCTTTTAGCTCTGCTGTCACCTTTTCTAGTGTGAGCTCCTTCTCAAGCTCAGTTATCCTCTTCTTTAGAGCTTTTATTTCTCGCTCCTTTTCAGATGCATTCTGTTTGCTCTTATCATATCTCTCATTTACTTTAGCCAAAGATTCTTTGGCTGAATTGAGCTCCAACATTTTGAGCTTCCAGGACTTGAATTTCATTTTGGAGCTTCTGCATATCCAGACTATGAGTCTGCTCTGTTGTTGGTGCAGTTGTCGATGTAGTTGGTGCTGTAGGCCCTGTTTGCTGAGGAGGAGGGGCAGTTGTTGGAGGAGCTTCCTCAAGATTGATTATTTCAGGAGGAGGCTGGGAGGTTTGACCCTCTTCTCTTTGCTTCAGTGCTGCCTGTAGTGCTGCCTTTGCAGCCTCAGATTCTCCTAGTTTGTCTTGAGTCTGGATTAGCTCCTTGTATAGAGATATCAACAGGGTCGTGGCCTCTTGATCATTCCTTTGCTGGGCCACCTGATCTGTTTGAGGGTGGATTGTGGCAGGGAGTTTGATCTTTCTCCTCAAGGCTGCCATGTCAGCATCCCTCAACTTCAATACCTCTTGTATCCCTTTGATATCTTTGGGATCATGTCCAATCTCAATGATTATGTCTTCCAAGGACCTTATTCTGTTGTCCTTTGCCTGGGATGATGCCCTCTCCAACTCCAGTTGAGAGGCTGTATTGTTAAGACTATTTTGCAGCTTATAGTTATCCAAGGTTTGGTCTACCAGGGAAGCATAGACCATCTCACCCGTTTGCTTGTGCAGTTCTATCTTGTCCATTGGGTGGATATCCTTGGCAAGGACTTGCAAGTTAGTCCTCAAATAATCAGAGGCAGATTGGGGCTGTGCTGCTGTTGGCATGAAATGACTCATGATCATTTTGCCTTCCTGCACATCATATGCAGACATGAGTCTTTGCTGATTGGTGGGAGCCAAGTTTAGCAGATGGTTGTACAGCTGTCTCTTGATGGGCTCATTTCTCATCTTAATATCGATGAACTGTTGTTTAATACTAGGCCCACCTTCCCTTTGCTGCCTAGAGGAACTCACTTCTCCTCCCATTGCTCTATCCTGTTCCTGTTGAAAGGAACTTGCTGATGTTTCCCTGCTGGGTGGGACCATACCCAGAGGCTGCCTTATTGGCATCTCTTCCTCTGAAAGAGGATTGATTCTCTGCCTCTTCTCCCCATGAGTTGCTGATGTTGTAAGGGGAGTTTCTCTGTCCCTTTTCCTGCTTGTGTCCTCCTTTTGTGGAGTCTAGAGTATTGTTGCATCAGGTGAAACTTCTTGCCTTGGAGGCTCAGTTTGTTTAGTGGATTTAGGGGCTTCCACTGTTTGCTTTTGCTGGGCAGGCTGTTCCTGCCTTTGTTCTTGTTGTTGTTGCTGCTCCTCTTGCTGCTGCCCTTCTCCCTGCTGCTCCATTTCTTCTTGTTGCTGCATTAGGGTTTCCATTTGCTCTTCGGTCATAGGAGGTGGCTGTTCCACCTGCTTTTCTTTGCCTTTGTTGACTGTCTGTGAAGGATTTATGGCAGCTTGATGGTGCGTTGTTGAGGACGAGGCAGCTACTCCAAGTTGTTTTTTGTATGAGAGGGGAACCTGTCCACAAGTTTCTAAGTCAGCTTTCTTTTGAATATTTCTAGCCTCTCTCTCTAGCAGCTCCTCACTAGTAATTTCTTCTTCTAGGGTACCTTCTTCCCAGCTTAATTTATTGGCATACTGCTCAATCTCAGGCTGCCTTACGTGTGAATAACTGCCCAATTTGTATCTTATCCTCCTGAGGGAGACAAAGTGATTGGGATCATAGGGTATCCATTCAAAGCTAGTTTGCAGTTTGAGGGCCTCTAGGATACTGTTTGCTTCTTTCCACCCCTCCTCTTTTCTGTTGTATAGGAAAGGGCCCAGCTGGCTCCTTACCTTCAACTGTGCCTTCTTGTTCTTGCTTTGAAAGTGGAGGTAGTCGGCATTCCCAAATTGCCTGAAATATTCTAAGGCAAAAAGCCTCATGGGGACATACCTTGGCAACCTAAAAGGCTTCAACTCACAGCCATATACTCTGATGACTGTGTGGTCTTGGTAGAGGTACCAATTACCAATGCTGTAGGTTTAGTTCAGGTGGAGAATTCTCCTCATGTCATCAGTTAACCTTGGAGGAGGAACACCATCCAATACTGTCATGGCTGGATGAATGAATAAGTCTATGAACTCAGAGTATGTGTATGGTGATACAGAGGCACAATGAAAAACAGAGGTCCAAAACACAACTGACCTTGGATTCCCCTGGGCATTGACTTGTTTCAAGGGAATAGAGAAGCTGGCTGGCTGATAAAACAAGAATAGGTGGTATATGTATGAAGTATACCTGAACAGTCTTTCCCTCTTCAAGTTCATGAACTAGTCATGGATCTTGTCTGCAATGTATGTGGCATAATCATAATGTACAGCTGGGGGTTTTCCAGGAGAGAATATAGATAGTATTGCCATTATGATTTCATCCACCTCCTCCATTCCTTTGAAGCCTAGGACATAGCTGATCAAATCCACTAGCATTCTACCCAATTCATTTAAGTAATGATATCCAATAGGAGGAGTTCTGATGGCTTCAGACCCTGGTTTTACAAACAGCTGGTTGATTTTGATGGTCTGGTCATTTGACAACTTATTCCCCTTCTTTATCAAGTCCTGCATGTGGAGGGGGGTCAATGGCTTTGCAGTGTGGAAGTGCAGCATCTCATTTATGCTTTCTGGGGTGATATGAAACAGAATTGCACCTGTAGGGCTGAGGAAAGCTCTTTGGCCTGGATCATAGCACTCCTGGCATCTGTAGAACAACTCTGGCATAGGATTTACCTGGGGGAGGTTATAGATGGGCAAGTTTGAGTCCCAAATCCCTAGGATGTCAGCTCCACTAAGGTGCTGGGCTCTCAACTCATTCAGCATCTGGATATTATATTTGGAGCCTAATGGAAACCAGTCTAGCATTTGATAATCCATATCTCCCAGGGCTTTCCATTCTAATTCCTGGTGAGGGACATTGAGAGGCTTGATATTCAGTGCAATTGGAGTCTCCATGGTCTATTCAGTTTCTGTCTTGCAGGTGAATTAGTTCAAGTGAGTAGTACAGCACAAAAGTGACTTTTTGCAATGCAACTGTGAATTACAGGGACCAGAGGGTGGAGAGGACACGCAACAATTGAAATACTGCTCGAATTATGAATAAGACCAATGCCTGGTCTCCCTCTGTCTTCTTTGGCAGGTTTAAATAGCTTGACCAACTGTCTCACGTTTGCGCGAGCAGTTTACAGTTTTCGACCAAAGCTCTGGAAATGAAGGCTCAGCTGGTGGTTTCAAGGTTGCAGTTGTAATTTAGAAGTGTTGCAGAGGAAAACTGTCGGTGAAATAGTGAGTTTCAGTGTTCCTTAAGCGTTCTGAGCAATTTACAGTGAATTTAGGCGTATGGAGGATGAACTATGAGAAATACCTGGCTAACCGCGAACAGAGGTCGTAACTGTGGGTGGAATTGTTGCTCTGGAGATCTTCAGGTCGTTTCCCGCAGGTGGCGCAGTTCAGGACGTGAAATAGCATGCAGAGAAAATAATAGAAAATGAGTGAAGAGTATGAAAAAACACGTTTTTTGGCTAAAATATGGACCTTTTGCAATTTGGCGCTTTTTCTGTGATGACGTCAGCATGACGTCATAGGGTGGGGTCAGCCTCGGATGACGTCAGCATGACGTCATCGGACGAGGTGGCGGGCAGCCATTGGTCCACGGGGTAATGAGGTGGCAGGCACGTTGGCACAGATGCGGACAAAAGTGTGATGCGGTGGCAGGCACGGTGATGTCGTGGGGATGGCGCTGGACCCGCAAACCGGGCGGTGAATGACCTAACGGTTACGGTTTAGCCCTAACAGTTGCGGTTTCTCGGGGTGGTTATGATACGGCCCCGCACTTGTCAGAGATTGCTCCGAGAGCCCTCGACGGGTGACGCGTGGCCGCGCCCTGACGTAACGCAACGTCACTTTCTCGGGCGCTAAACCTCTGTCACGGGGACCGCTCCGACATCCATAAGGACCGTCGGATCTCTTGGATCTGATCCGACGGTGGACGGGATAATGACATGATAGGTCGATACGGCTACGAGCGGAGGAATAAATATATATTTTTTAATGTCTTTTCAATATATTCCGAAAAATTGAATATATGCGCAAACTTTGGTTTAAGCAGCGGAAAGTGGGTTTTTTGGGGTTTTTTGGTAGTTTCAAAGAGGTTTTATAAGGTTTTCCGATGCGCAATAAGACAGCCCCAATACTTTGGATAAGAGAACAAAGTGGGTATTTTGGGTTATTTTTGCAAATGAAGCGGGTATGGGTAAAACAAGGTCATTTATGAGGCTCTTTTGGCAAATGAAGTTTTCTAAGGGGCCAAATGACTTCAGAAGAGGGGAGGGGGTTAGACTTAGGTTCATCAAGATGACTAGGTGTCATTTGATCCCTGATACAGAACTTATTGGCTATAATGCCAAGGGGAGGGGTATTTATACAAAATTTGGGGTTTATACACCATGGTGTTAATACTAGTAGGGGAAAGGTAATATAGGGGATTTACATAGTAAAGTTAGAGTTAATATGGGGGAAATGAGTGAAGGGAGAAAATACTAAGTTTGTTTGAGACTAACTTAGTTTAGGGAGTAGATCAAAATGAAAAGAATTTTTACATGGGAAATGTGGCTTTTAGAGTCATAAGAACCATCATAACACTTCAGATTTTTCATAACTCTCCATGGATGAAGGGATGTTAGTAATAGGAATGGAAGGGGATTTGGGGAATTAGACATGCTCCTTTGCCTTGTTCTCTTATCTGAACCAGCAAGATTCACTCTGGAACTGAATATCACTTCTGCAACCCCATCTACTTACCCAGCTACTTTGCCTAGCATTTTTTATTCCTTCTTGGAGGGTGCATTTGGACTTGCAGACCCTTGCTTGCCTTTTCTTTTCTTTGGCTTTTTTCTTTTGTTTTCTATCTAATTCTGTCCTTATTTCTTCCAAGGTCCCAGATTAAGCTGTTGGGAGCCTTCTTTTCTCTACCTGAACTACTTTGTCTGCCAAGATTAGACAGTTTGGACAGACTTCTTTTTCTATTCTACAACAGAAAATTCAAACATGGCATGATCCAGATTATACTGTTGAATCATCCATCAAAATTTGGAACCATTAAGCTATTTACACACCTTGTACTCCTTTGGAAATATGGGATCTTTGCATAATCAAAGCAGAGCATATTTGGAACTTCTATAGCCATCATGAAATATGAAACCTATTGGTATAGGTAGCTAACATATTAAAAGGGTTGATTCTTCACCTTTAACATAATTAAGCTTTAAATTATTTATGAAAGGTAGAATTTAATATGATCTTTATGATTCCTTAAAATTCAAATAAAATGTTTAACTTGTCATATATAGATGATGCATGTAAAATCCTTTTACAACCAAACATAAGATATGTAAAGATAATAGGAAGCAACAATTAAATTATGTAGAGGAATCAACTTAAATAAATAGTTTGAGTTAATTAATCACTCTAATTGATTATAACTTTGTAGGGGATTTCAGAAAGATTGATATTCAATCTTATCTTACCTAGATTTCCTATCAAATTTAAGCATGTGTAGAAACAAATAAAGATGGAAACATAATAAGAAACTCATAGTAGAACACAAGCTACTTCAAAATGAGTCGATAATCCTTCTATTAATTTTAGAAATAGCTCAGAGAATTACAATCGTTCTCAATAGCTTATTACAAGGGTTCAACCCTTCTTAGTTCAAATTATAATATATTTACAGAGTTTCTTCTAAAAATATCTAGACTTAATCAAAAAAATTATTATAAAATATCTAGTTCAGCTGATTTGAATTTTTTACAAAAATAGAATTAGAAAATAGGAAATCTGAACTGATTTGACATCTTACATAGAATTCAAGGAAAATTGTTGATGAATGGAGCCAAAAAGTTGTTGTTATGTTTTAAGTTCTTGGAATTCTGTCTTTTGTTTCTGAAACATCTAGTACCATGTCAGTTGATTAGCTCACATAGTTTGTCCCATCTTTCCTCATTAGGAATGGAAAACTTCTGTTTGCTTCATCAACTTCAATATACTTCCCAAAAGTTGGTTTAGTTATGAATAAATGTTTTACCTCATGTTGAATTAGTAAATCATAACTCAAACTCTCGACGAAATCTTTACCATTGATGGCCCCTTTAAGTTTTGAAAATTTTTCCTTATCCACTGCAATGTGATGTAGTCTATGCTGATAATATTCAGGAGGAATTAACTTATCACCAATGCCTTGCAGACCTAGAAGTCCCTTTTGGTGTAAAATGTTAATTTTTCTATGAAACTTGTTAATACTAACTTCCATATTATGACACTTATTTTCTAACTGAAGAATTAAGTTTCTTTTGCTCAACACTCTTCTCACTTCGAGGACAGTTTTTGTTTTGTCTTCAATTCCACATTCTTCAAGCTCATCCTTTGTTTTAGAGTTTAGAATTCTGATTAATTTGGTAGCATCTCCTTGTTTGTGAACCAGGTCTCTCTTCACCTCTGCCATTATTTCCTTTGACTTCTGCAACAATTTTTCCTGTTCAAAAATTATCTCTATAGATGGCCACAAGTAAATCATAGATTCATTTATATCTAACCATATGCTTTCCTTTTCTTGAGAAATGGTCTGAGAGCCATTACTGATTCAATTTCACATGTAGCTATTTGTTTTGTTAACTTAAATTTTTTCTTTATTTTAGCTACATATGCATTATCAGTCTTCAGTTTTTGTTCCTATAGTTCCTGCAATTGTAAATTGAGTTTTCCAATTTCTTGACCTTTGAGTGTCAAGTCTCCCATGGGTTTAGATAAATATTCTTCCATATCACATGAGTGTGTGTCTGTTGGAATAATTGTTGTTATGGATGTTCCTGCTATCGAAGTACCTTCAATAGAAGTTGTTGCTATGGGGATAACTACTGAAACAATGAGTTGTTGTAATTTTTATTTTAATAATGTTTCCATTTCATCTTCCATTTTCTGTATTTGGAGGTTTTGTTCAATTACCATTTGAACATATTTTTCTTATCGATCTCCAACTTTCCAACTTCTTTGGCTTGTGGGTGTTTTGTATTTGGAAGATTCAACTACTTCCTTAGTGCCTGGATATTAGCATTCTTACTTTTTATCATTTCCTTTGCTGCTTTGACATCACCAGGATTATATCCTAATTTTACTACAATATCCTCCAATGATTTTATCCTGGTATATTTGGCTAGAGAAGACATCTCCCCCATATTTAACTGTGAATGAATATTGTTCAGTGAGACCCGTAGTTTTGTTGTTGCCATGGCTGAAATGGTTAAAGTGGAATAAGTCATTTCACCTGCTTGTGGGTGCAAATAAATTTGGTCAATTGCATGGATTTGTTTAGTGTCAAAGGAACAAATAGATGTCTTGTAATAATTAGCAATTTTAGGAACTAGAACTTTGGGTTCCGAATGTAACATAAAATTGTTGCTTCTCTATTTACAGTGCAAAAAAAATCCTTTGTTGAGTGGATGAGGTTTGTTTCCAAAAATGAGAGTATGTAGTGGCTTTGAGTGCCTCATTTTTTCTCTTGATTTATTTATACCTAGCAAAAATATTTTGATGCTATGTACCCCGGGAAACTGATGACATAGGACAATCAAGGGATATCTCCTCAATCCTAGGAAATGTCGCAGTATGTAAACCTATTAGTTCTGAACTTGTTACTTGAAAAGGGCCTCCATGAGTATATTTTTCTTTCTTCTTTTAAACACCTAAAAGTTTGTCTCTTGAATTTCTGAAACTGAAGGAGATAAACTTTCTCTTGGCCTTTTTTTCTTTCTCCTATGGAACTGGATTTTGTGAAATTGTTGAAGTAACAACTTGATCCTCTTCCTCTTGCAGTGTATTCTCCTGCCACTCCTCTTGATTTACATATTGTTCTATTTGTAGCCTTAGTGTATGTACATAAGGAGTTGTATTTTTTTCAACACTTAATTTAGAAATAATGCATAAGGGGTCATAAGACTAGGTGAAACTCAATTTGAATTTCATTTGCTTTAACATAGAATCTGCCTCCTTTGTTATTGCTCTAGTGTTGACAATGAATGGTCCTATCTGTGCTTTCAATTTGAACTGAGACTTCTTCTTACTAGAAACAAAGTGTAGATCATCCATATTCATCATTTGTCTTATATATTGTAGTGCAAAAACCCTGACCGGTACAAATTTAGGAAACTTGTAAGGAGGTAAATCACATCCATAAACTTTGATCTCTGTGTAATTATGGTAAATATACCAGTCTCCAATTTTTGTTTGCTTGCTGAGGTGAAGAATTCTTCTAATTTCAAGTAAAATCCTCATAATTACATCACTACTCAAAATACATAGGGCCATTTGCAGAAATTGACTTACATAGTCTGAGATAGAGAACTCTTTTGTATTCTTCCTTGCCAAGGAAGTCCAATGAACTACAGGCTGGGGGTTTCCTTGTGCATCTAATCTCTGTAATGGAAACTTAAAATTATCTTCTTAGAAGAACATGAGAAAATATATAAGGACACACTAATGTGTTATTTCCCTATACTACTAGTGTAACCCCTTATTGTTATTAGTGCAATCCCCTTCTTATATTGTTGTGCCCCATAGAAGCCCACTATTGTTATTTTTGTGCCCTTACATTATTATTGTTATGTCAGCTTTGATTATATTATGACCCCTTAGACTCCTATACATAGAAAGGAGGTTTTGTCATTTCTATCATCCAAGAATTGTTCATTTGTGTAATTTAAAAGAGATTTTGCCCTTGAAGAGGTTGATTTTGAAGTTGTTGATATATCTTTTCTATCTTTTTGTGAGTTCGTTTCATAACATTTGGTATCAAAGCCTTGGATTCTAGTGTTTCACTGCTCCTCATCGTGGAATGCTCACTATAACTTTGTTTCTATGATGTTTTAGAAGCTAAAAAAGAAAACCATTTGAGCTGAAATCTAGATGATCCTCGGGTCTAAATTTTAGATCTTGTCTAACTATACTTTCGGAGATATACTCTGAGGAAGTTAGGGTTTTCCAAGCTCCAAACTTCCATCTCAAATAGGTCATCGTGGAATTTTCTGTATAAGTTTTTTTCTACAATTGTTCATACACTGAAATTAAAAACCATTTGAGCTAAAATCTTAATGAAACTCTGGCCTGAATTTTAGGTCTTGGTTTTCTATATGTTCGGAGATATGGTTTAGGACATTTATGGTTTTTGCAGGCTCTAGAATTACATTCCAAACATGTGATCTTGGGAAAATAGTGATAACTTTCTCTCTAAATATCATATTGAAATTTTGTAAGAATTTATAGAAATAGGATGGACTATAGTTTTTTGATAATTTGTTTCAAGTCCGAAGGTCAAGAAAGTGACAGGTGGCAGGTCATACAAGTTCGTTCTACTAACCCAATCTATAATCAGGTCATCATAAGGGATTTGGCATAACTCTTTATTGAAGAATCCAATATTGATTAGGCTGGTCGGGTTAGAAAGAGGACTCAGAGGGTTACCATAGGCTAAAATTTTAGAACTTTAAGATCTGAAATTACAAAGTACAGTTGTTTAAATATCGAGCTCCTAAATGGAAGAAATATAATGACTCGGATCAAGAAAATAGAAACAACTAGTAAGCAAAATTGGATGGATGATTTGAAGAATGTGATCGAAACCAAGATAAATAGTTTTATATGTGCCATGGAATATAATATCGATGGTATGGAAGCAGATTTGAAGAAAGACATGGAAGGTTTGAAGTAAGGTGGGACAAGGTTGCTACAAGAAAGTCATCCTAATGATGAAAAGGTAGTAGAGGAAACTCATGATGAGAAAAAAATATATGTTAATAGTGATTTCATAGAATCTAACATTGGATTGAAGACACACCATATTCCAAATATCGATATGAGTAATTTTGATGGAAAGATCCCATAACATGAATACTACAGATGGAGAAATATTTTCATCTACATGATGTGCCACTATTACAAAAGGTATGTATTGCATTTTTATATTTAGAACCAAATAAATTTTTATGGTATAAAGGGCTTTGTTCTCGCAAAACCACTTGTCACTTGGTCAATTTTCATGGAGGAAATGATAACACATTATGAGGATACAAAGAGGAACACCTTCTTTAGCCAGTTGATAAATCTCAAACAAAAGGGTTTAATGGCAGAGCACATTGAGGACTTCCAAAAATTGAATATAAGGGTAAATGATATTCCAGAGAAGTAGAGGATTGATGTCTTCATAGGGACTTTAAAGGATAACATTAAACATGATGTTTGTCTTTGGGAACCTGATTCATTGGAGAAGGCATTCAGGCTGGAAAAAGAAATTGAAAGAAAAATTATGGCAACAGGAAATCCTACCACTCACAATTATAAATATGGAAGTGTTGTTGCTCCTAGACTTCCACAACCTACAAGGTTGACACCACAATAAATGGAAGAAAAAGGAGAAAATGACCTTTGTTACAGTTGTGATATAAAATACACTAAAGGTCATATGTATGCTGAGAAGAAATTATTTTACATTGGTTGTGAAGAGGTGGAATAAAAGGATGAAGAAACATCAAAAGAAGAGGATATACACCAAGAACCAACCCCAGAGAAATAACAAATGAATCTGACCATATCTTGTAATCCATTAGTAGGAATTACCACTCCTAAAACTCTCAAGGTAGAAGGACATATCAAGAAGAAAAAGGATAACCTCACTTTCATGCAGAATCGAATGAAACAACAGGAAGATCAACATTGCAACGAAAGAAGTTTTGATATAGGTGATTGGGTATTTTTACAAATACAACCATACAAACAAATGTCCCTCAAGCAAGCTAAGAAGGATAATAAATTATCTCCAAAGTAGTATGGTCCTTACAAGGTGTTGCAAAAGATTGTTATTATGACATACAAATTGGAGCTTCCCGCATCTTCTTGAGTGTCCCCAGTTTTCCATGTTTCATGCTTAAAGAAGGTTATAGGTGACAAGCTCCTGGTTTAAACAATATTGTCGAAACTTGATGAGGAAGGAAAAATCATATTGGAACCTAAAGCAATCATAGAAACAAGAACTTGACAGCTACAAAATCGATAAATTTCAGAGTATCTTATCAAGTGGAAGAACTTAATACCCGCTGAAGATTCCACATGGGAGGAGGAGAATTTTATATAGAAGAATCTAGAACTACTCAAGCATTGAGGACAACACTTTTTGAAGGAGATGGGCATGTTAGCTCCCTATACTACTAGTGTAACCCCTTATTGTTATTAGTGCAACCCCCTTATTATATTGTTGTGCCCCATAAAAGCCCATTATTGTTATTGTTGTGCCCTTACATTATTATTGTTATGTCAACTCTGATTATATTATGAACCCTTAGACTCCTATATATAGAAAGGAGGTATTGTCATTTGTATCATCCAAGAATTTTTCATTTGTATAATGTAAAGGACGTTGCCCCCTTGAAGAGGCTGATTTTGAAGTTGTTGATCTATCTTTTCTATCATTTTGTGAGATCGTTTCATAACATGATGCTTGAAGGTATTTTTAGTAGAAAATTTGAGAAATTGATCATGAATAGATTCTACTAGAAGCTCACTATAATTGAAAATATAAGATGTTTTTCTTCTTGTTGAAAATACCGATAAAAACCCTAAAATTACTTCATCGACCCACTCGTCACTTGGATAGCCTAACAGACATGAAACCATGGAGATAACCTTCCCAGACATCTCTGGAAATATGGAAGAGGAGTAAGGTGGATTTATTTTTAGTAATTCATAATTTTTAGGTAAAAAGGTTTCAAAGATTTTAACTCTCTGAGGGAATGTGAGTTTTTGATATATCTCCAAAAGAGAATCTACAGAAAATGGGTACAAGGGGACTGTAGGATTGACTTGAAGGATTTGGGAATCCGACTTAGGGGTGACAGTGAATAAAAATTCATTATTTTGGGAAATAAAATCCCTCTAACTTGGGAGGTACCTAAAATTACACCAGGTAACAAACTATGGAAAGAAATGGGTTTGAGAAAAAATGAATTGAGGCAAGAAGGAGTCCCACATACTTAATTCATCACTGGAATCCAGATATTTCTACTTTTCCCAATTGTGGAGATCATAGAGATCGAACTCACATTGGGTTTCACAGATTTTGTACTCCTTGTATAGTAAAGGAAGATTGTCTAAATTCATGATAGGGGCAATACTGGACTCTCAATTACTATTTTAGAATTTCCCTTTGAAGAAGGCATGTTGAATTGAGGACGAGTGTATTGAATTACCGGGAAATTCATCATTTGTTGATATGGTGACTGACTAGAACTTGATGAAAATCAAATTAGTAACATTGCTACAAAAGGACGAGAGGAAAATAATTCGAATGGTGGTGGTATAATTTAAAGCTTATTCGGGAATATTATCATTTTGGCGCATCTAATTAATGCAATTAGACATTGGTGGGGAAAATACAATGGTTAATTGGTTGTTGGATGAAGGGATAATGGTATCATAGGTGAGCAAATGAGTGAGGGACATGTGGAAATGTGTGCAGAAGTTATGTTGGGAATGGAGTGGTAGAAAGGTGGGTTTTAGGAGGGGAGGCAATAAGTAGTTTCAGAAGAGGGGGGGGGGTTTGATGTTCTGATGCATACACAAACCCCCCGATGATATTTATTTAGACCAATTTTCAGATCCACCCCTCCCAAATTAAACATCGAAAGTGTGTGGGGAGGGGGGGGTCAAGAATGCACCCCCCACCGTCGATCAAAACAGGGATGATCTTGACCATGAAAAATTGCGCGGTTATTACAAACAAGGATAAAAATTTCAAATCCATCATATCAATCAATGATTTATTATAATAAACATAATTAATTAATCCTTCATTAATCTAAACTAAAGGATTAAGTTAATGAATGAGACTTATGACGACATTTAAATGAGCGAGTCAAATACTTTGGGATTTTTTATATTTTTTCAATTTTCACACACACACACACACACATAGATATATTTTAAATCCCAATTATTTTTTCTATTTTTTCATTTTTCTTATTTTAATTATTTCTTTTTTCTTTTGCTGTTCTTTTCTTTTCAACTTTTTTTATATATGTTTTTATTTTTTTATTTTTTCAATATAAAAATAAAATGGAAAATATGACATGATAAAAATAAGTTACAACATTGGCTCCATCTGGGGACTGCTTCCCCTGTAGGATGTAGAGAACTTGCAGATCCATGTGCCTTCTCCTAGGGATATGGAGTCCTTGTTGTAAAAATCACACTCTGATAGTGAAATTTAAGGAAAATTGGAAATTTACAATGAACCATGGCTGCAAGCATATTTAATATAGAATGTAATGCTTGCAGTGTTTCTCATTGACTAGAAATGAAGAGTATTGTCCTTTTGGGTTCTGCAAAATAGAAGTGTTATTATCTCTTACTTCTATAATGTTGAATGGTCCCAACCACAAGTTGTCAAATTTACAATGCTTTCCTCTGTCTTCTCTTTTGGTATCCCATCTTAAAACTAGATGACCTTGTCTGAAGTCTATTTCTCTAGAATTTCTGTCAAATAATCTTTTCATCTTATTCTAATATTGTCGAAGTTTGAATTGAACTTCATATTTTTCTTGATTTAACTCAATGATATGATTAATCCTCCTTGAAAAATCATCAACTTCCTCATATGATACTTGTAGAAATTTCATGACTAGAAATGCTAGTTTTGTATGTTATGAAACCAACTCACAAAAAGATAGATCAATGACTTAGAAATCAGCCTCTTTGAGGGGGAACCTCCTTTACATTACACAAATGAAAAATTCTTGGATGATACAAATGACAAAACCTCCTTTCTATATATAGGAGTCTAAGGCATCACAATATAATCAAAGCGAACATAACAATAATAAGATAAGGGCACAAAAATAACAATAGTGGGCTTCTATGGGGCACAATAACAACAATATGGGGGAAATAGGGGCACAACAATAACAATAAGGGCTACAATGACAATAGTAATGGATGAATCACCAGTATTATAGGGACCTAACATTCCCCTCTCCTTCAAAAAAGTGGTGTCCTCAATGCTTGAGCAGTTTTGGATGATTCTGTATAAAATTCTCATCCTCCCATGTGCAATCTTCAGCGAGTAAGTTCTTCCACTTGATGATATAGTTTGAAATTGATCAATTTCATAGCTGTAGAGTTCTTGTTTCTGTGACTTCTTCAGGTTCCAATATGATTTTTCCTTCCTCATCAAGTTTAGAAAATATTGTTTGAATTGGGAACTTGTCACCTATAACCTTCTTTAAGCATGAAACATGGAAAACTGGGTGCACTCGGTGTTTTGGGAAGTCTTAGTGTCTATGGATAAATGCCTAAACCCCTAGACTAGTAGCTAAGTCTAGAACAACAGTGCAAAGCATTCTCTACTTTTTCTATAACCAACAGATTAAATAAGACAATAAAGAAGCGTATCGGAAGCTTTCGCTTACTCCTTATCTCCCTTGACCAATTTTTTTGGCCCTTTCCATACTTAATCCGCTTGAAAAGTACCTGCACACAGACAGCCCTTTCCATACTTAATCCGCTTGAAAAGTACCTGCACACAGACAGAAGACAAAAATCGATCAAAGCATATGATAATGATCTATTGACTAAACATTAAATGGAATCAAGTGCATAATACACATATGAAAGCATCAATAAACAATACAAACATATGGAAAAACCTTTGAACACTTTATTAGTAAAAGGAAGAGTTACAACCCAATTTGCTTGATTCAGTGCCACTCCTCATAACAAGCAAGACATTTTGGCATCATTACAATACTTGAAACCAACTCAAGTCTCATACTAACACAATCTCCATATAATTCCATGATTTCCATCCCCTGGTCACTTAGATGAGTGGTCTTTTTATAGGTGAATGAAGGAAGTTGTGCCATAAATGGTGACAAATAATGTCGTCCCAAACTTAGGATTTAGTTCCATGGAAGAAGGGATAAAGGGATTGATGTTCCCTAACTTCCTCCCTCATCCAATTTCGAGCCCAAAGGAGTGGATAGCCTTGGGAAACTTCTAGAAGCATCCTATGGATAAGAATATTCCAAACCCCAATGCATATTATGCTCAAATTCGCCCAGCGCAGGCCAAGGAGGGCTCAAGTGTGTTGCAATACACCCTGGCAATGTACTAGGCTACACTGCAGTGCACCCTGATAAAGGCCTGCCTGCGCTGATCTTCTTAGAGGCAGTTTTTGGATGATTTCAAGCATGGAATCTCTTAGGAAGGAGACATTCTGATGGTTGACTTCATTAGGGCATGTAACAACTGAATTAGGGTTTGATGGGCCCTAATGATCTGTAAATCAAGGTTGATGTGCCCAAATGGATCTATAACAGTTTTCCCCTAAAGCATGAAGTCATAAATATGTATGTTGAGTGAAATAATTTACTATGTGGAGAGAAGGTTTCGAAGTGGAAGGTGACCTGCATCAATTTCAATACATATATCATGATAATTTCTTTTTTTTTTTCTCATGAACTTGCTGAGGGAATGTCATGAAACTAGCTCAAAAAAAAGATAGAAAAGATAGATCAACGCCTTAGAATTCAGCCTCTTTGAGGGGGAAACCTCCTTTACATTACATAAATGAACAATTCTTCGATGATACAAATGAAAAGACCTCCTTTCTATATATAGGAGTCTAAGGGGTCATAACATAATTAGAGCCGACATAACAATAATAATGTAAGGGCACAATAATAACAATAGTGCGCTTCTATGGGGCACAATAGTAACAATATGGGCACTATGTGGGTACATCAATATAATAAGTGGTTTGTACTAATAACAATAAGGGGTTACACTAGTAGTATAGGGGCCTAACATGCCCCTCTCCTTCAAAAATCATTGTCCTCAATGCTTGAGTAGTTCTTGATGCTTTTGTATAAAATTCTTGTCCTCCCATGTGGAATCTTCAGCGGGTAAGTTCTTCCACTTGATGAGATACTATGAAATTGA
The DNA here is from genome assembly GCA_031772625.1 of Pinus tabuliformis. Classification (NCBI taxonomy): domain Eukaryota; kingdom Viridiplantae; phylum Streptophyta; class Pinopsida; order Pinales; family Pinaceae; genus Pinus; species Pinus tabuliformis. Next base: position 337,902,819 of record CM062805.1, read on the forward strand.
TCGATTTCATAGCTATCAGGTTCCTGTTTCTATGGCTGCTCTAGGTTCCAATATGATTTTTCCTTCCTCTTCAATTTCTGGCAATATTGTTTGAATTGGGATCTTTTGCAACTTTTGAATAAGTGGCCATACTTCTTCATCCTTCTTCCATTCATCCCTTGCTTTGCTTATCCAATCTAGTTGGATAATAGAAATAGCACAAAACAATGCTTCCACATCCTCATCCTTGAAGAGTCTTCCCATTCGGTAAGGTCGCCATTTTTTAAGTTCATGTAGTATTGCCAACATTTCCTTATCATAAATAGCTTGCTTGAGATGTAGCAATAAAAATACCCAATCACCTACATCAAAACATTTTTCACTACGATGTTCATCTACTTGTTGTTTCGTTTGATCTTGCACTGAAGTGGTGTTATCCTTTAAAAGTTGGAGAACTTGTTTTTGATGCTCGATGTGATCTTTCACTGCTTGAACCTTTTTCTTCTTGATATGTCCTTCTATCTCTAGAGTTTGAGGAGTGGTAATTTCTTCCAATCCTTTACAACATATGGTTAGATTCATTTCTTGATGCTCGATGTGATCTTTCACTTCTTGAACATTTTTCTTCTTGATATGTCCTTCTATCTTGATAGTTTGAGGAGTGTTAATTTCGACCAATGAATTACAAGATATGGTTGGATTCATTTCCTCTTTCTCGATGTGATATTTCACTTCTTACACCTTTGTCTTCTTGATATGTCCTTCTATCTTGAGAGTTTGAGGAGTGGTAATTCTTGCCAATGCTTTACAAGATATGGTCTGATTCATTTCTTCTTTCTCTGGGGTGGGGTCCTGGCGTCTATCCTCTTCTTTTGATGTTTCTTGATCCATTTCTTCCTCCTCTTCATATTCTATGTAAAATAATTTCTTCTCAGCACACTTATGACCTTTAGTGCATTTGCTATCACAATTGTAACAAAGCCCATTTTCTCGTTTTTCTTGCAATTGTTGTGGTGTAACCCTTGTAGGTTGTGGAAGGCTAGGAGAAACAACACTTCCATATTTATAGTTGTGAGGGGTATTCTTCCTGGTTTCCATACTTTTGCTTTCCACTATGTCATAAAGCCCTTTTACTCTTTCCAATTGTTGCGGTGTTGCTTTAAAGAAGGTGTTGCTCTTTGTATCCTCATAATGTGCTATCATTTCCTCCGTGAAAATTGACCATGTAACAAGTTGTTTACAATAACAAAGCCCTTCATACCATAAAAATTGATCTGGTTCTAAATATGAAGATGTAATACATACCTTTTGTAATAGTGGTACACCATGTTGATCAAAATATTGCTCCATCTGAAGTATCCAATTTATCCGATCCTTGCCATCAAACTTCCTCATCTTGCTTTTTCTTGATTTTAGGAGCTCGGTCTTGAAACGACTGTAACTCTGTACTTTCGAATATTTAAGTTCTCAAATTATGACCTACCGTAGCCCTTTGCGTCCTCTTTCCAATGCCACCACTTTGATCCAAATTGGATTCTCCAAGAAAGAGTTATGCACAATTTCCCAAGATGACCTGATTATAGACCTTTCCAGAAGAGTGAACTTGTATGAAGTGTCACGTGTCACTGTTTCGACCTTTAGCACTGAAAAATATATACAAGAAACTATAGTCTGTCCTCTTTCTTTACCTTATTATGAAATTTCAATCCGATGCTTAGAGAGAAAGTTATGACGATTTTCCCCAGGTCACCTGTTTGGAATGTAATTCAGGAGTCTGCAAAAAGACCAACTTCCTCAAATCATATCTCCGCAAATATAATGCAAAAAGGTCTGAAATTTGGACCTGAGATTCAGTGCGATGTCTTCTCAAACGGTTTTTTTTTTTAGCTTCTGAAACGTTGCAAAAAAAACGTTATAGCGAAAATGCCACGATGACCTATTTGGGGCAGTGAAACCCTAGAATCCAAAGCTCTAATACCAAATGTTATGAAACCAGCTCAAAAAAAAGATAGAAAATATAGATCAACGCCTTAGAATTCAACCTCTTTGAGGAGGAAACCTCCTTTACATTACATAAATGAACAATTCTTTGATGATACAAATGAAAAGACCTCCTTTCTATATATAGGAGTCTAAGGGGTCATAACATAATCAGAGCCGACATAACAATAATAATGTAAGGGCACAATAATAACAATAGTGGGCTTCTATGGGGCACAATAGTAACAATATGGGCACTACGTGGGTAAATCAATATAATCAGTAGTTTGTACTAATAACAATAAGGGGTTACACTAGTAGTATAGGGGCCTAACAAGGAATTCATACACATGCTCAGCTTATAAACATTCATTAAATGTACAAATATAATTGTCCATAGATATAGACACATGAATGGATGACCATGAATGTAAGGCCATTGTACATTTGATTTACTACTCCTGAAAATATTGTAGCCTTGATGGATGAAATTAGATCCGGGGTCTTAAATCTCCTTCAATCTTTTGCTCAAGTATAAGTATAACTGTGTGGATAGATGATCTAAAGTCAAACATAGGAAGACATTGTCTGATTAGCAACCAATGATGTAAGCTATTAACAGACGCAAGAGGAATCACCGATAATGATAATGACCCTCAAGGTACTATAGTACATTTCACATGGTGTGAATAAATGATTTGATGTCGAACACCATACAAAGTTTTTCAGTCAAAGGCCAGTGATGTCAACCTATCGTTGGAAGCGAGAAACCTGCCATTGAGGTATGCAAGCCTCAAGGTACTGAAGAGATGTTTCTAAGTCAACTTCTTGGATAATGTGCTGATGTTGACAAGAAGTGACTTATCGAAGGAGGTCCTTGATGTATCCCACATCAACAACATGAAACGAGGTAAATGATTTTGGAGATGAAAATCAACTAACGACAGAAGGTTCAGGAATGGCGGTCATGAAAATGAAGGTTTACAGTATTGCAAAGGATGAAGTTTGAACTAAATGACTTCTCTTGAACATGTTGACGATGCCAACATGAATTGGTAGCATTGACCCAAAACAAAGTAATGGATGGTATGATAGACCAATGGTGTGATAACCATCAAGCTAAATGACCCAACCCACATAGTCATGGTGATGAGGTGAAAGTGTCATGTTCAAGAGCGACTTGCTACCATAAAGTGTTCTCCCCTTTCTCCCATTTTCCCCTGTCATTGCTGACCAATACCTATTTATTTTTATCAATTTTGAGGATGACAACATATGCTTGTTGTATAATTCCACCCTTCGGATGAATCCATCGCTATTTGATGCTTTAATGAGTCTAGCGAAGGTGAAACTCAGTCTTGTCTAGATGGAAAATTTTGTCGTTATTTGATGTTTTTAACGAGTTTAACGAAAAATATAACTTGGTCCTTTTCATGTTTAGTGAGTTTGAAAAGGGACGAAAAGGAAACTCCAAAAGTTATTTTTCGTAGATTTGTCTCTCAAGTCCGAAAAAGCATAAAACAATATGAGAGAGAACCTATTGACCATGTTCGATCAACTTATTCCTTTTTCGTAGTTAATCTATCTCGGCTAGAAAAAGGGTTAAACTTATAATGAGTATATATCAATTACAATCCATTAACGAGCTGGAAATGACAAGCACTCAACAATATTTTCATGTTTAGAGAGTCTGAAAAGAGCTTAAAGAGGACTCCAAGGGGGTCCCCTTTCGTTTTTAACAAAGCTCGAAAAAGAGATAAAAGTTTTCTTTGTGGTCAAAGATGTTCAATTTACATTTGAACACGTCAAATTCCACATGTCATTTGTCAAACCTACTCAAAACACCATCAAAATAGATTAAAAATACCTGTTTCATGGATAAAATGAATAAAACGTAATGTTTACTCGATTAATGTGCAAGAAATAAACATAAAAACAAGTTTTACCATTCATTCTTACCATTTCACATTTACCCTTTGATTTTGGTGCTTTGGAGCAGTTTTTACCTCGAAGTTCACCAGCTTATTGCGGAAGATTTAGTGGACCATTCCTCATACCGCCTAGACTAGGTAGGAGCTATCTCTCTTCTCTTTCATTTCATAGCATTCATTTTTAGTTTCAGGCAAAAATTTTGAGTTTTTGGGGCCCCTGGGGTTTTAATTTTCAAACCTGGGATTAGCACACCCTTTCATCATCGAAAGGTGCACTGCAGTGCACTTACCTAGAAGGCTACCTGCATTGTAGTGCACTATCCCTAAGGCTGGGCTACGCTGAGCGCAAAACCCAATTTCATTTAGTTATTTTCACCCAAAAATTCCTCTGTTTTTTGCAAGAAATGGATCCTAATTTGCCTTATGATTGTATTTTCAGGTATTCATCAGATTAGAATGATGATTACATGGAAATAATGAGATCGCGAAGAATAGGATATGATTTCCCTAAATAACTACGGCACGGTTGAGGCACTAAGGAATTGCGGGTTACTCAAATATTTTCGATTATCTGGTATGAGGCAGCAAATTGAGTTTTTGCAGTTCCTTGTTCATTCATGGGATCCTACCGATCAGGCATTTCATATTAGAGACAAAGTGGTCTCAATTACCATCATTGACATGTACTTTCTTACTGGACTGTCAAGGTGGTGTGCCCCCATCTCACTTTTTGGATTTTCCAAAGAGGGTGAATCAGTGAGAGATTACATACAATAGTTCTATCGGCCAGATGCACAGCCTAGCAAGGATGGAAGGATTAACATTAGGGATTTTAGTGATTTACCATTGAGGACGATCCTCTTTAACATTGTCAAATTGGCTGGAAGTGTGACACTACATTTGGCAAACAGATCATACATGCAGTATGCATTAGAGTGTTTAGAGCCAAAAGTGTTCAACTGGTGAGAGGCAATACTTTCATCCTTGAAAGAACAACTGACCAAGGTGAAAAGTGGAAAGACAAAGAACTTTGGCTATGGGTCGATTTTGATTTCTTTCTCCTTGGAGAGAATTCCACTTATGCAGCCACAACTTCTTTCACTGGGTGTATCTGGACCTAGGGATCCATAGATGTAGAGATGGGTAGATATTATGGCTAGGCATGCTGGTCAGTCATTGATTACATTTACGCTTGCATTCTTTGAGTGGCTTGATCAACAGGATATGGCCATCGCAGAGTATCCATATTCAGGGATGGATTTCCATGGAGATCCAGACTTGATGTTACTAGTTGGAGCACAGTGGGGTGCTATAGGTAAATTGTTTGACCAAAGTGTTTCTTGATTTTAAAGTTTCTACATTTTTTTGTGTTTTTTTATTATTTCCAAGACTAAACAAAATCATTCTTTATGTATGCAGATGTTAGACTTGTTCGACCTGTGGGGTACCAACGAGAGGTAGGTGGGCCAACACAAAGACCTGTTGGGAGATCATTTCTTTGAGACTTAGATTTAGCCAAGACACTAGCTGAACTACAGGACCACATAGAGGGTTTGACCCTAGGCATGCTAGATGTCCGGATCGAGGAGTTTCCTATGCAACTGTAGTGTAACACCATTGGTGTTCTAAGTCATTGGATGAGACTTTTACACATGATATCATAGGATGTGACCTGTTATCATGAACACCACTAGTCTACTTAGATTTTTCCTACATAGATTTTGAGTTTTCGGGTCAGATGACCAATTTTTGTCTTGGACACAAACTGTTTGTAAAAAATTTTAAAACAATTATCTATTTTACTTTTAGAGTTTTATTATGGTTATGTGATGCAATCCTATTCAACTGATGATGTGAATTGAAAATATTTACTTTACATATGTCCCAAATGTCTATTTAACACATAATTCACTAGAGAATCGGTTAATGTGTTTAGATTTATGGAAATATGTTGATATTGAACGTGTTCAAAATACCTTTCCAAATACGAACTCTAAGGAACATGCGATGTATTGTTGGGTTTCGGATGGTATAAATGCTAGTAAGTTGTAGTACAATGAGTTGTGAGTCCAACCTAATGATGATTTGGCATATGCCAAGTGAAATGGCATCAGAGAGAAGTTCAATCAACGCAATATACTCAACAATATTATTCATCGATCGACCAATACAAATCCCTCTAAAACTCACTAACTCACTGCTTGGAGCGAAAATGGTCCATGCTACAGAGGATAGGTTCTGCGTACTACGACTAGTCCCATCGGCGTAACCAACAAATGGTTCCAAAAAGTTCGACATCTACAACAAATGCAAAGTGGATTACTTAACCAAATAAAAACTCTAAAAGAAACACACACACACATGCAATCAAAGCATATATACAGTGAGTTTTACTACACTAAACTAAGCATAGTAACGTTTAAGGTACAACCCGTTTCGGGACTGCGACAATGGAATCCCATCATAGTCCAATAACTCGTAGGCACCTTTCGTTAAAACATGCTTAACAATATAAGGGCCCATCCATAGTGGTTCAAATTTTCCTGCTCCAAGTTTATCATACTCTTGATCGTAAAGCAAGACTAGGTCACCTTCTAAGAAGACACGAGGCTTGACATTTCTATCATATTCCACCTTCATACGTTTCTTATGTGCTTCATTAGCCAATGTGGCATCACGACGGGTTTCATCCAGATGGATTAACTCCAAGAAACATGCTTCTTCTTTAGAAATGTTGAGTAACAGGTCAATTGTGAATTTGAGAGATGAGATTTCACATTGAATCAGTAAGACTGCTTCCAAATCATACACCAACTGAAAGGGTGTGAATCCGGTCACATTTCTCATCGAGGTTTGATATGCCCACAGAGCCAATTATAGGATTAAATGCCAATTTCTTCTATGAACTCCAATCATTCTCTGCAACATGTGTTTAAGGACTTTGTTGATGGCCTCAACTTGTCCATTAGCTTGCGGGTAGTATGGAGTAGAACTATCATATGACAGTCCTAACTTGGTAGTCAACTCAGCCATCATGTGATTGCGAAAATGTGATCCATGATCTGTAACTATGGCTTGTGGTACACCAAACCTGGCAACCACATGGTTGAAGAAAAATAAAGCAACCATTTCGCCACTGTTGGTCAATGTTGGCATCGCCTCGGCCCATTTGGTAAAATAGTCAATGACGACTATAATATACCCATTTCCCCTAGCCGAGGTGAGGTTACATGTCATGAAATCAATGCCCCATTTAGTGAATGGGCCAACAACAATGACTGGATGCAATAGTCCAGGTGGTAATCTGGTTTTTCAGTCATATATCTTGCATGCATGACAACTTCTGATAGCAATAACGCAATCCTTGAATATGGTTGGCTAGAAGTAACCAACACAAAGAAGTCTCTGCATGGTAGCATATGTTGGCATTATGATTCAAGTGTTGTCCTTGATGGCAACTCACTCAGAGGTTGTTACAGATGCTCAGAAGTTGGTACAGGTGATGGCAACTTAATCAGAAGACAGATTCTAGTACAGCTTGCCAAGGAAGTTCATACACGCAGGTTTGTTAAGCCCAAGTCGCGTGTACACGCAGGTTGGCTTCAGAAAAAGCGCGTGTATGTGGAAAAGTACCTTTGGTCCATGGCGGTTAGTCCTTGGAAGTTGTGCCTATGGTTTCGGACCATTGTGTCTCGACGGGCGTGTCGATCCCTAGTTTTGAAGTTGATGGTATTGTGTTTCTATGGTTTTGGCTCTTGGTATTGAACAAGGCCTAAGGCTATATAAGGAGAAGATCACTAGGCAAAGTTGTGTGAATTGTGTGTCTGACGCAGTGAGAAGATCTGGTAGTACTGGTTATCTGTTCGGGACGCTTGGCAAGAGTCGGATCTGACAGCGAAGGCAGAAGTAATCATTTCTAGATCTGCACACGGGTTGCCTTTGGAGAAAGCGCGTATACACGCGGTTTTGGTACAGTGAAGTAGCGTATGCATGATAAGGGTTAATATTTCAGGTTGCTGCTGATTCTGGTGGTTGTTACAGAGTTCTGGATTCTGGTTTGGGTTCTGTGTTCTTGATGATAGGGTTTCAGTGATTCGGTATTGGGTTGTTTAATGAATTATGATGCAAGTATAAGTTGATGATTGTATTGCGGTAATGTTTGCTTTGTATTCTTGGATCCAGTTTGAAAATTGATGAAACGTGGTCCCTGAAGGTTGTAGGGTCAGCACCTACGTACTAGTAAATGGATCAGCTAGTACAAGGGCTGAGGGGGTTGTAGCTCCCTTCCAAAAGTAGTTGGAAAACGAGAGAGAGGGTTGTAGCCCTCTGCAGGTTGTAGCCTGCGTGCTGGTAAAGGACTGCACCAGTACATTGTAAAAGAAGTTTCTCATTAAAGAAGAAAGAGACAAATTGCAGCAGGTGGTTTTCACCCACATTGGGTTTCCACCTTATATCATGGTGTTCATGTGTGTGGCTTTTGTGTGATGATCTATTCAGTTATACTGCACCTGTTTACTGTTAATATGCTTAATAATATCCTGATGCATTTACTGAAGACAAGATTAACTGAATCATAAGATCTCTGCATATACGCTAGTTTCTTTAGACACAGTCGCGTGTACACGCGGGTTCACTTAACTGAAGTCGCGTATATGTTTCTGAGTATGAAATTGAAAAGTTTTATCTGATCTGATAATACTGATTCACCCCCCCTCTCAGTATTATTTCCAACAATTGGTATCGGAGCAGGTCCTTCAGAGGAAGCTTGATCGCTTGAAGGAAAAGATCCATCAAATAGCTAATCCAGAAAGAGAGGCACACATCAGGCCACCAGTCTTTGACGGGAACAATTTTACTCACTGGAAGATAAGAACCACTGCATATCTACAGTCGCTTGGAGCAGAAGTTTGGGGAATCGTAGAAGGAGGATACAAATTCCCATCAGCAACTCCTACAGATCCAGCAGAGAAAAAGCAATATGAGCTCAATGCCAAAGTAGTTACTGTCCTATTGAGTACTTTGACTCAATCAGAATTTATGAAGATCATGCATCTCAAATCAGCTAAGGAAATATGGGACAAAATCGTTACAAGCTACGAAGGAGATGATCAGGTAAAAATAGCAAAGCTTCAAACTCTCAGAATCCGGTATGAAACTCTTAAGATGCGAAGTAATGAAAGCGTAGCTAATTATTTCCTGCGTATGGATGAGATTGTGAATTGTATGAGGGATCTAGGTGAAGAATTTGAGGAAGTTGTCCTAGTTCAAAAGGTTTTGAGATCTCTGTCTACTAAATTTGATTCTAAAGTATCTGCCATAGAAGAAAAGGAGAATGTGCGGAAAATTACCATGTCACAGCTTCACGGGATCTTAACTGCTTTTGAAATGTGACAAGAGGTACCACCAGAGGCCGCATTCGAAGTGTCAGAGGAAGAAGATGAGGTAAATTTTGTCAAGAATCTTGAACGGGGAACTGGACGATTCAAAGATAAGCTACCTTTCAAATGTTTTCTATGTGGTAGAGTTGGTCACTATGCTGCTAGATGTCCTCATAACAAAGGAAAGATATATGAAGAAGATGGTAGAAGCTATTATACCCATATTAAAAGTTCATTAAATGATAGTGAGGATATTAGAAGTCTCATGGCACATAAGAAGAAGAATGCTTCATCCAATAATAGCGAGGATATTAAAAGTCTCATGGCACATGAAGAGAAGAATGCAGAAACTGAAGAAGTTGCCAAACTAAAAGAACTATTGGAGACAGAAACCAGGGTAAGGGAGAGATTGCAGGATATAGCAAAAGATCAGAGCACAACTATTCAGAGACTTGAATCAAAGATCCTCTCTCTAAAAGAAGATCTTGAAGATCAAGAACATGAAGTGATCAAACTAAAGCGACAAGTGGAAGAAGGGAGAAAAGCTGAAGAAAACCTAAGGAAGCAGTATCTGAAAAAGGAAGAACAACATCAGGTTGAGGTAAATATCTTGAAAGGTAAACTAGAAGAAAAGGATAAGCTCTTACGATTTCAAGATAGTTCTAAAGTCTTGGATGATATTCTTAATAGTCAAAGATCTCCTGCTATCAAGACTGGTCTTGGTTTTCATGAATATGTTGAAGGTGAATCTAGTTCACAAGGTGAAGCAAGAAACTCTAATGAGAAATCTGAAGTGCTCAAGGAACAACCAAGGAAAGAAATTTCTCAAGGAAGATCCTTTACTCCTAACTATGGACGTGATAGACGATTATTTCCTCCACTGAATAATGTTGAATGTTATGTATGTCATAATCTTGGACATGTTGCAGCCAGATGCAGAAGTAGAATGGTTCAAGAAAGATCATCGCATCCCAGGTATTTCAGAGGGTATTTCTTTGCTTGCAATGCATATGGACACAAAGCAATTGATTGTGATAGAAGGAACATGAAAAATATAAGGTGTTATACATGCAACAACTATGGGCATAAAGCAAGGGAATGCAGGAGCAGATTTCAAAATTCAAGACAAGGGGACCATACATCATCACAGTTGCAGGAATTGAAGAAGACAGAGACAGAAAGGTGTGGGATAACTCAGTCAACTGACATAACAGACACAGGGGAATCTGAAAGTGATGAAATTCAGTATTCCATCCTGCATACGCTGATATAATGAAGACAAGTCGCGTATATACGCGAGTTACAGGCTGCAAAGTCGCGTATATGGAGAAAGGGCAGCAGAACAGACCCAGGTTCAGTCATGGTTGGCTCAGGCTCAGGGGGAGCAGAACAGACTCAGGAAATGGTTCAGACATGGTTGGCTCACACTCAGGGGGAGAATATTCTTCAAATAATGCATTGTTGGCATTATGGTTAGAAGTTGTTGATAAAGTCTTGGTCTAGATATTTCATCACTATGTCATGTATCTCTTTTATGATGTCAAGGTCATGTAACGGCCTATGTTGGTTTCCCCACTATGCCTGGGATGAATGATGAAATGTTCATGTATTATCATGTATCTTCACATGGTTAGGTGGATGAGTCAATATTGGTATATCCCCACTAGGTTGGGTGATGAATGTATGTTGAGTCTTTTGGTGATAGGAAGGTCTTCTATGATGTATAAGTCTTTGTTCTTCTTGAAGAACATCTTTTGCAGATCTTGCCTACAGTCAAGGGGAGAATGAACAGCACAATTCAGCAAGAGCAGGATGGATAGATTGGTACACTTTGGCATACACAAAGGGGGAGCACATTTGGAGATTTCAGCAGGTACTTAGGGGGAGTATGGACAGCAGAAGGTATACCAAAGAAGAGAATATCTTGGTCCACCCTTTGCCCTTGATGTCAAAGGGGGAGAGTGACTTGGTGTGGTGGTTGCCATCAAGTCCAAAGGGGGAGATTGTTGGCATTATGATTCAAGTGTTGTCCTTGATGGCAACTCACTCAGAGGTTGTTACAGATGCTCAGAAGTTGGTACAGGTGATGGCAACTTAATCAGAAGACAGATTCTAGTACAGCTTGCCCAGGAAGTTCATACACGCAGGTTTGTTAAGCCCAAGTCGCGTGTACATGCAGGTTGGCTTCAGAAAAAGCGCGTGTATGTGGAAAAGTACCTTTGGTCCATGGCGGTTAGTCCTTGGAAGTTGTGCCTATGGTTTCGGACCATTGTGTCTCGACGGGCGTGTCGATCCCTAGTTTTGAAGTTGATGGTATTGTGTTTCTATGGTTTTGGCTCTTGGTATTGAACAAGGCCTAAGGCTATATAAGGAGAAGATCACTAGGAAAAGTTGTGTGAATTGTGTGTCTGACGCAGTGAGAAGATCTGGTAGTACTGGTTATCTGTTCGGGACGCTTGGCAAGAGTCGGATCTGACAGCGAAGGCAGAAGTAATCATTTCTAGATCTGCACGCGGGTTGCCTTTGGAGAAAGCGCATATACACGCGGTTTTGGTACAGTGAAGTAGCGTATGCATGATAAGGGTTAATATTTCAGGTTGCTGCTGATTCTGGTGGTTGTTACAGAGTTCTGGATTCTGGTTTGGGTTCTGTGTTCTTGATGACAGGGTTTCAGTGATTCGGTATTGGATTGTTTAATGAATTATGATGCAAGTATAAGTTGATGATTGTATTGCGGTAATGTTTGCTTTGTATTCTTGGATCCAGTTTGAAAATTGATGAAACGTGGTCCCTGAAGGTTGTAGGGTCAGCACCTACGTACTAGTAAATGGATCAGCTAGTACAAGAGCTGAGGGGGTTGTAGCTCCCTTCCAAAAGTAGTTGGAAAACGAGAGAGAGGGTTGTAGCCCTCTGCAGGTTGTAGCCTGCGTGTTGGTAAAGGACTGCACCAGTACATTGTAAAAGAAGTTTCTCATTAAAGAAGAAAGAGACAAATTGCAGCAGGTGGTTTTCACCCACATTGGGTTTCCACCTTATATCATGGTGTTCATGTGTGTGGCTTTTGTGTGATGATCTATTCAGTTATACTGCACCTGTTTACTGTTAATATGCTTAATAATATCCTGATGCATTTACTGAAGACAAGATTAACTGAATCATAAGATCTCTGCATATACGCTAGTTTCTTTAGACACAGTCGCGTGTACACGCGGGTTCACTTAACTGAAGTCGCGTATATGTTTCTGAGTATGAAATTGAAAAGTTTTATCTGATCTGATAATACTGATTCACCCCCCCTCTCAGTATTATTTCCAACAGCATACCCAGATAATTTTCCATGACAAGCACCTGAATGACATTCATTCAAAGCTTTCTCAGCTTCCTCATGAGTGAGGCACCTACGTAAAATTGTATCGACACCATGATGATAAAGCGTATCACCAATTATTAGATAATATTTGGCTTGGTATTGGGTACGTCATTGTTTAGAGCGAGAGGTATTAGGCTGAAAAGCTTGGGTGTAGAGATAGACCAGTATATCCCCATACCATGGATCACTTGATGAGATAAGAAACAGAGACTCATTCAAGATTGATGCTTCTGATGTTGAATCATTGGAGGATGAGGGAAGGTCGCAAAGTAATTCGGCGAAAAAAAGAGATTTCTTTGATTTAGATTTGATGAATTCCAAATCAAATTCCTACAAAATAACTATCCATTTTGAATATTTTCCCTGCAGCAATTGACGTGACAAAATGTGTGTCATAGGGTTACAATCTGAAACAATAGTAGTTTTACGGAGGAGGATGTAATGACGAAATCTATGCACAGCTTGAACAGCTACCAAAGCTAAATTTTCGACATAGGAATACTTACTTTCTGTATCGTTGAGATTACAACTCAAGCAATAAATAGGATTCTTAGTTCCACTTTCTTCGTGAACTAAAACCATGCCAACGGTTGAATCTACAGCAGCGATATACAGGTAATAGTCTTTTTGATAGTTTGGGGCATACATTAATGATGCTCTAATCAGGGCATCTTTAAGAGCATCAAAGGAAGCTTGCGCAACCTGATCCCAATGGAAGGGTACCCCGTTCTTCAAAAGACGAGTAAAACCTTTAGCCAATTCAGCATAGTTTGGAATGAACCTCCTCAAAAATTTTTCCTTCCTTTGAAGTCTTTGTAACTGTAATAAGTTTAAAGGTGGAGGCAAGTCAAGGATTGCCTGAACCTCAATTGGATTGAGTCGAATTCCATCTTTTGAGACCAAAAATCCAAGCAATTGACTAGAGCCATCACAAAACACACACTTGTGTAGATTGAGTCGTATCTTGTAGTGTCGGCACCGTAAAATTATTGCTCTCAAATGTTGCGGGTGATCCGTCTGCTTTCGTGAATGAGCAGGAAAATCATCAAGATAAGGTTTAACAATGTTCTTGATGTCATGGAAGGCATAATTCATCACCCTTTGAAATGTAGCCCCTACATTCTTCAAACCAAAAGGTAACTTTCGATAGGCAAATGTGCCCCACGGACAAATAAAAGTTGTTTTAGATTGTTCCTGTGGGTGGATATTGATTTGATTGTAGCCATAAAATCCATCCATTAATGAGAAGATTTCACATCCGACACATTATTCAATAATCTAGTCGATAAAATGTGTAGGGAGATAAGGAGTATGTGAAAGCTTTAGGTAGGCTTCTTTACTGTCTTATTTAATCTGTTGGTTATAGAAAAAGTAGAGAATGCTTTGCATTGTTGTTCTAGACTTAGCTACTATTCTAGGGGTTTAGGCATTTATCCATAGATATTAAAACTTCCCAAAACAAATTGGCGACTCCACTGGGGATCAACTATCTATCATAGTAGCTTATCAGCCTCTTAAGAAATTTTTACAAACTGTACTTGTGGTCGTTGATTGAATTTCAGTCTTATTTCATTTAAAATTGAGTCAAAACTATGTCAAATTGCCTTCAAAAATGGCTTACTGTCACCAATGCAGCCCAGTGAAGGACAATGAACTTCCCGCATAGAGACAGTGCACTAAAGCATACTGTCTCTCACTGCAGCCTACGCTGATCCCTTGAGGGTTAGTTTCCCATCTAGGAGATGAAGTTTTTTGCCAATTTTTTCATGTTTGAATGATTTTCTAAATGTTAATGATGTCTTGTCTCTGAAAATAGTTTTTCATCTCCTTAGTTGGCCCTACTTAGACTAGGATTGATAAATGTTTCTTATGTATTTACTTTGTCATTTTGAATCTATAGTCGAAAGTTAGTTTTTTAGTCGATTGATCTTTGTCGAAAGAAAGTGTCATAAAATTGTCTTTTCCTTCAAAAATTGAATTGTCGTAAAGTCTTCATTCATGAAATATTGATTGATTGATGTGTGCATAAGATTAGCCTTTTCATTAAAATTGTCGTAATTCCTCATTTAATTGAAAATTAAAGTCGTAAAGTCTTCCTTTCCTTGAAAAGAAACTGTCACAAAATCATCATTTCTAGGAAAAGAGTTTATTAATCGATTGTGCATTAGTTTCCTTTTTCTTCATTCACATTAAGGGAAATAAAAAAAAATACATGCATGTTGAATTGAAAAAATTTGTGTGTGCTGATAGGAATAGTGTAGGGAATTTGTATTTAGATTGTGCTCTTTTCTCTTTGATCAAAAGGAATCTGATTACTCTATCCCTAAGTAGCTAAGATTTTCATCATTAGATTGAATGGAAAAAATTCTTATCATGATAGTTGCATTCCTAGGAATTTTAGAATACATCACATGGTGAACTTGAAAGGAAAATTCCTAAGCAAGATCAACTTAAAATAAACATCAATTTACCTAATGGAGAATTGTGATTAATGAGAACATTTAGTGGTTCTAAGCTAGAGACGCATTCCATCGTTGTAAAAAAAAGAAGTTGTCGCTAACTTTTCTACAATACATCCCGAGTGTGATACCTCATTCCACATACGTGAGTATATCGTAGCTCATCCACGTACCTTCAGGTATATAGGGCGGTGTTACAGTACGTAAAGTATGTGGGAATTCTCTCACTATGCAGTTTTGCATTAGAGAACGCTTATATGGATTGGGCCTCCATGTACCTTAGGGCATATATGGGAGGACAGCTCTAGGTTGCTATCCATCCTTAAGTAACCGAGTTGGCTGCCTTGTAAACTGTGATATACCAAACACAACATTCGGGGAGATTTCCTACCCGTACTTCTTGGTTCACCAGGAGGTATTCTGCAATTCAGATTTCCTTGGTAAACCTTTTGCCTAGTATAACCCCCTTTTTTAATTTCTTTTTTGATAATACAATTAATTAGCAATCATGGAGGAACATCAACCCATACCCCATCATTCGTGGAGAACAGCGAGCAGACTGCCTTTGCCTCCTAAAGCGACACCAATTCGGGCAAAGTGGTCTCACTTAACTGAGTCTAGTACATCAAGAACTCCTAGTTTTTCATCTAAGTTACCTTAATTATCTATTTTGGTAAGTACAGAGACTCTAGTTACTCCAACTATTTCTAGTACATCTGTTCCTGAAGAAGAAGTTTCACAATTACCTCAAGACATTAGCACTGATCCTAGTGAAACAGTAAGCGAAGTTGTTCAACAACAAGTTGATTCTCAACTTGAAATTACTCAACAAGAAAGTACTTTTGAACTTGAATCAGTTCAACCAGAAGTTAATCCAAAATCTGTCCCAGTTCAAACAAAAGTTACATCTGAACCTAAAGTTGTTTAGGAACCTCTTTATGAAACTGTTTTTCATTTACCTGAACATCTGGACTTCGAATTCGAACATTCAGAAGTTGTTACTTTACCAAAAGATGATCAACTGGTTACCCCTCAGACATCAGTAACTATTGAAACTTCAACTTCATCAACACCAGAAATCTTTTATGGACCTGACGGTGAAGTTCTTCCACCAAGTTTAATTGTTATAGAGGAGGAATTGGAAGAAGATTCCACACCTGGAACCCCATTTCACTTTGGAACTAGGCTTTATCTTTACCCTAATACTCCTGATTTTTTTCGCTTCATTTGATCCTGCTTCTTTTCAAGTACCCGTCGATTCTTTAGGACAACTTTTGGGTCAACTAACTATGGCTGAACAACCATCAACATCTCAGACTATATCATCTGATGTAGTTGCAGCAAAATCTTCTGTCGTAACCTCTTCGATGTTTTCTACCACACCTGAGTCACAGTTGTATGGTGAATCCTCCATCCCGATTGGTTACCAATCATTATCTGGAACCCACTCAGGAGTTGCTTCTAAACCATAGTCATCACCCATGTCCTCAACTAGAATTTTACCTGGTTCTTCTCTAATGGGAACTCAATAGTTTGATCATGCATATCAGTGTCAAGCTGGGAAATCTGGTCAACAAATACCTATGTATCCATTAAATACTGGATTTCCACCATATGGAGATAAATATGCATATTCACTGTATCCTCCTTATTCCGGGGGACTACCATATTGGTGAGAACCAGTATTGCACCAATAATGCTACAACTCTTGGGCTGCCTACTTTACTCTTATCAACTCAGTAGTTCGTAAAAAACTTGGAGGTGTCGATGTTGTATGCACAAGTACTAGTTCTCACTACAGGTCGTCACTTGGTCAGCCGGTGCAAGATCACTAGGAGATCAAACCAACTTCTATGGATTCTAGAAGAAGCTCTATATGTGATGAAAGGAAAGAAAGATTACTCTATAAATGCTATTCTAACTGCATAAGGAGAAATACTGAAATGTAAAGCAACCCTAGAAAACCCTAATTAACCAACTAATTCTACTTTTGCAGAAATCGCTATGAAAAATATGAAAGGAATGCCATTACCTACTCAAGGAAGTAAACAACATCTAACTAAGCTATTTCTGGAAGTAAATAAGCAAAATACATATTTTTGGATTTTTATGTATTTTTATGTGAATTTGACATGCATGTAATTTATTGTGTGTGAATGTCGCAGCGAATAGGTGGTGTTGAAGGGTGGTTTTGGGACTCGAGAGGATGTAGGATGGTGTGGATGGGTCCTAGGAGGTCTCAGGTCGAGGATGTGATGGCTGATAAGCTATCCTACTACTAGAAGAGATCTGTTGCAAAGGAACTGACAGCCAACCAATAAGATCAAGCAAGCAATGAAATGAGTGCATCTAGAAAAAACAGAGTTTTGCATTAAAAATGGTCTAAACTATGATCTATGAAAGGAAAGGATGTAGGAAAGGAAAGCATGAAAGAACACTATTGCAAATCAAGAAGTGAGCATGATGAAGAAGATCTAAAGCAAATCAAAATTGGACTATTAACCTACTAAAAAGCTGCAAACACTAAAAGTCCTATGAAGGAGGAAAATCTATGTTTTTCGGGCAACAAGAGGGTCTTTGCCTCAAATCATGGTCCCAAAGGGAGGAAGAGAGGCCAAGGCACTATTGCTAGTCGTTTGAGTCTTTGTTGATCACTATTTAACCTACTCTAGAAAACACAAACGGAAGCAAACTACCAAATCATCAAAAGCAACCTATTCTTAACCATAAAAGAAATACATCGAACAAAAAACTAATCTACAAACTGAAACAAAGCATAGAAATACAAGTAAATAGGAGCTTGGTTTCTTGGATTGGGCCCTAACCCAAGAGCTTTAGCCATCTGAGATAACTCAATGCTATCTCAAAAAGGATTCCATCTTTATTTTCAAAGCAATAGCAAGATTACATGAAACTGTTGCAAAACTAATAAGCTTGAAGTTTGAGCAGAGTTTACATAAGAAAAACTTCGACAAAATTATGATCCTAGTGAGGCCCTAGGCCCCTCTACTTATTCAAATGAAGCTACCAATAGCTTCCTTAAAATCAGGGAGGCTTGGCTCCCAAAACTCGAGATAATTATCAGTCATCCTCCACTTGCTCGGTTGCCTTCTAGTGCATGATTCGACTACTTGTACTCTGAGCAGAATGAAGGGGAATTCGAAGTGAGGAGTAATAAATGAGGGGGATTTCCTTGTATAAGTCCTCTCCTTTGTCCACTTCGAGTTATTGCTACCATTTTTCCATTGGATCCTTGACTTTGACCTTGAAACTCGTCACTAATCTACATTAAGTACATGTTAGACCACATGGCACAATAACTAACTCAACTCACTCTATAAGCATAAATATAATTTAAAAATCATACAATAAGCTAAGACAATGGTTGATTTGACTAGGTTAGGAGGTAAAATGAGCCCATATAATTACCCATTTATGATGCTCATCATCACCCCATACTAAACGTGTTGCTCATCTTCTAAGCAACTTAGTCAATCTCCTCATATTTTATGGCCCTGGTAGCCTCCCTAGCATCCCGGGCTTTTGATGTGGTCTGCTCTTCTTTGCCATAGAATCCTTCCTTCCAGTCTACCTCCTTCCACTGCTCCTCCTCTTCTTCTTCTCTTCTGCCTAACAGCAGTGGAGGACTCAGTTTGAGGCCAATCCAATTGACCTTCATCCTCTGCATGGAGTGCTTGTTCATTGGCACTCTTTTCAATGCCTCCTTCAGCCTCATGGGGGAATGATATTCCCTGATCTGCAAACTGTGTGGTAAGGTGTTCCATCTCCTCATGCATGCATGCACACAGTCATCCTCAAGTAGCCTTTCCATATCCTCAAAGTGTGCAATGGATTGTGCCTAATTGGTGAGATATCTAGGGGCAATATGAGGGTCATTAACAAGCAGGTTGTGTGTGCTTATGAGTACCATAGGATCTGATGGCTCAGCTCTTATCATTAGTGGCTCATTCTGCTCCTTTACCATCAATCCTTTTATTTCTGCTGCCCTCAATTCTTCATGGTTCATCCATGAGGCCATGGCCATTAATTGCAGGTCCCCTAGCTTGGCATTGAAGTCCCACATATTCATTTATATAAGGGCCATGTTATGTAGGTAGAATTCTGCCATCTTTGCCTTATCTCCTGATGTGCTTTGGTCACATAGATCCATAAACTGCCTGTAATCTTGGAAAGGAATTGTGCCTCTTTGTGCCAGAGTATTTATCTTGAATTGTAACCATTGGTCCTTGAGATAGAGGCCATAGGACTTTTTTGGTGTTCTACATTGCAATGCCTCCATGGATAAGCTAGCCATGCATGCGAGTTGAGTCTCTTTCTCTTGCAGTTGCCTCCTTAGCAATTCATTTTCAATTTCAAGGTGGCTTCTTGTAATTGCTTCCCTGTCTTTAAGAGCACTCAACTCTCTGCCCATTTCTTTGAGTCTGTTTTCCATATGGCCAACATCCTCAACTCCTTTGGATTTGGCTATTTGCATCCACCTATGTGTTCTTATTCTTTCTTTCTCTAATTCAAAGAATAGTGGAATTGAAAATTTTTGTGGGATTATCCTTCCTCCCTCAAGTAGATTGTAATAAGAGGCAAGAATAGGCTGGGGATCAGGTTCTTGTAGCTTTGTTGCTTCCTCCTTTACCTGTGGCTATCCTTCCATCCTTTTCTCAAGCTTTTGGGTCTCTTGTAGTTTTGACAGTGTCTCTTGTAGAACTGTCTGAGCCTCTTGTAGGACTGTTTTTGGGTCCTGTAGTACTAACTTTTCCTTCCATGTGGAATATCTAGGAGTCCCCCTTTCATATGTGATAGGTGTCTTGGAAGGGGATTCTTTCCCCTTGGCAGAGGGTGAATCTTCAATTGTAATTGGCACTTTTGAAGAGGGCTAAGGTTTGCCTGTTTTGATTCTTGTGCTCTTCCTAGCCCTGAAATACATGGAGGCCTGTCTTTTCCTCTTTTTCTTTGGCTTGATTGGTGTACTGAGGGTAGTGAGGGAAACTACTACCTCCCTTTCTAGAGTCTCATGGGACTCTTCTCCTTTTTCTTCCTTTTCTGCCACTTTTTCTCCTCCTTCTGTCTCTTTTTTTGTCTCTTTTTATGTCTCTTCCTACTCTGTTTCTTCAACTTTCTCCTCCTATATTTCAGTTTCTTCCTCCTTCCCTTCTTGTTCTACTAATCACCAGTGGCTTCGCCTTCTCCCCCTTGCTGCTCTTCCTCCTCACTGCCAGTAGGACTGACATCATAGGCTAAGGCCTTTATGTCATCCTTAGATTACATGTTTCCGAAAACTTCCCATACTATAGGGAGTGTAAATGTATGGAGGGCTTCCTCCACTAGGATTTTGATTAACCCATGGTGAGCT
Organism: Pinus tabuliformis; assembly: GCA_031772625.1. Lineage (NCBI taxonomy): Eukaryota > Viridiplantae > Streptophyta > Pinopsida > Pinales > Pinaceae > Pinus > Pinus tabuliformis. The sequence continues at coordinate 337,923,284 of CM062805.1, forward strand.
AGCTGCTCTGAATTTCCTACTTGAACCTTAGTGCTGGAGTCAATGAGGGACTGCAGGAGGAAGTAGGGGATACTGAGCTTCTGAGGTGTTGGAGTGTCCATGCCATACCTTAATTCATGGAGGATTCTAAAGTGATAACCATAGACAATGTTGTACCTCCCCTCACAGGAAATGTATTTTATTATTTGATAGCTAACCTCATCCCAAGGATATGGTATGCTAGCCCTTCTAATGCCATTTTTATCCTCTACAGGGGTTTCATTGTTTTGGAAAAAGTTTTTCTTGGCAGCCTGGCCAATTGGTTTCTCATCCTTACTCCAAGGCAGCCCAAGAGGAAGGGTAGTGACCCTACTGATAAATTCAGGGGTTATCTCCATGGAAAGACCTCTAAAGGTGATAGTGGCATGAGTTCTTATGTGGGGTACCAGAGAGAGAGAAAACTCTTGGGCAATTTCCTCATCAAACCCTTGGAATTTCTCAAAGAAATTCATCCAATTTGCCCTTGTGAAGATGTCCACCACTTGTGGATGTGCATGGAGCCTAGTGGAGTTAGTGGGCTCCTTTCTCATAAATCCTCCTTTCATTTTCTTTATACTCTTTTGGAAACCAAATGTGGAGATGGAGACAACAAATTTTGAGAAAAACAGAGAAACAGAGGAGACTGTTTTTTAAATTTTTTTAAATAAGAAGTTTTTTTTTTGTATTTTCTCCTATCCTAAAGACTTTATTTCCTCCTTAAATTGAAACCAATTCTTACATATATTGATGTTCAATAGGGGGCATACATGAACCCTACCTCTTGAAACCGAAAATCATGCTAAAACTTGTGTTTTCTCCTTTCAAAACAACTCACTGCCCCTCTTGTAGAAGCTTGTTGTCCCTCCTGTAGAATTCCTGTAGGTGCTCCTGTAGAAAATGTTGAGAGCAGGAATATGGAGAAAAGTGTGGAGAAGATGAGATGGGTGCTGGCATGAATGTTAGGGTTCCCTTGGCACCTTCTTCGACTCCCTATAGTCCTCCTGCAAACCTGCAATGCAACAAAAAAATCATTTTCTTTCTCCTTTTTCTCTTTTTTCTATTTTTTTTTTGAGATCAACTAGGGTGCCTTAGAGAGGTTTTCACCCTAATTGCCTGCCCTGGGTGCCTCCAAGGGAGGTTTTCACCCAGGGATCTTATTTTTCTCTTCCTTTTTCTTTTGTCATCACTGGACCGCCTCAAAAGAGGTTTTCAACCCAATGATGGGATTCAAGTGCCTCGTGGAGGTTTTCGCTTGATTTCTTATTATTATTTTTATTTCTTTTCTTCAATGAGTGGATGAAGTGGAAGCTAACACATGCTCCACTACCATCACTGTTTTATTCAAATATTCAATAAATTCTTGCTTAGAGAGGGGTTTCCTATAGACCTTCAACCGATGTCCATTGACAAGCATGGGGATGGCTTCATAATCAATGGTTCTGATCAGAACTGAACCATTTCCATTGCATTTCTCCACAGTGTAGGGTCCCAGCCATCTTGTCTCCAACTTGCCTTTGAAATCTTTGTATCTTGAATCATAGAGTAGTGACCAATCTCCCTCTTGGAATTGTTTCTCCTTGATATTTTTGTCATGCCATATCTTTCTCTGAAGCTAAACTACCCCTATATGGAGAAGAGCTTGCAATCTGTATTCATCCAATCCATTGAGCTAAAGTAATCTCTCCTTCTATGCATGGCTGAGGTATAGGTCCAGCTGGGCTACCATCCTTAGTGTATTGAACTCAAACTCTATTGACAACAAAGCCTTCTTCCCATAGACCAGTTCATAAGGTGTGAACCCTGTGGTGGTCTTCCATGTGTTGTAGGCCCAAGTGGCCTCAACTAATCTGGCCGCCCAGTGTTTTCTGCTATTGCTCACTACCTTGGTTAGGATCCCTTCCAATGCTCTATTAGTGACCTCCACCTAACCACTGGCTTGTGGATGGTAAGGGGTGGAAGTCCCGTGCTTGATTTTATGATGTGTGAGTAGGTCTTCAATCAAATTGGAAGTGAACTGACTGCCTTGATCTGTGACCAACTCTCTTGGATACCCAAACTTGTAGAATATGTTTTGTCTCAAAAACTCAACTACTTTTTCCTCTGTCGCTACTTTGAGTTCCGTTGTCTCTGCCCACTTTTTCAGGTAATCGGTGCACACAATGATGTATTGTTTCAACTTTGAAGTAGGGCTGATATGACCCATAAAGTCCATGCCCCACTTCTCAAATGGCTCAAAGGTCACTTGAGGTTTCATACACATCTCATCCATTGGAGTAGCTTTCCCCATCCTTTGACACCAATCACAGTGGCTAGTATATCTCCTCACATCCTAATGAAGAGTGGGCCAGTAGTAGCTTGCTTGAAATATCTTGAAGGCAGTTATTTTTGTTGCAAAATGACCTCCACAAGGCCCGTCATGATAGGTCAGGAGGATATCAAAGACTTCCTCCTCCCTGACACATCTTCTCAAGATCTGATCTGGGCCAAGTTTGAAGAGATTTACCCTAATCTAGGTGAAAGGGGCGCTTTTCCTTACTAGCTTTCTCTTCTCTTTTGAGGATAGGTGTGGTGGGAACTGTGCTGAAACCAAGTAGTTTGCTATATCAGCAAACCATGGAGAGAGTACTGAGATAGAAAACAAATGTTCATCTGGCATTTGGTCATCCACCATTCCTTCTTTACTTGTAGACAAATTTACTCTAGACAAAAAATCAACATCAACATTTTCTTTACCAGGCTTATCAATAATGGTGAAATCAAACTACTGTAGTAAAAGAAACCATCTAATAATGTGAGAATTTACATCAGCTTTGTTCATTAAATATCTAATTGTAGCATGATCAGTGTGCACAAAGGTTTGATAGCTTGTGATATAATGTCTGAATTTGTTTAAGAAATGCACGACAGCTAGGAGTTCCTTCTCGGTCACTGTATAGTTTAACTCTGTGTTTGACAAGTTTTTTCTTATAAACTATATGGCATAAGTTAACTTTTCATCAATTTGTCCTAAGGCTGCTCCTATTGCTTTGTTCGAGGCATCTGTGTGAATGTGGAAAGGTAGGGCCCAGTTTGGGCCTCTGAGAATTGGGGCAATCACTAACTTGCTCTTCAAGGTATCTAGGGGTTATTGATAGTTTTCTGACCATATGAACTCAACATCTTTGCCTAAGAGCCCAAACAAAGGAGAGGTTAGCTTGCTAAAATATTTAATGAATCTCCTGCAATACCCAGCTAAGCCTAGGAAACTTCTAACATCTCTCACCTTTTGAGGAGGTGGGACCCTTTGGATGATGGAAATTTTGTTGGGGTCCACCTGCGGTCCTTGCCGAGATATTGCATGACCTAACACTGTCCCTTCAGTCATCAAAAATTCACATCTTTTCGGATTGAGGGATAGGTTCATCTCAATACACTTGTCTAGAACTTTTGCTAGGTTAGATAAAGCTTCCTGAAAGTCAGAACCATAAGGAGTAAAGTCATCCATGTATATCTCTACTGCATCATGAACTAATTCAGAAAACATACTCAATATCGCTCTTTGGAAAGTGGCTGGAGCATTGCGCAAACCAAAAGGAAGGACCCGGTATGCAAAAGTACCCCAAGCACAAGTGAAAGTGGTCTTACCTTGGTCTTCTGGGCTAATTTGAATCTGATTGTACCTGCTAAACCCATCTAAGAATGAGATTTTTTTTTCCCTACCAGACCATCTAACACTTGATCTATGAAAGGTAAAGGACAATGGTGCTTTTTAGTGGCTTTGTTCAATTCCCGATAGTCGACACAGATTCTCCACTTACCATTTTTCTTTGGCACTAGCACCAAAGGAGAGACCTATTCACTATAAAAAATGGGATAGATGAATCTTGCATCAAACAATTTTTGCAATTATTCCTAAACAATATCTTTAAGTACTAGATTCATCCTCGTTTGAGGCTAACTAACTAGTTTGCAATATTCCTTGATGTATATATGATGAGTACATACTAAAGGGTGCACTCCCTTCATTTACTTATAACTCTAGGCAAAGGCATCTAGATGTTTTCTCAGTAGGTTGCACAGTTCCTTCTCTTGGAAAGTGGATAGGGATGGATTGATTTTCAACATTTTTTTTGGGCCAAACTCTATATTCTTAACACGAAGAGAAGTGGAGTGGGTTGCACAAATATCAGTTGAGGGGTTGTTTTGGGTTTCTCTTACTATGTCCTCTAATGTTGATATACTAGGAGGTGGATTCTAAATCAAATTTTCAATCATATTATCCTCATCTTGCTGTTTTCCCCCATGGCAATTTCTAATGCACAAAGTGGTGCAGAATAAACTTCATCCTCATCTTCCTCTTCCAACCAGAGAGGTAGATCATGTTCTAGCAAGGGTTGGACAGGAGGATATAGGATTACTTGCTTGGACATGTGCTCGTTCTTTATGGTCATGTTCCCAGCTCGATAGCTGATGTAGGCATCAGCTGTAGCCAACCAGGGTCTTCCTAGAATGAGATGATACCCAGTGAACTTTGCCTTTGGTTGGAGAACTAAAAAATCAGCAGGGTACTCCCAAGAATCAACGGAGACCATCACATCTTCCACACTCCATTGAGGGGCCATGGTGGAGCGATCTTCTAGATGTAGCATAGTCGTGGTCTTCCTAAAGGAGCCCTGGAGGTTAATTTTGGGCATTGTGTCCTTTGTCATCACATTAATGGTAGCTCCTAAATCAATCAAGGTATGTGTGATCATGGTGCTATTTATGTGGACATCAACTACTGGGCTTCTAGGGTCCAGATATTTTGGACAGATTACCTGCCCTAACATCAGGTCGGACAATTGTCCTATGACATTGATGGTTGGGGCATCTCTCTTGCACCTTCCTAGATGCCTAAAGCACTTCTCTTTGATCAACCTATTATAGATAGGCACATCTTTTATGGCTTGGAGAAGTGGTATCTTCACACATAAATGTTTCAATTCTCCCAGGAGTTCAGTTTCTTCTGGGGTAGGCTGGACTATCACGGATAGTCTCTCAGGAAAGGGTGGAATTGCTTTAGGTTCACTTTCCTCTTTATCTTCCTCAACCTCCCTGGGTGGAGGCTGGCTATCTGGGAGAACTTTCCCAGATTGCAAGTTAATTTCCTGAATCTCCACAGCATAAGTTGGGCATGATGGTTCCCCACTATACACTTGCTGAGCTTGTTTATTGTTTGGGTTCGGATTTGGTTGGGTAGGCATTTTGGGTTGCTTTGGTGGAGCAGGAGGTAACGGTTATGGTTGGGCAGGTGGTGGAGGCAAAAGAGTTGGAATATAGTTGTATTAGGGCCTCCACCTCTGATGAGATGCATTCCACTGAGGTTGTGGCTGAGCATAGGATTGAAATGAATGGGTGGCTCGTTGGGCATGATATTGAGATGTGAAGGACCAAGGAGGCCGCATGGACCAAGAAGGTATGGAAGTGACTTGGTTGGGGGTGTAGTATGCTTGAGATGTCCCTTGCATCCCTTACTGGTATGGTCTAGGTCCATGCAGCCTTCTTTGGTTTATGTAATAGAGCTGTTCAGTGACTCCCTCAGCCCCTTGATATACAACTTTAAGTTTAGGCAAGGAAGGGAACTTATCTGTAGAATGATTCTCTTCACAGACTGAATAAAGCTCTATAGAGTTCAATGGGCATTCATTCCTAGGATGCCTCCTAGTGCATCTAGGGAAAAAAATAGCCAAAGCCCTCTCTGCTTCCTCTTGTTTCCTTTTGATATGTAAGGTATCCATTTGCATGACAAGAGTCTGCAGCATCTCACTCTTGAAGTTTTCCAGCATGTTTCCAATTTCTCCTTTAATGGATGAGTTAGAGGAAGAGGTACTGGCTATGGGTTGACTTCCCCTACCTTTCTTTATAGATGCTCTAGAATGGTTCCAAAAAAACAGTCTTTATGTCCTCATAGGATAGTTGGTAGATGTCTCCCCCAGCCCGTAGATGGAGGGTGTCTAAAATATCTTCCTGAATTCCCTTGAGCAAGAACAACTTCAGAGACTCAGGGTCAAGTGTACACCCAACCCTTTTGTAACTGAGATGGAACCTCTCTTCATAGTCTTCCAGGGACTCATCACTTCCTATGGTCATTTGGAAAATTTCTTCTTTAGTATATTTTGACCTACAATAGTCTCAATACTTGTTGTTAAAGGCTTGTTGCATCTGAGCCCATGTTGTGATGCTATTGCCAGGTAATCCCATGAACCAGCAGAGTGCTGCATCCTTGAGAGTAGAACGGAATAGTTTCAAATTTTTCTCATCTTTTGCATAGTCATAGGTTCGATAGATGACAACAAACTCGAACAAAAAGGTGTCAGGACCTTCTGTAGTCAGACCATGGAAATGAGGTAGGGTGGAAGGGCTTATATTCTTCATTTTGGTGTCCCCATTGGTCTCTCGAATGGGAAAGGTACCATTTATTCTCTCTCCATTCCCCCTAGCATTTCTGTTTTCAGCCATTGGCTCTAAAGGAATGTTTTGTTCTTCTTCTTCCCCTATAGGTTCTTCAAATATCTCTTGTTTTTCACCTAAGGGTTCTTGATCGCAACTGTCGAAGAAGATAGAAGGTTGGCTATGTGAAGCAGTGGGGGTGTTGGGAAAAAAATTTCTTGAGTTATCTCTATTCCTACGAGGCATGAAAGGAAATATTTTTTGGTTGGTTTTTGTTTCTTTTTCCCCACATTGACAGTACCTGCAAAAATTGAAATTGTGATTGACAAAACAAATTGCAACTAATTGAAATGAACTTGCTGAAATGAAATTTTCAGAATTGAAGAGGAAAGCAAGGAAGTGTAGAATTGAAGGAAAAGGAATGACTAGTCTACTCTTGGTGAAATGAAATTTGCAGAATTGAAAAGGAAAGCAAGGAAATGCAGAACTGAAGGAAAAGAAAGGACTAGTCTACTTTTTTCTGAAATAAAGTATTAGCAGAATGTTGCAATAGAAAATAAAAGAAAGCAGTAATCACAAAATACTCTGACGCTTCCCTGGCAATGGTGCCAAAAAGTGGTGAGCACCAATATTGCAGCAATAACGTTGCAACTCTTGTGCTTCCTACTTTACTCTTATCTTCCCGGTAGTTCATAACAAACTTGGAAGCGTCAGTGCTATATGCACAAGCACTAGTTCTCACTGCAAGTTGTCACTTGGTCAGCCGGCGCAAGATCACTAGGACCTCAAGCAAAATTCTATGGATTCTAGGAGAAGCTTTATATGTGATGAAAGGAAAGAAACATTACTCTATAGATGCTATTCTAACTGCAGAAAGGAGAAAGATTAAAATGTAAAGAAACCCTAGTAAACCCTGATTAACCAACTAATTCTACTTTTGCAGAAAGCACTATGAAACCATGAAAGGAAGTAAACAACATCTAACTAAGCTATTTCTAGAAGTAAATAAGCAAAAAACATATTTTTCGATTTTTATGTGAATTTGACATGCATGTAATTTATTGTGTGTGAATGTGGCAACGAATAGGTGGTGTTGAAGGGTAGTTTTGGGACTTGAGAGGATGTAGGATGGTGTGGATGGGTCCTAGGAGGTCTCAGGTGGCCTTCTGGAGGCTTTTCCCACAATCGGCCTTCAAAAGAAAGCCTACAATAAAATCTACAGGAGGACACATGAAATTTATGGGAGGAAAACAGGGCAACTACAGAAGGCCTACAGGAGGAGGCCGAGAGCAGTTTTCATTGTTTTGAGGGTGTCACAGTGGGTGAAAAAGGTGGATGAAGGTTGGAATTAAGTGTTAGGGTGCCTATGGTCTATCATGAATCACCAGGAGAGAGGAAGATGACTGGGTTTGCTCAAGGAGGGAGGAAGAAGTTATATGGAAAATGCAAGAAACTAGGGCAGAATTGAGGTGAGGTTTGGGTGACCTCCATGGCATGGATCAGATGGAGGATGTGATGGCTGATAAGTTGGCCTATTGCTAGAAGATATCTTCTGCAAAGGAACTGACAGTCAACCAATAATATCAAGCAAGCAATGAAATGAGTGCTTCTAGAAAAAACAGGGTTTTGCATTAAAAATGGCCTAAACAATGATCTATGAAAAGAAATGCTGAGAAATGCTAGAGGAAAGGAAAGCGTGAAAGAATAATATTGTAAATCAAGAAGTGAACATGATGAAGAAGATCTAAAGCAAAGCAAAACTAGTCTATTAACCTACTAAAAAGCTGCAAACGCTAGAGGTCCTATGAAGGAGGAAAATATGTGTTTTTAGGGCAGCAAGAGGGTCTTTGCCTCAAATCATGGTCCCAAAAACGAGGAAGAGAGGCCAAGGCACTGTTTCTAGCCTTTTGAGTCTTTGCTAATAACTGTTTAACCTGCTCTAGAAGTCACAAATGGAAGCAAACTACTGAATCATCAAAAGCAACTTATTCTTAACCATAAAAGAAATACATCTAACATAAAACTAATCTAGAAACTGAAACAAAGCATACAAATACAAGTAAAGAGGAGCTTGGCTGCTTGGATTGGGCCCTAACCCAAGAGCTTTAGCCATTTGAGGTAACTCAGTGCTAGCTCAAAAAGGATTCCATCTTTATTTTCAAAACAATAGCAAGATTACATGAAATTGTCACAAAAAGAATAAGCTCAAAGTTTGAGCAGAGTTTACATAAGCAAAAATCCAACAAAAATCCAACCCTAGTGAGGCCCTAGGCCAATCTACTTATACAAATGAAGCTACCAACAACTCCCTTAAAATCAGGGAGGCTTGGCTCCCAAAAATCAAGATAATCATTAGTCATCCTCCACTTACTTGGTTGCCTTCTAGTGCATGATTCAACTGCTTGTACTTTGAGCTGAATGAAGATGAATTTGAAGTGAGGAGTAATAACTGAGGGGGATTCCCTCCTATAAGTCCTCTCCTTTGTCCACTTCGAGTTATTGCTGCCATTTTTCAATTGGATCCTTGACTTTGACCTCAGAACTCATCACTAATCTGCATTAAGTACATGTTAGACCACATAGCACAATAACTAACTCAACTCACTCTATAAGCATAAATATAATCAGAAAATCACACAATAAGCTAAGAGAATGGTTGATTTGACTAGGTTAGGAGGTAAAATGAGCCCATATAATTACCCATTTATGAGGCTCATCACATATGGTAATATCCCATAGTATTTATGTCAATCTGGAATTAGAGTTTGTTAATGGCAACCAACAATGCTAGTTCAACCAAGGCTTGTGTATCCAACACAACCAATGAAAATTGTGTCAGCTATTCCCACTACACTTGTTGTTACTACTGTACCACAGTCACAAGTTCAAACTGTTGTATCTCAACCGGTACAAACTGATCCTTCTTCCTTGCAATCACAAGTTTCAAGTCAAGAAGTTCAAGTTCCTCAAGTTTTTGTACACCAACCAGTTGTTTCTAGAGTTCAACAACAACCTTAGGTTAGTATACCCTTATCTAGACTAACTCAAGCTTACACTGGTATAGTTTATTCACAACCGGGCCAACCTTTCATTGTTGGACAACAAAAACCGTTAAATCAACAATAGTTGTACCAACAACAACAAAAGTTGATTCAACAACCATGGCAGCCTCAATTTCAACAATGCCAATTCTAGCAATTCCAACCCCAGTTTGGACTTATTCCATAGGATCAACCTGGTTTTTTTCAATATCAAGCTTACCAAGGTCCTAGTCAACAAGGCTTTGCAAGTTATGGACAACCACACATTCAACCTAGTTATCAACAACCACCTTATGCTAGTTTTGTTCAATAACCATACCAAGGTTACCAAATGCAGATGCCCTATGTCGGTATGCAAAAACCCATTTCTCAAGAAATTCCATCATATCCCGGGTATGCTCAACCTGACTTGAATCAACAGTTGCCGTTTGTAGCAAGTTTAGAATTACTAGATTTAAATCAACTCACTAATGATCCAATCTTATATGCACCTTCTTGGCCGATAATTTTGCATAAGTTACCATCTGACATTCTGAAATTTAACGAAAATCCTAGAGAAGACCCATCAAATCATGTTATGACCTTTCATTTGTGGTGTTCATCAAACTCCTTAAATGATGATTCGGTCAGACTTCGTCTTTTCCAAAGAACATTTACTGGTCCAACTACCAAATAGTACATTGAATTATCATTCTTTTGATAATTTCACCACTTTAGCCACTACATTTTTGACCCACTTCCAGTTACCTATCAGATATGAGACTAGAACGGAACTCATAACCAACTTTAAATAGACTACAGCTACCCATATATCAGATCATATTCATGAGTGGCGGCATCGTTGTCGAATGGTTAATACATATGTTCTCGATCAACTTTTCGCTAAGTGGTTCATAAAATCCTTGTTACCATCAATCACTGAGGATGTGGCAAAAGGTGGAGTTGTCACAGATGAGCAAGTTATTGCTCATGCCCAATACTTGGATTTGATTTACACACAATCTGACACACTTTATGATAGAATTCCCAATGCACCTCGACCAGCTTTCACTGTTCCCCCTCCTCCACAATTAAGTAAGGACTCTCATGCCATCAATGGTGTGATCGGTTCTTCAAGCACACAAACAGTAGGAAGACCATCTGGTCAAACTCTTGTTGTTTCTAGTCAAATACCAATGCATCAGAAAATACTCTTGCCTCTGAGATTAATGCCGTGTCATCTGACAAAGGCAAAAATCCAAAGCAACTAGGGAGTAAGAAAGAGGGGAAAAACAAAAAGAAATAGGAAAATTCCCCTCCAGATAAATCATCTGATTCCTCTACTTTGGAAAGGAAACCTTGTTATCCATGTTTGATATGTAATGACGAGCATTTTACAAGATATTTTCCACATCGCTCTGAGGTCTCTAAACTTTTAAAGACTTCAAACACATCGGCAGTGTTGATCGATCCGTTTCCAACCTCGGAGACACATTTGGTTGCAACAAACCATGCTTCCACATCCCAAGTACTCATGTTATCCATCACAAAGCCACAAAATGAAGTTTTGGTGTCAACAAGAAATAAAGATTATGGAAATATGTCATCTTCATTGAATAATCAGGCCACTGATCAACCTAAACCTTTGACTTCGACTTCATCTAAAGTTGTTTCACCCATTGTACCTGAATTGACGATAAAATCACCAAATGGAGTTGTGCACAAATCAACATTCAACCCTCGAGCTTGAGCAGCTCAAAATGATAACGTAGTGGAAGATCTTGCTCAATTGCCTTCTGCTATGTTGACACTCGAGATGTTGCAAAACATCCCTCCCAAAAGCAAGCTTTACTGTCAGCAATTGGTATAATAGATCCTAGGGATTCAAATCTTGTGCTTTTAAACCATGTAGAATATTCACCACAGTTACTAGTGCAATTAGATTTCCTAATCCAAGTAAAAGCTCTCAATAAGAATGTTCACTAAACTATTATTGATTAGGGGGCATCTACTTGCATTATGTCCATGAGCTACTGGAAAACACTTGGTTCGCTGCCATTGTCATGATCACCAACCACGTTGAAAGATTTTGATGAAAGAACATATACTCCATGTGGGATTTTGAGTAACCTGCAAATCAAACTTGGGGGAAAAACAGTTACTGTTGAAGTTGAGGTAGTTGACGGACCCCTCGATTACAACATTTTACTAGGAAGGCCTTGGGTATATGCTATGGCTGCTGTGGTTTCCACGTACTTTTGTACTATTGTATTCCCTTTTAATGGTGGAATCACAGTCATTGATCAGCGAGCTTTCTTTGCCAATAGTTCACAGGATACGGGAAGCATTCCATTGGTACACAGACCCCTGTTGTCACTTCAAAGTGTTGGAGTAGGTTTGTTTAAAGATCATTCCCTAATGGGTACTTTTACCCTCCCATCACCATCTGATTTGGCGGAAGTGGAAAGAGTAGTGACTTGCAACATGATTTCCTCCACCTCATCTGATTTAAGGAGGATTAACAACCAAGTTGAAGTTGATAGTAATATTGAGGTGATGTTGTTAAGCCCCATTGAATCATCATAGAAATCAATCTTTCCGGCTTGTGCGCAAACCCATATCCACACTCAAAATTGTATGGGTAGATAGGTTGTTAGAATATGGTACCTCTTTGGATCCTTTTTCACGTATACATTATACGAATGAAGGAATCATCCAATCAATGATGATAGGAGAGGAATTGTTGGAAGATTATCATCATCATTCAAATCTTCCAGATGACATCGAATATTATTCAAATGAGCTAAACCACCCATCAATCATTGATTTCCTATCGAATTTTGTTAGAGTAGATACTATAGATCTTGAGCATAATTTGTTAAACATAGAAGAAACGATTTCTATAAACATTTCGACCAAGCCTAACATTGTAGAAAACATTCATGTCGGAAAATCTTGTTCTCCATTGGAACTTGATAATTACCATGCTCTCTTTTGTGAATTTAGAGATATTTTTGCATGGTCTTACGAGGAGATGCCAGGAATTGACTCAAGCATTGTTGAACATGAAATCAAAATGTACCATAATTTCAAACTAGTACAACAGTGGCTTCGACATGTTCATCCAAAGAAATTCGTTTCCATTAAAGCATTGGTTGAGAAAATTTTGCATGCTAGCTTCATTTTCCTTGTACCTCTTACCGATTGGGTATCTAACATTGTTCTATTTATGAAAAAACAAGGGACAATTTGAGTGTGCGTCGATTATAGGGATGTAAATCAAGCATGTCCAAAAGACAATTATCCTACACCCTTTATTGACCAGATTATTGATGAATGTGCTAGATGTGAAATCTTCTCATTCATGGATGGATTTTCTGGCTACAATCAAATCAATATTTGCCCACAGGACCAATCTAAAACAACTTTTATCTGACCGTGGGGGACATTCGCCTATCGAAAGTTACCTTTTGGTTTGAAGAATGCAGGGGCTACATTTTAGAGGGTGATGAATTATGTCTTCCATGACATCAAGCACATTGTTCAACCTTATCTTGATGATTTTCCTGCTCATTCACGAAAGTGGACTGATCATCCGCAACATTTGAGAGCAATATTTTTATGGTGCCAACACTACAAGATACGAATCAATCTGCACAAGTGTGTGTTTTTTGTTAGCTCTGGTCGATTGCTTGGATTCGTGGTCTCAAAAGATGGAATTTGACTCAATCCAATTAATGTTCAGGTAATCCTTGACTTGCCTCCACCTTTAAACTCATTACAGTTACAGAGACTTCAAGGGAAGGCAAGCTTTTTGAGGAGGTTCATTCGAAACTATGCTGAATTGGCTAAAGGCTTTACTCATCTATTGAAGAAAGGGGTACCCTTCCATTGGGATCAAGTTGCGAAATCTTCCTTTGATGCTCTAAAAGATTCCCTGATTAGAGCATCATTAACGTATACCGGAAACTATCAAAAAGGCTATTATCTGTATCTCGCCACTGCAGATACAACCATTGCAATGGTTTTAGTCCAAGAAGAAAGTGGAATTGAACATCCTATTTATTACTTGAGTCATAATCTCAATGATACAAAAAGTAAGTATTCCTATGTCGAAAGGCTAGCTTTGGTAGCCATTCAAGCTGTGTAGATATTTTGTCATTACATCCTCCTCCGTAAAACTACTATTGTTTCAATTTTCACCCTATGACATGCATTTTGTCACGTAATTTATAGGGGTCAAATATTCCAAATGGATAGTTATTTTGCAGGAGTTTGATTTGGAATTCATCAAATCTAAATCAGAGAAATCTCTTATTTTCGCTGAATTACTTTGCGACCTTCCCTCATCCTCCAATGATTCAACATCAAAAGCACCAATCTTGGATGAGTATCTGTTTCTTATCTCGTCAAGTGATCGATGGTGGGGATATACTGGTCTATCTCCAGACCCAAGCTTTCCGGCCTAATACCTCTCGCTCTGAACAACAACATATCTGATACCAAGCCAAAGATTATTTGATCATTGGTGATACTCTTTATCATTGTGGTGTCGATACAATTTTACGTAGTGCCTCACTCATGAGGAAGCCAAGAAAGCTTTGAATGAATGTCATTCAGGTGCTTATGGTTGAAACTTATCTAGGTATGCTACCCTATAGAGAATTCTCCATGCTGGTTACTTCTGGCCAACCATATTCAACGATTGCATTATTGCTTTCAGAAGCTGTCATGCATGCCAGATATATGATCGAAAAACCAGATTACCACCTGCACCATTACATCTAGTCATTGTTATTGGCCCATTCGCCAAATGGGGCATTGAATTCATGACATGTAACCCCACCTCGGTCGGGGGGCATGGCTATATTATAGTCACCGTTGACTATTTTACCAAATGGGCTGAGGTGATGCCAACATTGAATAATAGTGGTGAAACGGCTGCTTTATTTTTATTCAACCATGTGGTTTCCAGGTTTGGTGTACCACAAGCCATAGTTACAGATCATGGATCGCATTTTTGCAATCACATGATGGCTGAGTTGACTGCCAATCTAGGACTGTCACATGATACTTCTACTCCATACTACCTGCAAGATGGACAAGTTGTGGCCATCAACAAAGTCCTTAAGTGCATGTTGCAGAGAATGATTGGAGTTCATAAAAGAAATTGCCATTTAATCCTGTACTCGACTCTGTGGGCGTATCAAACCTTAGTGAGAAATGTGACCAGATTCACACCCTTTCAATTGGTTTATGGTTTGAAAGCAATATTACTGATTCAATGTGAAATCTCGTCTCTCAAACTCATAATTGACCTGTTACCCGACACTTCTAAAGAAGAAGCCCATTTCTTGGAGTTAATCCATCTATATGAAACCAGTCGTGATGCCGCATTGGCTAACGAAGTGCATAAGAAACGTATTAAGGCACAATATGATAGAAATCTCAAGCCTTGTGTCTTCTTAGAAGGTGACTTGGTCTTGCTTTATGATCAGGAGTCTGATAAACTTGGAGCAGGAAAATTTGAACCGCTATGGATGGGCCCTTGTATTGTTAAGCGTGTTTTGATGAAAGGTGTCTACAAGTTAGTGGACTATGATGGGATTCCATTTTTGCAGCCTCGAAACGGGTTGTATCTTAAATGTTACTATGCTTAGTTAAGTTTAGTGAAACTAATTATATATATGTTTTGATTGCATGCGTGTGTGTGTTTCTTTTAGAGTTTTTATTGGTTATGTAATCCACTTTGCATTTGTTGCAGATGTCGAACTTTTTGGAACCATTTTTTGGTTACGTCGATGGGGCTAGTCGTAGCACGCAAAACCTATCCTCTGCAGCATGGGCCATTTTCGCTCCAAGCGGCGAGTTAGTGAGTTTTATAGGGATTTGTATTGGTTGATCGACGAAAAATATCACTGAGTATAGCGCATTGATTGAACTTCTCTCTGATGCCATTTCACTTGGCATACGCCAAATCATCCTTAGGCTAGACTCACGACTCGTTGTACTACAACTTACTGGTGTTTATATTGTCCGAAACCCAGTAATATATTGCATTTTCCTTAGAGTTCGTATTTTTGAAAGGTATTTTGAACACATTCAATATCAACATATTTCTAGAAATCTAAACACATTAATTGATTCTCTAGCGAATTATGTGTTAAATAGACATTTGTGACATATGTAAAGTAGATATTTTCAATTCACATCATCAATTGAATAGGATTGCATCACATAACAATAATAAAACTCTGAAAGTAAAATAGATAGTTATTTTAAAAGTTTTTACAAATAGTTTGTGTCCAAGACAAAAATTGGTCATCTAACCTAAAAACTCAAAATGTATGTAGAAAACATCTAAGTAGACTACTGGTGCTCATGATAATAGGTCACAGCCTATGGTATCATGCATAAAAGTCTCATCCAGCAACTTGGAACACCAATGTTGTGGCACTATATTTGCATAAGCAACTCCTCGTTCCGGACATCCAAAATGTCGTCAAACCCTCTATGTGGTCCTGTAGTTCAGCCAGTGTCTTAGCTAAATCTAAGTCTGAGAGAAATTCTCTCCTAATAGGTCTCTGTGCTGGCCCACCTGCCTCTCGTTGGTGCCCCACAGGTCGAACTGGTCCAACATCTGCATACATAAAAAATGATTTTGTTTAGTGTTGGAAATAATAAAAAAACACAAAAAAAATGTAGAAACTTTAAAATAAAAAACAATTTGGTCAAACAATTTACCTATAGCACCCCATTGTGCTCCAACTGGTAACATCAAGTCTGGATCTCCATGGAAATCCATTCCTGAATATGGATACTTGATGCCAAGGATACCCCCACTTATACCCATAGTATGCATGTAAAATGCATAAACACACTTGTCCCAAGTATTTAACTCACCAAGGAGTCAAATCTTCAACCATCAATGGTAATAATTTATAGATGAACCAACATAGTCTAACCCTTAGGCAATATCCACTTATCAGGACCTCAATCAATCCTCATACGTGCATATAAGACTTTCTTAAAGCCTTTCATTAAGTTCTTCCTATCGGGACTTTAAAATCCCTCATAACCTTCTTTAATGTTAATATCGGACCTAACCAAAAACCCTTCCTTAACTTTGGTTATGCATAAACCTTAACCCAAAAACCTTTTCCACACATTATTTCTATTACACCCCCTTTTTAATAGAAATTTACATAATCTTACCTTTTTAAACCCGCGTTCATAATTGTCGTTGGGTCCGCTCATGACCTCTTTGCATTATCGCATGTCACTTTCCATTCACTAATCCCTATCAAATTATGACTGTCCATCTAGACTCGATCCGACGTTAGGACTTCCACCATATCAACAGAATGGAATGATGACCTTCCGCGCTAGATCTTCCTCCATCATTTTTTATGATTGTTATTTATTTTGGATAGACAATGAGCATGGGATTTAACTGCCCGATAAAGTGGTTTCCCCTTTCCACTTTACTACTACGTGTCATGATATGTATGGGATTGGGTGCTCAACACTAGATACCACTTATGGTTTCTTCGCGCCCGAAATACCATGTCGCTTATAAACCCACCTTTTCACTAGTTACTTCCCATGCTCTTCTATCACGCAAGGACCATTGATCTATGAGATTGATGGTACTCATTCCTTGATGCCTACACTGTTGATATTTGAGATCCAATGGTTCATATGCATCACCTCTTCACTTCTCCGCTCATTCCTTTCATTTGACTTTACTTCGTCCTTTAATGTTTTTCCTTATGGTTTTGGGTTTTTCTTCAGGGTTTCAGTTTTTTTCGCTCTTCCACTTCCTTTGAGCTTAACTTCCTCCAATTCTCACTTCACTACCTCTCTAGAGCTTCACTCTAATCTTCAACTGGATTCAGGGATCCCTTTAAGATTCCTCTTAATCATTTTGCTCCTCTGCGTGTTCTTCAGAAATCTCCCTGCAATCCCTCTTACAGAACCTATGAATTCACAACTTATATGTAATTCATTCATTAAATACTCATTCACATAATTACACAGTTAGGAATAAACCTTTGTATATATAAATATGAACAATTGATTACATGTCTGAGACTCTCTGTCTCTCAGGCCTGATCTTCAGTATTAGTGGCCTCCTCTATTTCACTCTGCCCATAGGCTTACATTTATACCAGAAAGGCTCTTTTGAACTAATTCTGGTTCCAATCCTAAATCTACTGAATTGACTCCTAAATCCTCTATGTCCACTTCTAACTTCATTTAATTCCTAAGAACTCTCTCTAGTTCCTCGAATCATGAAACTACCTAGAGAGTTATAATTGACTTCTAACTCTCTGATCATTATTAACTACTCATGTTATCCTTTATTCGAGAGCATTTACAAACAACCTCACACATCTAATTAATTCCTATTCTACCCACTCAAAAGCCTAAATATTACATTAATTCAACACTTAGTACATGAACTTCCCTAAAACACATGACCCCCTATGTCTACTAAAGTACAATGATTTTCGTTGGGTTGAATGCTCCTATATCAGACTCCCAAAGTAGAAAATAATCATGATCTACTGATCATGTGTTTTCATGTGTTGATAGAAACCTCTAGGGTACCAAAATTTAGTTTGTAACTGTCTGAAAGCTCTACACCTTGTTGCTGTATGTCTGCTATTTTCTATTTCAACTTCCTCTCCTTGTCAATCAGGTTCAAATTCTGATTGATCATGCTTCCTGCTGCTATCATTTTCCTCCCTATGTCCCGTTTCATCATTAGCTGCCATAATTCTTCAATCTCTATTTCTAGTACATCCTTGGACTGGTCTATACTTTTCCACTTACTTCTACCTCATTCTCTTTGTTTCAGGTTGTTGTTGCGGTCCACCAACTCTTCAATCTGATGTTCTTCTTCTTGGAGTTGTCGAATGCTATCACTTACTCTTACTCTTCCTCACATTCTTACTTGTTCTATTATTCTTGCTACCTCCCTTTCATCCTTACCGTCTTTCATGATTATTTCTATATGCACTGAATCATGAATTTCTAGCATTCTCACTATAAATTTAGCATCTCTGTTCGATGGATTAATTTCTTCCACAGAATCTTCTTCTTTCATTTTTATTTGGTTGTTCATCTGTGCCAAATCACCTCCAGCATTTGCAACAAAACCTGAACTCACAAAACACTTGTTAAAATAAAAAACATAAGGCTTTTGTGCCTTATCTTCCTTGGGGAACAATTCAGTTTGCTGCTCTGTTTCTTTCTCCTATGTCAGCACATCAGTATGCAATTTTGAATTCTCAAAAGAATTCATGAGACTGTAAACTAGTCTCTCCTCCACATCATCTGCTCTAATGATGTTTTCATGTTCTTGTCGACTGTAGTGAACTCTTTCTTTTGCAGTGCCAATTTGCTGAACTTTCATTACCATCTCCTTTTTCTTATGATTGTCATTCATGCCAATTTTTTTTGTCTTCCTTTTTTGGTAATCGATCTTGAACATCTATCCTCTGTTTTTCCATTTCCTTCTTTGAAAGTCTAATTTTCTGTATAACTCAATAATTTCAATTGGAGTAGAATTTGGAAATTTCACACAATTTTCCATACCTTCCTTTGTTATTGATAAATCATCAGATGTCCTTTTTCCCTTTGCTAAGATTTTTTGCATATACTTCTTCTTCCTTAACATCTTTCAGTATATGTCCTTCCTTTTTACTAACTGTCTCAACAATTTCCATGGCTATTTCCACTGTGCCTATCATCATGGTGAATTGATGATCCTTTACTATGTTTTCAGCTAACATAGTCTATTCTTCAAGTTTTCCTTTAATCTCTTGCTGTTTACCTAGTCTCTTCTTCAAGTTTGCCTTTAAGCTCCTGTTGTTTACCTTCTCTAAGAGCTATCCTTGTCTCACCATCTGCATTAATATTCTCCTGCATTTGTCATTCATAAAAATCATTAATAAACTCATTTTATTACCTTTTTGAGACAATATTCCTTCATTCTTCATCAAAGTAAGATCTTGATTCCTCATCTCTATGATAGCTTCTATAGACTCATCCATAGACTTTTTGTTTTGTATGCAGTCAAATTATTCTTCTTCTGAGAAGTTTTCTTTGTCACCTTTTAATTCTAGATCTTCATCTACTCTGAAGATATCTTCAAAAGGTTGCTTTTCTCCTACAATACCTGCCATCATACACAAACTATCAATTTTAAAGACATAAGACCTTGTGCTCTCATGCTTGATGTTTCAGCCATCATATCTCCTTGATGTTCCAAGTTCTCTTTATGACCTAGAAATTATTCGATGGTCTCCTCTTCAATCTCCTCAAGCCCTTCACTTGGTTGCTTGATATCTTTCCCCAGTTGTATATGAGACATCTCTATCTCAACTTATTCCATAACAGAATTTAGATTTTGCTTGTCTTCTTCCTCCTTTATGACAATATCAACAAATTGTCCTTCTTTACATGTTTCACTTGCAAACATACAGAAATTGTCAGATTTAAAACCATGTGACCCTTTGGCTTCACTTGAACCTTCAGTCTTCAAGTCTTCATCTTCTCTTAGAACTTCACCCTGTTCTACTTCACAAATGGACACTTCCATTTTCATTTCCAGCGTAGCTTCTTTGAGTTCTTCCATTAGCCGCTTTACTTGCCTCTGTTGTTGCCTTCTCTGCAACTTATGCCACTTCACTAGCTTCTTCCTCAAGAGCCAACCTAGTCTCTGGCTTTCCTCAATTATTCTCCTTAATGCATCGAGTTGTTCTTTTAACTCTGCAATCTCCTTGTCAATTTTCTCTTGACTCATCCTCTTTCCATTTGCCTTGGCATCCTCTTTCTTCATCTTTCTTTTGCTGTGCTCTTCCTCAGAGCCTATACTATGACTATCAGTAGCCATCTTCTTCTCTTCTCTCTTCATGAGCTCCTCACTCACTCACTATGAGTTGAGTTAAAGCCTCTGCAACAACAAGTCCTCCTTGTTGCAACTTACTCACCAAGCTTTCCTCTGTACTTGGTCTTTTGGCAAGCCTTGGTTTTCTATCTCTGAAACCTCTTTTGAGCACTTCTTTCTGCTCCCTCTATGCTTCAACTCATCTTCACTTCTCAAAAAAAAAATTGTCCTCTTGTATTTCAATCACAATGAAACACTTGGTTCTAACCACCTCTTCTTTCACTTAGAAAGTCTTACCAACTTCCTTCATTACCTTGGTAATTCTACCCACATCCTTTGTGGAATTACCTTTGTGAGATGCAACAATACCTTTGCAGTAACAAGTCTCCTTCTTGCTACATATGCCTCACTAAGCTTCTCTCCTTTGAGCTCAATCTTTTAGCATCTCTCTGGTTCTTTCCTTTGGAACCAATTGAGCACTCCTTGCTCTAGATTGCTGCAACCTTCACACCTTCTTATGTTGTCACCTACATATCAATGTATAAACACACATTCTCAAATCAAAGCATAACATATCACCTTACCTTCAAGATCTCAGCATGATCTTGTTTCACCATTCCACCTGTACCTTGAATGGATTGTCCTCTGTTTCTTGCATATGCAAGTTCTACTACAAATCACCTCTATGTGCCTACTTTCTTTCATATTAGAATCTGATCCTTCCTTTCCTACATAAACATATTTGACACATAACTTTTTTCTCTTTCACATAGAATTTCTTTGTTCTGTTTTAACACCAATTGTTTCAATTACAATTATGCTCTGATACCAAATGATGGTAGGGATACCCCCGCTTATACCCACAGTATGCATGTAAAATGCATAAATACACTTGTCCCAGGTATTTAACTCACCAAGGAGTTAAATATTCAACCATCAATGGCAATAATTTATAGACTAACCAACATAGTCTAACCCTTAGGCAATATCCACTTATCATGACCTTAATCAACCCTCAAACCTTCACATAAGACTTTTTTAAAGTCTTTCATCAAGTTCTTCCTATCGGGACTTTAAAATGCCTCAGAACCTTCATTAATGTTAATATCAGACCTAACCACAAACCCTTCCTTAACTTTGGCTATGCATAAACCTTAACCCAAAAACCTTTTCAACACATTATTTCTATTACACCCCCTTTTTAATAGAAATATACATAATCTTAGCTTTTTAAACCGAAACTTCACTTTATCAGAAAACACAGGAATAACCCGACCAAAACACATAGGCTAGACTTCAAACATTATAAACCTGTGTCATGATTTTTATTAGGTCCACTCATCGCCTCTTTGCATTATCGCATGTTGCTTTCCATTCACCGACCCCTGATCAAATTATGACCATCGATCTAGACTCGATCTGACAGTAGGACTTCCACCCGATCAAAAGAACGGAATGATGACCTTCCCCCTTAGATATTCCTCCAACGTATTCGAAAATTGTTATTTATTTTGGATAGACAACGAGCATGGGGTTTAATCACCCGATAAAGCGGTTCCCCCTTCCACTTTTCTGCTACGTGTCATGATATGTATGGGATCTGGCACTCAACGCTCGATACCACTTATGGTTTTTTCGCCGCTCAAAATACCATTTCGCTTATAAACCCACCGTTTCACTAGTTACTTCCCGCGCTCTTCTATCACGCGATGACCATTGATCTATGAGATCAACGGTCATCATTCCATGACACCTACGTCATTGATCTTCGAGATCCAATGATTCATATGCATCACCTCTTCACTTCTCCGCTCCTTCGTTTCCTTTGAATTTACTTCGTTCTTTAGTGCTTTTCCTTATGGTTTTGGGTTTTTCTTCAAGGTTTCGGTTTTCTTCACTCTTCAGCTTCCTCTGAGCTTAACTTCCTCTACAAATTCTCAATTCGCTACCTCTCCAGAGCTTCACTTTGATCTTCAACTGGATTCAAGGATACCTTTATGATTCCTCTGAATCATTCTGCTGCTTTGTGTGCTCTTCAAAACTTTGCATGCAACCCCTCTTACAGAACCTACGAATTCACAACTTATATGTAATTCATTCATTAAATATTGATTCACAAAATTTCAAAGTTAGGAATAAACCTCTATATATATAAATATGAACAATTGATTACATATCCGAGACTCTCTGTCTCTCAGACCTGACCTTCAGTATCAATGGACTCCTCTCTTTCACTCTACCCATAGGCTTACATTTATACCAAAAAGGATCTTTTGAACTAATTCCAGTTCCAATCCTAAATCTATTGAGCTGACTCCTAAATCCTCTATGTCCACTTCTAACTTCGTTTAATTCCTAAGAACTCTATCTAGTTCCTCGAATCATGAAACTACCTAGAGAGTTATAATTGACTTCTAAGTCTCTCAACATTATTAACCATTCATGTTCTCCTTTATTCGAGAGCATTTAAAAACAACCTCACACATCTAATTAATTCCTATTCTACCCACTCAAAAGCCTAAATATTACATTAATTCAACACTTAGTACAGTAACCTCTCTAAAACACATGACCCCCTATGTCTACTAAAGTACAATTATTTTCCTTGGGTTGAATGCTCCTACATCAATACTCTACGATGGCCATATCCTGTCGATCAAGTCACTCAAACAATGCAGGCGTAAATGTAATCAATGACTGACCAACGTTCCTAGCCATAAGATCTACCTATCTCTGCATCCGTGGATCCCTAGGTCCAGATACACCCAGTGAAACAAGTTGTGGCTGCATAAGTGGAATTCTCTCCAAGGAGAAAGAAATCAAGATCGACCCATAGCCAAAGTTCTTTGTCTTTCTACTTTTCACCTTGGTCAGTTGTTCTTTCAAGGATGAAAGTACTGCCTCGCACTATTTGAACACTTTTGGCTCTAAACACTCTAACGCATAATACATGTATGATCTGTTTTCCAAATGTAGTGTCGCACTGCCAACCAATTTGGCAATGGTAAAGAGGATTGTCCTCAATGGTAAATCACTAACATCCCTAATGTTAATCTTTCCATCCCTGCTAAGCTATGCACCTAGCTGACAGAACTTTCATATGTAATCTCTCACTGATTCACCCCCTTTGGCAAATCTAGAAAGTGAGATGGGGGCACCCTGCCTCAATAGTCTGGTAAGAAAGTACATGTCATCGATGGTAATTGCGACCACTTTGTCTCTAATGTGAAATGCCTAATTGGTAGGATACCATGAATGAATAAGGAATTGCAAAATCTCAATTTGCTACCTCATACCAGATAATCAACAATATTTAAGTAACCCATAATTCCTTAGGGCCTCAACCGTGCCTTGGTTATTTAGGGCAATCATATCCTATTCTTCGAGCTCTCATTCTCTCCATGTAATCATCATTCTGATCCAATGAATATCTAAAAATACAATCATAAGGCAAATTAGGATCCATTTCTTGCAAAAATCAGAAGAATTTTTGGGTGAAAATAACTGAATGAAATTTGGTTTTGCTCTTAGTGCAGCCCAACCTTAGGGACAGTGCATTGCAATGCAGGCAACCTTCTAGGTAAGTGCACTGCAGTGCACCTTTCGATGATGAAAGGGTGCGTTGATCCTAGGTTTGAAAATTGAAAGCCCAAGGGCCCTAAAAACTCAAAATTTTTGCCTTAAACTGAAAATGAATGCTATGAAATAAAAGAGAATAGAGATAGTTCCTACCTAGTTCGGACAGCATGAGGAATGGTCCACTGAATCTTCCGCAATAAGCTGGTGAAATTTGAGGTAAAAACTACTCCAAAGCACCAAAATCAAAGGGTAAATTTGAAATGGTAAAAATTAATGGTAAAACTTGTTTTTATGTTTATTTCTTGCACATTAATTGAGTAAACATTAGGTTTTATTCATTTTATCCATGAAACTGGTATTTTTAATCTATTTTGAGGGTGTTTCGAGTAGGCTTGACAACTGACATGCAGAATTTGATGTGCTCAAATGTAAATTGAACAACTTTGACCACAAGGCAAACTTTTATCTCTTTTTCAAGCTTTGTTAAAAACGAAAAAGGAACCCCCTTGGAGTCCTCTTTAAGCTCTTTTTAGACTCTCCAAACATGAAAAGATTGCCAAGCGCTTGTCATTTCCAGCTCAATAACAGATTGGAATTGATATCTACTTAGTATAGTTTTAACCCTTTCTCGAGATGAGATAGATTAACTACGAAAAAGGAATATGTTGATCGAACATGGTCAATAAGTTCTCTCTCATATTGTTTTATGCTTTTTCGGACTTGAGAGACAAATCTACGAAAAAGAAATTTTGGAGTTTCCTTTTTTTCCCTTTTCAAACTCTCTAAACATGAAAAGGACTAAGTTATCTTTCTCGTTAGACTCGTTAAAAACATCAAATAGCAACAAACTTGTCCATCTAGACAAGACCGAGTTTCACCTTTGCTAGACTCATTAAAGCATCAAATAGCGATGGATTCACTCGAAGGGTGGAATTATACAACAATAATATGTTATCATCCTCAAGCTTGATAAAAATAAAGAGGTATTGGTCAGCAATGAATGGGGAAAATGGGAAAAAGGGGAGAACACTTTATGGTAGCAAGTCGCTCTTGAACATGGCACTTTCACCTCATCACCGTGACTATGTGCGTTGGGTCATTCAGTTTGATGGTTATCACACTGTTGGTCTATCATACCATCCATTACTTTGTTTTGGGTCAATGCTACCAATTCATTTTAGTGTCTCCAACATGTTCAAGAGAAGTCATTCAGTTCAAACTTCATCCTTTGCAATACCGTAAACCTTCATTTTCATGACCACCATTGTCGTCAGTTGATTTTCATCTCCAAAATCCTTTACCTCATTTCGTGTCGTTGATGTGGGATACATAAAGGCCCTCTTGCTACGAGTCACCTCTTGTTGACATCAACACATTATCCAAGAAGAAGACTTAGAAACATCCCTTTAGTACCTTGAGGGTTGCATAGATCAATGGCAGGTTTCTCGCTTCCGGCAATAGGTTAACATCACCGACCTTTCACTAAAAGACATTGTATGGTGTTCAACATCAAATCATTTATTCACATCATGTGAAATGTACTATAGTACCTTGAGGGTCATTATCATTATCGGTGATTCCTCTCGCGCCTGTTAACGACTTACATCATTGGTTGGTAATTAGATGATGTCTTCCCATGTTCAACTTTAGACCATCTATTCACATGGTTAGACTTGTACTTGAGCAAAACATTGAAGGAGATTGAAGACCCCAGATCTAGTTTCATCCATCCGGGTTGCGATATTTTCAAGAGTACTAAATCAAATGTACAATGGCCTTACATTCATGGTAATCCATTCATGGGTCTATACCTGTAGACGACTATATTTGTACATGTAATAAAAGTTTATAATCTGAGCATGGGTATGCCTTCCCTCAACAAGTTCATGAGAAAAAGACAAATTCTCATGATATATGTATTGTAATTGATGCAGGTCACCTTCCACTTCGAAACCTCCTCTCTACATTGGTGGGCTCTAGTATTGTAGCAATGGTGCTGCAACTCCTGGGACTCTCTTCTTTACTTTTATCAACTTGGTTGTTCGTAAAAAACTTGGAAGCGACAGTGCTATATGCACAAGTACTAGCACTTGCCTTAGGCTGTCACTTGATCAGCTGACACAATTTCGCTAGGAGCTTAAGCCAACTTCTATAAGCTCTTATAAGAAGCTTTTAACTATGATGGATGAAAGCTAACTCAACAGAGGCTAGTCTACTTTCAGAAAGAAGATGAAAGCTGAAAGGAAATGCAAACCCTAACAAACCCTAGTTTTACCGACTAATCCTACTGGTGCAATAAAAGAGCTGAAAGTTGTGGAAATGGATTCCATTGACTCTTGGAAAGGTAAAATGCATGTGACTAAGCTACTTCTGAAGTAAAATATGGAAAGAAACATCTTTTTGTATTTTTGAGTAATCTTGTAGAATTATTATGCATGTGCTTTAATTGTTTTTGACTGTGCAGAGGTTGATTGGCGAAAGGAAATGGAGTGGGCACTTGCAGGAGGTTGGGAAGGTGAAAAGAGGGTCTAAGGGGTCCTTAGCACCCTTCTAGAGAGTTTCATAGTGATTACATCTCGAAAAACTGCTCACGTAAACTTCTACAGGAAGTCTGCAGGGGTTCTACAGGAAGTTCTACAAGAACGGCTGAAAGAGGTTTTTATAGGATTGAAGGAGAAAAAAATGGTGGGGAAGTGGAAATGAAGGATGGATAAGGTTGTTAAAAGGTGTGGGACTTGGTAATTGGAGCTCAGGAGTGATCAAGATAGTTGGATTTTCGCAAGGATGGAGAAAGCAATGTTGCACAATTTTGGCAAATTGGGAAAGTGTGGCGAATGAAGGGGAGGAATCTTGGATTAGGGGCTGGAACAGGTTGGATAATGGAGGAAGCATGGGTAGGAATGCATTACAGGTACTTTGCACAATATTGTCCAAAACTGATCAAACAAAGACTAGAAAAACCAGAGATCTATCTACTTTGACCTAATCTGACCTAAAATCCAGAAACATGATGAACAGAAGTTTATAGACAGGAAATCATGCAAGATAGCTATGGAAACTAAGTAAGAATAGATCTAAACATGCAAGTACAACTGGTATCAACTTTTCCAACTCAAAATCTAACACTAGCAATTGCATTGAAAGGCAAAAACAGTGTTTTTGTGGCAGCAAGTATGCCTTGGTCTCAGCTCATGGTCCCAAGGAGGGAGAGATGAGATCAAGGATTGCTTGATGGCCTTTTTGCAGATCTTTTCTGTTACCAAACTGTCAAATCAACCTGAAGCATGAAAAGCTATTTTAATCATCAAAAGCAACCTAAGTAACAAAGCAAGATCTTAACCTAAATAACAAAAATTATTCTATGAATGCAAGGAAAACACATAAAAGTACATAGAGGAGGTACTGGAACTTGGGTTTGACCCAACCCCAAGAGCTACAGCCTCCTAATAAAGCTCAGAGTTGGTGCAAAGTGAAATTCATCTCCATTACTCAAAGATAATAGTCACGTCACAAAATTGTTTACAGCAAGAGCTTGGAAATGAGCTGAAATGTAGAGCTGCACTAAAGTGAGAAAAACAATTGTTCAATAGCTAAACTACCAAGTCTTGAAGCCTTCCTACTTGTGCAACACGAGGACTCCCAATAGTCCTCCTTAACTTTAGGAGCTTGGATGTTCAAAACTGCAGTTAATCAGCCACTTCACACAACCTTCTCGGCTGCCCCTTGAAATCATCTTTGGTGAGCTGTTGAACTTCGAGCTGATGGTGGAGAACTCAAGGAAGGGGTAATTTAGTGTAGGAGACACCCTTCCTACAAATCCTCAGCCCTATTCTTTCGTATTTGGCTATCAACTTGCTCATAAATGCTTGACCTTGGTCCAAAATATGTCCAAAAATATGCAATAAGCACGTATTAGACTTTGTGGTCAAGTGACTATTCTCATTCATTCAATTAACATAAATATATTCAAAATCATGCATAAAAATATGAAGAATGGTGGATTAATCGAGAATAATGGTCAAAATGAGCCCATAAAGTTACCCATTTTTGGGGCTCATCATCACCCCCCTGCTGAATGTGTTGCTCATCCTCTGAGCAACTAATCCAGCTCGTCATCTTTGATTGCTTTGACTACCTCTCTAACATCCCAGGCTTCCGAGGTGATGTCCTCTTCTCAGTCATGAAATCCTTCTTTTCTCTCTACTTCCTTCCATTGCCTGTGTTCTTCTTCTTTGACCCCTTCTAGTAGTCCCAAAAGCAATGGAGTACTAAACTTTAGGCCAATCCAGTTGGCCTTCAAATTTTGCACTAACTATTTATGAAGATGCACTCTTGCCAAAGGCTCCCTCATCCTTGTTCTTCTGAATTTCTTTAGTTTGCTCCCCCTCTTCACTGCTGGATGTGATGATGTTCTCAGCCAAATTTCTAATGTTATCATCCTTGGACATATTTCTGAAGGTTTCCAAAGCTATGGAAATAGTATAGGTGTGTAAAGCATCTTCCACCAAGATTTTGATGAGCTCATGGTGGGCCAATTGATCTGGGATCCCTTCATTTAACTTTGTACCACATTCAATTAAGGACTAAAGAAGGAAATATGGGATGCTCAGTTTCTTGGTTGGAGGCAAGTCCATCCCATGCCTTAATTCATGTAACAACCTGAAATAATATCCATAGATGATGCTAAACCTCTCTTCACATGTGATATAGTTCATAATTTGATAAGTAACTTCACTCCAGAGAGGAGGCAAGCTTGTCCTTCTAACTCCGTTTTTGTCTTCTACAGGATGCTCCTCAGGCAGAAAAAATGTTTTCTTAGCAATTTTGGCACAATGATCTCTCTTCTTTGCTCCAAGTGAGCCCCAATGGTAGACCAGTAATTCTACTGATGAGCTCAGGGGTAAGTTCTAGGGTCAAACCCCTAAAACTAACTATGGCATATGTCTTTGAATGTGGTCTCAGGGATATTAAAAACTCTTTAGTTATTTCCTCATCATAACCTTGAATTTTGTCAAAGAAGGATATCCAATTTTCCCGGCTGAAAAGGTCCACCACCTCAGGGTGCTTGTGCAACTTGCTAGAGTCTGAGGGTTCCTTCCTTATGAATCCTCCTGGCATGGTGATGAGTTCTCTTTTTATGTTTTAACTAGAAAGGAAAATGCTCAAGAAAACAAACAGTCAATCACTGCAACAGAGGATAGTTGAAACCGGTTTCTTCTCAACCCAAGAAGGAATTTCTCAATATCAAGTAGCAATAATTCTCCTATTTTAAGACTGCTGTCACCCAGAATTTGACTTTCTGTTTATGAAAAGAAGATTTTTTTACAGAATAGAGTATAAGGGCACAGGTCATTTTCTTAGCACATAGATAGAGAGGCACAATTGTTTTTTCAGACACTCACACAGGCTGGTCCTTATTGCTGCATGTATCTTTCTTACAGGAGAATTTTGAAAAAGGATGGAGAGATTTCAAATGCAGAGAGAAAAAGAAATTGCGTAGACTCAGGGAAGTATGTAGGCAGACTTTCACTTTTTCAATGCACAGGTAGACTTCCACTTTCTTTTTCAATCTACTATCGTGTTCAATTTACCGCCTTACTCAAACAAATCATGCACAGAGGAGTTTTCTCGAGCCTACCTCGTTTGGAGCTTGAAATTCAACAAAAATTTTGGGTTTTCCTTCCACAGAGTTGTTCTCTGCCTTTCTTGTAGAACCCTTCCTGTAGAAGGCTCCTGGTTCCTGTAGAATGAAACTGTGCTTCTGACAGAGCCCGATAGGAAGGAGATTTTCAAAAACAGCCAGAAAAGTTAGTGGAGGACGACTGGTTAACTGTTCTGGAAGTGGTGGATGCGTACTCCAGCTGAGAATGTTGTGAGTGCAGAATGAACAGAGGGTGGTGCATGTTTCGTCTTTGAACTTCGGCATGATTCATGGTGAGGGGATGAGGTGGCCAGATCGGACTGTTTATCCGATGTCACAGCCGTAATGTTTCTGCATGTTTCTGAATGCCATCACCTCCTTTCTCTTGTTAACTACCACCACCACTACCAGTCCCAATGATTTCTTCCTGAATGGACACTCCACACGTGCTGGCTACACATCTAATCGGTAGTTTTGAATTTAACGAAGCTCGTTGGGATTCCACGAGGCTGTGTAACTGGCCGAGGGTGGCCAGTTGATTGGCCACCAATTCCACTCAATCCAAACCATTCATAGTCATGCAACTTTAAAATATAATTTATGCAATTGAAGAACGATTTTAGGCACTTACATGCGTGGTCGCGACCGTGTTATGCAGATTTTGGGTTTTGAAACCCATTCCTTCGTTTGTTGTTGTTGCATGCACACTGCATGCTTCACCTCAGCTGTTGTTGATATTCATACATTCAAGTAGAGCTCCATGCATGTTTCTTCTACCATACTTTGATGTTCCTGTCTCTAGAGTATGTCTTTCAGAGGGATCAGCTGCTATAGGATTCCTGTAGGATGTCCTGTAGCTACTTCTCCCCCTAGAATGCAAGCTAGAATGAGCAGGGCTATACTGTTGATGAGGGTCTTGGTTGATGAGGAGTCTAGATGGAGGGTACAGGTATGGTGAGTGAAAAACTGTTGCTTGATTTGTCATTAAAAAGTTTTTGCTGGCAGTATGAAGAAAACAGGATTTCTGTGTGTGACTGTGCAGGGGAAAAAATGAGTGCAATGAAGGTGTACAGAGATGGAAAAAGGTGACATATGGTGATGGATGGAAGCAGGGAGGTTTACAGGCCTCATGGGAAGATTCCCAACCTTCGGGTCCTCTTCTGAGATCGATTTTGGCTTGTCTGTAGGTTCTACAGGATCTTCCTGTAGAAGACACAAAACTTCCTGTAGAAGGTGAAATCTTAGCCCGAATGAGACCAAATCTTAGGAAAGGGTAGTGGTCATGGAGGAATGGATTGTGAGGGATGCTTGCAGCCTGGTGCTAACCTCTATCTTTGTCTTGTGCGATCCTCCTAAAACCTGTAATGACCTTCCTGCAACCTGCAATTTATCCAACAGAAATTAGGTTTATTTTTCTTTTTCTTTTTTTTCTTTTTTTTGGTGTGTGAGACAGCTGGGGTGCCTCCAGGAGGTTTTCACCCTCACTATTTTTGGTGTTCAAGGTGTGGGTGGAGTGGAGACAGGGGCCTACTCCACTACTAGCACTGATTTACCCAGAGTTTCAATGAACTCCTACTTAGAAAGGGGCTTCCTATATATTTTCAATCGATGCCCATTGACGAGCATGCAGATAGCTTCTTCATCAATGGTCCTCATAAGGACTAAAGCATTTTCGTTGCATTTCTCCACTGTATATGGTCCTAGCCATCTTGTCCTCAGCTTTCCTTTGAAATCCTTGTATATTGAATCATATAACAATGCCCAATCTCCTAGCTAAAATTTCTTTTCTTTAAAGAGCTGGTCATGCCATATCTTTCTTTAAAGTTGGACCACCTCTGAGTGGAGAAGGGATTGCATTCTCTATTCATCTAGTCCATTCAGTTGTAGTAATCTTTCCTGCTGTGCATGGCTGAGATCTAGGTCCAGCTGAGCTGCCAACCTCAATGTGTTATATTCAAATTCTATGGACAGTAAAGCCTTCTTCCCATAAACTAGCTCATAAGGTGTGAAACCTATTGTAGTTTTCCAAGTAGTGTTATAGGCCCAAGTGGCCTCAACCAAGCGATCTACCCAATATTTTCTTCTGTTGCTTACTACTTTAGTCAAAATATCTTCCAAAGCTCTATTACTGACTTCCACTTGTCCATTTGCTTCAAGGAAAATTTTAAGGATGGAAAATTTTCTTGAAGTTTAAAACATTGGCGAATCTCACTAATCCCTAATATGCAAATTATAAATGTTTATTGATATATTTGTAAAATTATTCAAATTAATAATTATTTTATATATAGTCTCTATATAATGTTGGCGATTTTTAAGGTAAAATAATTTTATATTCTAAAATTTGGGCGAATCGTCTTTTATAAAATTGGAAATTGGCGAATCTTTTTTGTGGAAAAATCATGGAAAATTAGCCCACTGGGCGAACATTAGCCCCTAAAATTTTCCATGATTTGCTTGTGGATGATAAGGGGTGGAAGTTCTGTGCTTAATCTTGTGATGAGTGAGCAGGTCTTCAATCAGGATAGAGGTAAACTGACTTCCTTGATCTGTGACTAATTCTCTTGGGTAGCCAAACTTGTAGAAGATGTTTTCCCTCAAAAACTCAACTACCTTTTCTTCTATCGCTGCCTTGATTTCCTTTGTTTCTCCCCACTTTTTCAAGTAGTCCGTGCACACAATGATGTAAGAATTTTGTTTCGAAGGAGGGTTGATAGGACTCACAAAGTCCATGCCCACTTCTCAAATGGCTAGAAAGTCACTTGAGGTTGGAGGGGCATCTCATCTCTTGGAGTCATTTTCCCCATCCTTTGACATCAGTCACATTGGCTGATGTATCTCTTGACATCTTGATGAAGAGTGGGCCAATAGTAGCTTGCCTGTAGAATTTTGAAGCTGGTTCTTTTTGCTGCAAAGTGGCCTCCACAGGGCCCATCATGATAGGTTAGGAGGATGTCAAAGACTTCCTCATCCCTGACACAATGCCTCAAAATCTGATCTGGGCCAATTTTAAATAGGTTGCCCCCAATCCAAGTGAATGGGGCGTTGTTCCTCACGATCTTGTTCTTCTCTTTTGAGGATAGGTGTGGCAGGAACTGTGCTCAAACCAAGTAATTTGCTATATCAGGAAACCATGGAGAGAGTACTAAAATAGCAAATAGGTGTTCATCTGGCATTTGATCATCCACCATCCCTTCTTCGCCTACAGGTGTTATAGACATTTTTGGGCCCTACAACCCCAATCATGAAATGTTCATAAATCAAGGGCTCCTAAGTCCCTAAAAGTGTTGTTCTAACCCCTAAAGGAACAAGGTAAATAGATTACAGCTTCTCCCAGAAGTTCTCCATGAAAAACTGCTCAGAATTGGTCAAAATAGGATCATTTCAGCTGCTCCACTGGCTAGGTGCGCTGCATCTCACCTAAATACACTGTGAGGGTGCGTTGCATTTCAAAAATCCCTTCTATGGGGTGTGATGGGTGATAAATGACAAATGTCAGTATCATTCCGCGAGGTGGAGAGGCAATGGAAGCTTCCAGAATCTTCTCCTGTGACACTTGCCTCTCTGAATTCGACCAAGGATGAGTAAGAGATCATCAATCTCCAAGTGGAAGCAAGAACTATCAGAGGGAAGACACTAATGAAATCATAAGCTAACTCATCTCCATTACAGACATCTATATATGGATCCCTCATCCTAGAGATCCAGAGGCTGGAATTTTTCATATTGTAAGGAATTGTTGTTGGTTTCTTGAGACAAACATCAGATTGTTGGGTGATCTAAGCTTTGTTTGGGGTGAAGAGGGGCTTCTTTGCTGGGAGATTGATGCTAGGTCAGAACAACTGGTTGTAACTCCTGTTGGATCTTTCTTGTTTATCAATAAAAGCTATTCAAGTTTTCCTCCATGCTCTTGTGTCATTGATGCTTGCTACATTTGTATGGTCAATTTACATTTGATCCTAGATTGTTTATGATTATAGATCTATGTCTTTCTATAGTGCTACGCTACTGTGATCTTACAGGTACTTTGCGAAGCTGGGCGTGCAAGGGAGCAGGTAGCTAAAGACTATCAAAGAAGAGAGGAATCAAATCAGGAGATTAGAACAAGACAGAGGTTGGTCTTTCTGTTCCTCTCTATCTATAATTCATAAAGGAAAAATGAAAGTAGTTTTTCTGTGTTTGTTTCTAAGGCAGTTGTCACACCTTAGTGGGATAGAGTAGTTCTATATAGACACTTTTCCCCGTAACAAAATGGCGACTCCGCTCGGGAAGAATTAGTTTGTTTGTTTATCATTCTTTGTTGTCTGTTTCATAAACTTACAGGTAGCATTCGAACTGCATTTGCCATAGCAAATGCAAAGTAGATAACTGCTACTTCAATCCATCTACTGGATCTGTTTATGATTTAAACAACTGATTCAAAAACTATCTGATTGCCCTTGTGATAGCTCTTAGATCCTCCTTAGATCTACCCTTGATTGTTGCATTACTGATTGCTTTTTGCTCGGCCAAAACCCAAGAACTGAACTGCAAATTGTGACCCGGAACCCAAACAGAGTCTCGTTTCTGGCCCATCGCAGATACTGTTCAGAGAATTTGAACTTCAGTGCACTTCCCGAGTGGACAAGGTGCTCTACATTTCAAATTCTCTGTGTTACAGGTGTGCTGATCAGACTAGGCTCTGTGCAGTTTTGGTTTCTGTGATTCATTCTTTCCAGTTATATTCCTGAATTTTGCTGCCTGTGATCAGTATATGTCTGTTTGAAACCCATTTTCCTTGTTGTTATTCTGCCTCCTTTTTACAAAAGAACTGTAGATGTTTTTGTGTGTTTGTTGAGTCATTTTCAGTTCTCCTTTGCAAAAGTAGCATAATCGTACTGTCGTCCTTTGATTTGAAACTGTCGCAAGTGTCAATTTCAATCGTAGGAAAGAGTTTGATTACTGTTGATGGTAGATTATCGTGTTACTATTGTTTTTGGTCTGAATTTGTAATTTTCTAGTGTCAAGAACAAGTATTCATTTCAAAATGGTAAGGTGTTGTGATCGTCTCCATTTTTTATTTCGAAAAGAAACTTGTTGATATTTGTCGCTTGAAAAGAAATTCAGATTTGTGCATCAACTTTCTTTTTAGCATTCATATACTAAGAAAGTCGAAACAAATACATGCATGTGCATTTGAATATAGACAGTCTGATTGGCTTGATTTAGGAAAGTGCATTTAGAGTGTGCTCTTTTCTCTTTGTGAAAAGATTCTGTCTTTCTTTTCCTTAGTAGCTAGGATTTTCATTGCACAAAGAAGATAAAAAGTTTGTTTATCATCTTAGATTGCATTTTAGGAATTACATCTACATCTCGCGGTGAACCTGAAACGCAAACTTCATAAACAAGATCAACTTAAAATAAATTCAATGAATCTAACAACGCTTTGGAACTTAATGCACAACATTTAGAAGTCTAGGCTAGAGACGTATTCCAGCGTCGTAAATCCTGGTAACTATTGTTCTCACTGATGGTTGGGTGATTCCTCCACTTTGAGGCGATAAGTGCCAGTACGGACTTGTGCTCCCACGTACTGTCGAGTATATTTTGGGAGACCCCAATAGGCTTAATCCTTTATCCATAGGAAGCCGTGTCTAGCACCCTATCGATCGCAATGCACTGAACACAACATTCGGGAAGATTGACTGCCGTACCATAAAAAGTATTCTGCAGTTTTGCGATTGGTTTGGTAATCCTCTACCTAGATTTCCATAGTCCCTTTCGTTCCTTTTCAGACTCCTTAACAGAAAAGGTCCATCTGAGCACTTGTCACTTCAGGCTCATTAAAAATCGAAGGCGACTAGAGTCATCTTTTGTTTTTTCTCGACTCTTAAAAATTGAAAAAACAAGTTGTGTCAAAGCGTCTAAAATTTATTTTAAATGGAATATTCATTACCCCTTTCCTACGTTGATCTTGGGTTGAGAAAATGGAATCCACCAACCAAGGAATTCCCCTTGGAGGAAATCCTAGTCCTTTCTCCTCTTGGGGAGATGTTGGTGCACCCCATATGGCCACATTATCGCTTCCAGGACTGACAATCGGCTTGCCTGTATGGCTCTTCTCAACCTCTGTCGTTCAGAACACCGCAATTCCTGAACAATCGAATCAGCAACTAGACGAGTCCATAGTTACCCACCAACCTTCTACTTCCTCTAATTCTTCCTCTCCTCCTTCCTCTTCGCTTGATGGGGCTGATAAAGCCAAAAGTCAGGTACCTAAGGAGAAGAAGGAAAAGAAGAAGAACGAGAAGAAGAAGAAGGAGCCAAAAGTGAATGGGGTCAAACGAGTGTCGTCTAGCGAAAATCCACACACTGCACCGACCAGGTATAAATCGCCATGTGTCATTTGCAAAGGAGACCACTATCATAGAGATTGTCCTTGTATCCCTCGGATCTTAAGGGACTGGTCTCCTCGTTTGCACAACCCTGTGTCGTCAACCTCTAATGATCATGTTGAAAACACACCGTCAACTAGTGAAAGTGAAGCCCCAGGAGAAAAAGGAAAATATATATTTCCTTGTAAACTGTGCGAAGGCGATAATGCCGTCCACCATTGTCCCTTCTTAGACGAAGCTAAAAGAGTTTTGGATGATCGTCCGGTTTCACCGTTACGACTTCCTCCTGGATATAAAAAACTCTTGCCGAGTCCGTCACTAGTTGAAAATACGGCTGGCCCGCTCAAGTGGTTGGCTGAAGCATCTATCATTGAAGACAAACCATCTGAACCCATACCAGACGAAAGTCAAAAGGTTGAGGCGGCAGTTGACCCGGTCTTGCCTTCAGAGGTTCCATCTTCAGATGATACAGTCACCGAAGAGAACAAGGATGACACCGTCCAAATTATTTTCGTAAGCACAGACTCCAATGAACATGGGGGCAATTTACCCGTTCCTTTACCACAGGAAGGAAGTTCGTCAGAGTCGTACCCGGCCGTCTATTGGTCCCACTGCCAAGCAACCTAGTTGTCTCCTTCAACTGGAATCAACTAGGCAGACCCCGTTTACCAGCTAGTATACCATTCTGAATCATTGTTCAAATATATAGAATGGTTATGGCTGATACCATCATAGATGAAGGGGCTTTTGTGAGTATCCTTTCCTCAACTGCTTGGAAAGCGCTTGGTTCGCCATCGCTTTTGCCTGAGATAAGAAATCTAACAGGGTTTGATAAAGGAACCAGTTGACCGTTAGGGATCCTTCCCAATGTGCCCATAACATTGAGAGGGAAAACCATTCACATGAACGTGATGGTAGTTCAAGGACCCCTGGATTACAATCTACTCCTTGGACGAGACTATATTTATTGCATGAGAGCCATTGTCTCATCACTCTTTAGAGTGATGTGTTTCCCGCACGAAGGAAGAGTGGTCAAGATCGTAGACCAGCTTTCATTTCCCAGATCACGCATAGCAAATAGTCATATACCATCCCTAAATGGTCTTTTCACGCAAGAAATGTCTCAATCCCCAGTTCGTCCACCCGATGAGCGCGAGTGATTCAGGGGAAATGATTGAAACTTAGGGGGCATGCACCGTGGTCTACTTCGGCAGGAAAACTTCGGGTATAGGGTAGGTTTCCGCGAGAGTATATGACCTCCGTACTCCCGTTCGTGATTGGAAGAGGGAGTTGGACTGGAATAAGATCCTCTTGTCAAAGTTATGTGAGTTGGCGGGCATCGCCGCTCACCTTTGTTTATCTCGGTAGACATCGCCGAAGAGGTGTTTTGTTTACGCCGTAAATAGAACAATCTTTGGTAACCTGTAAGAGGTAGGCCTCTCTCGGTAAAACAAATGTTTTAACGGAATAAAGAAGGGGTAACCTTGAAACTCTGTTTTATACCTGGGGGCATGCAAACCTTTTGGAGTGCAAGCAAAGAGCGATCATTTATCTGTTTTTTGGATTGGTTGTTTCCTAACTTGCATAAAGAAAGGATGTGGGGAAAAAATCTAAAATTTGCCGTTTTTATATGAGACATTCTTATCACATGACTGGATTAATCGAGCAGTGTTACCACAAGGTTCAAGCTCGTTAAAAATAAACCCGCATCGAGCAGTTTTAGCACATAGTTCAAGCTCGTTAAAAAATAAACATAAGACATGAGCAAATGTTTCCCCCCGCATTTAAGCTCATTAAAAAATGAACTATTCCCCGGTAAATAACCATCGTGAATGTAGTACTTCAGCCATTAAAGCCTTGGTCGTGTTTGCACCATCACCTCCACTTTTTCATTGGCCGATCATTCACCTCCATTTGATTGTTTACCCATTTTGAGGAACAGCTGCAAAGAGTGATCTCACTAGCCATCCTTGTAACACTGCCATGATTGGAAAATTCCAAACCTTACCTGGAATCAGTTGCTATCCATTTTATCACTCCTTCCTCAAAAGACAAGTCTCCTTTAAGCTCTTTTCAACTGACTCGTAAAATATGAAAAGTTGTCGAGCCATTGGCCTCTCCAGCTCATTAAAGGGACCGGAAGTGCTATCTCTCTAAATTTTAATCTTTCTGGACCTGAGAGATTACTACACAAAAAGATCGAGCGCTTGTTTTGTTCGGCTCGTTAAAAGTATCGAAAATTCATCCCTTCTATATTGTTTTATACTTTTTCGGACTTAAGGGATTAGATGATGAAAAAGGAATTTTGGAGTTACCTTTATGTCCCTTTTCAGACTCTCTAAAATTGAAAAGGACCGAGTTATCTTTGTCGTTAAACTCGTTAAAAGATTAATAGCGACAAACTTGTCTATAGACGAGAACGAGTTTCACTATTGCTAGGCTCATTAAAACATAGCGATGGCTTTGAAAAAGCATATGTTATCCTCCTCAAGCTTGACAAAAATAAAGAGGTACTGGTCAGCAATGACTGGGGAAAATTGGGAAGAAAACTTGAAGAAACTTTGTTGGTAGCAAGTCGCTCTTGAACATGACACTTCCACTCCGTGTCTGAGTCGGGTTGGGTTATTTCATTCATCGGTCACATCACCATGGTCCCATCATACCATCTACATTTGGGGTTAATGCTACCAATCCATCACATCAGTGTCGCCGATATGTTCAAGAGAAGTCATTCAAAGAATTCACTTGTGTCTCACCCACTACCATACATTTATACTCCATTCTTTCATGACCTCCACCCTGAACCTTATATCACCAGATCGTTTTCACCTCCATTAAAGTCATTTTCTCTGTTCCGTGTCATTGATGTGGGATTCATTAAGGCCCTCCTGTGACGGATCGCTTCTTGTCGACATCAGCTCATTATCCAAGAAGTTGATCTAGGAATACCCCATTCAGTACTTTGAAGCTTGTATGCCTCAATGGCAAGTTTCTCACTTCCGGCGACAGGTTTACATCAATGGCCTTCGATCAAAAGATTTTGCGTGGTGTTCAAAACCAAGTCATTTATTCACACCACGTGAATTGTACTGCAGTACCTTGAGGGTCATTATCATTATCGGTGATTCCTCTCGCGCCTGTTAACAAATTACATCATTGGCTGGTAATTAGGCGATGTCTTTCCATGTTCGACTCCAGAACAGCTTTCACATGGATCGACTTGTACTTCGAGTGAAGATCGAACGAGATTGAAGACCCCGGATCTAGTTCCATCCATCCGGGCTGCGATATATATTCAGGGAAATAAAGACATCAATGTACATCATTGCTGCACAGATAATCATCCGATCAAAGGGATGATGGCTCTACCAGAATCATCAGTCTACACTCAGACGATTGTCTGTCCTATGTACATGAAAATGAATTTATAAAGCTGAGCATGGGAATGCCCGCCTCAGCTAGATCATGAAAATATTATGAAGATAATTTATTGTATTGTATCTTATTACAGGTCTCCTCCCAGCTTGAAAGAACTTCGAATCCTCATAATAAAGCATTTCACCCGACATCAAAAGATTAACGACCTCATGCTTTAGGGGGAAACTGTTATAGACATTTTCAACCCCAAGCATGAAATTTCCATAAATCAAGGGCTCCTAAGTCCCTAAAAGTGTTGTTCTAACCCCTAAAGGAACAAGGTCAACAGATTACAACTTCTCCCAGAAGTTCTCCATGAAAAACTGCTCAGAATTGGTCAAAACAGGATTATTTCAGCTGCTCCACTGGCTAAGTGCGTTGCATCTCACCTAAATAAATTGTGAGGGTGTGTTGCATTTCAAAAATCCCTTCTATGGGGTGCGATGGGCGAGAAATGACAAATGGAAGTATCATTCCGTGAGGTGGAGAGGCAATGGAAGCTTCCAGAATCTTCTCCTGTGACACTTGCCTCTCTGAATTCGACCCAGGATGAGTAAGAGATCATCAATCTCCAAGTGGAAGCAAGAACTATCAGAGGGAAGACACTAATCAAATCATAAGCTGACTCATCTCCATTACAGACATCTATATATGGATCCCTCATCCCAGAGATCGAAAGGCTGGAATTTTGCATATTGTAAGGAATTGTTGTTGGTTTCTTGAGACAAACATCAGATTGTTGGGTGATCTAAGCTTTGTTTGAGGTGAAGAGGGGCTTATTTGCTGGGAGGTTGATGCTGGGTCAGAACAACTGGTTGTAACTCCTCTTGGCTCTTTCTTGTTTATCAATAAAAGCTATTCACGTTTTCCTCCATGCTCTTGTGTCATTGATGCTTGCAACATTTGTATGGTCAATTTACATCTGATCCTAGATTGTTTATGATTATAGATCCATGTCTTTGTATAGTGCTACGCTACTGTGATATTACAGGTACTTTGCGAAGTTAGGCGTGCCAGGGAGCAGGTAGCTAAAGACTATCAAAGAAGAGAGGAATCAAATCAGGAGATTAGCGCAAGACAGAGGTTGGTCTTTCTGTTCCTCTCTATCTATAATTCATAAAGGAAAAACGAAAGTAGTTTTTCTCTATTTGTTTCTAAGGTAGTTGTCACACCTTAGTGGGATAGAGTAGTTCTATATAGACACTTTTCCCTGTAACAACAGGCAAATCTAGTCTAGACAAAAAATCAGCAACAACATTTTCCTTACCTGGCTTGTCAACAATGGTCAAATCAAATTGCTGTAATAAAAGTAACCATATAATAATATGAGCATTTACATCAGGTTTATTCATCAGATACCTAATCGCAACATGATCAGTGTGTACGAATGTTTGATAACCAGTGATGTAGTGTCTGAACTTGTTTAGGGAATGGACTACAACTATGAGCTCTTTCTCAGTTACAATATATTTTAACTTTGCCTTGGACATATTTTTACTGACAAAATATATGGCATATGGTAGCTTCTCTTCAACTTGTCCTAAGGTTTCTCCTATGGCTTTGTTTGAGGCATCTGTGTGAATGTGGAAAGGTAGGGCCCAGTTTGGACCTCTCAAGATTGAAGCAGTTACCAAGTTACCTTTCAACGCATCGAGAGCCTCTTGATAGTTGTCAGTCCATGTAAACTCAACATTTTTCCCCAAAATACCAAACAATGGAGAGGCTAGCTTACTGAAATCTTTAATGAATCTTCTATAATATCTTGTTAAGCCTAGAAAACTCCAAACATCTCTTACCTTTTGAGGAGGTGGAACCCTTTGGATGATAGCAATCTTGTTGGGATCCACCTATAATCCTTGCTGAGAAATTGTATGACCTAGCATGGTCCCTTCAATCATTAGGAATTCACATTTTTTAGGACTGAGGGACAGGTTCATTTCAATACACTTGGTTAAAACTTTTCCCAGGATAGTCAATGCTTCTTGGAAGTTGGACGCATAAGGAGTAAAGTCATCCATATAGATTTCCACCGAATATTGAACCAGCTCAGCGAATATACTCAGTACTGCTCTCTGGAAAGTGGCAGGAGAGTTGCATAACCCAAAGGGAAGGACTCGGTAGGAAAAGGTACCCCATGGACAAGTGAAATTTGTTGAATCTTGGTCTTCCGGGCTGATTTGGATCTGATTGTACCTGTTAAACCCATCTAGGAAGGAAAAGGACTTCCTCCCTGCCAGGCCATCTAACACTTGATCTATGAAAGGCAAAGGGAAATGGTCGTTCTTGGTAGCTTTGTTAAGTTCTCGATAATCTACACAGATTCTCCACTTCCAGTTCTTCTTGGGAACAAGCACCAAAGGAGAAACCCACTCGTTGTTACAGATGGGGTAGATGAATCCTGCATCCAGCAACTTTTGCAGTTCATCTTTGACAATGTCCTTGAGGGCTGGATTTGTCCTCCTCTGACGCTACCTAACTGGCTTACAATCCTCTTTAATGTAAATGTGATGGGTATAGACTGAAGGGTGGACTCATTTCATCTCCTTATAGCTCCAAGCTAAAGCATCCAAATGGCAGTTCAATAAGCTACATAGCTCCTTCTCTTGAGAGGGGGATAGGGATGAGTTTATCTTCAAAGTTCTTTCAGGGAAAAATTCCACATTCTTAACTTGGGGAGAGGTCGGATCAGTCACACAGAGATCCACTAAAGCACTGTCTTGGGTGTGTTCTACCAACTCTTCTAATGGCAGCACACTGGGAGGTGGATTTTGAATCAAATTTTTAATAAGTTCATCCTCGGTTTGAGGACCTCCCCTGGTGGCTTCCACTATGCACAATGGTGTAGAGTAGACTTCATCCTCATCTTCCTCCTCCAACCAGAGAGGTAAGTCATGTTCTAGCAGAGGTTGGGCAGGAGGATATAGGACTAGCTATTTGGACATATGCCCATTCTTAATGGTCATGCTCCCAGCTCGATAACCAATGTAAGCATCTGCAGTAGCTAACCAAGGCCTTCCCAAAATGAGGGGATATCCAGTGTGTTTTTCCTTTGGCTGAAGGACCAAGAAGTCTACAAGGTACTCCCAAGAATCAATGGATACCATGACATCTTCCACAATCCCTTCGGGGGTCACGGTGGAGCGGTCTACTAACTGCAGTAGTGTCGAGGTATTTCTTAAGGAACTCTGAAGGTTGAGTTTGAGCATAGTGTCCCTGGTCATCACATTAATGGCAGCCCCTAGATCAATCAAAGTGTGAGGGATTATGGTGCCATTGATGTGGACATCGACTACAGGACTCCCAGGGTCCAGATATTTTGGACAGATTACTTGTCCCAACATCAAGTCAGACAGTTGTCCTATGACATTGATAGTTGGGGCATCTCTCTTGCACATGACTGGCTGCCTAAAACACTTCTCTTTGATCAATTTGTTGTAGATTGGTACATCTTTTATGGCTTGGAAAATTGGTATTTTTACACATAACTGGTTAAGTTCTCCCAAAAGTTCAGTCTCTTCTCGATTTTGTTGCGTGGTTGCAGTTAGTCTCTCAGGAAACAGTGGAATGGATTTGGGTTCACTTTCCTATTTTTCTTCCTCATCCTCCTTAGGAGGAGGTTGGCTATCTGGGAGGACCTTCCCAGATCGTAGATTGATCTCCTAAATCTCCACAACATAGGTAGTGCATGTTGTCTCTCCACTATATACCTATTGGGCCTGTCTGTTATTGGGGTTCGAGTTCGGTTGAGCAAGCATCTCGGGTTGTTTTGGAGGAGAAGGAGGTAATGGTTGTGGTTGAGTAGGTGGTGGATGAAAAATAGGGGGAAGAGAGTTGTACTGGGGCCTCCACCCCTGTTGAGGTGCATTCCACTGAGGTTGTGGCTGAACATGGGAATGAAACGAATGAGCAGCAGGTTGGGTATGGTATTGAGATGGATATGACCAAGGAGGGGGTGCGGACCAGGAAGGATGAGCAGGGGGACACCAAGAAGGTATGTCAGTGGATTGGTTGGGGTTGTAAAAAGTTTGGGATGTCCCTTGCATCCCCTGCTGGTACGGTCTGGGTCCATGTGGCCTCCTCTGGTTTAGGAAATAGAGTGGTTCAGTGGCTCCATCAACCCGTTGGTACATAGCTTTAAGTCCGGGTAAGGTTGGGCACTGGTTTGTAGGGTGATCTGCCTCACAAAAAAAACATAACTCTACGGAGTGCAGTGGACACTCATTCCTAGGATGCTTCCTTGTACATCTAAGAAAAAAGATGGCCAAAACCCTCTTAGCTTCCTCTTGCTTCTGTTGGATTCGGAAGGTGTCCATTTGCATGGAAATGGTCTATATCACCTCACTTTTAACGTCTTCCATCTAGTTTGAAAACTCATGTTTGGAAAAGGTGGTGATGGCTGAAATTTGACTCCCCCTACCTCTTTTCTGGGCTGCCCTAGAATGGTTTCTAAACATAGTCTTTATGTCATCATAAGGTAGTTGGTAGATGTCTCCCCTAGCAGGCAAATGGAGGGTATCTAGAAGGTCTTCAGGGACTCCTCGGAGCAGAACCAGCTTTAGAGATTCGGGGTCAAGTGTGCACTTTGCCCTTTTATAATTGAGTTGGAAGCTTTCTTCATAGTCTTCTAAAGCTTCATCACTTCCCATGGTCAATCGAAAGATTTCTCCCTTTGTTTCCTTTGACCTACAGTAGTCCTGGTATTTGTTGTTAAAG
The DNA here is from genome assembly GCA_031772625.1 of Pinus tabuliformis. Taxonomy (NCBI): domain Eukaryota; kingdom Viridiplantae; phylum Streptophyta; class Pinopsida; order Pinales; family Pinaceae; genus Pinus; species Pinus tabuliformis. The sequence goes on from CM062805.1 coordinate 337,967,351, forward strand.
GCTTACTGCATCTGAGCCCAAGTTGTGATACTATTTCCAGGTAAACCCATGAACCAACGTAGTGCTACATCCTTGAGGGTAGAGAAAAAGAGTTTCAACTTTTGCTCATCTTCTACATAGTCATAAGTTCGACAAAGGATAGTAAACTCAAACAAGAAAGTATCAGGGTCTTCAGTGGTCAATCCATGGAAGTGAGGTAAGGTTGAGGGACTTATGTGTTCAGCCATGGTCTCAGGAGGAATGTTTTCTTGCTCTTCTTTTGTTATAGGATCTTTGTATTTCTTTGGAGTTTCACCTATAACTTCTTCTGGATCACTGCCGTCGAAGAAGAGAGAAGGGTGACTCAGTGATGTGGTGGGGATGTTGGGTAAGAATTTTCCAGAATTGTCTATGTTCCTACGAGGCATGAAATGAAATATTTTTGTTTAATTTTTTTGTTTTTCTCTGCTTGTACTTGCAAAAATAAATTGATTGAACAAAAAATTGCAACTAACTAGAATAAACCTTGCAGGAATGAAAATTGTAGAATTGAAATGAAAGTAGGAAATAATTAATCTATGCTGCTGGAATGAAATTGTAGAATTGAAATGCTAGGCTACACTTGCAGAATTGAAATTGCAGAAATGAAATGCTAATCTACGCTTGTAGAATTGAAATTGCAGAAATGAAATGCTAATCTATGCTTGCAGAATTGAAATGCTAATCTACGAAAGTGGGAAATGTCTAATCTATGCTTGTTGAAATGAAATTGCAGAAATGGAAATGAAACAACTACTCTACTCTTACTGAAATAAACTACTTAGTAGAAGGTTGTAGTAGGAAATAGAAGAAAAGCAGCAATCACAAATACTCTGATGCTTCCATGGCAATGGCACCAAAAATATGGTGGGCTCCAGTATTGCAGCAATGATGCTGCAACTCCTGGGACTCCCTTCTTTACTTATATCAACCCGGTTGTTCGTGAAAAACTTGGAAGCGATGGTGCTATATGCACAAGTCCTAGCTCTTGTTGCAGGATGTCACTTGATCAGCTGGCACAAGTTCGCTAGGAGCTTAAGCCAATTTCTATGAGCTCTTAGAAGAAGCTTCCAACTATGATGGAAAAAAGTTAACTCAACAGAGGCTAGTCTACTTGCAGAAAGAAGATGAAAGCTGAAAGGAAATGCAAACCCTAGAAAACCCTAGTTTTATCGACTAATCTTACTGGTGCAAGAAAAGAGTTGAAAGCTATAGAAATGGATGCGATTTACTCTTGGAAAGGTAAAATGGATGTGACTAAGCTACTTCTGAAGTAAAATCCGGAAAGAAACATATTTTTGTATTTTTGAGTAATCTTGCAGAATTATTATGCATGTGCTTTAATTGTTTTTTACTGTGCAGAGGTTGATTGGTGAAAGGAAATGGATTGGGTGCTTGCAGGAGGTTGGGAAGGTGAGAAGAGGGCCTAAGGGGTCCCTAGTACCATTCTAGAGAGTTTTAGAGAAATCAAATCTCGAAAAACTGTTCACATGAACTTCTACAGGAATTCTGCAGGGGTTCTACAGGATGTTCTACAGGAAGTTCTATAGGAACAGCCGAAAGAGGTTTTTATAGGATTGATGGAGAAAAAAATGGTGGGGAAGTGGAAATGAAGGATGGATAAGGTTGTTAAAAGGTGTGGGACTTGGTAAATGGAGCTTAGGAGTGATGAAGATAGTTGGATATTCTCAAGGATGGAGAAAGCAATGTTGCACAAAAATATAGAAATTAGGGCAAATTGGGAAAGTGTGGCGAATGAAGGGGAAGAATCTTGGATTAGGGGCTAGAACAGGTTGGATAATGGAGGAAGGGTGGGTAGGAATGTATTACAGGTACTCTGCACACTATTTTCCAAAATTGATCGAACAAAGACTAGAAAAACCAGAGATCTATCTACTTTGACCTAATCTGACCTAAAAACCAGAAACATGATGAACAGAAGTTTATAGACAGGAAATCATGTAGGATATCTATGGAAACTAAGCAATAATAGATCAAAACATGCAAGTACAACTGGTATCAACTTTTCCCACTCAAAATCTAACACTAGCAATTGCATTGAAAGGCAAAAATAGTGTTTTTGTGGCAGCAAGTATGCATTGGTCTCAGCTCATGGTCCCAAGGAGGGAGAGATGAGATCAAGGATTGCTTGATGCCCCTTTTGTAGATATTTTCTGTTACCAAACTGCCAAATCAACCTGGAGCATGAAAAGCTATTTTAATCATCAAATCAACCTAAGTAACAAAGCAAGATCTTAACCTAAATAACAAAAAATATTCTATGAATGCAAGGAAAACAAATAAAAGTACACAGGGGAGGTACTCGCCCTTGGGTTGGACCCAAACCTAAGAGCTACAGCCTCCTAAGAAAGCTCAGAGCTGGTGTAAAGCGAAATTCATCTCCATTACTCAAAAAATAATAGTCATGTCACAAAACTATTTACAGCAAGAGCTCGAAAATGAGCTGAAATGCAGAGCTGAACTAAAGTGCGAAAAAAAATTGTTCAATAGCTAAACTACCAAGTCTTGAAGCCTTCCTACTTATGCAACACGGGGACTCCCAACAGTCCACCTTAACTTTAGGAGCTTGGCTGTTCAAAACTGTAGTTAATCAGCCACTTGACAAAACCTGCTCAGCTGCCCCTTGAAATCATTTTTGGTGGGCTGTTGAACTCCGAGCTGATGGTGGAGAACTTGAGAAAGGGGTCATTTATTGCAGGAGACACCCTTCCTACAAATCCTCAGCCTGTTCCTTCATATTTGGCTGTCAACTTGCTCATAAATGCTTGACCTTGGTCCAAAAGATGTCGAAAAATCTGCAATAAGCATGTATTAGACTTTATGGTCAAGTGACTATTCTCATTCATTCAATTAACATAAATATATTCAAAAGCATGCATAAAACTATGAATAATGGTGGATTAATTGAGAATAATAGGAAAAATGAGCCCATAAAGTTACCCATTTTTGGGTCTCATCATCACCCCCCTGCTAAATGTGTTGCTCATCCTCTGAGCAACTAATCCAGCTCGTCATCTTTGATTTCTTTGACTACCACTCTAACATTCCTGGCTTTCGAGGTGATGTCCTCTTCTCGGTCATGAAACCCTGCTTTTCTCTCTACTTCCTTCCATTTTATTTTTATATTGAAAAAATAGAAAAATAAAAACATATATAAAAAAAAAGTTAAAAAGAAAAGAAGTGCAAAAGAAAAAGAAATAAGAAAAATAAGAAAAATGAAAAAATAGAAAAAATAATTGGGAATTAATATATATATATATATATATATATATATATATATATATATATATATATATATATATATATATATATATATATATATATATATATATATATATATAGATATATATATATATATATATATATATATATATATATATATATATATATCTGTGTGTGTGTGTGTGTGTGTGTGTGTGTGAAAATTGAAAAAATATAAAAAATCCCAAAGTATCTGACTCACTCATTTAAATGTCGTCATAAGTCTGATTCATTAAGTTAATCCTTTAGTTTAGATTAATGAAGGATTAATTAATTATGTTTATTATAATAAATCATTGATTGATATGATCGATTTGACATTTTTATCCTTATTTGTAATAACCACGCAATTTTTCATGGTCAAGATCCTCCCTCCTTTGATTAATGGCGGGGGATGCATTTTGGACCCCTCCCCCTACCCCCACACTTTTGAAGTTTAATTAGGGAGGGGGGGATTTGAAAAGTGGTCTAAAGAAATATCATCGAGGGATATGTGTCTGCATCAGAACATCAAACCTACCACCCCCCCGCCCTCTCCTTCTGAAACTATTTATTGCCTTCCCCCCCATGAAAACCACCTTTCTACCACTGTATTCCCAACATAACTTTTGCACATATTTCCACATGTCCCTCACTCATTCCCCACCTATGATACCATTATCCCTTCATCCAATGACCAATTAATCATTGTATTTTCCCCACTAATGTCTAATTGCATTAATTAGATGTGCCAAAATGATAATCTTCCCGAATAAGCTGTAAATCATACCACCACCATTCAAATTATTTTCCTCTCGTCCTTTTGCAGCAACGTAGCTAATCTAATTTTCATCAAGCTCTAGTCAGTCGCCATATCAACAAATGATTAATTTCCTAGTAATTCAATACACCCGTCCTCAATTCAACATGTCTTCTTCAAAGGGAAAGTCTAAAATAGTAATTGAGAGTCCAATATTTCCCCTGTCATGAATTTAGATGATCTTCCTTTACTATACAAGGAGTAGAAAATCTGTGAAACCCAATGCGAGTTCGATCTCTATGATCTCCACAATTGGGCAAAGCAGAAATATCTTGATTCCGATGAAGAATTAAGTATGTGGGACTCATTCTTGCCTCAATTCATTTTTTCTCAAACCCATTTCTTTCCATAGTTTGTTACTTGGTGTAATTTTAGGTACCTCCCAAGTTAGAGGGATTATATTTCCCAAAATAATGAATTTTGTTCACTGTCACCGCTAAGTCAGATTCCCAAATCCTTCAGGTCAATCCTATAGTCCCCTTCCACCCATTTTTTGTAGATTCTCTTATGGATATCTATCAAAAACTCACATTCCCTCAAAGAGTTAAAATCTTTGAAACCTTTTTACCTAAAAATTATTGATTACTAAAAATAAATCCACCTTACTCCTCTTCCATATTTCTAGAAATGTCTTGGAATGTCATCTCCATGGTTTCGTGTCTGTTAGGCTATCCAAGTGACCAGTGGGTCGATGAAGTAATTTTAGGGTTTTTATCAATATTTTTAGAAAGAAAAAAACCATCTTATATTTTCAATTATAGTGAGATCCTAGTGGAAATGACAATCCAAATAACAATACCTCCTTTCTATATATAAGAGTCTAAGGGGTCATAATATAATCAAAGTCGACATAACAATAATAATGTAAGGGCACAACAATAACCATAATGGGATTCTATGGGACACAACAATATAATAAGGGGGTTGCACTAATCATAATAAGGGGTTACACTAGTAGTATAGGGAGCTAACATGTCCATCTCCTTCAAAAAGTGTTGTCCTCAATGCTTGAGTAGTTCTAGATGCTTTTGTATAAAATTCTCCTCCTCCCATGTGGAATCTTCAACGGGTATTAAATTCTTCCACTTGATGAGATACTCTGAAATTGATCGATTTCATAGCTGTCAAGTTCTTGTTTCCATGATTGCTTTAGGTTCCAATATGATTTTTCCTTCCTCGTCAAGTTCCGAAAATATTGTTTAAACTGGGAGCTTGTCTCCTATAACCTTCTTTAAGCATGCAACATGGAAAACTGGGGGCACTTGGGAAGATGCAGGAAGCTCCAATTTGTATGTCATAGTACCAAGCTTTTGTAGCACCTTGTAAGGACCATACTACTTTGGTGATAATTTATTATCCTTCTTAGCTTGCTTGAGGACATTTGTTTGTAAGTTTGTATTCGTAAAAATAACCAGTCACCTATATCAAACTTCATTCATTGCGATGTTGATCTTCCTATTGTTTCATTTGATTCTGTGCGAAAGTGAGGTTATCCTTTTTCTTCTTGATATGTCCTTCTACCTTGAGAGTTTTAGGAGTGGTAATTCCTGCTAATGCATTACAAGATATGGTCGGATTCATTTGTTATTTCTCCATGGTTGTTTCCTAGTGTATATCCTCTTGTTTTGATGTTTCTTCATCCTTTTCTTACACCTCTTCACAACCAATGTAAAATAATTTCTTCTCAGCACACATATGACCTTTATTGTATTTTATATCACAACTGTAACAAAGGTCGTTTTCTCCTTTTTCTTCCACTTATTGTGGTGTCAACCTTGTAGGTTGTGGAAGGCTAGGAGCAACAACACTTCCATATTTATAATTGTGAGTGGTAGGATTTCTTGTTCTCATAATTCTGCTTTCAATTTCCTTTTCCAACCTGAATGCCTTCTCCAATGAATCAGGTTCCCAAATACAAACCTCATGCTTAATGTTATCCTTTAATGTCCCTGTGAAGACATCAATCCTCTACTTCTCTGGAATATCAATTACCTTTATATTCAATTTTTGGAAGTCCTCAATGTGCTCTTCCATTGAACCCTTTTGTTTGAGATTTATCAATTGGCTAAAGAAGGTGTTTCTCTTTGTATCCTCATAATGTGTCTCATTTCCTCCATGAAAATTGACCAAGTGACAAGTGGTTTAAAGAACAAAGCCCTTTATAGCATAAAAATTGATTTGGTTCTAAATATAAAGATGCAATATGTACCTTTTGTAACAATTGCACATCATGTACATGAAAATATTTCTTCATCTGTAGTATTCATGCTATGAGATCTTTCCATCAAAATTCCTCATATCGATCTTTCGAATATGGTGTGTCTTCAATCCAATGTTAGATTCTATGAAATCATGATTAACATTTATTTTTTTTCTCATCATGAGTTTCCTCTACTACCTTTTTGTCATTACGAGGCCTTTCTTATAGCAACCTTGTCTTACCTTCCTTCAAACCTTCCATGTATTTCTTCAAATCTGCTTCCATACCATTGATATTATATTTCATGGCACATATAAAACTATTTATCTTGGCTTCGATCCCATTCTTCAAATCATCCATCCAATTTTTCTTACTAGTTGTTTCTATTTTCTTCATTCGAGTTATTATTTTTCTTCCATTTAGGAGCTCGATATTTAAACAACTGTAACTTTGTAATTTCAAATCTTCAAGTTCTGAAATTTTAGCCTATGGTAACCCTCTAAGTCCTCTTTCTAACCCCACCAGTCTAATCAATATTGGATTCTTCAATAAAGAGTTATTCCAAATCTCCTATGATATGACCTGATTATAGATTGGGTCAGTAGAATGAACTTGTATGACCTGCCACGTGTCACTTTCTTGACCTTCGGACAGGCTAAAACAAATTCTTAGAAAACTACAGTCCATCCTATTTCTATAAATTCTTACGAAATTTCAATATGATACTCAGAGAGAAAGTTATGATGATTTTCCCAAGATCACCTGTTTGTGATGTAATTCGGGAGCCTGCAAAAACCATAAATGTCCTGAACAATATCTTCAAACATATAGCAAAACAAGATCTAAAATTCAAGCCAGAGTTTCATTAAGATTTCAGCTCAAATGGGTTTTAATTTTAGTGTCTGAACAGCTGTAGAAAAAAACTTATACATAAAATTCCACGATGACCTATTTGAGATGGAAGTTTGGAGCTTGGAAAACATTAACTTCCTCAGAGTATATCTCCGAAAGTATATCGAGACAAGATCTGAAATTTAGACCCAAGGATCATCTATAGTTCAGCTCAAACGGGTTTCTTTTTTATCTTCTGAAACATCGCAGAGACAAATTTATAGCGAACATTCCACGATGACCCGTTTGGAGCAGCGAAACCCTAGAATCCAAGGCTCTGATACCAAATGTTATGAAACGAGCTCACAAAAATATAGAAAAGATAGATCAACGACTTCAAATTTAGCCTCTTTGAGGGCACAACCTCTTTTAAATTACACAAATGAACAATTCTTGGATGATACAAATGACAAGACCTCCTTTCTATATATAGGAGTCTAAGGGGTCATAATATAATCGGAGCTAACATAACAATAATAATGTAAGGGCACAAAAATAACAATAGTGGGCTTCTATGGGGAACAACAATATAGTTAGGGGATTGCACTAATAACAGTAAGGGGTTACACTATTAGTATAGGGAACTAACACATCAGTGTGTCCTTATATATTTTGTCATGTTCTTCCAAGAAGATAATTTTAAGTTTCCATTACACAGATTAGATGCCCAAGGAAACCCCCAGCCTGTAGTTCATTGGACTTCTGTGGCAAGGAAGAATACAAAAGAGTTCTCTATCTCAAACTATGTAAGTCAGTTTCTGCACATGGCCCTATGTATTTTGAGTAGTGATGTAATTATGAGGATTTCACCTGAAATTAAAAGAATTCTTCACCTCAGCAAGCAAACAAGAATTGGAGACTGGTATATTTACCATAATTACATAGAGATCAAAGTTTATGGATGTGATTTACCTCCTTATAGGCTGCCTAAGTTTTTACCAGTCAGTTTTTTTTCACTACAATATATAAGACAAATGATGAATATGGATTATCTACACTTTATTTCTAATAAGAAGAAGTTTCAGTTCAAATTGAAAGCACAGATAGGTGCATTCATTTTCAATACTAGAGCAATGAAAAAGGAGGCAAATTCTATGTTAAAGAAAATGAAATTCAAATTGAGTTTCACCTAGTCTTATGACCCCTTGTGAATTATTTCTAAATTAAGCGTTGAACAAAAGACAACTCCTTATGTACATACACCAAGGCTAGAAATAGAACAATATGTAAATCAAGAGGAGTGGCAGTAGAATACACTGCAAAAGGAAGAGGAACAAGTTGTCACTTCAACAGCTTCACAAAATCCAGTTCCATAGGAGAAAGAAAAAAAAAAGGCCAAGAGAAAGTTTATCTCCATCAGTTTCAGAAATTCAAGAGACAAACTTTTAGGTGTTTAAAAGAAGAAAGAAAAATAATACTCAAGGAGACCCTTTTCAAGTAACAAGTTCAAAAGAGCAGAAAACAATGGTACTAATAGGTTTACATACTACAGCGTTTCCTAGGATTGAGGAGATATCCCCTGATTGTCTTATGTCATCAGTTTCCTGGGGTACAGAGCAACAAAATATTTTTGCCATGTATAAATAAATCAAGAGAAAAAATGAGGCACTCAAAGCCACTACATACTCTCAGTTTTGGAAACAAACCTCATCCACTCAACAAAGGCTTCTTTTTACACTGTAAATAGAGAAGGGACAATTTTAGCTTACATTCGGAACCCAAACTTCTAGTTCCTAAAACTACTGATGATTACAAGACATCTATTTTTTCCTTTGACACTAAACAAATCTATGAAATTCACCAAATTGATTTTCACAAACAAGCAGGTGAAATGGCTTATTCCACTTTAACCATTTCAACCATGGCAGCATCAAAACTACAGGTCCCACTAAACAATATTCATTCATAGTTAACTATTGGGAAGATGTCTTCTCTAGCCAAAGATACCAGGATAAAATCATTGGAGGATATTGTAGTAAAATTAGGATATAATCCTAGTGATGTCAAAGCAGCAAAGGAAGGAAATGATAAAACATAAGAATTCTAATATCTAGGCACTAAGGAAGTAGTTGAATCTTCCAAATACAGAACACCCACAGCCCAAAGAAGTTGGAAAGTTGGAGATCTATAAGGAAAATATGTTCAAATGGTAATTGAACAAAACCTCCAAATATAGAAAATGGAAGATGAAATGGAAACATTATTAAAATAAAAATAACAACAACTCATCATTTCAGTAGCTATCCCCATAACAACAACTTCTATTAAAGGTACTTCGATTGCTGGAACATCCATAACAACAATTATTCTAGAAAACACACACTTAGGTGATATGGAAGAATATTTATCTAAACCCATGGGAGACTTGACACTCAAAGGTCAAGAAATTGGAAAACTCAATTTACAATTGCAGAAACTATAGGAACAAAAACTGAAGACTGATAATGCATATGTAGCTGAAATAAAGAAAAAATTTAATTTAACGAAACAAATAGCTACATGTGAAAGTCAATTAGTAATGGCTCTCAGAAAATTTCTCAAGAAAAGGAAAGCATATGGTTAGATATAAATGAATCTATGATTTACCTGTGGCTATCTATAGAGATATACTTTGAACAGGAAGAATTGTTGCAGAAGTCAAAGGAAGTAGTGGTAGAGGTGAAGAGAGACCTGGTTCACAAACAAGGAGATGCTACCAAATTAATCAGAATTCTAAACTCTAAAACAAAGGATGAGCTTGAAGAATGTGGAATTGAAGACAAAACAAAAAATGTCCTCGAAGTGAGAAGAGTGTTGAGCAAAAGAAACTCAATTCTTCAGTTAGAAAATAAGTGTCATGATATGGAAGTTCGTATTAAGAATTTCCATAGAAAATTTAACATTTTACACCAAAAGGGACTTCCAAGTCTGCAAGGCATTGGTGATAAGTTAATTCCTCTTGAATATTATCAGCATATACTACATCACATAGCAGTGGATAAGGCAAAATTTTCAAAAATTAAAGGGGCCATCAATGATAAAGATTTCGTCGAGAGTTTGAGTTATGATTTACTAATTCAACATGAGGTAAAACATTTATTGATAACTAAACAAACTTTTGGGAAGTATACTGAAGTTGATGAAGAAAATAGAAATCTAATAAAGTTTTCCATTCCTAATGAGGAAAGATGGGACAAACTATGTGAGCTAATCGACTGACATGGTAGTAGATGTTTCAGAAACAAGAGACGGAATTCCAGGAACTTAAAACATAACAACAACTTTTCGGCTCCAGTCATCAACAATTTTCCTCGAATTCTATGTAATATGTCAAATTAGTTCAGATTTCCTAGTTTCTAATTCTATTTTTGTAAAAAAATCAAATTAGGTGAACTAGATATTTTATAATAATTTTTTTGATTAAGTCTAGATATTTTTAGAAGAAACTCTATAAACATATTATAATTCGAACTAAGAAGGGTTGAACCCTTGTGATAAGCTATTGATAACGATTGTAATTTTCTGAGCTATTTATGAAATTAATAGAAGGATTATGGACTCATTTTGAAGTAGGTTGTGTTCTCTTCTGAGTTTCTTATTTTTTTTTTCTGTGTAAAGACTAAACTATTATATTAAGAAGAAGAAAAATATTTACAAAGAGGATTTAACCTCTGAGGGTGCATTAGCCCACCCTCCATCAGATAAGTAGAACAGGTGCCAGTGACAACCCGTATTACAAAAAGAGACCCCATCAAAATGAACAGCAGCAGGCAGAATTGTCAACCCAGTAAACAGCAGGCAGAATTACAAAGGAGAGGAGTAAGGTGACCGTCAGATTCCAGAGCTCTGGAAACACCACGAGCTCTGAAAGGTCCCAAACCCCTGATACAACTGGACGCCACGCACATTGTAGAATCACCTCTGAAGAGCCCCAAAACATGAAAAATGATCAAAAAGATGCTTCAGAAATTAAGCCTTCGAAGGCTCACCTTGAACACTTTCATTGGCATCGTGCGGGAGAGGTAGCCAGTCAAGCATAACTCCATCTCCAATGTCTTCCAAACGAACTCCCGGTGGAAGAACCAGATACAGATGAGTAACAAACCTATCAGCAGGAGCACAGGGAATAATGTCGTCCGGAGGAGGGGCCGTTTGATTACCAACTTCTTCATTACCGTCCACATCTTGCATCTGAGCCGAAACTTTGAGGGAAACTTTTTCAGAGCTGCTGTGGGAAGCACTAGCTCTCTGGGTCCGAACTTGCTCCCCACCGGCCGCATCCGAGCAGACCATTTCCTCATCTTCCTCAGAAACAATCACAGTGACAATGGCTGAAATTAGCGGCTGATTGCGCCGGCACTTAAAGGTGAATCTGGAGGTGTGTAAGTAGTTGTTGACAGAGGGGCCGGACTCCTCTGAGGGAGGAGAGGAGGGCGCAACTATCGCTAGCGGGGAGACATGATGAGGAGCTGCTCTGGCACGAGCCCCCTGTCCTCTTCTTGTGCCCCAAACACCCCCCCTTCTCGGAATACCTCGCTGCCGGGGAGCCATGAGCTGAGAAGACCACAATTGAGTGACACAGAGAGGCTTAATGCCGATACTGGTCACAGAGCCAGTGACAACTGAACTGAAAGACAATTCAGTGACCCTATCGCTCAACCGATCCCCAAAAGAGCCTGAGACAAGATTTCTACACCACTTAATCCCCTGCACAGCCGAGAGAGCAGAATTTCCCTCCCTGACTTCTTTACCAGAGAGGGAGACTAACCTAATGATAACAGAGGATGCGAGCTGGTCGGAATTGAGAGCTCTATGACTCCTCACAGAGCCAGAGTTGAACGACTGCCCACCCTTAGCACTTAGAAAAGAAACAACAGACCTTGATTTAACCAAATGGGGAATGCGACTGCACATCAGGAGCAGATACCCCATTAAATAGACTCTCGCGTAGAATAATCTGGAACTGGACAGGGCAACGCCATCCGGATCGGAGGACCGAGCGATTAAATTCGCCATGCTTGAAACCTTAACCCACCTGCCTTGCAATCCTATCATCATTTATAACCATTAATGCTAAACCAGAACCGTTCAATGTGACATAAGCTTATGCCAGCGGCACGCTGTGCATGATATCCTCTCTTCTCAGGCTGACACCCGCATCCGGGTGTGAGTCTTCCCTTGACTGCATGTCTCTTGTTAATATTGCATGGAAGGTGGAAAGTTGATCTTCCGTAGCCGTGCTATGTAGAGGCCCTGCAAAGAACTCTTTCCCATTGTCCACACCTAAATTAGCTAGAAAATCTGCTAGCTTGTTCCCTTCTCTTCTGATATGCTTGAAGGAAACAGCTCTGTTGTCATGGAGCCAGTGTTGTATTCGTTCCAATCTGGAGGCCAGTCTCCAGCTTCTGCTAACCTTGTGAATTTGTGAGCCCTGTTGGAGTTTTAAGGCCATATTAATGAGAATTTGGGAATCCCCTTCCACGATTAGAGGTAGGTATTTACGTTCCTGCGCCAGTGTGAGCCCTTTCCATAAGCCTTCCAATTCCGCTGCATTGTTGGTGTTCCATCCTATCGTGCCAAAGAACGTGATGAGAGGTTTGCCCTGGTGATCTCTGATAACTCCTCCATATCCAGTTTGACCCGGATTTCCTTTCGATGCTCCATCAAAGTTAAGTTGAAACACATTGATTGGTGGTGGCATCCAACTTGCACTGTTTACTTGGTGTCTAGATGAGTTTGCTTTGTTTGAAATCTGACCTTGTAGTTGTATCTGCCAGTTATTCCAGATGGCTAGCTCCTGTGGTTGCTTTGGAAAGTCCTCTTGAGACCAACTTTTTGTGGATAGAGTTTCACTGATGTTTTTATGAATTCCCTTCCATATCTGCTCCAGTATCATTGATTGATTTTTGAATATCCTTCTATTTCTTTCCTTCCAGAGATTCCACATCAAAAATCCCGGTATTATTTGCCATAGGATGTTTAAAACCTTACTTTGATATGGCTCTTGAGGCCAGTTGCGTAAGGTGCCTTTGATGTCCCCCATTTCTCGGCCTTCCCTCTGACAGCGAAATGCAACCTTTTCCCATAATTTCCTACCCAGCTGACATGTCTGCATGAGATGGAGAGCTGATTCTTCTTCCTGATTACAGTTGAGGCATATGGATGGTCCAGAAAAGCCCCGTTTCCTGAGATTGTCCCAAGTAAGAATTCGATTGTGTGAGAGAAGCCACAGAAAGGTAGAGACTTTCGGCCAAATTGGAGGCTTCCATATTTTTCCCCATATCTGATCTTTGACTATTCTGTCTTTTATGATGATCTTGTAGGCTTCCTTGGTGGTAAAGGTTCCTCTCTCCTCATAACCCCATCTCAGGGTATCCATTCCTGTTTGCTTTATAATTTTGCGTTTTTGCAACTCTGAAAAAAGAGAGAGCTGGTTTTGATTGGAGCTGCGTGGTAAGATGATACTTGTTTCTTTCCATTCTCTCTTATCTTGGTTGGTCTGTGCTTTCCAGAAGTTTTTTATTTTATCCTGCGGATGTATTTCCCAGTCTGAGATGCCTTGAATACTATCTTTAAGATTCGGTAACTGCTGCCATGAATCTTCCCAGAACCTGGCAGTAAGGCCATCTTTCACCTCCCAGAAGCTGTGTTTTTGAATTAGATCTCTATGTTGAATGGCTGAATTCCATATGAGCGAACCTTTGCTGACTTCCGACATTCTGATCCTTTCTTCTAGGGGTAAGTTTCTTGTATATTTCGTTGTCCATAGGATAGCCCAGGGAGTATTAGAGTTTGAGAGCCACCTCCACCAGATTTTTGCCCCCATGGCCTTATTGCTTAGTTCTGGGTCTCTGAGTCCTATTCCTCCTGCATTCCTAGGCAGACATGCCTTCTCCCATTTGACTAGAGCCCATTTTCGATTTGGGCCAGTGCTTCCCCATAAGAAATTACGCTGTAGCTGTTTGATGGATTTTAGGACCCATTTCGGAGCCGCCAAGATGGTGAATAAGTAGAGAGGCATGGATTGTAGCACTGCTTTGATGAGCACTATCCTACTAGCCATGTTTAGCGTTCTATAAGTCCAAAGGAGCAATCTGGCTTCTAATTTTACGAGCAGGTTTGACCAAGAAGAGTGCTTGAGGGCTGAGGCAATAAGCAGAGCTCCTAAGTAATTAGAGGGAAGAGATGCCTTTGAAAAGCCAAGAATGCGCGTTATGGCTCTTTGGGTGTAGGGAGGGGTGTTAAAGAAAAAAACTTGGGATTTAGCATTATTAATGAGAGCTCCGGAGGCCTTCGAAAATAAATCTAGGATAGATTTGAAGGTGCGTGCTTCTTGAACAGATGGGTGGCCGAATAACATGTTATCGTCAACAAATTGTTGGTGAGAGACAGCCAGACTTTGGTGGATAGCTAGACCTCTGAGCTTGTGGGCAATAATGGCAGCTTTTATACTTCGTCCCAGGCCTTCAGCAAGGATGACAAACAGAAAGGGTGATAGAGGGTCCCCTTGTCTAATACCTTTGGATGGATGGAAGGTAGGAGAAGGAATCCCATTAATGAGAATGGAAAAGAAAGAGGAGGATATAAGATTGCTAACCCATCTGACCCATGGGGGGGCAAAACCAAAAGCTTGGAGAATTTTTTGCAAATATTCCCAACTGATACTATCGAATGCTTTAGATAGATCGATTTTGAGCAACATACCTGGTTTCTTCGTTTGCTTGAGGGAATGAATTATTTCATGGGTTAAGATGATCCCATCCATGATCTGTCTCCCTTCTACATATCCAGATTGTTTGGGAGAAATAATGAGGGGAAGCAAGGGCTTCAGTCTCAGAGCGATGACCTTGGAGACAATTTTGTATATGATATTGCATAAGGCTATGGACCTGTATTTATCTGGAGAATTTGATTCCGTTGTTTTTGGAATTAATGCTAGGAATGTTGCATTCATGGCAGGATACATCCATCTGAGCGTCCTCGATTCTTCCACAACCTGCCAGACCTCCCATTTGATTAGTTCCCAGAAGTGCTGAAAGAAGTTTGAAGTGAACCCATCTGGGCCTGGCGCTTTCCCTACTTTTAGTTGATTCACCGCTGTTTCCACCTCTTGAAGACTGATCGGTTTGAGAAGGAGAGTATTGTGGTCTTCCGTGATTAATCTGGGTATATGCCTGATGATGTTATCAATAGCTTCTGTTCTGTTGATATTTGGTTCTTGATTCATTTTCTTGAAGTAATTGAGAAACTCCTTTTCTATTCCATCATGGTTTTCAACCTTGATCCCTTGTTCATTGTTAACATATGAGATTTGGTTAATCATTCGTCTCTGGACTGTTGTTTTGTGAAAGAATTTTGTATTCTTTTCACCTTCCTTCAGCCACCTAATCCTCGACTTTTGCCGCCACAAAGTTTCTTCCTGTAGGTCCCGTTCCAGGATTTGCTTCTCTATCATTTGTTCCTGTTGGTTTAATTCCTCAGATCGTCCTGTAGAGATTATTCTTTGCTGGATGTCCTTCATTTTTTGGTTAAGGAGTTCCTTTGATTTGAAGATATTGCCAAATGTATATTTGTTCCAGCGTTTTATTTCCTCTTTGAGATACTTCAGCTTCCGTTGGAATAGAGCCATTTTTGTTCCCTCCGTTGAGTTGAAATTTGTCCAAGTTGTCCTGATGAATTCATGAAAATCCGGGTGAGATAGCCAAAAAGCTTCAAACCGGAATGGGCGCCTTATACTTTTGCCAGGTCTGTTCCAGTGTAAGGCTATGGGCCAGTGATCCGAGCCTGAATAAGGTAGGATGGAGGCTGTAAATTCTCCCCCTAAGTGAAATACATTATCAGAAATCAAGAAGCGATCCAGTCGCGAGGCTACTTGCATTGGTTCTGCTCTTTTATTGTTCCAGGTGTAGAGGCCGTTGTCTGTTGGAAGGTCTATCATCCAATTATTTTGAATAAAGTCTTTTAATAATGTGCCATCTCTGTTTATTCTGCATCGTCCTCCTCTCTTTTCCTCCATCGTCGCTATCATATTATAGTCTCCGCCTGAGATCCACAGCGGATGAGTCCGGTCTTCATTGAGCTGCGTTAATGCATCCAAAATTTCTGCCTTCTGCTGGATTTCTTGTGGAAAGTATACATTTGTTATGTGCCCAGAAATATTCGTGCCAATTAGATGAAAAGTGGCTTGAATGAAATTTTTGTTTGCATGTATGTTATCTAGTTGTATCAGTCTTGCATCCCAGAGTATTGCAAGTCCTCCTGAGGCCCCCTGAGCATCCACGGCTGTGACCAGCCCTCCCGGCCAGGCCTTTGCTGCTACTTTTTCCAACATTACCTGATTACATTTAGTCTCTTGCAAAAAAAGAATTGCTGGTTTTTCTTCCATTATCATATTTTTTATGAGTCTACCTTTCTTCGGGCCATTGAGCCCTCTAATGTTCCATGATATCAACTTCATTGGGAAGGTTTGGGTTTGGTATTGTAATACCTGGTTAGCTTGGCATATCTGCCTGATTCCACTAGGACTTCACCTATTTTGATAGTTCTTTCCAAGGTGGAATTCCTTCCTCGCTTTTTGTTGTCTTTTATGATGAACTTCCCATCCCATTGACTGCCTGTTTGAACTCCTAGCGAGTATTTCTTTTGGGCTTTATTGAGTACTTCCACCAGGTTGTCCACTTGTGTGTCAGGTATCTTGTCGAAATTTCCTGTCTTGCATGCTTGTTCCAAGCCCAGTATGTCCAGTTCACCAATGTCTATTGTTTCTGTATCTTCCTCCATGTTCTGGGCCTCTTGATAGCTGTCTGCTTCTCCTTTTTCTTTTTCTGAGCCTAGATCCGTGATGTCTATTTCCATATTTGGTTGACTCCAGGTTGTCGATTTGGTGTTGTGGGTGTTTCCCTCTTGAACCTCCATTTTTCCTTTTGTTGTCGATTTGGATTCCTCAAACTTTTCCTGATTTCATTTGTGCATAGATGTTAGGGGATCTTGATCCTGCTGCTCTTCATCTACTAGAACGGCAAAGATGTTACTCGTGGAAGGCTTTGAAGGGTCCATTTGAGCTTGCTTGTTCTGGGTTGGCTGTTTCTTATTTCCTCTTCTTCGGTTTGTTACTTTGGTAAACCCATCCGTTGTTTGTTTTTCCTGGTCTTGTTCCATGGATTTGCTGTTTAACGGGCAGTCTCTATAAAGGTGCCCTAATGCATGGCATTTTCTACACCTAAAAGGCACATGCTCATAATCTATTAACTGGATCCATTCCACATCTTCGTGAGAAAGGCTTACCGTATCAGGCAGAGGTTTCTTTAGGTCCATGTAGACGCAGATCCGAGCGTATGAGGTGTACCTCTGCATCTTTGTTTCTTCTGCTACCTTGACAAAATCCCCCAGTACCTTACCAATCGCCTGGAGCGATTCTTCTTCCCAATACTCCCATGGCAACGAGTATAACCTGATCCATACTGGTGCCCAACTTAGATCTTCCTTATCCGGGTTGAATCGCTCTATCCATTCTCTGAGAAATAGACCAGCTGAGTTAAAGAAATACGGCCCACTCTCAAAGACTCTGTTTCTATCTTCCAAGCAGTTGAAGACTGCTGTGAAAAATCCTTTTGGCCCAAGATGCAGGGATATATGTCCTTTCGGATGCCATTTGATATTGATCCAAGCCCTCAAGGCTTTCTCATTTGGCCAGATGCCTATAAATTTGCCTATGAGGGCATGGTCCCTCATGTATTGTATTCTGGCATTGATTCTATGACTGGGGAACTCCACTTTTGGCCTGTGCGTGGCTACTGGCTTGCATATGGATGAGCTCACTTTCTAGTTGTCTGGCTAAACTTGTTCATGCTGCATGTGCGGATTATCATCAGTATTCTCTTCGTTCTGACTCTGGTCCTTTTCTGATCCGTCCTTGTGCTCTGGTTGATTTTCGATGGTTGAGGGAGGAGCCCCTCCTGCCCCCTGGCGGGGGGTCATGATTCGCTGCTACCAACGCCTTCCTCTTGGAATCTGCAGTGCTACCGCGATATGGGAGGGTTTCTATCTCTGCAGACTTCCTGTTGTCGCAGGTCTGCTTGGAACCCTAACCTCTGTACGTCGCTGCCCTCATTCCTGGCTCCTGCTCCGTTCCCTTCTACTCATCACGAACATCTAGAGAAATATGTCTTCTGAGTTTCTTATTATGTTTCCATCTTTATTTGTTTTTACACATGTTTAAATTTGATAGGAAATCTGGGTAAGATAAGATTGAATATCAATCTTTCTAAAATCCCTTACAAAGTTATAATCAATTACAGTGGTTAATTAACTCAAATTATTTGTTTAAGTTGATTCATCTACATAATTTAATTGTTGCTTCCTATTATCTTTACATATGTTATGTTTGGTTGTAAAATGTTTTTACATGCATCATCTATATATGACAAGTTAAACATTTTATTTGAATGTTTAAGGAATCATAAAGATCATCTTAAATTCTACCTTTCATAAATAATTTAAAGCTTAATTATGTTAAAGGTGAAGAATCAACCCTTTTAATATAAAAGAGATAATTAGGATCTACTTTTGTTTAATAGTTTAAAACATTGGTCATCCAAACCCCAAATAAAAAAACATTTTACATGTTTTGACACAATTCTTTAGCCTAGAATTGTCTACAAAGGACAACATCAGATTGGCATTGTTGCCGGGGAACGAAAAATTGAAGCTTCTTTTCCCGAGGAAAATGATAAAGCTTTCTTCTTAAAGGTGAATAAGAAGTTAGTTGGCTAAAATAATTCACCCGACGACTCCATTAGGTAAAAATGGCTTCACGGAAGCATACTAGGTCTCATTCTGACCTTGACCTTCAATATCCATTATTAGATCCTGCAAGGTTAGTGAGAAATGCCTTTGCCAAGCGTAGATTAGAATCATCTTCTTTTATTCCTACATCTTTTCCACCTGAAACTACATCACAACCTGATCCTTTTCAACTTATTCCGATTCCTACAGAATTATAAGATCTACCACCAAATGTGTTAGAAGTATTATCTAAAGGAGTTGACCTTCAATCAACTCTATTGGTTCATCAATTTGAATCAATTCACCTTCCCATTTCTACTTCATAGATACTTGATCTAGAATCTCAATTAGGGCTTCAATTACCTAATTTCAAACCAACTGTTTTTATTTCTTCTGTGATACATACCTACCCACCTAATTCTATCAAACTTGATGAAGGTTTTACTATTTATACCAATCCTTTCGCTTTTGAGGAAGAAGATAAATCTATTCCAAAAGTTCAGAAATTAGTTATCCCTTCTCAACTTATTCAACCCCCTTCTATCTCCTATCATACCTCTTCATCTCAAGAAATATCTTCCTGACATCCTTGTTCATCTTCTTCTTATTTTTCTTCATCTTCACCTACATCACCACATTCAATGGCTAGCTTAAGACCAATCATAGTAGCTAGTTATGCAACATTAATCCTTCCTCTTGTAGCTCAAGTCCATCCTTTTTGAGATGGATATCTGAAACATTTACCAAGAGGGACAAGGGATGAAATAGTGAGGCAATGAGTGTGTATTCATTTCTTTGTTACACAACTTCATTAAGGAATTTTTTTAATATGCTTATGCTAAAGTGATACAAGCTAGTGAAGTACAACATATGCATCACTATGCTTATTTTTTCCCTCAGGATGCATTCATCACCAATAAGTCCTATGATCAATTCACCATAAAATCTAAGAATTCTATACCTTTGGGTCATGTTGATTGGTTTAAAACCCCATCTATCACTTTGGATGTCTTCAAGGAAGTAACATGGCTAACATTTCCCCCACTATTAAAGAGGATATTTTTATTATGCCTAACATTATCAAACACATACTCTTTTATGCATTATATTCCCCAAAGCTTGTGGTTGATAAAGCCATGTTCTAATATTTTTGAGATGTATTCATTTTATTTAGAAATTCCTAGATTTGAGCCTATCATTGTAAAATACCATATTGATACATGTCATAATACATCAGCAGTATGGTAGAAATGAAGGCTTATTTATATTAGTAAGACTCTATGCATTGAATCCAAAATTAACAAACATTTTCAACATGTTTTGAATTCTTGGATCACATACACCATTTTGATATCTAATTTGGTCCCGATCAACAAGAAGCGAGGCATTGTTAATGCCTTCATTGATTTCCATAATCATAATAAGACATTGTGCATTAAATCCTACAATAACAAACCTTTTCAACATATTTTCAATTATTGGATATCTTACACCACTTTTATATCTAATTTGATGTCGATCAATAAGAAGTAATGCATTGTTCACGTCTCTATTGATTTCCATGATCATATTGGGGCCTATGGCAAACATAATTACCCTACTCCATTAATTGACAAATTAATTTATGGTTGTGTGGGGCATGGAGTTTTATTATCTATTGATGGATTCTATGGCTATAATTAGATTTGAATTCATCCCAAAGACTAGTACATGACCACTTTTACCTCTCCTTGGTGAACAATCAACTATAATGTCAAGCCCTTCCATTCAAAAATCACAATTCCACTTTCTAGTGGGTTGTGCAATAGTGTTTAAATGACTTGGCTAGCATCATTCTTTATTATATCAATGACCTAATGGCTCATTGAAAGAAATGTTCATAGCACCTAGAATATTTTTAAAAGGTTTTTGTTAGTGTCAAAAGTATCATATTTAATTGAACTCGCTTAACTGTATATTTTGCATTACTGTTGGTCATTTTCTAGGGTTCATTTACTCTCCAATCTCGATACCAAGGCCCTATACCTAGACAACTATTTCAACGAATAGAAATAGTCATTTTGTTGTAAAATGTAGAATTTTTAACATAGATATAGATTTTCATTCTTTGTAAACTTAAAAATATCATAAATTTTATATTTTCATTATTACAAATAATAAACATAATTATTGCACTATGGAAGAGATGATGTAATGCCTTGTTATGTTATGTTATCCAACATTTTCGATTTGGTCAAATTACATAAAAATAAAAAATAAATTAAATAAATTGTTTACAATAAATTTAAAAAAAAATAGAACATATATACATATATATGAAACCAATGTAAATCCATCTTAACTTTGATCTATCAAGCATAGAAAGGGATCACATCTTTTGAGGTGGAAAGTTTTCCTCAAGTTTTAAACCTTGAGAGACTTGATCTCTGTAGATCCATAGTTAAGATGGATCTACTCTAGTCCATTTCATTTTCACATTTTTATTTTAATGTTTAGTTATTATTTACCAATATAACATTAATCTTAAATGAGATAAATCTATTTAGAAATTATTCCAAATATTAGGGTGTAGTATCTTGAGCTTTATGTATGGAGTTGATGGCTAGGTGTTATAGATAGCAAGTGACTCTTCATGTGATCATGGTAGTGATGAGATGAATGTCATAGGGATGGATGTCTACCACATTATGGACCACCTTCATGATTGCTAAGTATTTTGTCATGAGTTAGTGTTTCACATTTGGCCAAGTGTTATGTTTTGGTTTTTTGGGGAACTTTTTAACGTAGTCATCTCTTCCCTATCAAATTCAAGTTAATCCAAATGTAGTGCGCAAGCGGAAGTAAGAATATAAGTCATTGTTAAATTTGGCACTAAATGTTGATATTTAACTAATATTGTGTTTTAAATTGATGTCATAATTTGAGAAGGCCACTTCTTTTGGCTAAAAAAGAAAAGAAGAGTAATCTTTGACTTTCTTTTATTGTGATGTAGTTTGCTGATCAATTCAATTCATATTTTGTTGTTATTTTTGGCAGGGGCAAAAGAATGAAAGAAGAGTAATGAGACATGGGAAGCATCAATCTTTGACTTTCGTTTAGAGAGATGCAATTTGTTTATCAATTCATATTTTAAAATTTAGACTGAGTCGCAAGCATGTTTACCAAGACATTGAAATCTCCAACACATATTAGCTATATTTTTGGTGGAGTCTCAAGTATTACATCTCAAGCGTGGGAAGCATGTCGTTAAAGCCACCAGAATTTAAAAAAGAAGGCCCATTTGGTGTCTGCATCCTCATTAAAATGTATAAATACACCCTACATCTTGGAACCTAAACATGCATCCATTGGATATTCAAGGATATTTAAGAGTAGCCAAAAGACTTGATCATGATGGAACACTGGAGCTTGAGAAGAAAAACTCCCATTCTTCTTCTCGTTGTTTTCTTCATTGTTCATGCATTCATGCTTTCCGTGGTGGCTGCCTCTTCAAACAGCTTTGAGGGAGACATAAACTTCTACTACAAATACGAGTCATCTCCCGACAAAGAGAGGGGAAGGCACCACTACAAGTCTCCATCTCCTCCAATTCCCTATTATTACAAGTCTCCCCCACCACCATCCCCATCTCCTCCTCTTCCCTATTACTACAAGTCTCCACCACCACCATTTCCATCTTCTCCTCCTCCCTATTACTACAAGTCTCCACCACCACCCACCCCATCTCCTCCTCCTCCCTATTATTGCAAGTCCCCTCCACCACCGTCCCCTTTTCCTCCTCCTCCCTATTACTACAAGTCTCCCACTCCACCATCCCCATCTCCTCCTCCTCCCTATTACTACAAGTCTCCACCACCACCATCCCCATCTCCTCCTCCTCCCTATTACTACAATGGGATTCCATTGTCGTAGCCCTGAAATGGGTTGTACCTTAAACATTTCTATGCTTAGTTAAGTGTAGTAAAACTCACTGTATATATGCTTTGATTGCATGTGTGTGTGTTTCTTTTATAGTTTTTATTAGGTTAAGTAATCCACCTTGCATTTGTTGCAAATGTCAAACTTTTCAGAACCATTTGTTGGTTATGTTGATGGGGCTAGTCGTAGTACGTAGAACCTATCCTCTACAACATGGGCCATTTTCGCTCCAAGCGGCGAGTTAGTGAGTTTTAGAGGGATTTGTATTGGTCGATCGACGAACAATATTGTTGAGTATTACTAGCGTTTATACCATCAGAAACCCAACAATACATCGCATGTTCCTTATAGTTCGTATTTTGGAAAGGTATTTTGAACACATTCAATATCAACATATTTCCATAAATCTAAACACATTAGTCGATTCTCTAGCGAATTATGTGTTAAATAGACATTTGGGACATATGTAAAGTAAATATTTTCAATTCACATCATCATTTGAATAGGATTGCATCACATAACCAAATAAAACTTTGAAAGTAAAATAGATAGTTGTTTTAAAAGTTTTTACAAACAGTTTGTTTCCAAGACAAAAATTGGTCATCTGACCCGAAAACTCAAAATCTATGTAGAAAACATCTAAGTAGACTAATGGTGCTCATGATAACAGGTCACAACCTATGCTATCATGCATAAAAGTCTCATCCAATGACTTGGAACACCAATGGTGTGGCGCTGCAGTTGCATAGGAAACTTCGCGATCCGGACATCTGGAATGCCTAGGGTCAAACCCTCTATGTGGTCCTATAGTTCAGCCAGTGTCTTGGCTAAATCTAAGTCTTGGAGAAATTCTCTCCCAACAGGTCTCTGTGCTAGCCCACCTACCTCTCGTTGGTGCCCCACATCGAACAGGTCCAACATCTACATACATGAAAAATGATTTTGTTTAGTCTTGGAAATAATCATAAAACACAAAAAAAATGTAGAAACTTTAAAATCAAAAAACACTTTGGTCAAACAATTTAGCTATAGCACCCCACTGTGCTCCAACTGGTAACATCAATTCTGGATCTCCGTGGAAATCCATCCCTGAATATAGATACTCTGTGATGGCCATATCCTTTTGATCAAGCCACTCAAAGAATGCAGGCGTAAATGTAATCAATGACTAACCAGCATGCCTAGCCATAAGATCTACCCATCTTTGCATCCGTGGATCCCTAGGTCCAGATATACCTAGTGAAACAAGTTGTGGCTGCATAAGTGGAATTCTCTCCAAGGAGAAAGAAATCAGGATCGACCCATAGCCAAAGTTCTTTGTCTTTCCACTTTTCACCTTGGTCAGTGGTTCCTTCAAGGATGAAAGTACTACCTCGCACTAGTTGAACACTTTTGGCTCTAAACACTCTAATGCATACTGCATGTATGATCTGTTTTCCAAATGTAGTGTCGCACTGCCAGCCAATTTGGCAATGGTAAAGAGGATTTTCCTTAATGGTAAATCACTAACATCCTTGATGTTAATCTTTCTGTCCCTACTAGGTTGTGCATCTGGCTGACAGAACTGTCGTATGTAATCTCTCACTAATTCACCCTCTTTGGAAAATCCAGAAAGTTAAATGGGGCACCCCGCCTTGACAGTTCAGTAAGAAAGTACATGTCAACGATGGTAATGGAGACCACCTTGTCTCTAATGTGAAATGGATGATCAGTAGGATCCCATGAATGAACAAGGAACTGCAAAAACTCAATTTGCTACCTCATACCAGATAATTGGAAATATTTGAGTAACTCAATTCCTTAGGGCCTCAACCGTGCCCTAGTTATTTAGGGAAATCATATCTTGTTCTTTGTGCTCTCGTTCTTTCCATGTCATCGTCATTCTGATCCGATAAATACCTGAAAATACAATCATAAGGAAAATTAGGCTCCATTTCTTGCAAAAAAACAAAAGAATTTTTGGGTGAAAATAACTAAATGAAATTGGGTTTTGCGCTCAGCGTAGCCCAGCCTTAGGGATAATGTGCTGTAATGCATGTAGCCTTCTAGGTAAGTGCACTGTAGCGCACCTTTCAATGATGAAAGGGTGCGCTAATCCCAGGTTTGAAAATTGAAACCCCAAGGGCCCCAAAAACTTAAAATTTTTGCCTGAAACTGAAAATGAATGCTATGAAATGAAAGAGAACAAAGATAGTTTCTACCTGGTCCAGACGGTATGAGGAATGGTCCATTGAATCTTCCGCAATAAGCTAGTGACATTCGAGGTAAAAACTACTCCAAAGCACCAAAATCAAAGGGTAAATGTGAAATGGTAAGAATGAATGGTAAAACTTGTTTTTATGTTTATTTCTTGCACATTAATTGAGTAAACATTAGGTTTTATTCATTTTATCCATGAAACAGGTAATTTTAATCTATTTTGATGTTGTTTTGAGTATGTTTGACAACTGACATGTAGAATTTGACGTGTTCAAATGTAAATTGAACATCTATGACCACAAAGCAAACTTTTATCTCTTTTTTGAGCTTTGTTAAAAATGAAAAAGGGACCCCCTTGGAGTCCTCTTTAAGCTATTTTCAGACTCTCTAAACATGAAAATATTGTCGAGTGCTTGTCATTTCCAGCTCGTTAATGGATTGGAATTGATATCTACTCAGTATAAGTTTAACCCTTTTTCTGGCTGAGATAGATTAACTATGAAAAAGGAATAAGTTGATCAAACATGGTCAATAGGTTCTCTCTCGTATTGCTTTATGCTTTTTCGGACTTGATAGAAAAATCTACGAAAAAGAACTTTTGGAGTTTCCTTTTTGTCCCTTTCGAACTCTCTAAACATGAAAAGGACCAAGTTATTTTTTTTGTTAAACTCGTTAAAAACATCATATAATGACAAACTTGTCCATCTAGACAAGACTAAGTTTCACCTTCGCTAGACTCGTTAAAGCATCAAATAGCGATGGATTCACCCAAAGGGTGGAATTATACAACAAGCATATGTTATCATCCTCAAGATTGATAAAAATAAAGAGGTACTGGTTAGCAATGACGGGGGAAAATGGGAAAAAGGGGAGAACACTTTATGGTAGCAAGTCACTCTTGAACATGACACTTTCACCTCATCACCGGGACTATGTGGGTTGGGTCATTCAGCTTGATGGTTATCACACCATTGGTCTATCATACCATCCATTACTTTCTTTTGGGTCAATGCTACCAATTCATTTTAGCATCGTCGACATGTTCAAGAGAAGTCATTCAATTCAAACTTCATCCTTTGCAATACCGTAAACCTTCATTTTCATGACCCCCATTCCTAAACCTTCTGTCGTTAGTCAATTTTCATCTCCAAAATCATTTACCTAATTTCATGTTGTTGATGTGGGATACATCAAGGCCCTCTTGCAATGAGTCACTTCTTGTCGACATCAGCACATTATCTAATAAGTTGACTTAGAAACATCCCTTTAGTACCTTGAGGCTTGCATACATCAATGGCAGGTTTCTCGCTTCTAATGATAGGTTGACATCACTGGCCTTCGACTAAAATACTTTGTATGGTGTTCAACATCAATTCATTTATTCGCACCATGCCAAATGTACTATAGTACCTTGAGGGTCATTATCATTATCAGTGATTCCTCTCGTGTCTGTTAACAACTTACATCATTGGTTGCTAATCAGATGATGTCTTCCCATGTTTGACTTCAAATCATCTATTCACATGGTTAGACTTGTACTTGAGCAAAATATTGAAGGAGATTGAAGACCCCGGATCTAGTTTCATCCATCCAGGCTGCAATATTTTCAGGAGTAGTAAATCAAATGTACAATGGCCTTACATTCATGGTCATCCATTCATGGGTCTATATCTATAGACGACTATATTTGTACATGTAATGAAAGTTTATAAGCTGAGAATGGGTATGAATTCCCTCAGCAAGTTCATGAGAAAAAGACGAATTATCATGATATATGTATTGAAATTGATGCAGGTCACCTTCCACTTCGAAACCTGCTCTCCACATAGTAAAGCATTTCACTCAACATACATATTTACGACTTCATGCTTTAGGGGGAAAATGTTATAGATCCATTTTGGCACATCAACCCTGACTTATAGATCATTAGGGCCCATCAAACCCTAATTTAGTTGTTACATGCCCTAATGAAGTCAACCAATAGGATGGCTCCTTCCTAAGGGATTCCATGATTGAAATCATCCAAAAACTGCCTCTAAGAAGATCAACGCAGGTATGCCTTTATCAGGGTGCATTGCAGTGTAGCCTAGTACACTGCCATGGTGCATTGTAGCGCACTTGAGCCCTCCTTGGCCTGCACTGGGTGAATTTGAGCAAAATATGCATTGGGGTTTGGAATATTCTTATCCATAGGATGCTTCTAGAAGTTTCCCAAGGCTATCCACTCCTTTGGGCTCGAAATTGGATGAGGGAGGAAGTTAAGGAACATCAATCCCTTTATCCTTTCCTCCATGGAACTAAATCCTAAGTTTGGGAGGGCATTCATTGTCACCATTTATGGCACAACTGCCTTCATTCACCTATAAAAATACCACTCATCTAAGTGACCAGGGGATGGAAATCATGGAATTATAGGGAGATGGTGTTAGTATGAGACTTGAGTTGGTTTCAAGTATTGTAATGATGCCAAAATGTGTTGCTTGTTATGAGGAGAGGATGGGGTTGAGCTGGAGGAGTGGCACTGAATCAAGCAAACTGGGTTGTAACTCTTCCTTTTACTAATAAAGTGTTCAAAGCTTTTTCCATATGTTTTTATTGTTTATTGATGCTTTCATGTGTGTATTATGCACTTGATTCCATTTTATTTTTAGTCAATAGATCATTATCTTATGCTTTGATCAATTTTTGTCTTCTGTCTATGTGCAGCTACATTTCAAGTGGATTAAGTACAGAAAGGGCTGACAGAATTGGTCAAGGGAGATAAGGAGTAAGTGAAAGCTTCAGGTAGGCTTCTTTATTGTCTTATTTAATCTGTTGGTTATAGAAAAAGTAGAGAATGCTTTTCACTGTTGTTCTAGACTTAGCTACTACTCTAGGGGTTTAGGCGTTTATCCATAGACACTAAAACTTCCCAAAACACCGAGTGCACCCAGTTTTCCATGTTTCATGCTTAAAGAAGGTTATAAGTGACAAGCTCCTAGTTCAAAAAATATTGCTTGAACTTGATGAGGAAGGAAAAATCAAATTGGAACCTGAAGAAGTCACAGAAACAAGAACTCTACATCTATGAAATTGATCAACTTCAGACTATCTCATCAAGTGGAAGAACTTACCCGCTGAAGATTCCACATGGGAGGATGAGAATTTTATATAGAAGCATCCAAAACTACTCAAGCATTGAGGACACCACTTTTTTAAAGGAGAGGGGAATGTTGTTGGGTTGTGTTATATTCTTTCCACATAGTTAACAGGGGGTTTGAGGGGCACCCGTAACCCCACTTTATGGGGTCCGAGGCAGTACCCCAGAAAATTTTGGTTTTGGACCCTATGTTAGGTTGGGCGGACCCACTTATGGTTTTGTGCATGATTTTTGTACATGTTTTTTGACGTGATGGTTTTCGGTCCATGGTATTGGACACGATGGTTTTCGGTACATGGTATTGGATGCTTCAGCATGTATAAATATGTATTAAAACATTGAAAGGAACATAATGAAAAATCAAGCTAGCAGTCCCGGTTTTGGGATCCAGTGGGAAAATCTCTGTGTATATGTGTTTCATGTGTTATGCTCTCCCATTGTTTATTTTTCTATGTTTTAGAATTCGTATGCAGGTAATTTCTGTATGGGGTTAAAACCTACATTTGGTACCAGAGCTATTTTTGGCTTCAAGGGGACGCCTTTGTTGCTAAGGGGTTTTTCTCGGACCTGTGGTAGACCCTGTTCAATGGGAGATTTGCGAGAACGATTCTAGTGGTGAAAGAAGATGAATTGCGGTGGAAAGATAGAGATCGAGAAATTTAATGGTTAGAGTTTTGAGTTGTGGAAACTCAAGATGGAGGATCTGTTGGTGGATAAAGATCAGTGGATCGCGGTAGATCCAGGTACTAGACCAACGGGAGTGACCAATGAATAATGGAAGAAGTTGGATCGGAAAGCAAAGAGCACAATACGATTGTGTGTCTCAGATTGAGTATTGCTGAATGTATCAGGGGAAGCTATGGCAAAGGCTCTGTGGGACAAGTTAGGGACTTTGTACCAATCTAATTCTCTGGTGAATAAACTGTTCCTGCGGAAAAAGCTATATAACATGAGGATGAAAGATGGAGACTCAGTGACATAGCATCTGAATCCATTTAATACTGTGGTAAGTTAGTTAGCATCTATTGATATTAAAATTTCAGATGAAGATATGTGCATTAGTTTGTTGTGTTCTCTACCAGATTCGTGGGATAGTCTGGTTATTGCAATAGGTAGCAAGGCAACTGCCTTGCATTTTGATGAAATAGTCTCATCCTTGCTGATGGAGGAGATGAGACGAAAAAATATGGAGAGGCAGAATGGTGATGCCTTGTCTGTACGAGGACGGTCCCAGAATAGAAACAAAAATAAGTCATCGAGTGGGAGATCTAAATCTAGAGGGAGATCTAAATCTCTAGGAAAACCTGTAAAGGTGGTGTGCTGGAAATGTGGAAAGGAAGGGCACATCAAAAGGGACTGTAAATCTAAAACTCCTGATAAAGGAAAGGGATCTGATGATGCTCCTTCTACAAAGGCGAAAACCACCTCAGATGAAGGTGGGGATGTGTACTTGGCTTCTTCAAGTACACATGTAGATCATGA
This sequence comes from Pinus tabuliformis, assembly GCA_031772625.1. Lineage (NCBI taxonomy): Eukaryota > Viridiplantae > Streptophyta > Pinopsida > Pinales > Pinaceae > Pinus > Pinus tabuliformis. The sequence continues at coordinate 337,997,042 of CM062805.1, forward strand.
GGTATGGTTGATTGACTCAGGTGCATCCTTTCACTTCACTCCCCATAGAGATTGGTTCTTCGAGTATGAGAAATATGATGGTGGTGATGTCTTCTTGGGAGATGACAGGTAGGCTAGAATCATTAGTCGTAGAAAATTAAAGTTGAAGTTGCAATATGGAAGGGTTAGAACACTTCCGGGTGTTCTACATATTCCTGCATTGGCCAGAAATCTGATTTCTGTAAGCAAGCTGGATGATGCAGGTGTAAAAATAGTGTTCGAGAAGGATACCTGCAAGATGGTTCGGGGAGCACTGGTATTAATGCAGGGAGTTCGGATTGGAACTCTGTACAAGCTGCAAGGTAGCACTATTGTTGATGGGTGCAACAGTTTCGTGGCTCCTGAAAGTGGAGCAGAAAATATAGTGGTCTCTGGAGAAAAGACCATGCTATGGCATCAAAGGCTTAGACATATTGGAGAGAAGGGCCTTTGAATACTTCGTGGTAAAGGTATGGTAGAAGGTATGAGTAATAGCTCTCTGGATTTTGATTTCTGTGACAATTGTGTATAGGGGAAGCAGAATTGGGTGAGTTTCCCCTCTAGTGGTAAGAGGGCGAAACATATATTAGAGCTTGTGCATAGTGATGTGTTTGGACCTGTAAAGGTTCCATCACTGGGTAAGTTTGTGTACTATGTATCATTTATAGATGACTTCTCAAGGAATAAACGGATATATTTCCTTAAGAAGAAATCTGAAGTCTTTGATAGGTTTAAATAATTTAAGGCTCTAGTGGAAAACCAAACAGAGAAGAAGATAAAGGTGTTGAGGACATATAATGGTGGAGAGTTTTGCAGTAAGGAATTTGAAGAATTCTACAAGAAGTGTGGTATAGCACAACAAAAGATTACTCCATATACACCTCAGCAAAATGGAGTTGCAGAAAGAATGAACAATACGTTGATGGAAAGGGCAAGAAGCATGCTCAGTGATGCTAGGTTAGGACAAGAATTCTGGGCAGAGGCAGTGGATATTGCATGTTACCTGGTCAATAGGTCACCTTCATCAGTGTTGGAGGATAAGACTCCACAAGAGGTATGGACTAGTAAGAAACCCCCTCTTTCACATCTGAGGGTATTTAGATGTGATGCATATGTACATGTTCCAAAGGAGAAAAGAACAAAGTTGGATAGTAAATCTGAAAAGTGCATCTTTATTGGGTATAAGGATGGTTTAAAGGGTTATAAGCTTTGAAACCCACTAACAAGGAAGGTTATGTACAGCCGAGATGTGGTGTTCAGAGAGGTGAAAGATGTTATTAAACATGAAGTCCAACCACAGGAACCTAAGAAGATAGAGTTTGAGCTAAAGGAGGAAGAATCAGACTCTACAGCAGAGGAGGAATTAGAATATGAAGAGCCACAAACTCCAACTGTGAGAAGATCAGTTTGAGAAAGAAGGCAACCAGAAAGGTATAGTCCATTTGCTTTCTATTCAAATTTTGCTTTGTCTATTACTGATGATGATCCCAGAACTGTGAAGGAAGCAGTGGATTTAGAGGATGGAAAACTCTGGAAAGAGGCCATGGTTGATGAAATGGCATCTTTACACAAAAATGAGGCTTGGGATCTGGTGGAGTTGCCGACTGGAAGGCAACCGATTGGCAGCAAATGGGTGTTCAAGAAGAAGACAAAGCAGAAGGAAAGGTGGAGAAATACAAAGCTCAGTTGGTAGCAAAAGGTTATTCCCAGGTGCCGGGAATTGATTTTGGTGATATTTTTTCTCCTGTTGCCAAGGTAACTTCTATTAAATTACTTTTATCTATGTTGTTGCTTTTGATTTTGAGGTAGAACAAATGGATGTGAAGACATCATTTCTTCATATGGATCTGGAAGAGGAGATCTACATGAAACAACCTGAAGGCTTTGCGGTGAAGGGTAAGAAAGAACTGGTACGTAAGTTAAAGAAGTCTCTATATGGCTTAAAATAGTCACCAAGGATGTGGTATTAGAAATTTGATACATTTATACGGGGACTTGGCTTCACCAGAAGCAAAGAAGATCACTATGTGTATTTTAAATTAATTGCTGACCGTGTTATTTATTTGGTCTTGTATGTGGATGATATGTTGTTGGTAGGAAATGACAAAGAAGTTATCCAGGATTTGAAGACCCAATTGTCCTCCAAATTCGACATGAAAGATCTTGGTGCTGCAAACTATATTCTGGGCATGGAAATTAAAAGAGATCAGGAAAAGAGGAAGTATGTCGAGACAATATTGCAAAGGTTTAATATGCAGGATAGTAAACGAGTGAAGGTTCCTATTCCTGTAGGTGTGAGGTTATCTACTGAACAGTGTCCCAAGACACAAGAAGAGGAAGAGGACATGTCCCATGTTCCATATGCAAGTGCAGTCGGTAGCCTGATGTATGCAATGGTATGTACTATGCTAGACATTGCACATGCAGTGGGAGTATTGAGCAAGTTTATGTCAAAACCAGGGAAGGAGCACTGGATAGTAGTGAAGCAGGTTTTCAGGTATTTGCTTGGCACTAGTGATTATGGTTTGTGCAACCAAGGAAGACCAGGATTGGACAGAGTGTTGGATATTCATGGCTTTGTTGATGTAGAATGGGTTGGAGATCTGGATTAGAGAAGATCTACAAGTGGGTATGTGTTTAACCTATTTGGAGGTGCAGTTAGTTGGATGAGTAAGAAACAATCTGTAGTGGCACTGTCAACTATAGAGGAAGAATACATAGTAGCCACTCATGAAAGAAATGAAGTAGTTTGGTTGCAGAGATTGTGTTCAAGTATGGGGTTAGTACATGAAGCTATAAGGATAGACTATGACAGCCAAAGTGCAATTTTCTTGGCAAAGAACCCCGCATATCATTCAAAGACAAAGCACATTGATGTTTAGTATCACTTTGTGAGGGATATGATAGAAGACAAAAATATGTTGCTGGTAAAGGTGGACACTTTGAAGAATACTGCAGATGCATTGACAAAATCTGTGAGTTTTGAGAAGTTCTCTTGGTGTAGAGAGACAATGGGCATTTCAGGGCTAGAAAAATGACTAAGTTCTCTTGTGGCCCCCAATGGAAAGAAAACAACAAGTGGGAGAATGTTGGGTTGTGTTACATAGTTAACAGGGGGTTTGAGGTGCACTCGTAACCCCACTTTATGGACCCTATGTTAGGTTGGGCAGACCCACCTATGGTTTTGTGCATGATTTTCTCACATGTTTTTTGGATGTGATGGTTTTTGGTCCATGGTGTTGGATGCTTCGGCATGTATAAATATGTATTATAACATTTAAAGGAACATAATGAAAAATCAAGTTGGTAGTCTCGGTTTTGGGATCCAGTGGGAAAATCTCTATGTATATCTGTTTCATGTGTTATGCTCTCGCATTGTTTATTTTTCTATGTTTTAGAATTTGTATGCAGGTAATTTCTGTACAGGGTTAAAACCTACAAATGTTAGGTCCCTATAATACTAGTGATTCCACCATTACTATTGTCATTGTAGCCGTTATTGTTATTGTTGTGCCCCTATTTCCCCCATATTGTTGTTATTGTGCCCCATAGAAGCCCACTATTGTTATTTTTGTGCCCTTATCTTATTATTGTTATGTCCGCTTTGATTATATTGTGACACCTTAGACTCCTGTATATAGAAAGCAGGTTTTGTCATTTGTATCATCCAAGAATTATTCATTTATGTAATGTAAAGGAGGTTTCCCCCTCGAAGAGGCTGATTTCTAGGTCATTGATCTATCTTTTTGTGAGCTGGTTTCATAACATACACAACTAGCATTTCCAATCATGAAATTTCTACAAGTATCATATGAGGAAGTTGATGATTTTTCAAGGAGGATTAATCAGATCATTGAGCTAAATCAAGAAAAATACGAAGTTCAATTCAAAGTTTGACAATATCAAAATAAGATGAAAAGCATATTTGACAAAAAGGCTAGAGAAATAGACTTCAGATAAGGTCATCTAGTTTTAAGATGGGATAGCAGAAGAGAAGACAGAGGAAAGCAGTGTAAATTTGACAACTTGTGGTTTGGACCATTCAACATTGTAGAAGTAAGAGATAATAACACTTTTATTTTGCAGAACTCGGAAGGAAAATAATCTTCATTTCCAATGAATGAGAAACACCACAAACATTACATTCAATATTAAAGAAGCTTGCAGCCATGGTTCATTGTAAATTTCCAGTTTTCTTTAAATTTCACTATCAGAGTGTGATTTTTACAACAAGGACTCCATATCCCTAGGAGAAGGCACATGGATCTGCAAGTTCTCTATATCCTGCAAGAGAAGCAGTCCCCAGATGGAGCCAATGTTGTAAGTTATTTTTATCATGTCATATTTTCCATTTTATTTTTATATTGAAAAAATAGAAAAATAAAAACATATATAAAAACAAGTCAAAAAGAAAATAAATGCAAAAGGAAAAGAAATAAGAAAAATAATAAAAATAGAAAAAATAATTGCGATATAGAATATATCTGTATGTGTGTGTGTGTGAAAATTGAAAAAATATAAAAAATCCCAAAGTATTTGACTCGCTCATTTAAATGTTGTCATAAGTTTGATTGATTAAGTTAATCCTTTAGTTTAGATTAATGAAGGATTAATTAATTATGCTTATTATAATAGATCATTGATTGATATGATGGATTTGACATTTTTATCCTTATTTGTAATAACCGCACAATTTTTCATGGTCAAGATCATCCCTGCTTTGATTGACATTGGGGGAATGCATTCTTGACCCCCCCCCCCCCCCACACACTTTCGATGTTTAATTGGGGAGGGGGGAGTATGAAAATCAGTCTAAATAAATACATCGGGGGGTATGTGTATGCATCAGAACATCAAACCACCCACCACCCCCCACTTCTGAAACTACTTATTGCCTCCCCCCTGAAAACCACCTTTCTACCACTCCGTTCCCAACATAACTTCTGCACACATTTCCACATGTCCCTCTATCATTCGCCCACCTATGATACCATTATCCCTTCATCCAATGACAAATTAACCATTTTATTTTCCCCACCAATGTCTAATTGCATTAATTAGATGTGCCAAAATGATAATATTCCCGAATAAGATGTAAATCATACCACCACCATTCGCATTATTTTCCTCTCATCCTTTTGCAGCAACGGTGCTAATCTGATTTTCATCAAGCTCTAGTCAGTCGCCATATCAACAAATGATGAATTTCCTGGTGATTCAATACACCCGTCCTCAATTCAACATGTCTTCTTCAAAGGGAAAGTCTAAAATAGTAATTGAGACTCCAGTATTGCCCCTATCATGAATTTAGATGATCTTCCTTTACTATACAAGGAGTACAAAATATGTGAAACCCAATGCGAGTTCGATCTCTATGATCTCCACAATTGGGAAAATAAGAAATATCTTGATGCCGGTGATGAATTAAGTATGTGGGACTCCATCTTGCCTCAATTCATTTTTTCTCAAACCCATTTCTTTCCATAGTTTGTTACCTGGTGTAATTTTAGGTACCTCCCAAGTTAGAGGGATTTTATTGCCCAAAATAATGAATTTTTGTTCACTGTCACCCCTAAGTTAGATTCCCAAATCCTTCAGGTCAATCCTATAGTCCCCTTGCACCCATTTTCTGTAGATTCTCTTATGGAGATATATCAAAAACTCACATTCCCTCAGAGAGTTAAAATTTTTGAAACCTTTTTACCTGAAAATTATGAATTACTAAAAACAAAGCCACCTTACTCATCTTCCATATTTCCAGAGATGCCTGGGAAGGTTATCCCCATGGTTTCGTGTCTGTTAGGCTATCCAAGTGACTAGTGGGTCGATGAAGTAATTTTAGGATTTTTATTGGTTTTTCAACAAGAAGAAAAACATCTTATATTTTCAATTACAATGAGCTTCTAGTAGAATGTATTCATGATCAATTTCTCAAATTTTCTACTAAAAATACCTTCAAGCATCATGTTATGAAATGATCTCACAAAATGATAGAAACTATAGACGAACAACTTCAAAATCAGCCTCTTCGAGGGGGCAACCTCCTTTACATTATACAAATGAAAAATTCTTGGACGATGCATGTTATGCTCCTATACCAATAGGTTTCATATATCATGATTGACTTGATGAGCTGTGTAATATGTTCATGCCTTTACTAGTCGCAAAGGTTTTCCATATTGTTAAAAAATAAAAAATAAAATAAAAAATGTAAAGAGGGTATACCCTAAAACAAAAATCAAAGGGTGAAAAGAATAAAATGGTTAAGAAAAAGTAAAAGAAAATGAACCCCGCCAAAAGAAAGACCAAGGAAAGTGTGAAAGTCTAAATGGCACTACTTTTTACTCTTATGTAATAAACAAATTGTGTGCAGCTTGTAACTTATGCCACAATTGATGAACAACAAATAGCTTAAGCTTGACTAGTTCATATTTTCAATTTTATGTTTTAGAGATAGAGAATAAAATATGACCAAACTGTTTAATCTTGGTAGATAAGTAGATAGGTAGAGTGAATAAAAGGAGCTCAACAGTTTAATCTGAGCCCTTGGATGTAATAAGGTTAGACTTAGATAGATATCTATATGTAAAAGAAAAGAAAGTATGATAATGGTTTGCCAGTCTAAGTGCACCCAAATAAAGGAGAAAAAATGTTATGTTAAAGTAGGTAGCGTAGGTAGATGATGTTGTAGAATTACATGTGATGTATAATGAATCTAAATGTGTTAATTTTTACTATCATCACAAGTGTAAGGCAGACATTACACTGGAAGCATTTCAAGCAAGGCAAGGTCAAATAATTAACTCCCCTTTTCATCTTTCCCTAAACTTTCACTAATTCCCCTTAACCATTAAGGCATTTGAAAATTAAAGGGGCTCAGAGCATTTATTTGACTTCTGGAGGGACTAAACCCTCGGCCCAATAATTTAAAAGCTTAAGTACTTAAAACCATCCATAAGTCATTCATTTACTTTCATAAATCTTTTTCTAAGTAAAATCCTATTTTTCTTAGGAAAATTGAAATAAATCTTCATAAAACCCTTTTATACACTTTAGCCTAAGTCAATATGTAATATGATGAAATATATTCGGAAAAATTCACTTAGCGCTTTCCCATTCATTCGGTCATATTAACTATTAATGTTTTATTATATAATTCCCAAATAAAAGAAAATTACCCATTCTTGTATTATATAATAATATGTAAAACCCCAAATTATTACATATCCCGCCCCTATGGTTAAGTATAACCATAAACGAATAAAAATGGGATTAATTAACTAACCTGTAGTTAATTAAGAACCCGACCCTGCCACTTTTAATGAGGATTAATTTAGTAATCAGGACTAATTAATAACTCTCCCCAACCTATCATACCAGCCCCGATATAATTAACTAATACTTAATTAGGTTGGGCCCGCCATTGTTAAACCCCACCGTATCATGCCTCCTGTTAGCTGTCCAATCGCACTCTCTAGATCTGATGGCCTTAATGAATATCGTGCACCCCTTAGTGACCGTGCGTTAGCATGCGATCACTAAGTGGTTTTCTCCCCGTACCTCTGCCATGCGTCAAGAGTCTATGGAATCCTTGGCTCCCAGATAAATACAGTCTATCCCCAAAAGCGGTGCGATGAAACCACTTACTGTTGTTCCATATATGACAAAAATGTCAATTCACTCCTCGCTCATGTCATTCGACTGAAAACCAAAAACCCCCACCAACCTTGACTTTGTTAATAAAACAAATGAATGTCATTTTCATTGTTTTTTACCATATACCAGTGTTCCCATGCAAAGAATGTCGAGGTCAACTGTCGAAGATTTCCAATTACCACCTTGCTACGAAACTTGCAACCCACACAACCCAGAACCTATTAGCTACTGCTTGTACCTATTTTGGCACTGTTCACTCCTCGAACACAAGTATTTATCCAATTTCCACCGAAACCCTGCAAGTTCACATTTTACACTACAATTCCAAATAAAAGGCCAAAATTTACTGCAATTTTAGTCTTTGTTTCACCATATAAGTTCCCAAACCTGTGAATTTGCCCATTTTTCACTGAAAACCAAAATTCTTTTCTGAATCCACAAGAATCATAAATGGAAACCCATGTGGCTTTGACTGTTGCACCCACGAATGCTCCTCATAAAGATTTAGTCTATCTGCCTCTTGCGGATAAAGACTTTCAGATAAAAGACTTATCCATTGATAAAAACCACCTTAAAGTCTTTTTCCAAAGTAGGGATAACTATCTGAATGGCTCTGACATCCTAGGACTATGGGAATCTAACCTTCCCATGTATTTTCTCCCCTCAGTCCATGTTTTCCCTGATATAATCCACCAATGCCAAGCCAATTATGACCCTAGTCGCAGAGCAGTTATGTCTCCAAGTCAAACAGCCCTCTTTCCAAAAACTGCTCAATCCATCAACGAAATGTTGCAATTCCACTCCAGTCAAGCTCTCACTCCCATTTCTATGGCATATTTACTTGAAAAATCCACTCAATTGTCTCAGTCAGAACTGAAACACATCTATCAGACTTTCAAGTCACCAAAGCATCAGCCTGATGGCCCACCTCTTTACATGCAAACTTTCTTCATAGATGTGGGACAGCTCATAATTGATATGATATCTTTAATTATGGGTTTCAACACTAGTGAATTTGTTGATGAGATAACCATTGTGTTGTTGTCAATTTTTACTCCTGGGCAACCCCCTGTTGTTAAGTATGACTATGCCTCCTATATTGCTAATAAGATTCATGACTAGTGCTTAAGACTGGACAATGAAGGAGTTTTCAAATACACCACTTTCATATATCATCTTATGGTGTATTATCAGTTAGAGAACTTCCCCTTCCCTGTCATGAAACTTGACACCACAGGAAATCCAAGGTCTGTAATCTTCTGGTCTACAGTCTTCCATAGTTCCTTTGAAACCCCTTACTCCTACAATGAATTTATTGACCTATTTGTTCATCCAACAACCACCTTATTGACAGGAGTTTCCCCTCCTAGGATCAATGGTGATATGAAGAATATCCTTTAGCTCTCCAAGCAGTACAGAATAGGTGATTGGTACCTATACAAGAACCATACAAAAATCGGGATATATGAGTGTGAGCTCTGCCCTTTCAAGCTACCAAAGCATGTTCCAATGAGACTCTTTGCATTGGAATATTTTAGGCAAATGATAAATTCAGACCTGGTCCATTTTTATAATGCCAAGAAGAAAGCTTAGCTTAGAATCAAGAATCACTTAGACCCTTTTGTCTGTAACACTAGGGAGGCTTGGAAAGAAGCAGAAATAATTTTAGAAGATCATCTTAAGTTGCAAAAGAGTTTTGGGTGGATACCATATGACCCCAACAACTTTATTTGTGATAGAAGGATGAAGAACAGATTGTCACCATACATTCACCATAGGATTCTAGAGATTGAACAATTTGCAAATATGGATGAATGGAGGGAAGGGACCCTAGTAGAAAAAGATAGTGAACAGGTCAATATTGAAAATGTTATGAGAGATCTTGAGAAAAAACTTGACCCGGATTCTTTTGGGCAGGTACAAAGATCAGGGATTGGTCCCTCTACGGTTGGAACCTCTCAGCAACATTCATAGGAAACTAGCACACCAACAACAGGAACATCCAAAGGCAAGGAAAAAGAGACAAGTAGACAGGCCACAGAGTAATCTACAATGTCTAAGCAGCCTGAAACTTCCAAGGAACAGGCCCAAATGCACATTCCTCCCACTCAGGGCAATGTGGGAGAACCTTCAAACTTGCAAACTCCTCTAAATGAGGAAAGAAATAAAAAGAGAGACAGAGAAACAACTACCCATGCCAGTAGACCTTTAGGACAGCCTGGTACCAAAAGGCAAAGGATAAATCCCCTTTTATAGGAATAATTTGTTGAAGATACCATTGATAGTCAGAGGAGAGAAGGAGTAGATAGCCAGCGGACTTTCCTAGTGGGTGGGACATCTACTAGCTCACAGAGAAAGGAGCTAGAGAGACAACAAAGTGTAGAGGTATCATCTTTCAGACCACCAGTGAAGGACACTTTAGATATCAAAAAGACATTTATAGACATAAAAGCCAAAAATAATCCATTAAGGCTTCAGGTCTATAATCAATATTTGAAAATGGCTCCCATAAATCAAAATAGATTGATGTCAGCCTATGACATCAAAGAAGGTAAAATGATAATGAGATATTTCAATCCTAAAGTGCAACAGCCTCAAACAACAACAGACTATCTTAGAACCAATTTTGAAGTCATGGGAAAGGATATTCATCCTTTGGATTAGATTGAATTGCACAAGAAAAATGGAGAAATGATTTATTCCACATTGACTAGCAAGGCTATGATGGCCCAAAGGCTGGAAAATTATTTGGATAACACAACTGCCCAACTACATTTGGAGAATGCTTCCTCCCAGGCCAAAGATAATAGAATAAAGTCTTTAGAATAAATAATTATTGGATTGGGTCATGATCCCAAAGATGTGAAGGCTACAGAAGCCTTAATAAAAAAGAAAGACGAAGATATTGCTGCCTTAAGGAAGCAGCTAAAGCTTCCACCTTCAAGGCATCCACAGATTGTTGAGATCATAAAGCAAAAATTTGAAGAAGAGATGATGGATTTTCTCTTAAAACTTAATGAATGATTGAATGAGACTGAGCAAGAACTTGAAAAAACATTGAAGGACAAGTAGGGAGATTCAACCTCTCAGCCTTCCAATGTACCAGTAGTCTCAACTGCAGGTCCTTCAACCCTTGGAGCAACTCTGGCACCAAACATTCCATCAGTCACAACAGAGATGGTCACAGGTACAACAACAGCAGGAACAACAAGAACAAAATAGGACAGTACTGTCAATTTGAGCACAAAGGAACTAATAAAATCAACGGAGGACATGAAACTGCAAGTTTCAGAGCTAAAAAGGTACAAAAACAGTATGCCAACTTAGAATAGAGGTATGATCTCTCAAAGATAAATGTTGTAGAAAAGACAAGAGAGAATAAAGGGTTAGAAAATAGAATGAAATCATTAGAAAAGGATCTCACATTTGAGAAACCTTTGATAAAAATTAAGAAAATTCTTTGGGCCGACATCACTCAGTCAATAAATGATGTTTGGCCATCAATCTAAATAATTTTTGAGCAAATTGATTTAGTAAAGACAGCTCAAGAAGAAGTTCAAAAGACAAGGGAAGAGTTAGGAAATATGCCTGAGGAAGCTAGTAGGCTTATACAGTTTTTGAATACCAAGAATAAGTACCAGCTTGAAGAGTTGGGCATTCAAGGTAGAACAAGAACAATTTTGGAAGTCAAAAAGGTTTTTACTAAAAGGACTCTGATGCAAAATTTAGAAAGAAGGTGCCATGACATGCAGGAATAAATTAATGATTTCATGAAGAGATTTGATATTTTGTAGAGTAAAGGGTTGCCAAGTCCTTTATTTATTCATGATAAACTAATGAGTCATATATACTATGTAGAGAAATTGAATCAATATGCAAGCAACCAGGTCGATCCATCAACAAGTGCATCAGCAACAAAAGCATTTCTTACAGGCAAAGTTCTCTATGATAGTCTAGAGAACTTATTCTATGTCAAGCATGAGATAAAGCACTAGTTTCCAATTCAACCGACCTTTTTGAGGTACACAGAAACTGATGAGACCCTAAGAAATCTTGAAAGAACCAGAATACTAGAAACACAATGGTGGGAAGAAATGTTAGACATTTTGTAAAATTATCCTTGGTAAAAGGTAAATTTTGGTTATTTACTGCAGTAAGTAATGGTAAAAAGGATAAACAGAGGTCAAATAGGTCAAAGAGTATCAGGACAGGTAAAGAGTACCAGTGAAAACAGGGTAGCCAGCACAGAGTTACCAAAGAAGACAGTATGAAGCCAAATCATAGGACTTGCCTCTAGCACATTCACAAGAATAGGAACAACACAACACCAGTTTACCTTTTCTCCTATCTACAAGACCATTTGTCTCTATTTTCTTGTAACTTATTCATAGTCGTCCTGGAATATATCTCACTCTGTTATGAGATATTTTTTGTAAATTTTTTGTATAAATACTCCCTCAATTGGACTATTGAGGGTGGATTCTTAGACATTGCTGTAATATTGATTATTTTGGAATAAAGTGTTGTTGGACAAAATTTTGTATGGCTAGTTGGATGAAGAATTGATGCAAAGGACTTTTCACAAGATTCATGAGTCAGACACCGGATCAATAAGTCTTCTATATCTCATGTTTTAAAGCTTTATTGTTTATTATATCATATGTGTTTCATATCTAAATGATAAACAAAAAAGAATAATTCAAAAAGTTCTTAAGTGCAATCTGTTTTCAATCCTTTTTGTTCTTAATATTTTCCTCTAAACTAGAATAAACAGTGAATTCTTAATTGCTCTCGTTTCCTAGTTTCTTCACTTTGATTATTTAGTAAAGAATTCTTAACTACTCTTCATTAGTAATCATCCAAGTTCCCTCTCTCAAATATCATGAAGGATTCTTAATTGCCCTTCATCCCTTTGAGTCCATTCCATCTTTTTAAGGTCTCTGTTTGTTCCCTATTTAACTCTCTTGCCCTGTGAAACCATCCCTTGTTAAGAAACCAAATCCAGTTAAGCCATATTCTTTGACTAGATTATCCCAATGGCCTAAACCACTCAGTCCTACCTCTCTACTATTGAATTTCACCACCCAAACACAATCAAAACCCCTAAACTTTCATAACTAGCCTAATATCTTTCAAAACAAAGTTGGAACTTAAAGAGCCCTCTCTAGGTATAGATTGGCTAGATTCTATACCTAAAGTTGGTTTGTGGTTACCTCAGACCCCTTTCCTCTTCCCAACAACTTCAAGGAAAATTTGAGTGATAACATAGTGGTGACTCCATTGGGGACGAATAGTTTGTTTGTTACTACTGTTTACTTTATAAACTACAGATGGAGCTTGAAGGTTCCAGGTAGCCTTTGAACTGCTCTCGCTTTGCAATTGCACAAGTAAATGAATGCTGCTTCAGTCTATCTTCGGTCTAGTCTATGGATTGAACATTTGGTTTCAAACACTTGACTAGTTCCTTTTGTCAAATAAGTCTTTAAGAAATTTCAAATCCCATATCTAAAACCACTTAAAGAAATTGTTGAAGTTGTATTGTTAATCCCATTTAGAGAAAAACCAAAAATACACCTAGAAACCTGGCTTCAAAAAGGACTCATTACACTAGATCTAATCCTGATCCAAATCCACCACCTGTGTTTGAAAATCCTAATCTGATCCCCAGAATTCTTAGGAGACAAGAAAGCCAAGAAAGTTCTGCTAGTTCTCGGCCCATCTACAGATCAAGATCCTGCCCTGTAAAGTGGATCTACCTTGAGGATGAACCCTTTGATGAACAATTTGAGACCTCTTTATTTGTAACCTTTTCTGACTCTGAGTTGGTCTGCTTGGTTCAAGACCCAGTATTTATTGAAGATTTACAACTTGAAGTTGTTACTTCACATCTTTATAGACATTTGCAGAACTCGATACAATCTGATCTTACCTCTGTAGGAAAACCCAACCTTTCTGTGATCACTACTGCCTCTCCAAGTTCATCATCATTTCCTCAGACATCTCAACCTCAAACCACCCCTTCTACCCCTCCATCCACCACTCCAACACCAACCCCAACTGTTGTTTCATCACTACCTACTGTAATGGAAAACAAATATACTCCCTTGGTATTACTAGCCAATCCAAGGGCTATGCCCCAAGGCTATAAAAGTAAAATCACTCCATTCTATGGTTCTGGTACTTACATTGCACAACGACACACCAAAAAAATGACTGATTACTCTGAAATATATGAAATAGATGCAGATGATGTAAGAATGAGAATATTTGTTCAAAGTTTGACCGAAGAAGTTATGACCTGGTTTAGAGCCCTTCCTGCAAATAGTATCAATGACTTAGAATATCTTTATATACAATTCTTGAACAGATGGGAAAAGAAGAAATATCCTCTTCAAATCTTATCACAATATTAAAACCTGAAGAGAGGAACACAAGAAATTTTCCAAGATTACTGCACTAGGTTCAATAATGTTTACAATGCTATCCCTCAAAACCTCAAACCTCCTCCAGATTTAGCATTAATCAAATTCCCTGATGGATTTGATTCTGATATGGCATACCAGCTTAGGGAAAGAGCTCCTTGAACTTTAGAAGATATGCAAAGTATAGCTGTCAGTGTTGAAGCCAACCTGATATCTAAACAAGCTAAGGCCAGAAATGAAAGGAGGATACCATTGAAAGAAGAACCCTTAGCATTTGAATAGAAACCTGATGCTATTATTAAAGGGATGGATAGGCTATGAGATAGAGTAGAAACAATTGAAAGGAAATCCCCTTGGGATGGTCAACTGAGCAATACTCGAAGAAATCCAAATTTCAGGAAAAATCAAAACCAGAACACTGGAAAGATTGGTCTTGACCAAAATATTAGGCCCCCATTCTAGGAAAATTATGCTGAAGCCTCAAATTTTGATGAACCAACAGAAGATACTCAAATAAACTTGATGGGACTCAATAATGAACAACAAGTTTTCTTAACCCAAGAGGATAAAGAAGCTCACATTCTTAAACAATTCCAAACTCAGTCAGGTGAATCATTTGACTTCAGGGAGGGATATGATACAACCATTTATGAAGTCCACAAGCAATATAATTTGAGGAGTAGAAGAATTGATGTCCTTGAAACCAACAAATAGAAAGCTACAAAACAACCCAACAAAGGTAAGACCAATACTACACCTGTACATATTCTTTCTAGATCAGATCCTAATCCTAATAATCCAATTATTGAAGATGTATCCGATAATAAACCTAATAATAGAAAACTCTCCACTTCTCTTCCTCCCAAAGGAAATGTGGAAGGACCTCCAGAAGTTGATTTGGGAACAACTTCAACTCATAACCCCACTCTTGAGAAGGAGAAAAACACAGAAAATACAGAAGATAAAGAGAATCCAACTCTCCGAAATACTAGAAATCAGACTGAGAAACCTTTTAATCTGGATAATGAAGTAGGAAAATTAAAATTAGTTGTTCCATTGTCTGAGTTAGCTAAACATGATGTCTATCGAAGACAAATCAATAGATCACTCAAAATCTCTAGAAATGAAGACTCAGTAAATGTTTTTGATGACCAACCTCAATTAATCTTTGGCCCTGAAGTAAATGGAAAACCCTTAGATGGAGGAATTCCTCCTTTCTATGCAAGTTTAAACATACATGATAAAATACTTCATCATGCCATGTTTGATTCTAGGGCATCTCATAACCTAATGCCCAAGTCAGTAATGGAAAAATTAGACCTAGACATCACCAGGCCATACAAAGACCTCTTTTCTTTCGATTCAAGTCAAGTGAGATGTTTAGGATTAATAAAAGACTTGTGTGTTTCACTAGTTCAATACCCTACAAAGACAATCTTAATGGACATAGTAGTAGCATAAATTCCACCAAAGTATGGAATGTTATTGTCTAGATGTTGGGGTTCAAAGCTTAAAGGATCTCTTCAATTGAACATGTCATATGCTACTATTTTAGTTTTCAGCCACCTTAAGAAACTATATAGAGAAACTTTAATGAAATATGTAGTAAGTAGTCAAGAGAAACCCCAAAATTTACCCATCTACTCAGTACACTCTAATAAGGATTCCTTCATTCTTTACAATGTTGAAAGTGATCCCTCCAATGAATTAGAAGTTTTAGAAGAAGAACCAAAAGAAATTATAAAAGAAAAGTCTAGTGTTCAGATCCAGGAAATCTCTGAGAACAATGAAACATCAGATACCCAAGAGAGACCAGAAGAAAGTAGAAAACCAGATCTCACTGTTAAGCATATTCCTGATACTCCTGATACCAATTACGAACATGAAATTCTTTGGCACTTAGAATTTGATGGTTCAGTCAACAAGTTAGGAGTAGGAGTGGGAGTTTGAGTGTACAGTCTTGAAAATGACCATGTTGAAGGCCATGCCTACAGATTAAACTTTAAGTGCACCGATAATATGGCAGAGTATGAAGCTCTTTTGTTAGGTCTTAAACTTGTCAAAAGATTAGGGGCAATTAGAGTATCTGTCATAGGAGATTTTGATTTAATCATTCAATAGATTAAAAGGAAGTATCCAACAAATGATCCCAGATTGAGATACTACAGAGGAACAGTTATAGAGATTCTCAATACTTTTTTGGAAACTCAGCTTGCTAAAATCCCAAGAAAACATAACTTGCAAGCCCATAGTCTGGCAATGTTTGCCAGCACCTGCAAATTACCATTCGAACCTAATCATCAGTTTATAGCTGAGATTAGACATAGACCAACCATACCTGACAATTTAAATAACTGGCAAGTGTTTGATAGTGATGAGTAAATTAACAATTTCTTGACTTTAGATGAAGAATTTTCTAACAGTCACATAGATGTAGATACAATTGTTGAATTTGATCAAACAAATGAGGTAGAAACAGACATTTCAAAAGAGAGTACAATTCAAATGCTTCATCCCACAAAGTTCACCAACAAAGAAATGTAGGACCTTAAACAAATGGATATTGATGAGATTATTGAAGGAGAATCTGAAGTCATTAATTTAAAAGACAATCATTTGCCTAAAGGATTAACTCCTCTAGAAGATCTCTTTGATTCTAATGACATTCCAAAGAAACCTAAGATGGAACCACTAAAAGCAGATATTGAAGAATATAACTTGGGGATTGAAGAAAATCCAAAAATGATAAAGTTATCTAAATCTTTGCCCCCTGACCAAAAACTAAAATATGTTGAACTAATGAGAGAATTCCAGGATGTCTTTGCCTGGAGTTATGAGGACTTGAAATCATATGACACCTCTATAATTCAGCATACAATACCTTTAAAAGAAAATCAGAAACCATTCAAACAAAAACTCAGAAGAATTAACCCTATACTGCTACCATTAATTGAAAAGGAAATCAAACGTATGTATAAAGCAGGGATAATTGCTCCTATTAGGTTTTCAGAGTGGGTGTCTAATGTAGTACCTACAAGGAAGAAAACTGGGGAGATTAGATTATGTGTTGATTTAATAAATGTAAATAAGGTTTCTTTGAAGGATAATTACCCTTTACCCAAGATGGATCATATTTTATAAAGGGTCATAGATGTTTCTAGGATTTCACTTTTAGATGCGTTCTCAGGTTATAACCAGATTTTGGTTCATCCTGATGACCAGGAAAAAACTACTTTTACAACACCATGGGGCACATTCATGTACATCAAGATGCCATTTGGACTTAAAAATTCAGGAGAAACCTTCCAAAGAGCAATGGACATAACATTTTCAAAAGAAATTCATGATTTTCTTGTTATATATCTGGATGACTTAACTATTTTTTCTAAATCATATGAGCAGCATTTGGACCATGTCAGACAAGTATTCCTGAAATGTAGAAAATATGGTATTTCTTTGAATCCAAAGAAGTCCTTGTTTGATCTAGAGGAAGGTAAACTCTTGGGCCATATCATTTCCAAAGATGGTATTAGAATTGATCCTACTAGAATAGAAGCTATTCTGTAGGTACCTCACCCTAGAAATATCAAAGAACTTCAAGTTTTCTTAGGAAAGATAATTTTTTTGAGAAGATTCATATCTAACTTAGCTGAATTGATTATATTTCCTAATGATATGTTAAAAAAGGATTCAAGTATTAAACAAATAGTAGAAGTCAAACAAGCATTTGAAGAAATTAAAATCTCTTTAACTAGAACACTGGTCCTTACTAGCCCACAATTCGATAGAAACTTCATAATATTTTCATTTGCATCAGAACACACTATAGTAGCTGTTTTATTACAAAAGGATGATCAAGTATGTGAGAAACCCATAGCATTTTTTAGTAAAGCACTTAGGGATGCATCATTAAAATACAAAATCATGGAGAAACAAGATTTTGCAATTGTAAAAGCCATTAAAGACTTTAGAGTGTACATATTGTACTCCCATGTGATAGCTTATGTACCAAATGTTGTTGTCAAAGACATCTTAACTCAGGATGGAATTGAGGGCAAAAGAGGTAAATGGATTGCTACCATATTAGAGTATGATATTGAAATAAAACCTACAAAGCTTATAAAAGGACAGGGATTGGCCAAGCTCATGACAGAAACAAATTGTCAAGCCCTAGACATTAATGAACTAGATAACGAATAGGAGATGGCGACTCCACAAATCAGCTAGGCCTTCTTAGATTCACCTTGGTATGCTGATGTAATTTATGTATTATTAAACCTGCAAGCTCCTCCAGGGTTATCCAGAACAAAGAAAAGGTTTTTAAAGATGAAAGCTTCAAAGTTTTGTATTTTAGATAATGCTCTTTTTTGGAAAAATCATGAAGGAATTCTATTGAATTGTTTATTAAAAGAAGAAGCTAACAAGGCTCTCCAAGAATTTCATGCAAGAGACTCTGGTGGACACCATTACTGGAAATCAACTGCAGACAAGATCCTAAGGGCTAGATTTTATTGGCCAAACGTGTTCATTGATGTAAAGAAATTTGTTACTACTTGCCATAAATGTAAAATTTTTGAAGGCAAGAGAAAACTATTAACTTTACCCCTAAGACCAATTTCCACTGAAAAACCCTTCCAAAAATGGGGCCTCGACTTCATTGGAGAAATCCATCCTCCCTCTTCTGGCCAACACAAATGGATTCTCACTGCCACAGACTATTTCACCAAATGGATAGAAGCCATTCCTTCTAGACAAGCCAATGACACAGTGATCACAGGATTCTTAGAAACCAACATATTGTCCAGATTTGGCTGTCCTGATAAAATCATAACTAACAATGTTGTTGCCTTCAAATCCAAGAAGATGATAAGTTTCTGTAACAAGTACCATATCACTTTAAGCCATTCCACAGCCTATTACCCTCAAGGTAATGGATTGGATGAGTCTTCAAACAAGAGCCTCATTAATATTATTAAAAAATTATTGGAGGAAAACAAGACAAGTTGGCACAAGAAACTGACAAATGCACTATGGGAAAACATACTCACCACCAAAAAATCTATTGGAACTAGTCCTTATGAGTTAGTCTATGACATGGAGGTTGTATTCCCTTCATCGTTAGGAGTTCCTGTAATGAAATTACTTCAAGAAGCTCAGGTGGAACCTAATGATATTCAAAGGAGGGTAAACCAGACCATCAATCTAGAGCAGACCAGAGAGGAAATGTATCAAAGATCCCAAGTGTTGCAGGAGAAGCTTAAGAAGATATTTGATAAAAGAACCAAGGCAGATGATTTATACCTTGGAGACAAAGTGTTAAGATGGGATTCCAGGAGAGAGGATAAGGGAAAACATGGGAAGTTTGACTTCCAATGGAAAGGACCTTATATTATCTATGCCTTACAAGGAAACAATACATATTATCTAAAAAAATTGGATGGCACAGAATCAGAAGAAGGGCCAATTAATGGTCAGATGTTGAAACATTTTTGATCCTATTTATTAATGTATCTTGATTTTTAACATGTAAATAATATATCCTTTGTAATGCCACATTTTTGATTGGATAGTAACTTGCTAAAGTTGAAGCCCGAAGAGAAGGCTCTAAGCTTTAGAAGTATCATTGTCATACATACAATAAAGCACCAAGCAGAAGAAGATTCCAGAGTTCAGTCAAAATCACTCAAAGTCCATCTGACCTGTTGTTCTTGACTTTCCTCCAGGAAAGGCGATCCCCAAGTGGAGCCAGTGTTATGCTCCTATACCAATAGGTGTCATATATCATGATTGACTTGATGAGCTATGTAATATGTTCATAACTTTACTTGTTGCAAAGGTTTTCTATATTGTCAAAAAATAAAAAATAAAAAATGTAAAGAGGGTTTACCCTAAAAGAAAAATCAAAGGGTGAAAAGAATAAAATGGTCAGAAAAAAGTGAAAGAAAATGAACCCCACCAAAAGAAAGACCAAGGAAAGTGTGCAAGTCTAAATGCCACTACTTTTTACTCTTATGTAATAAAAAAATTGTGTGCATCTTGTAACTTATGCCACAATTGATGAACAGTCAAACAACTTAAGCTTGACTAGTTCATATTTCCAATTTTATGTTTTAGAGATAGAGAATAAAATCTCACCAAACTTTTTAATCTTAGCAGATAAGTAGATAGGTAGAGTGAATAAAAGGAGCTCAACAGTTTAATCTCAGCCCTTGGATGTAATAAGGTTAGACTTAGATAGATATCTATATGTAAAAGAAAAGAAAGTATGATAAGGGTTTGCCAGTCTAAGTGCACCCAAATAAAGGAGAAAAAATGTTAAGTTAAAGTAGGTAGGGTAGGTAGATAATGTTGCAGAATTACATGTGATGGATAATGACTCTAAATGTGTTAATTTTTACTATTATAACAAGCGTAAGGTAGACATTACACTAGAAGCATTTGAAGCAAGGCAAGGTCAAATAATTAACTCCCCTTTTCATCTTTCCCTAAATTTTCACTAATTCCCCCTAACCACTAAGGAATTTGAAAATTAAAGGGGCTCAGAGCATTTCTCTGACTTATGGAGGGACCGGACCCTCGGTCCAATAATTTAAAAGCTTAAGTACTTAAAACCATCCATAAGTCATTCATTTGCTTTCATAAATATTTTCCTAAGTAAAATCCTATTTTTCTTAGGAAAATTGAAATAAATCTTCATAAAACCCTTTTATACACTTTAGCCTAAGTCAATATGTAATATGATGAAATATATTCGGAAACATTGCACTTAGTGCTTTCCCATTCATTCGGTCATATTAATTATTAATGTTTTATTATATAATTCCCAAATAAAAGAAAACTACCCATTCCCGTGTTATATAATTATATGTAAAACCCCAAATTATTACATATCCCGCCCCTATGGTTAAGTATAACCATAAACGAATAAAAATGGGATTAATTAACTAACCTGTAGTTAATTAAGAACCCGACCCTGCCACTTTCAATGAGGATTAATTTAGTAATCAGGACTAATTAATAACTCTCCCCGACCTATCATACTACCCCCGATATAATTAACTAATACTTAATTATGTTGGGCCTGCCGCTGTTAAACCCCGCCGTATTGCGCCTCCCATCAGCCGTCCGATCGCACTCTCCAGATCTGACGGCCTTAATGAATATCACACACCCCTTAGTGACCTTGCATTAGCTCATGATCTCTAAGTGGTCTTCTCCCTGTACCTTTGCCATGCGTCAAGCGATCTATGCAACCGTTGGCTCCCAGCTAAATACAGCCCGTCCCCAAAAGCGGTGTGATGAAACTACTTACCGTTGTTCTATATACAACAAAAATTTCAATTCACTCCTCACTCACGTCATTCGCTTGAAAACCAAAAACCCCTGCCAACCTTGACTTTATTAATAAAATAAATGAATGTCATTTTCATTATTTTTTACCATATACTAGTGTTCCCATGCAAAGAACGTCGAGGTCAACTGTCGAAGATTTCTAATCGCCACCTTGCTAAGAAACTTGTAGCCCATGCAGCCCAAAACCTGTTAGCTACTACCTGTACCTGTTTTGGCACTGTTCACTCCCCGAACACAGCTATTTATCCAATTTCCACCGAAACCCTGCAAGTTCACGTTTTACATTGCAATTCCACATAAAAGGCCAAAATTTATTGCAATTTCAGTCTTTGTTTCACCATATAAGTTCCCAGACTTGTGAATTTTCCCATTTTTCATTGAAAACCCAAATTCCTTTCTGAATCCACAAGAACCAGAAATGGAAACCCCTATGGCTTTGACTGTTGCACCCATGAATGCTCCTCATAAAGATTTAGACTATCTGCCTCTTGCGGATAAAGACTTTCAGATAAAAGACTTATCCACTGATAAAAACCACCTTAAAGTCTTTTGCCAAATTAAGGATAACTATCTAAATGGCTCTGACATCCTAGGACTATGGGAATCTAACCTTCTCATGTATTTTCTCCCCTCAGTCCATGTTTTCCCTAATATAATCCACCAATGCCAAGCTAGTTATGACCCTAGCCGCAGAGCAGTTATGTCTCCGAGTCAAACAGTTCTCTTTCCAATAACTGATCAATCCATCAATGAAACGTTGCAATTCCACTCCAGTCAAGCTCTCACTCCCATTTCTATGGGATATTTTCTTGAGAAATCCACTCAATTGTCTCAGTTAGAGCTGAAACGCATCTGTCAGACTTTCATGTCACCAAAGCATCAACCTGATGGCCCACCTACTTACATGCAAACTTTCTTCACAGATGTGATATCTCATATTTGATATGATATCTTTAATTATGGGTTTCAACACTAGTGAATTTGTTAATGAGATAACCCTTGTGTTGTTGTCAATTTTTACTCCTGGACAGCCCCCTGCTGTTAAGTATGACTATGCCTCCTATATTGCTAATAAGATTCATGACCAATTCTTAAGACTGGAAAATGAAGGAGTTTTCAAATATACCACTTTCATATATCATCTTATGTTGTATTATCAGTCAGAGAACTTCCCCTTCCCTGTCATGAAACTTGACACCAGAGGAAATCCAAGGTCTGTAATCTTTTGGTCTGCAGTCTTCCATAGTTCCTTTGAAACCCCTTACTCCTACAATGAATTCATTGACCTATTTGTTCATCCAGCAACCACCTTATTGACAGGAGTTTCCCCTCCTAGGATCAATGGTGATATGAAGAAGATCCTTCAGCTCTCCAAGCAGTACATAATAGGTGATTGGTACCTATACAAGAACCATACAAAAATCAATATATATGGGTGTGAGCTTTGCCCTTTCAAGCTACCAAAGTATGTTCCAATGAGACTCTTTGCATTGAAATATTTTAGGCAAATGATAAATTCAGACTTGGTCGATTTTTATAATTCCAAGAAGAAATTTGAGCTTAGAATCAAGAATCAGTTAGGCCCTTTTGTCTATAACACTAGGGAGGACTGGAAAGAAGCAGAAATAATTTTAGAGGATCATATTAAGTTGCAAAAAAGTTTTGGGTGGATACCATATGACCCTAACAGCTTTATCTGTGATAGAAGGATGAATAACAGATTGTCACCATACATTCACCATAGGATTCTAGAGATTGAGCAATTTGCAAATATGGATGAATTGAGGGAATGGACCCTAGTAGAAAAAGATAGTGAACGGGTCAATATCAAAAATGTTATGAGAGATATTGAGAAAACACTTGACCTCGATTCTTTGGGACAGGTACAAAGATTAGGGATTGGTCCCTCTACAACTGGAACCTCTCAGCAACATTCACAAGAAACCAGCGCACCAGCCATAAGAACATCCAAAGGCAAGGAAAAAGAGACTAGTACACAGGCCACAAAGCAATCTACAATGTCTAAGTAGCTTGAAGCTTCCAAGGAATAGGCCCAAATGCACACTCCTCCCACTGAGGGCAATGTGGGAGAACCTCCAATCTTGCAAACTCCTCTAAATGAGGAAACAAATAAAAAGAGAGATAGGGAAACAACTACCCCTGCTAGTAGACCTTCAAGACAACCTGGTACCAAAAGGCAAAGGCTAAATCCCCTTTCAGAGGAAGAATTTGTTGAAGAGACCACTGAAAATCAAGGGAGAGAAGGAGTAGATAGCCAACAAACTTTCCTAGTGGGTGGGACATCTACTAGCTCACAGAGAAAGGAGCTAGAGAGACAACAAAGTGTAGAGGTATCATCCTTCAGACCACCAATGAAGGACACTTTAGATATCAAAAAGACATTTATAGACATAAAAGCCAGAAATGATCCATTAAGGCTTCAGGTCTGTTAGCTACCTATACCAATAGGTTTCATTTTTCATGATTGGCAGGGGAAGTGCCAATATGATCTACTTTGACGATGCAAAGATCTCATATTTTTGTGGGAAACACATATCTATAGTTGGTTGATGTTGTCCTACTTCTGAATGGGTGATCCAACAGTCTAAGCTAGGTCATGCCATATTTCAATTTTTTGTTGTAGACTAGAGAAAGAAATTTGTCCAAACTGTTCAATCTTGGCAGATAAGTAGTTAGGTAGAGAATGAAGGTTCCCAACTGCTTAATCTGGGGCCTTGGAAGTAATAAGGCTAGCCTTAGATAGAAAATCAAAAGAAAATGGAAAAAGAAAAGAAAAAGAGTAATTGAGGGTTTGCTAGTCTAAGTGCACCCTCCCTGAAGTAACAAAAAATGCTAGGCAATAGAATGGGTAGGTAGATGGGGTTGCAGAAGCATGATTTCTTTCATATCACTGGCCTAAGCAAAGGAAACACATGGTGGCCAGTGCAGATCTTCCTATTCAGTAGTTTTGTAGCAACAAGGTGAAGCATGTCTAACTTCCCAATCATCCCCCATCAAACTCCTTGCTAACATCCCAATACCACCTTTGTTCATTGCAGAAGTCAAACTCTTTTGTTGATCCTTGTTGTATAGAAGAGCCACATTTCTTGTGTAAAAACCTTTTCATTTTGATCTACTCCCAAAACTAAGTTTGTTCCCTAAAACTTAGTGTCTATCACCTCTCATTCATATCCCCCTCCCATATTAGCTATTAACCATTATTACTTAATTTCCTATATTCCCCTTTTCCCTACTACTATATCACCATTGTATGTAAATATACCCCCTTCCCTAGGCAATATAGCCTTAAAAACTTCAAAAGTTGGAGCGCTAAGAGATTTAAGCGCAATAGGAAAAATAACGCCAAAAACAAAGTTTAGGGATTAATCCAAGATCTGCTTGGTTTAATAACCCTAACCCCGTTTTGCAAACAAACGTTAGTTAATCCATTTGGCTTATAAACCATCGCTAAACCCACTTTTGCCGCTTATCCAAAGTTCTTGTTACAATGCGCATTTCACAAAAAGCAAAAGGAAATTATTAAAATAATGCGTCGAGTCCTACCGTATCGTGTTGGCAATTTTCCATCCCGTTGTCCGTCGGATCTGGGCCCTCCCATCCGATGGCTCACATTGATTTCGGACCGCCTCCGATGCCCTGACGATAGCTCCCGAAAACTGTCAGAGCATGACATTAGGGATCGGACGCATGTCGTTCCCAAATTGTATCAGGAGGCCGCCTGCCAAAATCGTTCCCGTACAACAAGCGGTTTGATATTACCGCTTACCGCCTTTGTTTACCGCCCACCATGTCACGCCTACGTCACTGCCACCTCAGCGTCGCATCACCGCTCCATTCGCCATCGCCCTGAGCTGTCCGCCACGTCCCCCATCCACGTGGACCACTCACTGGCCGCCACGTCATCACTCCGTACCATGACCCCACCTATGACGTCATGCTGACGTCATACAAAAAATGCGCCAAAAGCCAAAATTTTCTATTTTGCCCGAAAAAGTCAGTTTTTCGCATTATTTGCAATATCCATGCACTGTGCTCTTGCATGAGTTAGAAAATCGTTCTCCACCAACTTTGAAGATTGCTCCCGTGCTGCCAGCGCCCTGAATTCACCTGCATTGCCACCATTGCCCGAGTTTACCAGGTATTTATCAAAGTTTCCCCTCCGCGCCTGGTTTTTTCCATAATTCTCTGAGGAAACTAAGAAAATAAAAACACTGTAAGTTCAAGAAATCTTCATGAACTACTGGTGCTCTTACACACTGTGAGCCCAATTTTACCTGCAGAAGTCCCTATTGTGTCCAATTCCCACAAATTTACAGTCTGTTTGCGCATTCGCAAACTAAAACCTCTGCTACACAAGTCCACCGGGAAAACGACTCTTAAATCCCAGTATTTGCTCATTAAACCTTTTTCAGGAACATTTCAACTTGTTTTCACCCTCATTCACCCTGTTCCTCTCTGCAAATTGCCCTGCTCCTGCAAAATTCATTGCTCTGTGTTGTTGTGCCCAGAAAAACAAGTTCAAATACAATTCAAAGTACCAATTGACCATGGAGACTCCAGTAGCATTGAACATTGCACCTTTAAATGCCCCACAAAGAGAGCTAGAATGGCTGCCCCTGGCTGACAGAGACTACCAAATGGCAGAGGGAATCCCAGATTATAGCAAGTACCACATTCATGTACTCAATGATCTCAAAGCCAAACATCTTAGTGGAAATGATATTCTAGGGATTTGGGACTCCAATTTGCCTATTTTCAATCTCCCTCAAGTCAATATCCTCCCAGATTTGATACATCGATGCAGTGCCAACTATGACCCATGTCAGAGAGCTGTCCTCAGTTCCTCAAGCTCAGTTTTGTTCCATGTCACCCCTGAGGCCATAAATCAAATGCTGCACTTTCATACTACAAACCCATTGATTCCTCTCTCCATGATGGATTTGATAAAGAAAGGAGGCAAGTTGTCCAGTGCCCAAATTGTCAAGATCAATCAATTATTCATTCAATCACGCTCTCAAACTGTGAGGACTCCCCCTATTGGAAAAGTATATCTCAATGAGCTGGGCAAAATGCTTGTGGATATGATCAGTTATGTCCTGGGATACAGATCATCTGAGGATGTTGATGAAACCATTCTGGCCATGATGTCTATCTTCTCCCCTGGGAAGCCTCCTTCTGTTCACTATGATTATGTTGCATACATTGCCAATAAAATTCATGAGCAATTGATGAATCTAGAAAGGGAAAGGATATTTAGATACACTTCTTACATCTATCACTTGTTTCTATTCTATCAGCCTGATAGCTTCCCTATAACTCTCAAGAAGTTTGATGCCCAAGGGAACCAAAGGTCTGTAGTATTTTTGTCTTCAGTCTTTCATCACATATCTTTTTCACCATATAACTACTGTGAATTCATAGACCTGTTTATCCATCCAGCCATGTCCTTGTTGTTGAGCTCTACTCCTCCAAGATTGACAGATGAGATGCAAAGGATCCTCCAGCTCTCAAAGGCCTACAGCATTGGGGATTCGTACTTTTACCAACACCATACAGTGATCAGAATATATGGTTGTGAGTTAGCCCCATATAGGTTACCAAGATATGTCCCTATCAGACTTTTTGCTTTAGAGTATTTCAGACAATTTGGAAATGCAGACATGGTCCATTTCCACAACAAAAATAAGAAGGTACAACTCAAAGTCAGAAACCAGCTAGGCCCATTTATTTATAATAAAAGAGAAGAGGCATGGCAAGAAGCAGATAAGATCCTGCAACGCCTCAGATTGCAAACCAGTTTCCTCTGGATACCCTATGATCCCAATCATTTCATTAGTCTTAGAAGGGTCAAATATAAGTTGGCTAGCTATGATCATGTCAGGTTGCCTCATATTGAAAAATATGCAAATCTGTTAAGATGGAAAGAGGGCACTCTAGAAGAGGCAAGTACTAAAGAGGAAATAGCACTAAAAGAAGCCAAGAAACTTGAGAAGGAAGCTGACTTGGAATATTGTGGGCAGGTTTTTTCTCTTCCTCATATTCAACTTGGAGCAGCTGCCTCATCTTCTGCAGCCCCCCAGCAAGTATCTCAAACTACTCCTCAGGCAGCCAGCATAGATAAAGGGAAAGAAATGGAGCAGGATCATCCGCTCCCAACAACAGAACAGTAGAAAGAGCAGACCAAACAGCACGAAGAAATGGCTGAGGACCCTATATCTACAGAGCAATAGGCTCAAGAAAGTGTGCCCCCAAGACAGGAAACAGCAGTGGATGCCTCGGTGCTCCAAACCCCATTGAATGAAGAGAGAACCAGGAAGAGGGATAGACAGCAAGAAAATCCCCTCACTACATCAACAAGTCAACAAGGGGAGAAAAGGCAAAGATTAAATCCTCTTTCTAAAGAAGAGATGCCTATTGGACCATCCATGGGTATGGGCCCTCCTAGCATTGAAGCATCAGCCAGTTCCTTCCAACAGGAACAAGAAAGAAGACTTGGAGGAGAGGTCAGCTCCTCAAGGCAGCAAAGAAGGGAAGAATCCAGCATAAAGCAGCAATTTATTGATATTAAGAAGAGGAATGAGCCACTCAGACTCCAACTTTACAATCACTTGCTCAAAATGGCTCCCACAAACCAACAGAGGCTTATGTCAGCATATGACATAACAGAGGGGAAGATGACTATGAGTCATTTCATGCCTACCATGCTGCAGCCACAGTCAGCTGCAGATTACATTAGATCCAACCTGGAAGTATTTGCAAAAGACATCCACCCAATGGACCAAATAGAGCTACATAAGCAAACGGGTGAGATGGTCTACTCCACTATTGCAGACAAAACCTTTCTAGCACACAGACTGCAAAATAGTCTCCATAATACTACTACCCAAATAGAATTGGAGAAAGCCTCTTCTCAGGCCGAAGACAACAGGATTAGGTCTTCGGAAGATATCATTATAGAGCTTGGGCATGACCCAAGTGATCCCAAAGTTGTGCAGGCATTACTAAAGAAAAAAGAGGAAGATATAGCAGCTTTGAGGAAGATGGTTAAAATTCCAGCAACCCTTCACCCCCAAACAAAATATGTTGCTCAGCAGAGAAAGGACCAAGATGTAGGAGCCATGCTGCTTACATTACACAAGAAATTGGTAGAAACAGAACGCTGATTGATAACAACAGAGGGTGAATTACAGGCAGCCCTGAAACAGAAAGAAGGAGGGCAGACATCTCAGCCCCCTCAGCCAGTAATCAACCTTGAGGAGCCTCCTCAGATTATAAGTCCTCCCACAGGACAAACAGTAGAGGCAGGCCCTTCAGCAGCAGCTCCAGCAACAACATCAGAACATACACCAAGCCTTGACATGCAAAACATGATGAAAGAACTTCAAGCTCTGGAGGCCCAGATGGCAGAACTGAATGAGGCCAAGGAAAAATTAGCTACACTTAATGAAAAATATGATAAATCAAAATAAAGTGTAGCTGAAAAAACAAGAGAGGTAAAGGCTCTTGAGAAGAAAATAAAAGAACTGGAGAAAGAGCTCTCTCTTAACAAAGTTGTAGTAGAAATCAGGAAAGTCCTATGGGCCAATATTGGGCAGTCTATAACAGATCAATGGCAATATATAGAAACCATTCATGAGCATATAGATCTCATAGGCAGGGCCCAATAGGAAAGCCAAAGAGCAAGGGCATCTCTAGGCAATATGCCTGAGATAGCCAATAGGATGATCAATGTCCTTAATAATCGTACAGGCCCCCAGCTGGCAGCAATGGGTATCTCAAATAGAACTGATACCATTTTACTGGTGAAGAGGGTGCTCACTTTGAGAAATCTTGTGCAAACATTGGATAGAAGGTGCCAGGAAATGCAGACAGAGGTGAAAAAATTCACAGAGAAATTTACAACATTACATAACAGAGGCCTTCCCAGCCTACTAACCAGTGCAGGTAGGCTACTATCTCATGAGAATTATGCCAAGAGGGTAAATACATATGCCACCAATCAGATCACTGCAGCATCAAGTACCCCAGAGGAAACAGGGCCTGCATCTGGGCAGAATCTGTATGACAAAATAGAGAATTTGTTTTTTATCATGAATGAGATTAGACATCTGTTTGAAGTGCCTCCAAATTACTACAAATATACTGAGGCAGATGAAACCTTAGGCACAATTTTGAGACATCAGTTGCCTACTCAGGAATGGTGGACAAGCATGATACAGACATTGCTGTGAACAAACAGATTTTTTATCAAATTTATGTACATCAAATATAAATCATCATGTTCAGATAGTTGATATATTTACTATGACTGCAAAAGAGTGGACTGAGCCAACTCAGCAAACCAATTTGGCCACTAAAGCAACACCGACAGATGCAGATGACGGGGCTGAGATAACTACAGCACAATAGAGCAATAAAGGGCGTATTATTCAGAATCAATGCAAAGCACCCTGCAGAGCCAGTTGCCCTCAAAAGTCAAGAACTTCTGACAAACAGCAAGCAGCTGTTGTATATTCATTAAAGTAGCTTTTAATTTTGTAAAAATATCTTTGAAAGTTGGTAAGAGCAGTTATTGTGCAATAACTCAGAACTGAGATATTTTTGTATATATGCACCCCCGCATAGCTTATTGGGGGTTGTTGTTACTCATTTGTTCAAGAGAACTCGGCTGTATTTCCTCTGAAAGATATAATACAAAGGAGCTGTTGGTTTCCAGGAGATATGTTTGGCTTGGACGTGCTGTGATGAAATTATTGACTGCTGCAAGATTCTCGTGTTATGGCGTGATACAATAAGTGTTTTCTAACTGTATTTATGTTTCATCTCTTCTGTAATCTGTCTGTGATGTATGGTGTTTAATCTTGGTAGAAAGGTAAAAGACTAGTTCAGGATTTGTCCATTAAAGACACCCTAAACTCAATCCTTACTACTAAATATGTTTTCTTCAAGGTTAGCTGCAACTGTGGAATTCTTAAATGCTCCCATTTTCTCTAATCACATGATAAGTCTTTATTCAGTAATTATCTGTTGCTGCTGAGTAGGATTTGTTCTTCATTTCGTATTGCACTGTGAAAGAACTCTTAATTGCCTTTCCTGGTGTTATTTATACTGTTTCCTTTGCTAAAAATCAAAGTTTGTATCATGAATACCCATCTAGCCTTGCATTGAACCTCTCTTTATCACAGACATCAAATCCTACTCATTTCTGGACTCCACATGCCCAATGAATTGAATTCTCCTTCATTTTTGCATGCCCTTCTTTGAACAATAGTCTGCAACCAAAATTGAAACAAACTCCCACCTCATAACTAGCCTAAAATCCTAAAAAAAAAAGTTAAAACTGAAAGAGAGAGCCCTCTCTGATTACAGGTAGGCTAGAACCTGTAATCCAAAGCCTGGTTAGTGGTTACCCCAGCTGTATTCCCTCAGGAGTCAAAGGGAACAACCTGGGTGTTAACATAAATGGCGACTCCACTGGGGACTGAATGAACTTCATAAACCCTTGTCTAATTCTTAATACTGTAGATAAAGCCTGAGTGACAGCTAGATAGCCTTAGAAACTGCCTCTGCTTTGCATTTGCAGGAGTATATAAATGCTGCCTCAGTCAATCTTTATTCAATCTTAAGTTCCATACAGTTTTGCTATACTTGATCAGTCCTTGTCAAACATCAATATCTCTTAGAAATTTTCCCAAAGAAAATCATAGAGACTGGCTCCTAATAAGAAAACTCGTCATACAAGATCTAACCCAGATCCTGATCCATCACCTGAGTTCCAAAATCCAAACTTGATTTCAAGAATCCTTAAGAAGCAAAAATCAGAAGGGACTTTATCAGATTCAAGTTCTGAAGCAGGATTTCAAACTAATATTCCAACCCCTGCTAAGATTTCTCTACATCCTCATACCACCGTTCCACCCTCTCCTAGTTCTTCATCCACTTCACAGGGTGTCCTTTCAACCCCTCCATCAACTACACATACCCCTCTCATCCCCTTTCCTCCTCTTATCCCATTCATTCCTGTTATCCCTATTGTCCCACCAAACATGGCTAATAGATATGCTCCACTGCAGTTACCTGCCAATGTAGGGCATATGCCCCAAGATTATCAAACTAAAATATCATATTTTGATGGTACTGGCTCTCATTCAGCCCTCCAACATACTAAGAAAATGCAGCATTATTTTGAAAATTATGAGATAGATGATGATGGGGTTAGAATGAAAATTTTTATGCAAAGCTTAACAGGAGATGTAAGATCATGGTTTAGGTCACTCCCAGCAAACTCCATAGCTGACCCTGAAGCCCTGTATCAAACCTTTATCAACAGATGGGAGAAGAAAAAGGATCCACTCAATATTTTATCTGAATACAATACTATCAAAAGAGGTCCCCAAGAAACGGTCTTGGACTATTGTGCTCGATTCAACAATGTCTACAATGTTATCCCCCAAAATCTCAGACCCCCACCTGACCTGGCTCTGTATACCTTTCCTGATGGGTTTGATTCAGATATGGCATACCAATTAAGAGAAAGGGCTCCCCGAACTTTAGCTGAGATGCAAGACATAGCAATCAGTGTAGAAGCCAACCTGATAGCTAAGAGAAATAGGACCAGAACTGAAAGAAAAACTACCTTCAAAGAAGAACCTTCAAGCTGGGATCAGAAATTAGATGCAATAATCACTGGTATGCATAGATTAGGTGACAGAGTAGAATCAGTTGAGAGGAAGTCATCATGGGAAGCACCACAGAATAATCCTATCAGGAATCCCAATTTTAGAAGAAATCAAAATCCTAATGTTGGCAAGGCCAGCTCTGAACCAGAGATTAGACCTCCGTTCCAAGAAAACTATGCTGAAGCATCCACTTCTAATGAGCAGATAGATGATACCCACATTAATTTGATGGGCCTGAATGATGATCAACAAGTTTTTCTGAGTCAAGAAGATCATGAAGATGAAGACATCAAGCAGTTCCAAACCAAGTCAGGTGAATCATTTGATTTCAAACAAGGCTATGACACAGCTGTTTTTGAAGTTCATAAGCAATACAAATTGAGAAGCAGAACTATAAATGTGACACAGCCTGAGAAAACAAAGGATAGCCTGCAGCCTAAGAAAGCTATTGTCACAGAGCCTATTAACAAAACTGATTCAATTACAAATGAAGTAACAATTGAAGAGGTAACCGAAGCATTTCCCTCAAATCAACAACCAGTGGTTGCACCACCTTTACAGCACAATCCAAGAAACACTTTCCAAAAGATGAGTAAAAACGACAAACCTCAAGATCAGATTGAAAATCAAGAAGAAGCCTCCAAAAACTCAATGGAGAAAGAAAAGGTTGTTAACCAGAACACCAGGATCCAATCTGAAAAACCTTTTGACTTAGAAGCTGAAATTGGTAAATTGAAGATAGCCATTCCTCTTTCAGAGCTATCCAAGCATAACTTTTATAAACAACAAATCAAGAAGTCCCTTCAACTGACTCATAATAAAGATGATGTCAATGTGTTGGATGACACCCTAGAATTGCTTTTCGGTCCAGAGGTGTTGGCATTATGAGACATGTGTTGTCCTTGATGGCAAATCACACTGATGACAAATCATAGTACAGAAGGATAGCAGCAAGGAATTGATGATCAGACTACAAGTATGAAGAGAAAATATATATACGCAGGTTCACTATATACCAAGTAGGGTATACATGCAGGTTCACTATATACCAAGTAGCGTATGCGCAGGTTCGCTATATACCAAGTGGGGTATACAAGCAAGTTCACTATATACCAAGTCACGTAGACGCAAGTTCGCTATATACCAAGTAGGGTATACACGCAGTTTCATGCATGGAAAAGCACGTACATGTCGGAAAGCTTACTTTTGGTCCTTGGTAGTTAGTCCTTGGTATTTGAACCTATGGTTTCAGACCATGGTATCTCAACAAATGTGTTGATCCCAAGTATTGGGCTCTTGGTATTGATTTATTATGGTTTTGGACCGTGGTATTGAGCAAGGCCTAAGACTATAAAAGGAGAAGAAGATCATTAGGCAAGGGTATTCGAAAAGTCTTGAATATCTGAAGAAGTATGAGATCCAGGATGCAGGTTATGGGTTGATGATGCATTGCTTGATCTGAGCTAAGGAGGGATCTCACCGGTTGATGGAGAACAAGATCTAAGGAGAGATCGGGATCAAATGGTTTGAAATGAACTATCTTTATGATGCTTATTCTAGATCTACATACTGACGCATGTATTGTTATATAAGTGTTATGAGCATAACTGATGTCTGGTACAACTGCAAGTTATGAGAAATTATTTTTAGATCTATACGCGGGTTGTCTTTGGCAAAAGCGCGTATGTACGTGGGTTTGATTCATTATAGTAGTGTATACATTATGAAGGATAATATTTGAAGTTGCGGATGGATTTGATGGTTATGGCAGAGTTCTATTATCTACTCTGTGTTCTGGTGACTGTGTTATTGACAGGGTTTCAGTGTTTCAATGATTCAGAAATTGATGATGCTAGTATTGACTGTTTTGTGCTTCAGTGATATTTATGGGTCCAGTATGAAAATTTGATGAAACGTGGCCTTCAGATTATGTGTTGTGCTTCAGGAGTATCCAGTCTGAAAATGTATGAAACATGGTACCTGGAGGAGAGAAGATTGTAGGTCGGCACCTACGTACTAGTATCTTAGCTAGTACAAGAGCAAAGGGGGTTGGAGCTCCCTTCCAGGAGAGTCTGGAGAACGAGAGAAGGTTGTAGCCTTCTGCAGGTTGTAGCCTGCGTGCTGGTAAAGGACTACACCAGTACATTGTAAAAGAAGTTTCTTAATAAAGGAAGATAGAAACGAATTGCAGCAGGTGGTTTTCACCCACATTGGGTTTCCACCTTATATCATGGTGTTCATGTGTGCTTCTTGTGTGTGATGATCTGTTCTGTTTTTACTGCACCTGCTTACTGTTCATATGGTTAATGAAGTTCTGATGCACTAACTAAAGATCAACATTTAATGGATTAACTGAATCATAAGTATTTTGGATATACGCTAGTTGCTTTAGACACAGCTGCGTATACACGCGGGTTCCCTTGAATGAAGTAGCGTATATGTATCTAAGTATGGAAATGAAAAAGTTTTATTGATCTAATAATACTGATTCACCCCCCCCCCCCCTCAATATTATTTCCAACATTTGGTATCAGAGCAGGTCCTTTGGTAGAAGCTTGATCGCTTGAAGGAGATCCGTGGAACTATGGGAAAGAAGCTTAAGAAGAAAGCACCTAAGAAGAAGAAGACATCTCAGAAGAACTATGACAGTGGGAGAATCGATTGGGGATTAGGTATAAGAAGCTCTTCAGATTCAGAATCATTTCAGAATGAAGATGAACTATCAAGTATGAATTTGCTATCCTCTGATGTTCCAGCTATCTATCCATTTGGAAAAGATGAAAGTGATAGTGAAGCAGCTGAATTTTCTTTTATGGGTGAGCAAGAAAAGTATCAAATAGAGGCAGTATTTGGAAGGCTTACAGACAAAATTAAAGATCAAAAAGATCTATTGAACAAAAGGGAATGTGCTTTCAAAGAAGAAGTTACCAAACTAAAAGCTCAATCAGAGGAAGGAAACAAGGTAAGAAAGTTACTCAAGGACAAGGAAAATCAATGTCAAAAGTTGCAGGGTGAAGTGACATCATTAAGAGATGAAGTCAATGAAAGAAGCACAACCATCAAGAAACTCAGAGATAGATCCAATTACTATGAAAGTCTTGAAGCCATGATCCACTCGTTAAAGGAATATCTTGAAGAATCAAAGAAGCATAATAAAGATCTACTCCAAGCTATTGAAAAACAGGTAAACGAAGATATCAGCTTAAAATCTCAACTGGAATTTGCCTTCAGAATCTGTCAGATGCAGAAGGATCTGAATGAAGAACAAGAAAAGGAGATTCTCAAACTAAGGCATCAGTTGGAAGAAGGAAGGAAAGCTGAAGAAGACATGAAGAAGCAATGTCTAGAAAATGAGGAACAACTTCAAGTTGAGGTAAATATCTTGAAAGGTAAATTAGAAGAAAAGGATAAACTGTTGAGATTTCAGGATAGTACTAAAGCCTTGGATGATATTCTTAGTAGTCAAAGGTCTCCTTCTATCAAAACAGGTCTTGGTTTTCATGAATCTGTTGAAGGTGAATCTATTTCACAAGGTGAGGCAAGGAACTCTAAAGAGAAATCGAAAATTATCGACAAGGAGATGAAAGGTCAACCCCATCAACAATCAAGGAAAGAGACTCCTCAAAGAAAATCTTTTACTCCTCCTATGAATAATGTTGAATGTTATGTATGCCATAATCTTGGACATGTTGCAGCTAGATGTGGAAGAAGAAGGGTTGAAGACCATCATGTAGAAATATCATCACA
Source organism: Pinus tabuliformis (assembly GCA_031772625.1). Lineage (NCBI taxonomy): Eukaryota > Viridiplantae > Streptophyta > Pinopsida > Pinales > Pinaceae > Pinus > Pinus tabuliformis. The sequence goes on from CM062805.1 coordinate 338,032,938, forward strand.
TTCAAGGTACTTTAATGGATATTGCTTTGCTTGCCATGTGTTTGGTCACAAAGCTGCTGATTGCTACAGGAGAAATATGAAACATGTAAGATGTTATGCATGTAACAAGCTTGGACATATAGCAAAGGAATGTAGGAACAAAGGACGGACATCACACCAAAAGGAGAAAACATCATCACACTTGAAGATATGGAAGAAGAAGGAAGTACAGTCAGAAAGATGTGGCACAACACAATGTACTCAGATACATCACAACACAGACATAACAGACTCAAAGGGAGCTGAAAGGGTAAAACTTTAGTATCCTGAATCTCATACGCAAGTTCCATAAAGGGAAGTCGCGTATATACACGAGTTGGACACTGAAAAGTTGCATATATGTCAGTCTGAGGAAAAGCAGTGGGGACAGGCTCAGAAAAAGGACCTGATATGATTCAGTCTATTATCTGCTCTATTGATTAATAGTTACACTCTGCTGAGGATGTGTGGAAATGTTTTGATACTTGTAATATGTCTAGAAGCGTTTTGATCATGACTTGATGATGTCTTGATGCTTATTGTTGATATATGCATGATCAGATCTAACAGATGGCACAGGTTGAGGGGGAGCATATGCCTTTAATAATTCATTGTTGGCATTATGGCTAATAGTCCTTGGTGATGATGCTTATATGGCTAAATGATATATCTTGCTATGATATGGTTATGAGTTGTCCATAATAAAATCTCATATGATTCTTGGGGATACATAGTTGATGTTCAGATCAGATTTATGGTTGATTCTTTGATGATGCATATGTGGTGCTTACATGGTGATCTTCATAAGGATAAGGAAAAGTACAAAGCTTGAATACACATCTTCCTCACTTGATGATGAGTCACTCATATGCTGCTGTCATCATATGCATACAGTTATGATGCAGGCACTCTTGTGGATAAGGATTGTTGCTGTTGATGATATCAATAAGTTTTGTCAAATGAGCTTGAGCTCAAAGATACATAGTGGAGCACCTGGAAGGTATGCTTTTGACAAGCAATCTAGTGGTTTTTCAATAATAATTGTAACCTTTTCTGCATAAGGAATTCGAAGAAGAAAAAGGATTTTGATAAAATGTGCAAAAATAGACAAAGGAAGATCAAGTGCTAATAATTGACGTTTTCTATGCAGGAAGACATGCGTGCAAGGAGTTCTCGCCCAAAAGCGAGAAGCAGAGGAAAAATAACTGTTGTTCCTCCAGTAGGGAACCGGATGCGGACACGATCAAGCAAAATCGGAATTGAATAGTCCAGGAAAAGAATGCGGGATATCGGCTCGGCGAACGCAAGAAAGATTGAACGATTAGCGAATCCCTCAGGATCTTCGATCCTGAGGGATCATTGCTTTACTTATCTCTGATTATCTAGATATCTCTGTCATTTCTTTTATATAATGGCACAGCATCATTAAGCAAGAGGACGATTGTTTTTGTAATTTTACAGTTCCAGAACAAACCTTAATCATTGAGTCTCACTGAGACTTGATTTTGTTATACTTTTGTGAATGCGATTAATATAAAAGACTTGGTGTTTATTCCGTCTCTGCGTCTGGAGTAATCTAAGGCAGTGTACCATTGGCAGCTAAGGGCCCTGCTCTGAAGGACACTTGCTTTTGTATCATTATACGGTGATTTGTGTGTGGTTTGTTTATCTTTATTACTTAGCAGTCTGATGAATTCTTTATATGATACGCTATGCTCTGTTATGTTTAATGAATGAATGATTTCTCTATGTAAAGACTCTGCACTATATAATTGGATTTACACAGGGTCGAATTGTATCTTTATTCAGCCATTTCTGTAACAGAGTACTGGTATGAATGTTACTGTCATTGGATTTATGTTAAACAATATTCGTGGGATTTGAGAGTAGCGTCATTCTATTTAGAAACATAGTTGTATCATTCAATACTCTCAGATTGCTATATTAATGTAGAACATGTACATACAGGTGATGGTTGTTGTTTCGTAAATCATTAAGGGTTGTTGTTCCATTTGATTATTGTTGTTCCATTTGATTATTGTTGTTCCATTTTACTGTTGTTCCATTTATTGCTGTCCCATTTCCATTTTGCTGTTCCATTTTACTTTCCGCTGATTTATTTACCTGCCTTTGTTGCTTTGGTGTGAGAGAAGGCCTAAGGCTGTAGTGAGCCTCAGCAAGACGCTGCTTAGCTCCCAGACCTATAAGTCCATGCTCTAATTTCCCTTCTTTAATCAGTTTCTAGAGGGATGGGTTATTGTTTCCGTACCCTTGACTGATCAACTGTTTTGTGTGATTCCATCTTTTAGGTTAGTTTAGTTACAGCTTAGCATCTGTTTTCCTTTGATCTTCTCAACCCTGTACTACTAAGCATTACTCGGACAAATAGCCTCGGATTGAGCTACTTCTTGCAATAACAAAACGTTCCCGGATTGACTTATTAATGTGGAATAATTAGCGGTGTGAGAGACCCTAGTTACAGCTCTACATTTTGGCGCCGTTGCCGGGGAAGGAGTATAGCCATTTGCCCTTTACAGAGTAGTGCGCAAAACTTCTACGGGGGAGTTGGATTTTAAAAACGGAAGGTAAGAACCTGCGTACGGAGCATGTAAAATCCCTGCTCCACCGTCCGCTCTCTTAGCAGAATTGTTGGTTGAATAGGATTTAGTAGTTTTTAGAGTGCATGACTAAGCAGAAAAAGTTAGAAAAGAATATCAAACCTCCAGTCAAACCTGAAAAAGCCAAAGGACCGGTGACCCTTGGCCGAACAACCTTCATAGACGAAATTTATACGAAAACTGAATCTCAACCGTCAGTAGGCCTCAGAAAGACTCATTCTAAGCAGCCTACTAGTTCCCTTCAGGCTACAATATCACCATCTGGAGCCTACGCTGAGGTGCATAGTCAGACTGATGAGCAGGACTTCCAAGAAATTGGAAATTCTGTGTCAGAACGGCTGCAAGAAGGGAATTTAAGCAATCTTTGTGAAGGAGAAGGGGAAATAGGGGAAATAGAGGAACCAAGGTCTCCTTCTAGGATAATCCAATTGTTAAATAGCCCAGACAGGGGGAGCGCGGCCAAAGTTAACCTTGAAGGCACCCCATTCCCTCAGACAGAAATCCCAGATAAGGGAAGTGTCATTAAAACAGTTCCTGCCAAGGCCGTCCCTTCTCAACCTAGGAATACCCTCCTAGAAATTCCGGAAGGATATTGGCACATATTTGATCCAATGGTGCAGAATCAGCCAAATACTCAAACTTCTACATTGCAATATCCTATAGTATATTCTGCTGCAAATGCACCCATGAAAGCAATACCTCTTCAACACATCCCGACGTTTCATGGGCTTACATCAGAAGACCCCGATGCATTTTTATTTGAATTCGATGTGCTATGTCGAGGGTACGATTACACCACTGACCCCCAGAAATTAAAGTTGTTCCCCTCCACTTTAAAAGGAGCAGCTCTGAGATGGTTCATGGGTTTAGGTGGTGGAGTCATAAACAACTGGAAGCAAATGAAAGAATCCTTTCTTAAAAAATATCAGGATTATTGTAGGTCGAGAGAGCTAAAAGATGAAATTTTCCAAATGACGGCCAGACCAAATGAAACTTTAGAAGAATACGCAGAACGTTTCCAGTATAATTTACAGAGATCCCCGTATGCATCACTACCTCTGCCCGATAATGTGTTGAAAATTGCATTGATTAGAGGAATGAAAGAGCAGTGGATTGAAACATTGAATATCATGGGAAAAGGGGATATTTACCAAGAGAATTTTGCTGATATCATTAATTTATGCATCAGGAGTTCAAGAGGCAGCACAAGGATAAAATCAACAGAATATGATAGGTTTGTTAAAGACAACAAAATATCAACAGAAGGGGTAACATGTGTAGAACTAGGGAATTTATTAGAAAATTTTAAAACTGATATTCTGGGGACATTAACTACTCAGCTTGATATTGTGCAGGCTAAACAAAAGCAAATGGAGGCGGAACAAAATCTGGCAATTTTCTGCCCCCGATGCAGAAGAAAACACAGCCACAAGGAATGTCTGCTAGATACAGTTCAGACATGTGCTATCTGTATGAAAGACCACCTTACTGAGAGCTGCCCCTCACTTCCTGGACTGAAGGCTGTATACAAGGAAGCATAAGAAGAATCAGAACCAGCATACTTTGTTAACCAACGTCGCCAATGGCAACCTAGGAAATCTGGTATGTTTTCGGACCCAACTTCTTCTTTCCAGCCTCCGCAGTATAATGCTCAGCAATATGGTATGTGGAAAAACCAATCTACACCCCCAGTCCCGAATTGGTCATCACAGCCGTTTCCTTCTCTGAATCCATGGATGAATCAGACAAGCCAATTCGGATGGCCAAATTTTCCTTACACCCCACCATATTGGCAGAATAACTCATACCCTCCACAATGGATTCCCCCTACTTCACAAGGTTCACCCTGGCAGACGAATTGCCCGAGATCGACATATCAGTCAACAAGAACTATTCCACTCCCTCAACCGACTTTGCCAGCCTTACAACAAAACCCCCAGTCTAATCTAAGGCCGCAACTCCCAGACCAACCCAATCCCAATCCTAATAATAGACCAGTCCAATCCCTCCAAATTATAGAAACATCAGAAACTGGACTTGACCTAAGGGAGTGCAATGACCTTCAGTTACGATCTGGACGTATCATAGAAACAGAGGGAGACAAAACAGTTCACATTGAAGATCAGTTACCAATAGAACAACCACCACAACAAGAGGGTGTAAATAAGGAACAGACCCATCAAAAAACAAATACATCCTCTCCTCCTTTCCCGGAACGATTAGTCATACCACGACCAGCACAACATCCAGACTTTGACATTCTGGGAGAGTTACAAAACCTGTATATAAAAATTCCATTCCTCCAAGCCATTCAAGATATTCCCATATACGCAAAAACTATAAAAGAACTGTGCATAAAAAAATCAAGGAGGAATACAACCACTAACCCAAGAGTCCAAGTAGTCGGCACCTTATCTGACTTATTATCGGGAAAAGAGACACCTATCAAATACGAAGATCCCGGAAATCCAATTGTGACTGTCCAAATCTATGGCCAAACCCTGACTAACGCTTTAGTTGATCTAGGAGCTGCAATCAATATTTTGACAACCTCTACCTGCCAAAACCTTGGCATCACATCAGTAGAACCTACTTCTACTTTGCTAGAATTGGCAGATCGATCTGTAGTTCGACCAGAAGGCACTCTATACGATGTCATGGTTTCTGTAGACTCCTGGGAATATCCAACTGATTTCCTGATAATTAATCCAAAAACCCGACTGGATGGACATCCGCTAATATTAGGAAGACCTTGGCTTGCTACTATCGATGCCTACATTGGTTGCCGCCAGGGAAACATGACTATAACTAAAGGACCAGATGTTAAAAATCTAGTTCTATATCCTCCAGCACAGCCAAGCCTGCCAATGATCAAAACCAATCAGTATCCTGTGTCATACCTTACTAACAATATCAGATCCCCATTGACTGTACAGAAGGCTTTAGATTTTAAAGATCAAATAGAAGATGATGCCATCAATAACTTCATTAGTCAAACTGAATCTAGATCTCACACACAGTGTTTTATGATAGAGGCAGCATTTGATAGTGAGCTAGAGGAACACCCTTTGAAAGACGCACATGACCAAACAATACCAGTGACTGTTGTTTCCAATAGTAAAGTAGTGGAAATTGAACCTGGTAAGGCCCTAAATATCAACGCCAACCTTACACCAGACCAAGAAGCAAAACTTGTAAATCTGTTACGAAAATATCAAGGAGCATTTGCGTGGGATTACCCTGACATGAAAGGGATCGATCCCCAATTATGCACCCACCACATCTACATAGAAAAATATGCAAAACCTGTTCGTCAGCCACAAAGAAGACTTAACCCCCATCTAAAAGAGGTAGTAAAAGCCGAACTTCAGAAACTTCTAGATGTTAATTTTATTTATCCCATCTCCCACAGTAAGTGGGTCTCTCCCCTGGTGGTGGTACCCAAGAAAAATGGAAAATGGAGGATTTGCGTAGATTACAGGGAGTTAAATAAGGCCACGTAGAAGGATCACTTGCCTCTCCCATTTATAGATCAAGTATTGGACACTTTGGCAGGAAAGAAATTCTTTTCTTTCCTGGATGGCTTCAGCGGATATAATCAAATCCAAATCGCCCCTGAAGACCAGGATAAAACTACCTTTACTTGCCCTTGGGGAACGTTTGCCTATCGAGTCTTGCCCTTCGGCCTATGTAATGCCCCTACTACATTCCAAAGGGCTGTCCTTAGTATTTTCACAGATCTGATAAATGATGGACTTGAAGTGTATATGGACGACTTTACACCATATGGAGATGATTTTGACCCAGCTCTAGATACCCTGGAAAAAGTCCTACAACGTTGTATCGCTACCAGACTTTGTCTGAGTCACGAAAAGTGTTACGTGATGATGACAGAAGGGCTCATTCTAGGGCACTATATCTCAGCAGCTGGCATCCAGGTAGACCCGGCTAAAATCCAAATTCTTTTGCTTATTCCTACCCCCACTACTCAAACGGAGGTACGCATTTTTCTTGGCTTTTCTGGGTATTACAGATGATTTATAGAACATTACTCATGTATTGCTGCACCTCTATATGCTTTAACTGGCAATGTTGATTTCTTGTGGACAGAAAAATGCAACCAGGCTTTTAAGGAATTGAAGAAGCTTCTATCAACAGCCCCAGTCCTTCGAGGACCCAACTAGAATTTTCCATTTCAAATCTCATCCGATGCCTCGGACACAGCAATTGGTGCAGTCCTAGGGCAAGAATAGGATAAGAGACCATACGCTATCTACTATATCAGCAAAAATTTATCCTCTGCCGAACTCAATTATACTGTTACTGAAAAGGAATTCCTGGCTGTAATACATGCTGTTAACAAATTTAGACATTATATCACAGGCTATCCCGTTGTGTTATATACAGATCATTCTGCTATCAAATATTTGGCAAATAAACCTGTTACAAAAGCTAGAATAACGAGATGGTTGATCTTATTGCAGGAGTTTGACATCACAATCAAGGATCGACCTGGCAAGGAGAACCCTGTAGCTGATTTCCTCTCACGAATACCGAAAGCAATCGAAACAACGACAGTGGAAGATCAATTTCCTCACGAGCACCTGTTTGCTGTTGCTGTTCGAACACCCTGGTATGCTGATGTCGCCAATTACCTTGCAGTCGGTAGGCTACCAAAACACTTAACCCCTCAGGAACGCAAGCAGATTGTTCAGAAGAGCACTCGGTTTTTGTGGATTGGAGGCCATTTGTTCCATACAGGGGCAGACATGCAAATCAGAAGGTGTATTCGAGAAGACGAAATCTTCGACATTCTAAAAGCTTGCCATGACGGGCCATGCGGGGGACATTTTGCTGAAAAAAGAATAGCACATAAAGTATTGCAGACGGGATACTATTGGCCTACAATTTTCAAGGATGCGAAAAAATTTACACAAGCCTGTCACAGCTGCCAGCGAGCAGGAAAACCTGGCCAAGCCGATGAAATGCCGCTGAGACCACAATTGGTCATTGAGCCATTTGAACGATGGGCTCTGGACTTTGTTGGGCCCATTAATCCATCATCAAATTAGAGGACATACATTCTGGTGGCGACAGACTATGTTACTAAATGGGTCGAGGCCGAATCATTACCTAAGGCTACAGAAGACTCTGTGATACAATTCTTGTTCCATTTGTTTGTACGTTATGGACTTCCGAGAGAACTAATCACCGACGGTGGACCACAATTTGTTGGAAATAAATTAGCTGCAACACTTAACAATTATCATGTCCAACATAAGATCACTACCCCATACCATCCGCAGGCAAATGGGCAAGTAGAAAGTAGTAATAAGGTAATAGAATCAATTTTAACAAAGACCATTGCAACGCATAGGCGAGATTGGGCCACTTGACTACCTGAGGCACTGTGGGCCTACAGAACCACATGGAGAAGTACTACAGGCTATTCACCTTATCAATTAGTGTTTGGAAAGCAGCCAATTTTCCCCATAGAATTCGAAATCCGAACGCTACGAACTGCACAGGAAGTCGGCCTAGATCTGAGTGAGGCACAAATCAATCGATTATAGCAGATTAATGAATTAGACGAAATCAGGCTCTCTGCATTACAAAATACAGCATTGATTCAACAACAGCAAGCTAAATGGCATGATGCGCTGATCAAGAATAAAGTCTTTCATGAAGGAGACTGGGCTCTGTTATACGATTCTCGGTTTCAGGACTTCCCGGGGAAACTCCAGACTCGATGGTTAGGACCATACGAAATCCAGAAGGTACATGACAATGGGACCCTTACCCTAATCACAATTGATGGTTCTGGATATGCATTCAAAGTAAATGGCCACCGAGTTCGCCTTTATCGAAAGCCACTCACTCGGGAATCCTTCTGTCAGCAGCTACGACAAGATACTGATATGGAAATCTTAGGAGAGGAAGCGAAATCTTCCTCACCTATGATTTAAGAAATTCATTTTTTGTACATAACATCTTGTATATATGTTTTCTTGATTTTTCTTGCTTCTATTCCAAGTGTTTTTGCTGTTCCCCTGCAAAAGGAGCAGCACTTGTGTGTTTTTGTTGTTCCTTTGTGAAAAGGAACAACACTTGTGCTTTTTGCTGTTCCTTTGCGAAAAGGAACAACACTTGTGCTTTTTGCTGTTCCTTTGCGAAAAGGAACAGCACTTGTGTGATTTTGTTATTCCTTTTCAAAAGGAACAGCCTTTACGAGTTTCTGATGTTCCTTTGCGAAAAGGAACAGCACTTGTGCTTTTTGTTGTTCCTTTGCGAAAAGGAACAACACTTGTGCTTTTTGCTGTTCCTTTGCGAAAAGGAACAACACTTGTGTGATTTTGATGTTCCTTTTCAAAAGGAACAGCCTTTGCGAGTTTCTGCTGTTCCTTTGCGGAAAGGAACAACACTTGTGCTTTTTTGTTGTTCCTTTGTGAAAAGGAACAACACTTGTGTGATTTCTGCTGTTCCTTTTGAAAAGGAACAACACTTATGTGTTCCTGCTGTTCCTTTCCGAAAAGGAACAGCACTTGTGTGTTTCTGTTGTTCCTTTGCGAAAAGGAACAACACTTGTGTGTCTTTGCTGTTCCTTTGCGAAAAGGAACAGCACTTGAGTGTGTCTTTGCTGTTCCTTTGCGAAAAGGAACAGCACTTGAGTGTGTCTGCTGTTCCTTTTCAAAAGAAACAACATTTGAGTGTCTTTTCTATTCCTTTCTCAAAAGGAATAGCATTTGCGATTTTCCGTTGTTCCTCTCAAAGAAATGGTATCCTACGAATGAATTCTTCTCTCAGGAATGCCATCGACATGTTTTTGCCCTTATGGAGGATGCTCTGCCCCCATGTTCTCCTCAATCTTGTAGATACAGCAATGAGCTTATGTGGTGAACATAAACCATGATATACCAAAATCAGCACATCATAAATCGCTATCATTATGAAGCTAGTATGTATAAGAGGACAAGAGGAGGGACATGAACTTTTCATCTTCGCTGTCATTGTCATTTACCGGTACCCTAGTTGGTGATCTTTATCATGACAATTCACCTAAAAATCTTTCTTGATCATTACTTAGGAGTAAGAACGAACGATTTATATCTATCTGTTGGGATCGTAAGACTTCTTCCTCCATTCCTCGCTCTTAAGGAGTGCGGAACCACCCTTATGTGAAAATAAATAAGAGAAGGTGCTCTGCAAAAGAAAACAAAAACAAAATATGAAAATTGTCAAATGCAGGATAGGGGGTCTCATTAAGAGCCGGCCTACCATGATCATAAGGAAGGAAGCGAAGTGGCATTCCCATAACAACCACCACACCAGGGATATGGTCCGAAGGTAAATTAACAAGTAAACCTTGGAACAGGGGGTCTCATCGCGAGCCGGCCTGACCACGTTTCGCGCCTACCTTGTGAATGGCATTATGGCCATCTGGTCACCAAGCCAGCATAATGGCCTGCATTTTGACAAAGCACTCTTCAGAATATACACAAAGGATCATGGTTCCGGAGGGTGAAATAAACAACTCTGCCAAGGTTATGAACACCTGTTGGAAGCAGAGCTCTGTTAATGGCATAGAAGTCGTAATAATTACACCAATAGGTATGATATTAAATTTTTTTGTCTCTTATCCTTTGCAAAGATCATATGTCACGCCCGATGTATATATCGCATGAATATTTATTACCACCAATCATGGCAACGAAACTGACGGTGACCACTGAAAACTTCGTACACTTGACAGACGTCCCATCCCCTAGCTCCTCATTATATCACGCAGGCTCTTATATAAAACGCGATCTACCTTTTTGCCTCGGTTTCGGCATTTCGTTGTTTTTCTAAAACATGGCATAATTTCATATGCTGTACTTTATGATTGGACCTCCGACTGGCTGCTGCTCCTCTCTTTGACGGCTGGGGACAGCCTATCAGATCGCGGGGGGGAAGGTAATCTCATTACTCCATGATTACGTGGCTGCACACCATTCGGGCGAGACAATGTACGAAGGAATGACATGGTTTAACGGTATGATGCTTCCATTCTACGGAAATTGCCATCCACGATCTTTTTTTTATTTAGTTGCATGCTCGGTGATCATCCTCTCTGCGTCGCAAACACCGCAAGCAGTTGCTGTTCCATTTCTGAGAAGAATCATGGGCGGAAAGACGGTCCGAAGCGAACCTCACAAGCTGACAGTTTCCGCTGCTGCTCGCAAAATCCTGGAAAACGTAGGATGGTTGAATTACTTCAGCCGCCTGCAAGAATCAAATGAAGCCGTGGCGTTGGAATTCCTGCAGAATTTGCAGGAAAATTACTCCATAGTAGGAGGAAAGCAAATAGCAGTTACAGAGGATATCATCACAGAAGTTTCAGGATTACCAGCTGCTGGACCCATATGGACGCCGAAGAAGGAAAGATTACAAAAAGCTATGGAAATTTTCCAGGATGAAGGCCAAAGCTTGACAGTCAAAGGGAAAGGAGTTCTGCCGGCAACATTAGGGGAACCCTGGACCGAGCTAGCGAAGACAGTACAAAGTTATATCACCTGCGAAGGGAGAAAAGACGTGGTAAGACCTCGTCACCTGAAACTTTTAGCTGTTTTAAAAGGAAAATGTTTTGTAAATCTCCCTGCACTTTTAAATTCGTTACTACATGACGCGGCCCAAAGCCTGAAAAAGGCCCAGCACATAGATGCAGTCGTTAGCCACCATGGGCTGATTCGGTTGATAGTGAGCCACAGTCTCACTCAACAGCAAAGAACTTGGGAGGAACTGGTCGCAATAGTCGAAGGAGGATCGGCTGCACCACCCCCAAAACTTGAACAGTCCTCCAGTACGCCGGAACGATTAGAGAAACGCAAGAAGTCAGTAGCAGAAAGACATGCCGCTTCAAAATGGAAACAACCTTCCGATACGCCAGAACGACCAGAGGAACCTAGAGAACCTGTTGGCACACCCGACCTACCTGAGAGACCAAGGAAGTCAGCTCGGCTGGCCCGGATACGAGGAAGGTTGGAAAGAATTCAGGAAACAATGGCCCAGCCAATTGAAATTGCGGACGAACCTCCAGAACCAGAAGGAGGACCTTCCGAAGGAAATATGGAGCAATCAGGGCCCGGGACTGGCCAGCCGGAAGGGGAAGAAATGGTTATCGAACAGAGCAACCAAGAAAATGAGCACTCTGAGGAAGAAAGGGCCACCGAACAGAACAATCAAGAAAATGAGCACTCTGAGGAAGAAAGGGTTACCGAACAGGGCAATCAAGAAGAAGAAATAGCACAGCCAGGAGGTAGCCCGTTGTAGGACCCTGTAGGTGAGGAGGAATTGGCAGCAGTTCTGGCCAATATGGGGGAATATGGCCAGCCCTCCAGCACAGCAGGCGTCCCTGACAGTCCCGCAGAGGAAGAACTACCCGAGGAAGCACATGCAAAAAAGGCAGGAGAAGAAAACCCGCCTGGTTATGATAATGAAATTGAAGACAACAATCAGGGACAGTCTGTCCCCAGGACGCCGGAAGATATCCCAGATGAAGAAGGAGCGGGTTTAAGGGTCAAACCCTCTGCTGAGGCAAAGGAGATTAAGAAATTAAGAAAGAAACAACAAAGGTTGTTGGGCACTATAGCCAGGCTCCGGCAGCAAATTCAAATTCTGAAAGCCGATTTGAGAATACAAAGGACCTCAAGGAAAAGGAGGAGGGCCACTACAGCAAAAACCCCGAGGACAAGAACCTTTTTTGTTGGTCGAAACCCCATCAGGAGACCTACTGCCGAGGAACAGTCTACTGTTCCAAATGTTAATGAGGAACAGGGTGCTGTTCCAAATAACATAGAGGAACAGACTGCTGTTCCATCTGACCCTGGAGAACAAACTAACATTCCAATTAAGGGAGAAGAGCAGCAAGATGTTCCAATGGCAGGGGACCTCAGCAGCCTTTCATTCGTGTCAAGAAGGAGAAAGAGAATAAGGAGATCCAAACAGAGGCACCACCCTCAGGGTTTATTCGGGTTCTGAACTCTAAACAGCACAACAAAAAGTTTCAGGCAAAATTCCTGGCCTCTCCCGCTCAATGGAAAAAGGATCCAAAAACGAGAAAATTGCACAGGATGATGAAGCAAGCCCAACAAGAAGCTGAACAACTAAGAGAGCAAGCAATCCCCCGGGAGAAATACGAAGAATTACAACAGCAACTTCGGAGTATGAGTAAATCCGAAAGCCAAGCCTTTGAGGGGTGGCAGAAGGAACAAGAAAAGGTTGCTAAGGTAACTCGTCGATTAGATAGTGTTGTTAAGCAGATGGACACTGTGTGTTCCTTATATAATGACGTTTTGACTTGTAGGGCCCATGCTAAAAATTATGCTTTATTTTTGCTTGAAAGATATTTGAGATTGAAAATAAAAGTCGTTAGGGCAGGAGCACCTATCCACATCAACACTGTTAATGATTTTATAGACTGTTGCAAGCATTATGGGGTTAAGGTTCAAAGGTTATTGTGCGAGTTTTACTTGCACAACCTTGTGCTAGACCAGGAAACTGATTTAAATCCTGGCCCTTTTGTTGGCGATATACAATTCCAAGCCTTCATCTCATTTGGGGTTAATCAGCTGAAATGGCTCAGAGCTTATAACACCTTTCAGAGACAAGAAAATAACCTAGACTTGTGGATACGAGCTGAACCTAGAGACCCAGTGACGCTATGGAGAGAGCATAGGAGTCTTATGAGGATCCCAGGTGTCATTGAGATAATAGGACCCATGCACGAAGACTTGATCCAAAATGGTCTGGAATATTTCTTGAATATTAAAGATCTTGCCCTCGATGCTGCAAAATTTCGATACCGGACCTCTAGTCCAAGCATCCAGCTCAGGGAACCATTCAAATATGAGAATTTTGAGCTGGCTACCAGCCGGTTGAACCTTTATGGGGAACGGATTCTGCAAGCGGGCCATCCTGGTTGGGGTATCGATTTCACAGTCCAATTATTTGGCACCCTGCACCCGGATATCAGGCCTTGTATGAGATGCCTGCAGATCAAATAGATCAGTTCTTTGATAATCTAGTTGCTCATCACGGTTGTCAGCCTCCTCACGAGATCCCTTCTCTGGCCTATTCTCTCACCGCATTGCATGTCAACTACAATGTTTTCATGAGGCCATGAAACAGGGTAAGCAGGGGGGTGTGTGGAGCACCTGGAAGGTATGCTTTTGACAAGTAATCTAGTGGTTTTTCAATAATAATTGTAACCTTTTCTGCATGAGGAATTCGAAGAAGAAAAAGGATTTTGATAAAATGTGCAAAAATAGACAAAGGAAGCTCAAGTGCTAATAATTGACGTTTTCTATTCAGGAAGACATGCGAGTAAGGAGTTCCCACCCAAAAGCGAGAAGCAGAGGAAAAATAACTGTTGTTCCTCCAGTAGGGAATCGGATGCAGACACGATCAAGCAAAATCGGAATTGAATAGTCTAGGAAAAGAATGCGGGATACCGGCTCGGCGAACGCAAGAAAAATTGAACGATTAGCGAATCCCTCAGGATCTTCGATCCTAAGGGATCGCTGCTTTACTTATCTCTGATTATCTAGATATCTCCATCATTTATTTTATATAACGGCACAGCATCATTAAGCAAGAGGACGATTGTTTTTGTAATTTTACAGTTCCAGAACAAACCTTAATCATTGAGTCTCACTGAGACTTGATTTTGTTATACTTTTGTGAATGCGATTAATATAAAAGACTTGGTGTTTATTCCGTCTCTGCGTCTGGAGTAATCTAAGGCAGTGTACCATTGGCAGCTAAGGGCCTGGCTCCGAAGGACACTTGCTTTTGTATCATTATACGGTGATTTGTGTGTGGTTTGTTTATCTTTATTACTTAGCAGTCTGATGAATTCTTTATATGATACGCTATGCTCTGTTATGTTTAATGAATGAATGATTTCTCTATGTAAAGACTCTGCACTGTATAATTGGATTTACACAGGGTCGAATTGTATCTTTATTCAGCCATTTCTGTAACAGAGTACTGGTATGAATGTTACTGTCATTGGATTTATGTTAAACAATATTCGTGGGATTTGAGAGTAGCGTCATTCTGTTTAGAAACATAGTTGTATCATTCAATACTCTCAGATTGCTATATTAATGTAGAACATGTACATACAGGTGATGGTTGTTGTTTCGTAAATCATTAAGGGTTGCTGTTCCATTTGATTATTGCTGTTCCATTTGATTATTGCTGTTCCATTTTACTGCTGTTCCATTTATTGCTGTCCCATTTCCATTTTGCTGTTCCATTTTACTTTCCGCTGATTTATTTACCTGCCTTTGTTGCTTTGGTGTGAGAGAAGGCCTAAGGCTGTAGTGAGCCTCAGCAAGACGCTGCTTAGCTCCCAGACCTATAAGTCCATGCTCTAATTTCCCTTCTTTAATCAGTTTCTAGACGGATGGGTTATTGTTTCCGTACCCTTGACTGATCAACTATGTTTTGTGATTCCATCTTTTAGGTTAGTTTAGTTACAGCTTAGCATCTGTTTTCCTTTGATCTTCTCAACCCTGTACTACTAAGCATTACTCGGAAAAATAGCCTCGGATTGAGCTACTTCTTGCAATAACAAAACGTTCCCAGATTGACTTATTAATGTGGAATAATTAGCGGTGTGAGAGACCCTAGTTATAGCTCTACAATGTTATGCATGTAACAAGCTTGGACATATAGCAAAGGAATGCAGGAACAAAGGACGGACATCACACCAAAAGGAGAAAACATCATCACACTTGAAGATATGGAAGAAGAAGGAAGTACAATCAGAAAGATGTGGCACAACACAATGTACTCAGATACAGCACAGCACAGACATAACAGACTCAAAGGGAGCTGAAAGGGTAAAACTTCAGTATCCTGAATCTCATACGCAAGTTCCATAAAGGGAAGTCGCGTATATACACGAGTTGGACACTGCAAAGTCGCGTATATGTCAGTCTGAGGAAAAGCAGTGGGGACAGGCTCAGAAAAAGGACCTGATATGATTCAGTCTATTATCTGCTCTATTGATTAATAGTTACAGTCTGCTGAGGATGTGTGGAAATGTTTTGATACTTTTAATATGTCTAGAAGCATTTTGATCCTGACTTGATGATGTCTTGATGCTTATTGTTGATATATGCATGATCAGATCTAACAGATGGCACAGGTTGAGGGGGAGCATGTGCCTTTAATAATTCATTGTTGGCATTATGGCTAATAGTCCTTGGTGATGATGCTTATATGGCTAAATGATATATCTTGCTATGATATGGTTATGAGTTTTCCATAATAAAATCTCATATGTTTCTTGGGGATACATAGTTGATGTTCAGATCAGATTTATGGTTAATTCTTTGATGATGCATATGTGGTGCTTACATGGTGATCTTCATAAGGATAAGGAAAAGTACAAAGCTTGAATACACATCTTCCTCACTTGATGATGAGTCACTCATATGCTGCTGTCATCATATGCATACAGTTATGATGCAGGAACTCTTGTGGATAAGGATTGTTGATGTTGATGATATCAATAAGTTTTGTCAAATGAGCTTGAGCTCAAAGATACATAGTGCTGATACATGGATGACTACTCAAAGTTGCTTTGTTGAAGACATGGTGATGAGTTCTTATCTATATGATGATAGGTTGATACTTACATATGTTGATTGATGCACATGTTCCCAAGTAATGATACTTGGATCATGTAGATCTTGACGTTGATGTAATGGCTATGGTGGTTTCACATATAATGTGAATGATGTTGTTTAAAAGGAGGAGTTGACATCTATGTTCAGACATACCTTGTTGCAGGACATTTACAGGTTGCTGATATGGAAATGGTTGTACACGAGTTTCATAAGGCCTATCCGCGTATATACGCTTGTTTATGTGGATGCAAACGCGTATATGGAGTTTTGAAGGAAATCAGCAGGGACAGATGTTGGTTGCAGAGAGTCTGATATGGGTCTGACAGAGACCATCTGGCACAGGTGAAACAAAGGCAGAAGGATCTCTTGGTTGCTGGTCTGAATCGACAGATGCTGGCGATATCAGTTATTGGTGACTTTCATAAAGTCTTGCTCTAGATATTTCGGTCATATATCTCTTTTGTGATATCTCTTTCATGATGTCAAGGTCATCTAATGGCCTATATTGGTTTCCCCACTATGCCTGGGATAAAAATGTAATGCTCTTGCTTTATCATGTGTAAACTTTTGATGTATCCCCACTTGGTTGGGTGGATGAGTCAATTCTAGTATATCCCCACGTGGTTGGGAAATGGATGTATGTATTGAGTCTTTTGGTGATAGGAAGGTCTCTTATGATGTATAAGTCATGGTTCTTCTTGAAGAACATCTTTTTGCAGATCTTGCCTTCAGTCAGGAAGAGCATGAACAACACACTTCAGCAGTACAGAGACTTGGCATGTACTCAGGGGGAGAATTGACAGATTGGTACACTTTGGCATATACAAAGGGGGAGCACATTTGGAGATTTCAGCAGATACTCAGGGGGAGTATGGACAATAGAATGTTTATCAAGGAAAGAGAATATGTTGGTCCACCCTTTGCCCTTGATGTCAAAGGGGGAGAGTGATTTGGTGTTGTTGCCATCAAGTCCAAAGGGGGAGATTGTTGGCATTATGATGCATGTGTTGTACTTGATGGCAACCCTCTCATAGAAGAACATATAACTAGATGTGACTAAATGCATGGGATGCAGGACAGCTCAAAGGAATAAGAAGATCAAGTTCTAAGTGTGACAAGTTAGCTTTGCCATCAAGTCCAAAGGGGGAGATTGTTGGCATTATGAGACAAGTGTTGTCCTTGATGGAAAATCACACTGATGACAAATCATAGTACAGAAGGATAGCAGCAAGGAATTGATGATCAAACTACAAGTATGAAGAGAAAATATATATACGCAGGTTCACTATATACCAAGTAGGGTATACATGCAGGTTCACTATATACCAAGTCGCGTATACGTAGGTTCGCTATATACCAAGTGGGGTATACAAGCAGGTTCACTATATACCAAGTCGCATATACACAGGTTCGCTATATACCAAGTAGGGTATACACGCAGTTTCATGCACGAAAACGCGCGTACATGTCGGAAAGCTTACTTTTGGTCCGTGGTAGTTAGTCCTCGGTATTTGAACCTATGGTTTCAGACCATGGTATCTCGACAAATGTGTTGATCCCAAGTATTGGGCTCTTGGTATTGATTTATTATGGTTTTGGACCATGGTATTGAGCAAGGCCTAAGACTATAAAAGGAGAAGAAGATCATTAGGCAAGGGTATTCGAAAAGTCTTGAATATCTGAAGAAGTATGAGATCCAGGATGCAGGTTATGGGTTGATGATGCATTGCTTGATCTGAGCTAAGGAGGGATCTCACCGGTTGATGGAGAACAAGATCTAAGGAGAGATCGGGATCAAATGGTTTGAAATGAACTATCTTTATGATGCTTATTCTAGATCTACATACTGACGCATGTATTGTTCTATAAGTGTTATGAGCATAACTGATGTTTGGTACAGCTGCAAGTTATGAGAAATTATTTTTAGATCTGTACGCATTTTGTCTTTGGCAAAAACGCGTATGTACGCGGGTTTAATTCATTATAGTAGCGTATACATTATGAAGGATAATATTTGAAGTTGCAGATGGATTTGATGGTTATGGCAGAGTTCTGTTATCTGCTCTGTGTTCTGGTGACTGTGTTATTGACAGGGTTTCAGTGTTTCAGTGATTCAGAAATTGGTGATGCTAGTATTGACTATTTTGTGCTTCAGTGATATTTATGGGTCCAGTATGAAAATTTGATGAAACGTGGCCTTCAGATTATGTGTTGTGCTTCAGGAGTATCCAGTCTGAAAATGTATGAAACATGGTACCTGGAGGAGAGAAGATTGTAGGTTGGCACCTACGTACTAGTATCTTAGCTAGTACAAGAGCAAAGGGTGTTGGAGCTCCCTTCCAGGAAAGTCTGGAGAACGAGAGAAGGTTGTAGCCTTCTGCAGGTTGTAGCCTGCGTGCTGGTAAAGGACTGCACCAATACATTGTAAAAGAAGTTTCTTAATAAAGGAAGATAGAAACGAATTGCAGCAGGTGGTTTTCACCCACAATGGGTTTCCACCTTATATCATGGTGTTCATGTGTGCTTCTTGTGTGTGATGATCTGTTCTATTTTTACTGCACCTGCTTACTGTTCATATGGTTAATGAAGTTCTGATGCACTAACTAAAGATCAACATTTAATGGATTAACTGAATCATAAGTATTTTGGATATACGTTAGTTGCTTTAGACACAGCTGCGTATACACGCGGGTTCCCTTGAATGAAGTAGCGTATATGTATCTAAGTATGGAAATGAAAAAATTTTATTGATCTAATAATACTGATTCACCCCCCCCCCCCCTCTCAGTATTATTTCCAACAAGAGGTTGATGGAAAGGCAGCAGCTACTGGAATCTTACCTTTTTATGTCAGCTTGCATATTCATGATAAGATATTACACAATGCAATGTTTGATTCAGGCACCTCTCATAACCTGATGCCTAAGTCAGTAATGGAAAGATTGAATCTAGACATCACAAGACCATATAAGGACCTATTTTCATTTGACTCCAGCCAAGTTAAGTGTTTAGGCCTGATAAAAGATCTATGTGTGTCCCTTGTCCAGTACCCAAATAAAACAATCTTAATGGATGTTGTGGTTGCTGATATCCCACCTAAATATGGAATGCTGCTATCAAGATCATGGGGAGCCAAAATCCAAGGTTCCCTGCAATTAGACATGTCATATGCCACCATCTCTATCTTTGGACAGCCAAAGAGGCTATACAGAGAATCACTCATGAAATATATGGTGAGCAGTGAAGAAAAACCTCAAAATTTCCCTATTTATGCAGTCCATTCTGACATGGATTCCTTCATTCTGTTCAATGATGATGTAAGTCCAATATGTGGAGACAAATCTGTCCTACTTAAACAAGATCTACATACGAATGAGCAATCAAGTTCCCAAGAAATCGAGGCTGGGCAATCAATTGATGAGACTATCCTAGAAGACAAACCAGATGAAAAACAAGATCTCCAGCTTATAATCCCAAGTCATAGAGAAGCTGTTAAATCTCCCCTAAATCAAGAAATTCTTTGGTTTCTTGAGTTTGATGGATCAGTCAACAAATTAGGGGTAGGAGCTAGAGTGTGGATTCATAACAAACAAAGCAATCATGCAAAAGGTCGAGCCTATAGGCTTAATTTCATATGTACTAATAATATGGCAGAGTATGAGGCTCTTTCGCTAGGCCTCAAACTGGTAAAATCCTTACAGGCCACAAAAGTTTCAATCATGGGAGATTCAAACCTCATTATTCAACAAGTGAAAGGCAATTTTGTCACCAATGACAAAAGACTAAGATCATAAAGGTCTGCTGCTATTGAAATACTTAAGGCTTTCACTGAATTTCAGATGACCAAAATACCTAGGACCCACAACCTTCATGCACGTAGTTTAGCTACATTTGCCAGTACATGCAAATTGCCTTTTGAACCCAACCATTGTTTTACAGCTGAGATAAAACACAGACCTTTTGTCCCAAACAATGTTAAATATTGGCAAGTATTTGAGGATGACACATAGATAAATAGTTTCCTAACCTTGCAGCATGAATTTTCAGGTTTGAACATTGATGTTGATTCTGTGAAAGACACACAACCACTAAGTGAACAGGACCAAACAACTATATCACCCAAAACAACAAATCAAATACTTTGTCCAACAGCCTTTGACAAGGAAAAAATACAAGAACTCAAACAATTGCATGTTGATGAAATAGCTGGCGCAGAGGCTGAAGTCATACAACTAAAAGACAATTTTCTACCAACAGGCCTAACTCCTTTGGAGGACATTTTTGACTCAAATGATGTTCCTAGAAAACCAAAAATGCAACCCCTTAATGCTGCCATTGAAGAATGCAATATTGGAACTATAGAAAAGCCAAAGATAATGTCCTGACCAGAAGCCTAAATGCATTGACCTCTTTAAAGAGTTCCAAGATGTGTTTGCATGGAGTTATGAGGATTTTAAGTCCTATGACACCTCTGTTATTCAACACACCATCCCTCTCAAGCCTGATCAAAAGCCATTCAAGAAAAAATTAAGAAGAATCAATCCTATGCTTCTCCCTTCAATTGAGAAAGAGGTACATAAAATGTTTAAAGCTGGTATCATAGCACCGATCAGATTTTTAGACTGGATTTCAAATTTGGTCCCCACAAGAAAAAAAACTAGGGAGATTAGGCTTTGTGTTGATCTAAGGAATTTGAATCAAGTATCCCTCAAAGACAATTATCCCTTACCTAAAATGGATCACATTCTTCGAAGAGTGGTGGGGGCTTCAAGAATCTCATTACTTGATGGATTTTCAGGCTTTAATCAGATCCTAGTCCACCCTAATGATCAGGATAAAACAGCATTCACAACCCCATGGGGAACTTTCAAGTATGTTAAAATGCCTTTTAGGTTGAAAAATGCAGGAGCTACATTTCAGAGAGAAATGGATATTGCTTTTGCTAAAGAGATCCGTGACTTCCTTGTTATTTACCTAGATGACTTCACACCTTTCTCAAAATCTGACCAAGAACATCTGAAACACTTGAGACAAATATTCATAACATGTAGGAAATATGGAATTTCCTTAAATCCCAAGAAGTCTCTATTTGGTTTGGAGGAAGGCAAGCTATTGGGTCATATCATTTCAAAGGATGGCATTAGAATTGACCCAGACAGAATACAGGCCATCTTGCAAATGCCCCATCCAAGAAATATTAAAGAATTACAAGCCTTCTTGGGAAAGATCAACTTTCTAAGGAGATTTATCCCAAACTTAGCAGAATTGATCAGATTACTAAACAACATGCTAAAAAAGGATTCAAAAGTGAAGTGGACAGTAGAAGCAAACCAGGCTTTTGAAGGTATTAAATTGGCCCTCACCCAAACCCCAGTCTTAACAAATCCTCAATTTGACAGAGAATTTATCATTTTCTCTTTTGCTTCCCAGCATACCATTGCTGCTGTCTTATTGCAAAAAGATGATCAAGGGAATGAAAAACCTATTGCTTTCTTTAGTAGAGCCCTTAGAGATGCACCTCTGAAATATCAGATCATGGAAAAGCAAGCTTATGCTTTGGTCAAAGCCATCAAAGACTTCAGGATCTACATCCTATACTCTCATGTTATTGCTTATGTACCAAACCCCATTGTGAAAGACATACTGACTCAAGAAAACTTAGAGGGCAGAAGAGGAAAATGGATTGCTAATATATTGGAATTTGACATTGAGATAATACCTACAAAACTAATAAAAGGGCAAGGTTTGGCTAAATTGATGTCAGAAGCAAACTTCCAAGCCTTGGATATTAACCAACTGGACAATGAACCGGAGCTGGTGACTCCAAAGATCAATGTAGCCTTTGAACAATCCTTGTGGTACTCTGATATCTGTTATATATTGCAAAACCTGTGTGCTCCCCCAGGATTGTCCAGAACCAAATCTAGATTTTTAAAAATGAAAGCTTCAAGATTTTGTGTTATAGATGGTAAGTTACTATGGAAAAATCATGAAGGTATATTGTTGAATTTTTTGACTATGGATGAAACAAACAATGTTATGAAAGAATTTCATGCAGGTGTTTGTGGTGGACATTTGTATTGGAAGTCCACTGTGGATAAGATATTAAGGGCAGGCTACTATTGGCCCACTCTGTTCTCTGATGTTAAAAATTTCACCACTACATGTCACAAGTGTCAAGTGTTTGAGGGAAAAAGAAAGTTACTACCACTCCCCTTAAAGCCTATTCCAACAGAAAGGCCCTTTCAGCAAGGGGCTTGGACTTCATTGGGGAAATTCATCCTTCATCTTCAGGCCAACATAAATGGATCCTAACAGCCACAGATTACTTTACTAAATGGATTGAGGCTATTCCATGCAGACAAGCAAATGATTCCACGATCATTCAATTCCTGGAAACTAATATTCTCTCCAGATTTGGGTGTCCTGACAAGATTATAACAGACAATGCTGCTGCTTTCAGATCCAAGAAGATGGTGAACTTTTGCCATAAATTCCATATTACTTTGGGCCATTCTACTGCATACTACCCTCAAGGCAACGGTTTAGCTGAATCATCTAACAAAAGTATTATCAACATCATTAAGAAGATACTGGAAGAGAATAAAAAAAATTGGCATAAGAAGCTTGTAAATGCCTTGTGGGCAGACAGGCTAACAACTAAAAGATCTATTGGGGTCAGCCCATATGAGTTGGTTTATGGAATGGAAGCCAAATTCCCTTCATCATTAGGGGTACCTGTAATGAGGCTACTTCAAGAAAGTCAAGCTGAACCAAATGACATGCAAAGAGAATACACCAGATAATATGTTTACAGCAAACCAGAGATCAAGTGTATAGCAGAGTCCAAGTCCTACAAGAGAAGCTGAAGAAAGCCTTTGATAGAAGAACCAAGGCTGAAGATTTCTTTAATGGGGATAAAGTGCTTAAATGGGATTCAAGAAGAGAAGACAAGGGAAAGCATGGCAAATTTGACTCCCTGTGGAGGGGACCCTTTGTTATCCAAGCAGCACAAGGAAATAACACTTATTTCTTGAATAATTTGGATGGCACTGAAGCTGAAGAGGGCCCTGTGAATGGCCGGATGTTAAAGCATTATTTTGACTACTTTCCATGTATATAGCATGGCTTTGCCCTGTACATTATCAGTTGTATATAGTATTTTCTTTCAGCACATAGATAGTTCAGCTTCAGAAGTTTTGTAAATAAGCAGGAAAAGTCTTTTATTTCAGAAGTTCCACCATGGTGACAAATTCCAGTTTTGAAATCAAAAGAGAAAGCTTTCAAGTTTTGATAAGAAGTCAAAAGCCAAGGCAGTCTGACTTGTTGTTCTTGGTCTTTCAAGTAGAAGAACCATCCCCAAGTGGAGCCACTGTTAGCTACCTATACCAATAGGTTTCATTTTTCATGATTGGCAGGGGAAGTGCCAATATGATCTACTTTGGTGATGCAAAGATCTCATATTTTTGTGGGAAACACATATCTATAGTTGGTTGATGTTGTCCTACTTCTGAATGGGTGATCCAACAATCTAAGTTGGGTCATGCCATATTTCAATTTTTTGTTGGAGACTAGAGAAAGAAATCTGTCCAAACTGTTCAATCTTGGTAGATAAGTAGTTAGGTAGAGAATGAAGGTTCCCAACTGCTTAATCTGGGGCCTTGGAAGTAATAAGGCTAGCCTTAGATAGAAAATCAAAAGAAAATGGAAAAAGAAAAGAAAAAGAGTAATTGAGGGTTTGCTAGTCTAAGTGCACCCTCCCTGAAGTAACAAAAAATGCTAGGCAATAGAATGGGTAGGTAGATGGGGTTGCAGAAGCATGATTTCTTTCATATCACTGGCCTAAGCAAAGGAAACACATGGTGGCCAGTGCAGATCTTCCTATTCAGTAGTTTTGTAGCAACAAAGTGAAGCATGTCTAACTTCCCAATCATCCCCCATCAAACTCCTTGCTAACATCCCAATACAACCTTTGTTCATTGCAGAAGTCAAGCTCTTTTGTTGATCCTTGTTGTATAGAATAGCCACATTTCTTGTGTAAGAACCTTTTCATTTTGATCTACTCTCAAAACTAAGTTTGTTCCCTAAAACTTAGTGTCTATCACCTCTCATTCATATCCCCCTCCCATATTAACTATTAACCATTATTACTTAATTCCCTATATTCCCCTTTTCCCTACTACTATATCACCATTGTATGTAAATATTCCCCCTTCCCTAGGAAATATAGCCTTAAAAACTTCAAAAGTTGGAGTGCTAAGAGATTTAAGCGCAATAGGCAAAATAACGCAAAAAACAAAGTTTAGGGATTAATCCAAGATCTTCTTGGTTTAATAGCCCTAACCCCGCTTTGCAAACAAACATTAGTTAATCCATTTGGCTTATAAACCATCGCTAAACCCACTTTTTCTGCTTATCCAAAGTTCTTGTTACAATGCGCATTTCACAAAAAACAAAAGGAAATTATTAAAATAATGCGTCGGGTCCCGCCGTATCGTGTTGGCAATTTGCCATCCCGTCGTCCGTCGGATCTGGGCCCTCCCATCCGACGGCTCACATTGATTTCGGACCGCCTCCGATGCCCGGACGATAGCTCCCGAAAACTGTCAGAGCATGACGTCAGGGCTCGGACGCGTGTCGTTCCCAAATTGTATCGGGAGGCCGCCTGCCAAAACCGTTCCCATACAACAAGCGGTCCGATATTACCGCTTACCGCCTTTGTTTACCGCCCACCATGTCACGCCTACGTCACTGCCACCTCAGCGTCGCATCACCGCTCCATTCGCCATCGCCCTGAGCTGTCCGCCACGTCCCCCATCCACGCGGACCACTCACTGGCCGCCACGTCATCACTCCGTACCATGACCCCACCTATGACGTCATGCTGACATCATACAAAAAACGCGCCAAAAGCCAAAATTTTCTATTTTGCCCGAAAAAGTCAGTTTTTCGCATTATTTGCAATATCCATGCACTGTGCTCTTGCATGAGTTAGAACGTCGTTCTCCACCAACTTTGAAGATTGCTCCCGTGCTGCCAGTGCCCTGAATTCACCTGCATTGCCACCATTGCCCGAGTTTACCAGGTATTTATCAAAGTTTCCCCTCCGCGCCTGGTTTTTTCCATAATTCTCTGAGGAAACTAAGAAAAGAAAAACACTGTAAGTTCAAGAAATCTTCATGAACTACTGGTGCTCTTACACACTGTGAGCCCAATTTTACCTGTAGAAGTCCCTATTGTGTCCAATTCCCACAAATTTACAGTCTATTTGCGCATTCGCAAACTAAAACCTCTGCTACACAAGTCCACTGGGAAAACGACTCTTAAATCCCAGTATTTGCTCATTAAACCTTTTTCAGGAACATTTCAACTTGTTTTCACCCTCATTCACCCTGTTCCTCTCTGCAAATTGCCCTGCTCCTGCAAAATTCATTGCTCTGTGTTGCTGTGCCCAGAAAAACAAGTTCAAATACAATTCAAAGTACCAATTGACCATGGAGACTCCAGTAGCATTGAACATTGCACCTTTAAATGCCCCACAAAGAGAGCTAGAATGGCTGCCCCTGGCTGACAGAGACTACCAAATGGCAGAGGGAATCCCAGATTATAGCAAGTACCACATTCATGTACTCAATGATCTCAAAGCCAAACATCTCAGTGGAAATGATATTCTAGGGATTTGGGACTCCAATTTGCCTATTTTCAATCTCCCTCAAGTCAATATCCTCCCATATTTGATACATCGATGCAGTGCCAACTATGACCCATATCAGAGAGCTGTCCTCAGTTCCTTAGGCTCAGTTTTGTTCCATGTCACCCCTGAGGCCATAAATCAAATGCTGCACTTTCATACTACAAAGCCATTGACTCCTCTCTCCATGATGGATTTGATAAAGAAAGGAGGCAAGTTGTCCAGTGCCCAAATTGTCAAGATCAATCAATTATTCATTCAATCAGGCTCTCAAACTGTGAGGACTCCCCCTATTGGAAATGTATATCTCAATGAGCTGGGAAAAATGCTTGTGGATACGATCAGTTATGTCCTGGGATACAGATCATATGAGGATGTTGCTGAAACCATTCTGGCCATGATGTCTATCTTCTCCCCTGGGAAGCCTCCTTCTGTTCACTATGATTATGCTGCATACATTGCCAATAAAATTCATGAGCAATTGATGAATCTAGAAAGGGAAAGGATATTTAGATACACTTCTTACATCTATCACTTGTTTCTATTCTATCAGCCTGATAGCTTCCCTATAACTCTCAAGAAGTTTGATGCCCAAGGGAACCAAAGGTCTGTAGTATTTTGGTCTTCAGTCTTTCATCACATATCTTTTTCACCATAAAACTATTGTGAATTCATAGACCTGTTTATCCATCTAGCCATGTCCTTGCTGTTGAGCTCTCCTCCTCCAAGATTGACAGATGAGATGCAAAGGATCCTCCAGCTCTCAAAGGCCTACAGCATTGGGGATTGGTACTTTTACCAACACCATACAGTGATCAGAATATATGGTTGTGA
Organism: Pinus tabuliformis; assembly: GCA_031772625.1. Classification (NCBI taxonomy): domain Eukaryota; kingdom Viridiplantae; phylum Streptophyta; class Pinopsida; order Pinales; family Pinaceae; genus Pinus; species Pinus tabuliformis. Next base: position 338,059,777 of record CM062805.1, read on the forward strand.
GTTAGCCCCATATAGGTTACCAAGATATGTCCCTATGAGACTTTTTGCTTTAGAGTATTTCAGACAATTTGGAAATGCAGACATGGTCCATTTCCACAGCAAAAATAAGAAGGTACAACTCAAAGTCAGAAACCAGCTAGGCCCATTTATTTATAATAAAAGAGAAGAGGCATGGCAAGAAGAAGATAAGATCCTGCAACGCCTCGGATTGCAAACCAGTTTCCTCTGGATACCCTATGATCCCAATCATTTCATTAGTCTTAGAATGGTCAAATATAAGTTGGCTAGCTATGATCATGTCAGGTTGCCTCATATTGAAAAATATGCAAATCTGTTAAGATGGAAAGAGGGCACTCTAGAAGAGCCAAGTACTAAAGAGGAAATAGCACTAAAAGAAGCCAAGAAACTTGAGAAGGAAGCTGACTTGGAATATTGTGGGTAGGATTGTTCTCTTCCTCATATTCAACTTGGAGCAGCTGCCTCATCTTCTACAGCCCCCCAGCAAGCAGCTCAAACTACTCCTTAGGCGGCCAGCACAGATAAAGTGAAAGAAATGGAGCAGGGTCATCCGCTCCCAACAGTAGAACAACAGAAAGAGCAGACCAAACAGCAAGAAGAAATGGCTGAGGCCCCTATATCTACAGAGCAACAGGCTCAAGAAAGTGTGCCCCCAAGACAGGAAACAGCAGTGGATGCCTCGGTGCTCCAAACCCCATTGAATGAAGAGAGAACCAGGAAGAGGGATAGACAGCAAGAAACTCCCCTCACTACATCAACAAGTCAACAAGGGGAGAAAAGGCAAAGATTAAATCCTCTTTCTGAAGAAGAGATGCCTATTGGACCATCCATGGGTATGGGCCCTCCTAGCATGGAAGCATCAGCCAGTTCCTTCCAACAGGAACAAGAAAGAACACTTGGAGGAGAGGTCAGCTCCTCAAGCCAGCAAAGAAGGGCAGAATCCAGCATAAAGCAGCAATTTATTGATATTAAGAAGAGGAATGAGCCAGTCAGACTCCAGCTTTACAATCACTTGCTCAAAATGGCTCCCACAAACCAACAGAGGCTTATGTCAGCATATGACATAACAGAGGGGAAGATGACTATGAGTCATTTCATGCCTACCATGCTGCAGCCACAGTCAGCTGCAGATTACATCAGAACCAACCTGGAAGTATTTGCAAAAGACATCCACCCAATGGACCAAATAGAGCTACATAAGCAAACGGATGAGATGGTCTACTCCACTCTTCCAGACAAAACCTTTCTGGCACACAAACTGCAAAATAGTCTCCATAATACTACTGCCCAATTAGAATTGGAGAAAGCCTCTTCTCAGGCCAAAGACAACAGGATTAGGTCTTTGGAAGATATCATTATAGAGCTTGGGCATGACCCAAGTGATCCCAAAGCTGTGCAGGGATTACTAAAGAAAAAAGAGGAAGATATAGCAGCTTTGAGGAAGATGGTTAAAATTCCAGCAACCCTTCACCCCCAAACAAAAGATGTTTCTTAGCAGAAAAAGGACCAAGATGTAGCAACCATGCTGCTTACATTACACAAGCAATTGGTAGAAACAGAAGGCCAATGGATAACAACAGAGGGTGCATTACAGGCAACCCTGAAACAGAAAGAAGGAGGGCAGACATCTCAGCACCCTTAGCCATTAATCAACCTTGAGGAGCCTCCTCAGATTATAAGTCCTCCCACAGGACAAACAATAGAGGCAGGCCCTTCAGCAGCAGCTCCAGCAACAACATCAGAACAGACACCAAGCCTTGACATGCAAAACATGATGAAAGAACTTCAAGCTCTGGAGGCCCAGATGGCAGAACTAAATGAGGCCAAGGAAAAATTAGCTACACTTAATGAAAAATATGATAAATCAAAACAAAGTGTCGCTGAAAAAACAAGAGAGGTAAAGGCCCTTGAGAAGAAAATAAAAGAACAGTAGAAAGAGCTCTCTCTTAACAAAGTTGTAGCAGAAATTAGGAAAGTTCGATGGGCCAATATTGGGCAGTCTATAACAGATCAATGGCAATATATAGAAACCATTCATGAGCATATAGATCTCATATGCAGGGCCCAAAAGGAAAGCCAAAGAGCAAGGGCATCTCTAGGCAATATGCCTGAGATAGCCAATAGGATGATCAATGTCCTTAATAATCGTACAGGCCCCCAGCTGGCAGCAATGGGTATCTCAAACAGAACTGATACCATTTTACTGGTGAAGAGGGTGCTCACTTTGAGAAATCTTGTGCAAACATTGGATAGAAGGTGCCAATAAATGCAGACAGAGGTGAACAAATTCACAGAGAAATTTACAACATTACATAACAGAGGCCTTCCCTGCCTACTAACCAGTGCAGGTAGGCTACTATCTCATGAGAATTATGCCAAGAGGGTAAATACATATGCCACCAATCAGATCACTGCAGCATCAAGTACCCCAGAGGAAACAGGGCTTGCATCTGGGCAGAATCTGTATGAAAAAATAGAGAATTTGTTTTTTATCATGAATGAGATTAGACATCTGTTTGAAGTGCCTCCAAATTACTACAATTATACTGAGGCAGATGAACCCTTAGGCACAATTTTGAGACATCAGTTGCCTACTCAGCAATGGTGGACAAGCATGATATAGACATTACTGTGAACAAACATATTTTTTATCAAATTTATGTACATCAAATATAAATCATCATGTTCAGATAGTTGATATATTTACTATGACTGCAAAAGAGTGGACTGAGCCAACTCAACAAACCAATTTCGCCACTAAAGCAACACCGACAGATGCAGATGACGGGGCTGAGATAACTACAGCACAACAGAGCAATAAAGGGCGTATTATTCAGAATCAATGCAAAGCACCTTGCAGAGCCAGTTGCCCTCAAAAGTCAAGAACTTCTGACAAACAACAAGCAGCTGTTGTATATTCATTAAAGTATCTTTTAATTTTGTAAAAATATCTTTGAAAGTTGGTAAGAGCAGTTATTGTGCAATAACTCAGAACTGAGATATTTTTGTGATATTTATGTATATATGCACCCCTGCATAGCTTATTGGGGGTTTTTGTTACCCATTTGTTCAAGAGAACTCGGTTGTATTTCCTCTGAAAGATATAATACAAAGGAGTTGTTGGTTTCCAGGATATATGTTTGGCTTGGACGTGCTGTGATGAAATTATTGGCTGCTGCAAGATTCTCGTGTTATGGCGTGATAGAATAAGAGTTTTCTAATTGTATTTATGTTTCATCTCTTCTGTAATATGCCTGTGATGTATGGTGTTTAATCTTGGTAGAAAGGTAAAAGACTAGTTCAGGATTTGTCCATTAAAGACACCCTAAACTCAATCCTTACTACTAAATATGTTTTCTTCAAGGTTAGCTGCAACTGTGGAATTCTTAAATGCTCCCATTTGCTCTAATCACATGATAAGTCTTTATTCAGTAATTATCTGTTGCTACTGAGTAGGATTTGTTCTTCATTTCGTATTGCACTGTGAAAGAACTCTTAATTACCTTTCCTGGTGTAATTTATACTGTTTTCTTTGCTAAAAATCAAAGTTTGTATCATGAATACCCATCTAGCCTTGCAGTGAACCTCTCTTTATCACAGACATCAAATCCTACTCATTTCTAGACTCCACATGCCCAATGGATTGAACTCTCCTTCATTTTTGCATGCCCTTCTTTGAACAATAGTCTGCAACCAAAATTCAAACAAACTCCCACCTCATAACTAGCCTAAAATCCTCAAAAACAAAGTTAAAACTGAAAGAGAGAGCCCTCTCTAATTACAGGTAGGTTAGAACCTGTAATCCAAAGCCTGGTTAGTGGTTACCCTGGCCGTATTCCCTCAGGAGTCAAAGGGAACAACCTGGGTGTTAACAAGGTCTATAATCAATATTTGAAAATGGCTCCCACAAATCAAAACAAATTGATGTCAGCCCATGACATAAAAGAAGGTAAAATGATAATGAGCTATTTCAAGCCTAAAGTGCAACAGCCTTAAATAGCAGCAAACTATCTTAGAACAAAATTTTTGAAGTCATGGCAAAGGATATTCATCCTTTGGATCAGATTAAATTGCACTAGCAAACTGGAGAAATATTTATTCCACATTGACTAGCAAGGCTATGATGGCCTAAAGGCTGGAAAATTCTTTGGATAACACAATTGCCCAACTACATTTGGAGAATGCTTCCTCCCAGGCCAAATATAATAGAATAAAGTCTTTATAAGAAATAATTATTGGATTGGGTCATGATCCCAAAGATGTGAAGGCTACATAAGCCTTAATCAAAAAGAAAGATGAAGATATTGCTACCTTAAGGAAGCAGCTAAAGCTACCACCTTCAAGGCATCCATAGACTACTGAGATCATAAAGAAAAAATCTGAAGAAGAGCTGATGGATTTGCTCCTAAAACTTAATGAACGATTAAATGAGACTGAGCAAAAACTTGAAAAGGCATTGAAGGACAAGCAGGGAGAGTAGACCTCTCAGCGTCCCAATATGATACCAGTAGTCTCAACTGGAGTCCCTTCAACCCTTGGAGTAGCTCTAGCACCAAAAATTCCAGCAGTCACAACAGAGATGGTCATAGGTACAACAACAACAGGAACAGCACATGATAGTACTACCAATTTGAGCACAGCTGAACTAATAAAATCAATGGAGGACATGAAACTGCAAGTTTCAGAGCTAAAAAAGGTACAAGAACAGTATAACTACTTAGAACAGAGGTATGATCTCTCAAAGATAAATGTTGCAGAAAAGACAAGAGAGATTAAAGGGTTAGAAAATAGAGTGAAATCATTAGAAAAGGATCTCACAATTGAGAAACCTTTGACAGAAATTAAGAAAATTCTTTGGGCCAACATCAGTCAGTCAATAAATGATGTTTGGCCATCAATCCGAATAATGTTGAGCAAATTGCTTTAGTAAAGATAGCTCAAGAAGAAGTTCAAAAGGCAAGGGTAGAGTTAGGAAATATGCCTGAGAAAGCCAGCAGGTTTATACAGTTTTTGAATACCAAGAATAAGCACAAGCTGGGCATTCAAGATAGAACAAGAACAATTTTGGAAGTCAAAATGGTTTTTACTAAAAGGACTCTGATGCAAAATTTAGAAAGAAGGTGCCATGACATGCAAGAATAAATTAATGCTTTCATGAAGAGATTTGATATTTTGCAGAGCAAAGGGTTGCCAAGTCCTTTAGTTATTCATCATAAACTAATGAGTCATATAGACTATGTAGAGACATTGAAGCAATACGCAAGCAACCAGGCTGGTCCATCAACAAGTGCATCAATAGTAAAAGCATTGCCTATAGGCAGAGTTCTCTATGATAGTCTAGAGAACTTATTCTATGTCAAGCATGAGATAAAGCACTTATTTCCAATTCAGCCAACCTTTTTCAGGTACACAGAAACTGATGAGACCCTAAGAAAGCTTGAAAGAACCAGAATACCAAAAACACAATGGTGGGAAGAAATGTTAGACATTTTGTAAAGTTATCCTTGGTAAAAGGTAAATTTTGGTTATTTACTACAGTAAGTAATGGTAAAAAGGATAAACAGAGGTCAAACAGGTCGAAGAGTATCAGGACAGTTAAAAAGCATCAGTGAAAATAGGACAACCAGCACAAAGTTACCAAAGAATACAGCAGCAAGCCAAATCATAGGGCCTACCTCCAGCACATTCACAAGAATAGGAACAACACAACATCAGTTTACCTTTTCTCCTATCTACGAGACCATTTGTCTCTATTTTCTTGTAACTTATTCATAGTCATCCTAGAATATATCTCACTCTATTATGAGATATTTTTTGTAAAATTTTTGTATAAATACTCCCTCAATTGGAGTATTGAGGGTGGATTCTTAGACATTGTTGTAATACTGATTATTTTGGAATAAAGCGCTATTGGAAAAAATTTTGTATGGCTAGCTGGATGAAGAATTGATGCAAAGTACTTTTCACAGGATTCATGAGTCAGACACCGGATCAATACATCTTCTATACCTCATGTTTTAAATTTTTCTTGTTTATTATATCATATGTGTTTCATATCTAAATGATAAATGAAAAAGAATAATTCAGAAAGTGCTTAAGTGCAATTTGTTTCAATCGTTTTTGTTCTTAATGTTTTCCTCTAAACTAGAATAAACAGTGAATTCTTAATTGCTCATGTTTCCTAGTTTATTCACTTTGATTATTTAGTAAAGAATTCTTAAACGCTCTTTATTAGTATTCATCCAAGTTCCCTCTCTCAAATATGATAAAGGGTTATTAATTCCCTTCATCCCTTTGAGTCCATTCCATCTTTTTAAGGTCTCTATTTGTTCCTTGTTTAATTGTCTTGCCCTATGAAACCATCCCTTGTTAAGAAACCAAATCCAGTTAAGCCATGTTCTTTGACTCCATTAGACCAATGGCCTAAACTACTCAGTCCTACCCCTCTGCTATTGAGTTTCACCACCCAAACATAATCAAAACCCATAAACTTTCATAACTAGCCTAATATATTTCAAAACAAAGCTAAAACTTAAAGAGAGAGCACTCTTTGGGTACAGATTGGCTAGATTTTGTACCTAAAAGTTGGTTTGTGGTTACCTCGAACCCCTTTCCTCTTCCCAACAACTTTAAGGAAAATATGAGTGATAACAATACAAATGACAATACCTCCTTTCTATATATAGGAGTTTAAGGGTTCATAATGTAATCAGAGTTGACATAACAATAATAATGTAAGGGCACAACAATAACAATAATGGGATTTTATGGGGCACAACAATATAATAAGGGGGTTGCACTAATAACAATAAGGGGTTACACTAGTAGTATAGGGAGCTAACATGCCCATCTCCTTCAAAAAGTGTTGCCCTCAATGCTTGAGTAGTTCTGGATGCTTGTATATAAAATTCTCCTCCTCCTATGTGGAATCTTTAGCAGGTATTAAGTTCTTCCACTTGATGAGATACTCTGAAATTGATTGATTTCGTAGCTATCGAGTTCTTGTTTCCATGATTGCTTTATGTTCCAATATGATTTTTCCTTCCTCGTCAAGTTCTGACAATATTGTTTAAACCGGGAGCTTGTCACCTATAACCTTCTTTAAGCATGAAACATGGAAACTGGGGCACTCGAGAAGATGCAGGAAGCTCCAATTTGTATGTCATAGTACCAATATTTCGCAACACCTTGTAAGGACCATACTACTTGGGTGATAATTTATTATCCTTCATAGCTTGCTTGAGGGACATTTGTTTGTATGGTTGTATTCGTAAAAATACCTAGTCGCCTATATCAAAACTTCTTTCATTGCAATGTTGATCTTCCTATTGTTTCATTCGAATCTACATGAAAGTGAGGTTATCCTTTTTCTTCTTGATATGTCCTTCTACCTTGAGAGTTTTAGGAGTGGTAATTCCTGCTAATGCATTACAAGACATGGTCAGATTCATTTGTTATTTCTCCGAGGTTGGTTCCTGGTGTATATCCTCTTCTTTTGTTGTTTCTTCATCCTTTTATTCCACCTCTTCACAACCAATGTAAAATAATTTCTTCTCAGCATACATATGACCTTTAGTGTGTTTTCTATCACAACTGTAACAAAGGTCATTTTCTCGTTTTTCTTCCACTTATTGTGGTGTCAACCTTGTAGTTTGTTGAAGGCTAGAAGCAACAACACTTCCATATTTATAATTGTGAGTGGTAGGATTTCTTGTTGCCATAATTTTGCTTTCAATTTCTTTTTCCAGCCTGAATGCCTTCTCCAATGGATCAAGTTCCCAAAGACAAACCTCATGTTTAATGTTATCCTTTAAAGTCCCTATTAAGACATCAATCCTCTGCTTCTCTGGAATATCATTTACCCTTATATTCAATTTTTGGAAGTCCTCAATGTGCTATGACATTAAACCCTTTTGTTTGAGATTTATCAATTGGCTAAAGAAGATATTTCTCTTTGTATCCTCATAATGTGTTATCATTTCCTCCATGAAAAATTACCAAGTGACAAGAGGTTTACGATAAAAAAGCCATTTATACCATAAAAATTGATTTGGTTCTAAATATAAAGATGCAATACGTACCTTTTGTAACAGTTGCACATCATGTAGATGAAAATATTTCTCCATCTATAGTATTCATGTTATGGGATCTTTCCATCAAAATTCCTCATATCGATATTTGTAATATGGTGTGTCTTCATTCCAATGTTAGATTCTATGAAATCACGATTAACATTTATTTTTTTCTCATCATGAGTTTCCTCTACTACCCTTTTTTCATTAGGAGGCCTTTCTTGTAGCAACCTTGTCCCACCTTCCTTCAAACCTTCCATGTCTTTCTTCAAATCTGCTTCCATACAATCAATTTTATATTCCATGGCACATATAAAACTATTTATCTTGGTTTCGATCACATTATCTAAATCATCCATCCAATTTTGCTTACTAGTTGTTTATACTTTCTTGATTCGAGTCATTATTTTTCTTCTGTTTAGGAGCTCAATATTTAAACAACTGTAACTTTGTAATTTCAGATCTTCAAGTTCTAAAATTTTAGCCTATGGTAGCCCGCTGAGTCCTCTTTCTAACTCCACTATTCTAATCAATATTGGATTCGTCAATAAAGAGTTATGCAAAATCCCCTCTGATGACCTGATTATATACTGGGTTAGTAGAACAAACTTGTATGACCTGCCACGTGTCACTTTCTCGACCTTCGGACCTGAAACAAATTCTCAAAAAACTACAGTCCATCCTATTTCTATAAATTCTTACAAAATTTGAATATGATACTCAGAGAGAAAGTTATGACGATTTTCCCAAGATCACCTGTTTGGGATGTAATTCTGGAGCCTATAAAAACCATAATGTCCTAAACCATATCTCCGAACATATAGCGAACCAAGATCTAAAATTCAGGCCAGAGTTTCATTAATATTTCATCTCAAATGAGTTTTAATTTTAGTGTTTGAACAGTTGTAGAAAACAACTTATACAGAAAATTCCACGATGACCTATTTGAGATGGAAGTTTGGAGCTAAAAACCCTAATTCCTCAAAGTATATATCTGAAAGTATAGCGAGAAAAGATATAAAATTTAGAATCGAGGATAATCTAGATTTCAACTCAAATGGGTTTCCTTTTTAGCTTCTAGAACATCGTAGAAACAAATTTATAGCGAACATTCCACGATGACCCGTTTGGAGCAGCAAAACCCTAGAATCCAAGGCTTTGATACCAAATGTTATGAAACGAGCTCACAAAAAGATAGAAAAGATAGATCAACAACTTCAAAATCAGCCTCTTTGAGGGCACAATCTCTTTTAAATTACACAAATGAACAATTCTTGGATGATACAAATCACAAGCCCTCCTTTCCATATATAGGAGTCTAAGGGGTCATAATATAATCAGAGCTGACATAATAATAATAATTTAAGGGCACAAAAATAACAATAGTGGGCTTCTATGGGGCACAACAATATAATAAGGGGATCACACTAATAACAATAAGGGGTTACACTAGTAGTATAGGGAACTAACACATCAGTTTGTCCTTATATATTTTCTCATGTTCTTCCAACAAGATAATTTTAAGTTTCCATTATAGAGATTAGATGCACAAGGAAACCCCTAGACTGTAGTTCATTGGACTTCCTTGGCAAGGAAGAATACAAAAGAGTTCTCTATCTCAGACTATGTAAGTTAGTTTCTGCACATGGCCCTATGTATTTTGAGTAGTGATGTAATTATGAGGATTTCACCTGAAATTAAAAGAATTCTTCACCTCAGCAAAAAAACAAAAATTGGAGACTGGTATATTTACCATAATTACATAGGGATCAAAGTTTATGGATGTGATTTACCTCCTTATAGGTTGCCTAAATTTGTACCAGTCGGGTTTTCTTCACTACGATATATAAGACAAATGATGAATATGGATGATCTACACTTTATTTCTAGTAAGAAGTTTAAGTTCAAATTGAAAGCACAGATAGGAACATTCATTGTCAATACTAGAGCAATGACAAAGGAGGCAGATTCTATGTTAAAGCAAATGAAATTCAAATTGAGTTTCGCCTAGTCTTACGACCCCTTGTGCATTATTTCTAAATTAAGCATTGAACAAAAGATAACTCCTTATGTACATACACCAAGGCTACAAATAGAACAATATGTAAATCAAGAGGAGTGGTAGGAGAATACACTGCAAGAGGAAGAAGAACAAGTTGTTACTTCAACAACTTCACAAAATCCAGTTCCATAGGAGAAATAAAAAAAAGGCCAAGAGAAAGTTTATCTCCTTCAGTTTCAGAAACTCAAGAGATAAACTTTTAGGTGTTTAAAAGAAGAAAGAAAAATAATACTCATGGAGACCCTTTTCAAGTAACAAGTTCACAAGAGCAGCAAACAATGGTACTAATAGGTTTACATATTGCAACATTTCCAAGGATTGAGGAGATATCCCCTGATTGTCCTATGTCATCAGTTTCCTGGGGTACTGTTGAGGGCCCCGAAATCCGGTCAACAACAAGGGGGATACCCACCTGGTCCGGAACCTGGTTGGCGGCTCCTTGCCCGTTTGTTGTAGCGGGTCCGACTGGGGGTAACGGGACCAGCTTCCCGATGCATGGGATGTGTGTGTGTGTGTAGATTTTGATTATGTTGATTCTGGAAGCATTATAAAACTAATTTAAATCTAACATGCAAACTGATTCTAAGCTACAGTAATCTAATGAAAACAACATATGTAATCTACACTAACCCGGGATATATCTTTTCCATTATGAGATTTAGAAAGATTTCACATAATAACTGGTAATAAAGATCATTCAGCTATCACAAGAATATAAACCATTTAAGATGAACCATTCTGCATAAGAAGTTAAACAAAACAGTTGTGAACAGCATATCACATAAATAAATCATTCATATGTCAAGCATAAATAAATGAGTCCACCGTACAAAAGTGCCAAATGATAACCCATATGCTCATACATTAACATATAAACAACATCAGCTGTATATCACTCTAAGAATATAAGCAGAAATTCGTCAAGAGATAAAAGTACCATTTATGACTGATTTTTACTCACAGACTTCAAGCAATAACGATTTATCTCTACTTGTTCTAATATCTACTAAGAGTACAGTAGTGCAACATCAGTAGCAGACATTAAAATGCAAAAATAAATAAATCTCGATACTCCCATTCATCAAAACCTCCTCTGAGGGTGCAGAAGTGCATGTTCCGAGGACCAGTTTTTGACAAATTTCTGGACCCTTCTCCAATGCAATGAGAAGGGTTAAAATACTACTTCCTAATTCTAGTAATAGTATTATTACAAAATTGAGGATATGGTTCTCAAATGACCGCCCTTTTTCTAATTTAGTTAAAAAGGAAAAAACAACATTCTAAATGAAATTACTTGTGAACTTGGTCTTTGAAGTTGCAGCTGTCAGGCATAGGCTTGAGAAGAGTAGGCTGGCTGATTTCTGCGCTTAGCTGGGCTTCGAAAACGGCATCCATAAGAGTTGGCGCTACCTTCTCGGTTGTGTTCATGATGCATCTCACTGTCATGCATCGGTTGTGCGGTTTAACTAAGTATGTCCAGTAACTTTCCCAATTTAGTCTAGCCAATGCCTGGATTGTTTTCCCATTTGCCTGCGCTTTCTGCTTCCATTCTGTCTCCAGTTGCAACTTGCTCGGTAGGTATCCCAGGGTGGTCTCTGAAATCAAATTGGCTCTGTGTAAATTTTCATTTACACAATCGATAAGGATGCTCCCTTGTGTCGCCGCTGTCTCTGCTGCTTCCCCCGCCTGTGTGATTTGTTCGTCCCATTTATTAAAGAGCAGCTCCTTGTGATTTTCATTAATCTTGAGTGCCCCTGCTCTTTTCCCTTCCTCATCATCTTTCCAAGCCAAATATTCTGTTACTCTTTTGTTGTTCTGATCATAGTCGTTCCGCAATTCCACCACCTAGCTGGTGATCCTGTCGCTTAGTTCACAAAAGTGTCTCCACTGTGATATTCTACGTACCATATCTTCTTGTTGCTGTGATAGTTGCTCGTTCAAGCCGATGGACTTTGAAATGAACTCTGCCAGCTTAGGTTCATCTTTATGCATTTCTTGCACCGTCTGCAGTTTCTTTTCTTTTTCTTCAAGACTTCTTTGATAGCTTACCTGCATCTGGCGAAAGTCTTCCTGTAGCTTTTCAAGCTGTCTGGAAGCTTCAGTGTTTGCGCTGGCTTGTTGCAACTGTTGTTGTAGCAGTTGTATTTGATTTTCATGTTCTTTTAGGAGTTGCTGAACTTCAGAGGCCTTGTCAATAGTTGCAGAAGCATATGCTCCTGCAATCTGAGACAGCTTCGTGAGATTCTCAGTTGGATTATTATTTGGGTCTTTCCACAAGACGTCTAGATGTTCAGCATCTTGAGACAGTGCATTCTCAAGCTTTCTCTTCTTTCTTTGTCTTCTTACAACTGCTTTGTGCTGGGAACTGTAGAATACGTCCAGTGGAGGAATTTCTTCTACGTTGAGTAGAAGTTCTGAGGATGGAGCGATAGGAAGGTGTTCTGCTTCTGTGGCGCTAATGACTATGGTCGAGACGACCTCTTGCACCACCTGTGTATTGCCCACAGGTGTCTTCGGGACTTTCCCTTCAAGATTAATTAATTCATTGAAGGTTTCCCACTCTTTATCCAACTCTGTTGTGACAAGAGGTGTTTTGACGACAGGAGGAGGAACTTTTCTTGGTGGTGAGGCGATAACTTGCTGCTGAGCCATCGTGCTTGACTGAGCTGTGTCTTTGGTTGTTTCTTCGTTCTTTTCTTTGTCGTGCACAGACTCTTCAGGATGTTCAGATATTTTTCTTGCGGCGCTGGACTTAGATCTGGAAGCGCTGGAGTTTTCACTGAGGCTGATGCTCGGAGTCGGTTCTCTAGTAGCTACTCGCGGCCCTTCTAGTGGAATACTAGCCAGCCTTCTCTCTCTATATGACGTGAATTTCTGGAGGTCGTCTGGAGACAACCTTGACTGAGCTTCCTGCAAAATCTCTTTGAGCGAGCTTTTACTCTGAAAGAGATCATCAAACAGATCTTTCTTCCCAGAGAACACTCTTATCTTGACGTTGATTGTAAATTCCTGGGCCACATTATTTGGGTCGAATGGTCTTGATGATAACTTAAATAATTGAAGACACGTCACATTCTCCACCTCGTCAAAAGCGTGTCCCACATCGAACAAAGAGAAGGCCCCACAAGTGACGAGAAATTGAGGCCAAATGGCCTTCTTTTTTTCCTTTAGGTCCTTGGTTAAGCCGCCTTCAGAACAAGTTTGATAAGCGATTTCCCGGGCCAACAGTTTATGAGGGACATACAAGGGTAGGACATGTGGAGGTACAGTGCTTCCAAAAACTCGAATGTAGGTAAACCATTCTTCCCCAAACCATCTCGCGATGGGGATGATGTCAATTTGGGTCTCGGGAGAGCACCTTGGGGGGTCCTTATCATATATCATTCTATGTATGGGCAATATGAGCCCATGGCAAATCTGGTAAAAATGAGGGGCAAACTGGGAATCCCATAAGACTTTATGATAAACATGGATGGGCAATGGGTCTTGGGTAGTCCATTTCCAACCCATGGTAGGAAAATTTGATACAAGATAGACAGAGTCCATTATATAGGCAGACAAATAAAAAGGAGGATAGAACCTTTGGGAGAAGGATCTCCTAGAATGGTAATTGACAACCGTCATGTATAGAGTATCAGAAAGGATTTTGGCCCAATCTACTATCTCGGAGTTAGTCGCGGCGTCAACTAATGGTAGCCATTCAGATGAAAACTTATTGATATTGGGCATACCAAATAATATACAGAGCATGGCTGCAGCAAAACAATATGGAGAGGTAAGGGAACCAGTGCTGTACATACCGTTTTTATCCTTTTTCAACGGCTCATCTCTTCTTGACCATTCTTTAGTGGTGCCTGATAGATCCGGATTTTCTACTGCGAACTTCTTAACAAACTGTGCATTATAGTTCGCTTGCAGTTCAGGAAGATGATACATGAGCTTCAGGTCTTGGGCAGCAAACGATCCCACGAGCCCATGTCCCTAGACTTTGAATTGCCTATTTGCCAATTCCGCATCATCTAGAATCCACTCGATCATGTCTGTATATGGTAGGATCTTCGGCCTTGCCGCTATTCTATGGAGGAAAGAACACACTAGGTCTTCCAGGGATGCTTCCGAAGGACGTGACGCACCCGCGACAGCAGCAGTTACCTTCATTATTCTACGGTTCTCTTCTTCTAACAGCCTATACATGCCTTCCCATGTTGAGATACCTGCATCTTTGTTGCAGGCTGTATCTGTGTACAGGGGCGCCATCTCCTTGGTTTTTTCTCTTGTTTCGGAGCTTCGAGCTTTGTTCTTCTTTCCCATTTCGCTTTGCACTTCTGTCTTATTTGCCTTCGCACTTTGCTCCTACAGGTTACGAGTGAAATGGAAAGACTGATCAGAAAGGTGATGGGAGAGTTTTAAATGCAAGAGATAATCAGATATGCCACCTTACGTGAAGCAAATCCGCATCAAGGCACGCGTCTTTATTCCACTTAATAACTGACAACTAATTTATTACTATCATTAAAAGCGCATAATTTCAAGTCAGGTTATAGTAAGTGGCTTTTCTTTGGGTGACGCGCCCGAAGGATTCGTACTAAGGTGCTTTATGATTTGCCAGCGTACCCTTGCATGTCGCGCAATCGCAAATCGTAGCGATCGCAATATCGCGGATCGCAATAATTCAATGTTTGCCAAACTTTGCCTGCCTCATTTCTGCGATATGCGATCGTGATATCGCATATCGGTAGATTTGTGAGCTTTTCTTTATGGATGCTAGTATGTTGCGATGCAATGTTGTTATTAACACTGGGGCGGTGCGCATATTGGTCTTTTTTAGAAGGGAAATGAAGGTGTTTCTTATCCTTATGTGGTGTGACCTTAAGATTTGATTTCATGAACACAGGCTTAGGCTTAAGACATTCAAGAAACCTTTTCCAAGCGTATGGTTGTAACCTAAAAAAGAAATCCTTGCTTTTCCTAAAAAATTAACTAAGGGTCCCCATTCATTCAGTATCATGGCTGATACTAGATTGAACGAGGGGGGTTGTTGCTGGCCACAACAATTGGCGATTCACTTGGGAGAACCAGTTATCTCTGCTCTTTTTCTATTGACGTTTTCAAGCTTCTAAAAAAAAATTTCTCAGGAAATTTGAACTTTATTATAAAAAGATAAAAACAAATGATACTTCAAAGCGTCAATGATGTTTTGTTTCAGCTCCATTCTAGCTCAATTACTTGCATCCCCAGATTGTATTCGAATTTAAATCAGTCATTACTTGGTCTTGTAAAACATAAAAATAAAGTGTTCTCTATGTATCAGTCTTTCTTAAATATGCTCCTTTGTCGCAAGTAGAGCCACTGCTGCCAGCAGGCGTCCATAGCCTCGACAGGGTTACCTATTATCCAGGAATGATCCTTTATCCTGCCTCAGGTTATTTACAACTTTTTCAGAAAGAATCCCTTTCTTGATGCGTTTTCCTTTTTTATTCTCTAAAGAACAATGTCTTGGTTTGGTGGCCAAATTATGACACAGTCATTCACTTGATTTACACTTTTGCTGAGCAAGCTGGCTCGTGATGAGACCCCTTGTCTTTTGATTGCAACAATCTTGAGTCATTGCCCTGTTTTGGTAGACAATATTGGCAAAGTCAGCAAGTTATAATATCTGTGATCATGATAAGTCGGCTTGTGATGAGACCTCTTATTCTTTGAGATATATCATCTTTTTAGGTCATTCCTCTGAATGTTGTGTTTTCCTTCAGCAGGGAGGAAGTCAAATTTTCTTTCCTTAAGAAAGTTCTGGACGACAATGATAGGGCTGCTTTTGGTAATGGCTGCTTTCACAGAGAATCTTTATTTTAATATTGATACCTTTCATTGTGCTGACCTAAAACAAATCCTTCACTGAGATAGCTTTCTTTTAATTTTTTGGAGATGAAACTATCATCATTTCCGGGTCAAAGTTCTATCGATAATAAAGATCAAATTCTCAAAAGATTTGTTGTTCATAGGAGCCGAAGTCCAAAATCTTAAACAGAGACAAGGTGTCTTTAGTAAACGTCAAATGCCATTTAGCTAGAAAAAACATTACTTGAGAGAGGCAAAAATTCCCTAGGGTCATGTAGAGAATATAGATAACTTTGCCTATCAATTATTGAAAGCAAAACTAACAACCTAGCTAAATTACTCCTACTCCTATTCTAACTATATACAAGAAATAACTAAGTAAAATGATATTTCCAATGGAACCAACGATTCATTATTATTCCTAGCCGTATGAATCTTCCAAGCCTCAGTATAAAGAACCGAATTTCCCTTGGATCGAAATTGTTGGCTAGGGAATAAGAACCTACAACCTCAATTGGAATTCTGTCTGATTTTCTTTTCTCATGAGAAGTTTTTTCCAACTGAGTACCTATTGGATCATAAAAATTAGGATGAATTTCTGATGTGAATTGGTGATCTTTCAATAGGAGGGATAACAAGTCAAATTGTGAAAAGGGTTTTTCAGTTTCGATGGCTTGTAACCCGTTGCTTGTTGACGTTGAGTTTTTAGCAATAATGAAAGTTCTCATATATGAATCGCTAAAATATAATCTATCAAAAATTTGAAAATTTAAAAAGAAATCCGATTTTGTACAAAATGAATGCAAGTGAGAAAGAAATGATTGGGTATTTATACAAATAGTGTTATCGCACAACTGGGAGTTACTTGCAACTTTTTGCTTTTCACAAGAACTGGCCAAGTTTTGTGAATCAGGAACTAAGTCATGATTGCGAACAAGGATGGAGCTTTCCTCTTGATATGAATCATAGATCGGAGTATTGTCTGGGATAGTAGAATTATTCAAATAAGCTTTTGCTTTGAGATGAGGGTCAGATGGAATAGTTCCTGATCTAAGATGTTCCTTATTAATTGACCCTAGATGAGTTACTTGTGATAACTCAACATCATCACAATTGTCAAAGCAACTATCATGAAAGACTTTACAGTTCTCCCTAGGTTCCTCTTTTTCATTATATGTTTTCAGGCAAGGGGGGTCAGGCAGCTCTCGTTTGATATTGATCAAAGGCTGTGCTAAAGTGGTCTCTTTATTTTGAAAACCGAATGATGATTTGTTTGAATAACCCTCTGTGTCTATTGAGATATGCTTGATATTATGAGGGGAAAATCGTCATCACTAAAAACATTGGGGTAAAGAGAAAAATGTGAATCTGGAATAATGCATTTAAAAACATCAAATAAATTTTGTTCATCAGATTCACTATAAGCATCGGGCTTTAGATCATACCTTTTTGTGCCGATATTTTTTGAAAGAGAAATAGTTGGTGGATCTAACCTTGGCATCAGCATTTGTTGATTTGAAATGATATTGTCTGACTCTATGTCAAAGTCATCTTCTGGTTCCAAGGTAGTCTCCTTTTCAGTATTTTCGTCTTTGTTTTCTGGTACTATAGCATGCAAGACTCCTAGGCTAATCTCTATTTGGTCAGATACAGGAGGTAGGAAATAATCGTCACAATCTGAAGATTCTTCATCTGTGAGCTCATTCTCGATGTCATATTGTAGACATTTAAGATGAAATCGCATATTGAAATCCCTTACGGGTTCATCTTGTTTCCGCAGATAGTCGATTTCATCATAGACCTGGTCGTATTCATAGCAATCAAATTACAAGATGAAAGTCCTAACGAATTGGTCCCAGCTGTGGATTGATGCAACTGGGAGGTTTCTGCACCATTTTCTAGCTTCCGCTGTGAATGTAAGAGTAAAAATCCTGCACAAAACGCCTTCATCAATTTTCTGAATATCAGAACTTGAAACTCTTTGAATGAATTGCAGGGCATGGTGGAATGCAGAAGAATTATTCTTACCATTGAATTTTACCTGAGACAATAGCCTTACCACATCTGGTGGAGTGTTGGAAGAGGCAGGAACATGGATGCAACTCCAAATAGGAATTCTATGAGCAGCCATCCTGTTTCAAGATTTCTAATTTAGAAACATTCCAACAGACAATATGCTCAGGCCCTCCTTCTAGTGCCAAATATGTTGAGGGCCCTGAAATCGGGTCAACAACAAGGGGGATACCCACCCGGCCCAGAACCTGGTTGGCGGCTCCTTGCCCGTTTGTTGTAGCGGGTCCGACTGGGGGTAACGGGACCAGCTTCCCGATGCATGGGATGTGTGTGTGTGTGTAGATTTTGATTATGTTGATTCTGGAAGCATTCTAAAACTAATTTAAATCTAACATGCAAACTGATTCTAAGCTACAGTAATCTAATGAAAACAACATATGTAATCTACACTAACCCGGGATATATCTTTTCCATTATGCGATTTAGAAAGATTTCACATAATAACTGGTAATAAAGATCATTCAGCTATCACAAGAATATAAACCATTTAAGATGAACCATTCTGCATAAGAAGTTAAACAAAACAGTTGTGAACAGCATATCACATAAATAAATCATTCATATGTCAATCATAAATAAATGATTCCACTGTACAAAAGTGCCAAATGATAACCCATATGCTCATACATTAACATATAAACAACATCAGCTGTATATCACTCTAAGAATATAAGCAGAAATTCGTCAAGAGATAAAAGTACCATTTATGACTGATTTTTACTCACAGACTTCAAGCAATAACGATTTATCTCTACTTGTTCTAATATCTACTAAGAGTACAGTAGTGCAACATCAGTAGCAGAAATTAAAATGCAAACATAAATAAATCTCGATCCTTCCATTCATCAAAACCTCCTCTGAGGGTGCAGAAGTGCATGTTCCGAGGACCAGTTTTTGACAAATTTCTGGACCCTTCTCCAATGCAATGAGAAGGGTTAAAATACTACTTCCTAATTCTAATAATAGTATTATTACAAAATTGAGGATATGGTTCTCAAATGACCGCCCTTTTTCTAATTTAGTTAAAAAGGAAAAAACAACATTCTAAATGAAATTACTTGTGAACTTCGTCTTTGAAGTTGCAGCTGTCAAGCATAGGCTTGAGAAGAGTAGGCTGGCTGATTTCTGCGCTTAGCTGGGCTTCGAAAACGACATCCATAAGAGTTGGCACTACCTTCTCGGCTGCGTTCATGATGCATCTCACTGTTATGCATCGGCTGTGCGGTTTAACTAAGTATGTCCAGTAACTTTCCCAATTTAGTCTAGCCAATGCCTGGATTGTTTTCCCGTTTGCCTGTGCTTTCTACTTCCATTCTGTCTCCAGTTGCAACTTGCTCGGTAGGTATCCCGGGGTGGTCTCTGAAATCAAATTGGCTCTGTGTAAATTTTCATTTACACAGTCGATAAGGATGCTCGCTTGTGTCACCGCTGTCTCTGCTGCTTGCTCCGCTTATGTGATTTGTTCGTCCCATTTATTAAAGAGCAACTCCTTGTGATTTTCATTAATCTTGGGTGCCCCTGCTCTTTTCCCTTCCTCATCATCTTGCTAAGCCAAATATTCTATTACTCTTTTGGTTTTCTGATCATAGTCATTCCGCAATTCCACCACCTGGCTGGTGATCCTGTCACTTAGTTCACAAAAGTGTCTCCACTATGATATTCTACGTACCATATCTTCCTGTTGCTGTGATAGTTGCTCGTTCAAGCCGATGGACTCTGAAATGAACTCTGCCAGCTTAGGTTCATCTTTATGCATTTCTTGCATCGTCTGCAGTTGCTTTTCTTTTTCTTCAAGACTTCTTTGATAGCTTACCTGCATCTGGCGAAATTCTTCCTGTAGCTTTTCGAGCTGTCTGGAAGCTTCAGTGTTTGCGCTGGCTTGTTGCAACTGTTGTTTTAGCAGTTGTATTTGATTTTCATGTTCTTTTAGGAGTTGCTGAACTTCAGAGGCCTTGTCAATAGTTGCAGAAGCATATGCTCCTGTAATCTGAGACAGCTTCGTGAGATTCTCAGTTGGATTATTATTTGGGTCTTTCCACAAGACGTCTAGATGTTCAGCATCTTGAGACAGTGCATTCTCAAGCTTTCTCTTCTTTCTTTGTCTTCTTACAACTGCTTTGTGCTGGGGACTGTAGAATACGTCCAGTGGAGGAATTTCTTCTACGTTGAGTAGAAGTTCTGAGGATGGAGCGATAGGAAGGTGTTCTGCTTCTGCGGCGCTACTGACTATGGTCGAGACGACCTCTTTCACCACCTGTGTATTGCCCACAGGTGTCTTCGGGACTTGCCCTTCAAGATTAATTAATTCATTGAAGGTTTCCCACTCTTTATCCAACTCTGTTGTGACAATAGGTGTTTCGACGACAGGAGGAGGAACGTTTCTTGGTGGTGAGGCGATAACTTGCTGCTGAGCCATCGTGCTTGACTGAGCTGTGTCTTTGGTTGTTTCTTCGTTCTTTTCTTTGTCGTGCACAGACTCTTCAGGATGTTCAGATATTTTTCTTGCGGCGCTGGACTTAGATCTGGAAGCGCTGGAGTTTTCACTGAGGCTGATGCTCGGAGTCGGTTCTCTAGTAGCTACTCGCAGCCCTTCTAGTGGAATACTAGCCAGCCTTCTCTCTCTATATGACGTGAATTTCTGGAGGTCGTCTGGAGACAACCTTGACTGAGCTTCTTGAAAAATCTCTTTGAGCGAGCTTTTACTCTGAAAGAGATCATCAAACAGATCTTTCTTCCCAGAGAACACTCTTATCTTGACGTTGATTGTAAATTCCTGGGCCACATTATTTGGGTCGAATGGTCTTGATGATAACTTAAATAATTGAAGACACGTCACATTCTCCACCTCGTCAAAAGCGTGTCCCACATCGAACAAAGAGAAGGCCCCACAAGTGACGGGAAATTGAGGCCAAATGGCCTTCTTTTTGTCCTTTAGGTCCTTGGTTAAGCCGCCTTCAGAACAAGTTTGATAAGCGATTTCCCGGGCCAACAGTTCATGAGGGACATACAAGGGTAGGACATGTGGAGGTACAGTGCTTCCAAAAGCTCGAATGTAGGTAAACCATTCTTCCCCAAACCATCTCGTGATGGGGATGATGTCAATTTGGGCCTCAGGAGAGCACCTTGGGGGGTCCTTATCATATATCATTCTATGTATGGGAAATATGAGCCCATGGCAAATCTGGTAAAAATGAGGGGCAAACTGGGAATCCCGTAAGACTTTATGATAAACATGGATGGGAAATGGGCCTTGGGTAGTCCATTTCCAACCCATGGTAGGAAAATTTGATACAAGACAGACAGAGTCCATTATATAGGCAGACAAATAAAAAGGAGGATAGAACCTTTGGGAGAAGGATCTCCTAGAACGGTAATTGACGACCGCCGTGTATAGAGTATCAGAAAGGATTTTGGCCCAATCTACTATCTCGGAGTTAGTCGCGGCGTCAACTAATGGTAGCCATTCAGATGAAAATTTATTGATATCGGGCATACCAAATAATCTACAGAGCATGGCTGCAGAAAAACAATATGGAGAGGTAAGGGAACCAATGCTGTACATACCGTTTTTATCCTTTTTCAACGGCTCATCTCTTCTTGACCATTCTTTAGTGGTGTCTGATAGATCCGGATTTTCTACTGCGAACTTCTTAACAAACTGTGCATTATAGGTCGCTTGCGGTTCAGGAAGATGATACATGAGCTTCAGGTCTTGGGCAGCAAACGATCCCACGAGCCCATGTCCCTGGACTTTGAATTGCCTATTTGCCAATTCCGCATCATCTAGAATCCACTTGATCATGTCTGTATATGGTACGATCTTTGGCCTTGCCGCTATTCTATGGAGGAAAGAACACGCTAGGTCTTCCAGGGATGCTTCCGAAGGACGTGACGCACCCGCGACAGCAGCAGTTACCTTCGTTATTCTAGGGTTCTCTTCTTCTAACAGCCTATACATGCCTTCCCATGTTGAGATACCTGCATCTCTGTTGCAGGCTGTATCTGTGTACAGGGGCGCCATCTCCTTGGTTTTTTCTCTTGTTTCGGAGCTTCGAGCTTTGTTCTTCTTTCCCATTTCGCTTTGCGCTTCTGTCTGATTTGCCTTCGCACTTTGCTCCTGCAGGTTACGAGTGAAATGGAAAGACTGATCAGAAAGGTGATGGGAGAGTTTTAAATGCAAGAGATAATCAGATATTCCACCTTACGTGAAGCAAATCCGCATCAAGGCACGTGTCTTTATTCCACTTAATAACTGACAACTAATTTATTACTATCATTAAAAGCGCATAATTTCAAGTTAGGTTATAGTAAGTGGCTTTTCTTTAGGTGACACGCCCAAAGGATTCGTACTAAGGTGCTTTATGATTTGCCAACGTACCCTTGCATGTCGCGCAATCGCAAATCGCAGCGATCACAATATCGCAGATCGCAATAATTCAATGTTTGCCAAACTTCGCCTGCCTCATTTCTGCGATATGCGATCACGCGATCGCGATATCGCATATCGGCGGATTTGTGAGCTTTTCTTTATGGATGCTAGTATGTTGCGATGCGATGTTGTTATTAACACTGGGGCGGTGCGCATATTGGTCTTTTCTAGAAGGGAAACGAAGGTGTTTCTTATCCTTATGTGGTGTGACCTTAAGATTTGATTTCATGAACACAGGCTTAGGCTTAAGACATTCAAGAAACCTTTTCTAAGCGTATGGTTGTAACCTCAAAAAGAAATCCTTGCTTTTCCTAAAAAATTAACTAAGGGTCCCCATTCATTCAGTATCGTGGCTGATACTAGATTGAACGAGGGGGGTTGTTGCTGGCCACAACAGGTACAGAGCATCAAAATATTTTTGCTAGGTATAAAAAAATCAAGAGAAAAAATGAGGCACTCAAAGCCACTACATACTCTCACTTTTGGAAACAAACCTCATCCACTCAACAAAGGCTTCTTTTTTCACTGTAAATAGAGAAGGGACAATTTTATCTTACATTCGGTATCCAAAGTTCTAGTTCCTAAAGCTGCTGATGATTACAAGACATCTATTTTTTCCTTTGAGACTAAACAAATCCATGAAATTGACCAAATTGATTTGCACAAACAAGCAGGTGAAATGACTTATTCCACTTTAACCATTTCAGCCATGGCAACAACAAAACTACAAATCTCAGTGAACAATATTCATTCACAGTTAAATATGGGGAAGATGTCTTCTCTAGCCAAAGATACCAGGATAAAATAATTGGAGGATATTGTAGTAAAATTATGATATAATCCTGGTGATGTCAAACTAGCAAAGGAAATGATAAAACGTAAGAATACTAATATCCAGGCACTAAGGAAGTAGTTGAATCTTCCAAATACAAAACACCCACAAGCCAAAGAAGTTGGAAAGTTGGAGATCAATAAGGAAAATATGTTCAAATGGTAATTGAACAAAACCTCCAAATACAGAAAATGGAAGATGAAATGGAAACAATATTAAAATAAAAATAACAACAACTCATTATTTTAATAGCTATCCCCATAGCAACAACTTCTATTGAAGGTACTTCGATAGCAGGAACATCCATAACAACAATTATTCTAGCAAACACACACTCAGGTGATATGGAAGAATATTTATCTAAACCCATGGGAGACTTGACACTCAAAGGTCAAGAAATTGGACAACTCAATTTACAATTACAGAAACTATAGGAACAAAAGCTAAACACTGATAATGCATATGTAGCTAAAATAAAGAAAAAAATTAACCTAACAAAACAAATATCTACATGTGAAAGTGAATCAGTAATGGCTCTCAGACCTTTCTCAAGAAAAGGAAAGCATATGGTTAGATATAAATGAATCTATGATTTACTTGTGGCCATCTATAGAGATAATTTTTAAACAGGAAGAATTGTTGTAGAAGTCAAAGGAAGTAGTGGCAGAGGTGAAGAGAGACATGGTTCACAAATAAGGAGATTCTACCAAATTAATCATAATTCTAAACTCTAAAACAAAGGAAGAGCTTGAAGAATGTGGAATTGAAGACAAAACAAAAATTGTCCTCGAAGTGCGAAGAGTGTTGAGAAAAAGAAACTTAATTCTTTAGTTAGAAAATAAGTGTCATAATATGGAAGTTCGTATTGAGAAGTTTCATAGAAAATTTAACATTTTACACCAAAAGGGACTTCCAAGTCTGCAAAGCATTGGTGATATGTTAATTGCTCTTGAATATTATCAGCATAGACTACATCACATGGCATTGGATAAGGAAAAATTTGCAAAAAATAAAGGGGCCATCAATGATAAAGATTTCGTCGAGAGTTTGAATTATGATTTACTAATTCAACATGAGGTGAAACATTTATTCATAACTAAACCAACTTTTGGGAAGTATACTGAAGTTGATGAAGCAAATAGAAATATAATAAATTTTTCCATTCCTAATGACGAAAGATGGGACAAACTATGTTAGCTAATCAACTGACATGGTAGTAGATGTTTCAGAAACAAAAGACAGAATTCCAGGAACTTAAAACATAACAACAACTTTTTGGCTCTAGTCATCAGCAATTTTCCTGGAGTTCTATGTAAGATGTCAAATTAGTTCAGATTTCCTATTTTCTAATTCTATTTTGATAAAAAATTCAAATCAGCTGAATTAGATATTTTATAATATTTTTTTTGATTAAGTCTAGATATTTTTAGAAGAAACTCTATAAATATATTATAATTCGAACTAAGAAGGGTTGAACCCTTGTAATAAGCTATTGAGAACGATTGTAATTTTCTGAGCTATTTCTAAAATTAATAAAAGGATTATCGACTCATACTTGAAGTAGCTTGTGTTCTCTTGTGAGTTTCTTATTAGGTTTCCATCTTTATTTGTTTCTACAAATGCTTAAAGTTGATAGGAAATCTTGGTAAGATAATATTGAATATCAATCTTTCTGAAATCCCCTACAAAGTTATAATCAATTATAGTGATTAATTAAATCAAATTATTTGTTTAGGGTTATTCCTCCACATAATTTAATTGTTGCTTCCTATTATCTTTACATATCTTATGTTTGGTTGGAAAAGGTTTTTACATGCATCATATATATATGACAAGTTAAACATTTTATTTGAATGTTTAAGGAATCATAAAGATCAGCTTAAATTCTACCTTTCATAAATAATTTAAAGCTAAATTATGTTAAAGGTGAAGAATCAACCCTTTTAATATAAAAGAGATAATTAGGATCTACATTTGTTTAATATTTTAAAACATTGGTCATCCAAACCCCAAAGTAAGAAAACATTTTAGATGTTTTGACACAATTCTTTAGCCTAGAATTGTCTACAAAGGACAACATCAGATTGGCGTTGTTGTCGGGGAATGAAAATTTGAAGTTTCTTTTCCCGAGGAAAATGATAAGGCTTTCTTCTTAAAGGTGAATAAGAAGTTAGTTGGCTAAAATAATTCACCTGGTGACTCCATTAGGTAAAACTGGCTTCACAGAAGCATACTAGGTCTCATTCTGACTTTGATCTTCAATATCCATTATTAGATCCTGCAAGGTTAGTGAGAAATGCCTCTGCCAAGCGTAGATTAGAATCATCTTCTTTTATTCCTACAGCTTTTCCACCTAAAACTACATCACAACCTGATCCTTTTCAACCTATTCCGATTCCTACAAAATTATAAGATCTACCACCAAATGTGTTAAAAGTATTATCTAAAGGAGTTGACCTTGAATCAACTCTATTGGTTCATCAATTTGAATCAATTCACCTTCCTATCTCTACTTCATAGATACCTGATCCAGAATCTCAATTAGTGCTTCAATTACCTAATTTCAAACCAACTGATTTTATTTCTTCTATGATACATACCTACCCACCTAATTCTATCAAACCTGAGTAAGGTTTTACTATCTATACCAATCCTTTCGCTTTTGAGGAAGAAGATAAATCTATTCCAAAAGTTTAGAAATTAGTTATCCCTTCTCAACTTATTCAACCCCCTTCTATCTCCTATCATACCTCTTCATCTCAAGTAATATCTTCCCAACATCCTTCTTCACCTTCTTCTTCTTCTTCTTCATCTTCACCTACATCACCACATTCAATGGCTAGCTTAAGGCCAATCATAGCAACTTGTTATGGAAAATTAATCCTTCCTCTTGCAACTCAAGCCCATCCTTTTCGAGATGGATATCTGAAACATTTCCCGAGAGGGACAAGGGATGAAATAGTGAGGCAATGAGTTTGTATTCATTTCTTTGTTACGCAACTTCATTAAGGAATTACTTTAATATGCTTATGCTAATGTGATACAAGCTAGTGAAGTACAACATATGCATCACTATGCTTATTTTCTCCCTCGGGATATATTCATCACCAATAATTCTTACGATCAATTCACCATAAAATCTAAGAATTCTATACCTTGGGGTCATGTTGATTGGTTTAAAACCCCATCTATATCTTTGGATGTCTTCAAGGAAGTAACGTGGCTAACATTTACCCCACTATTAAAGTGGATATTTTTATTAAGCCTTACATTATCAAACACATTCTCTTTTGTGCATTATATTCCCCAAAGCTTGTGGCTGATAAAGCCTTGTTCTAATATTTTTGAGATGTATTCATTTTATTTAGAAATTCCTAGATTTGAGCCTATCATTGAAAATTACCATATTGATATATGTCCTAATACATCACCAATATGGTAGAAATGACGGGTTATTTATATTAGTAAGACTCTATGCATTGAAACCTACATTAACAAACATTTTCAACATGTTTTGAATTGTTGGATCACATACACCATTTTGATATCTAATATGGTCCCCATCAACAAGAAGCGAGGCATTGTTAATGCCTTCATTGATTTCCATAATCATAATAAGACATTGTGCATTAAATCCTACATTAACAAACCTTTTCAACATATTTTCAATTATTGGATATCTTACACCACTTTTATATCTAATTTGATGTCGATCAATAGGAATTAATGCATTGTTCATGTCTCTATTGATTTCCATGATCATAATGGGGCCTATGGCAAACATAATTACCCTACTCCATTAATTGACAAATTTATTTATGGTTGTGTGGGGCATGGAGTTTTATTATTTATTGATGGATTCTATGGCTATAATTCGATTTGAATTCATCCCAAAGACTAGTACATGACCGCTTTTACCTCTCCTTGGTGAGCAATGAACTATAATGCCAAGCCCTTCCATTGAAAAATCACAATTCCACTTTCTAGTGGGTTGTGCAATAGTGTTTAAATTACTTGGCTAGCATCATTATTTCTTATATCAATGACCTAATGGCTCATTAAAAGAAATGTTCATAGCACCTAGAATATATTTAAAAGGTTTTTGTTAGTGTCAAAAGTATCATATTTAATTGAACTCGCTTACCTGTATATTTTGCATTACTGTTGGTCATTTTCTGGGGTTCATTTACTCTCCAATCTTGATAGCAAGGCCTTATACCTATACAACTATTTCAACGAATAGAAATAGTCATTTTGTTGTAAAATGTAGAATTTGTAACATAGATATAAATTTTCATTATTTGTAAACTTAAAAATATCATAAATTTTATATTTTCATTATTACAAATAATAAACATAATTATTGCACTATGGAAGAGATGATGTAATGCCTTGTTATGTTATGTTATCCAACATTTTTGATTTGGTAAAATTACATAAAAATAAAAAAACAAATTAAATTAAAAATAAATAAAATAAATTTAAAAAAAAATAGAACATATATACATATATATGAAACCAATGTAAATCCATCTTAACTTTGATCTATCAAGCATAGAGAGGGATCACATCTTTTGACGTGGAAATTTTTCCTCAAGTTTTACACCTTGAGAGATTTGATCTCTGTAGATCCATAGTTAAGATGGATCTACTCTAGTCCATTTCATTTTCACATTTTTATTTTAATGTATTAGTTATTACTTACCAATATAAAATTAATCTTAAATGAGATAAATCTATTTAGAAATTATTCCAAATATTAGGGTGTAGTATCTTGAGCTTTATGTATGGAGTTGATGGCTAGGTGTTATAGATAGCAAGTGACTCTTCATGTGATCATGGTAGTGATGAGATGAATGTCATAGGGATGGATGTCTACCACATTATGGACCACCTTCATGATTGCTAAGTATTTTGTCATGAGTTAGTGTTTCACATTTGGCCAAGTGTTATGTTTTGGTTTTCTTGGGAAATTTTTAACTTAGTCATCTCTTCCCTATCAAATTCAAGTTAATCCAAATGTAGTGTGCAAGCGGAAGAAAGAATATAAGTCATTGTTCAGTTTGGCACTAAATGTTGATATTTAACTGATATTGTGTTTTAAATTGATGTCATAATTTGAGAAGGCCACTTCTTTTGGCTAAAAAAGAAAAGAAGAGTAATCTTTGACTTTCTTTTATTGTGATGTAGTTTGCTGATCATTTCAATTCATATTTTTCTATTCTTTGGGGTAGGGGAAAAAGAAGGAAAGCAGAGTAATGAAACGTGGCAAGCATCAATCTCTAACTTTCGTTTAGAGAGATGCAATTTGTTTATCAATTCATATTTTAAAACTTAGAGTGAGTCGCAAGCATGTTTACCACGACATTGAAATCTCCAACACATATTACCTATCCTTTTGGTGGAGTCTCAAGTATTACATCTCGAGCATGGGAAGCACGTCGCTAAATCCACCAGAATTAAAAAAGAAGGTCTGTTTGGTGTCCGCATCCTCATTCAAATGTATAAATGCACCCCGCATCTCGGAACTTGAACCAGCATCCATCAGATATTCAAGGAGATTTAAGAGTAGCCAAAAGACTTGATCATGATGGAACACTGGAGCTTGAGAAGAACAACTCATGTTCTTCTTCTCGTTGTTTTCTTCGATGTTCATGCATTCATGCTTTCCCTGGCCGCCGAATCTTCAAACAGCTTTGAGGGAGACTTAAACTTCTATTACAAATACGATTCATCTGTCGAGAAAGAGACGGGAAGGCACCACTACAAGTCTCCATCTCCTCCAATTCCCTATTATTACAAGTCTCCCCCACCACCATCCCCATACGAGTCATCTGCCAAGAAAGAGATAAGAAGGCACCACTACAAGTCTCCATCTCCTCCTCCTCCCTATTACTACAAGTCTCCACCACCACCCTCCCCATCTCCTCCCCCTACCTATTACTACAAGTCTCTCCCTCCACCATCCCCATCTCCTCCTCCTCCTACCTATTACTAGAAGTCTCCCCCTCCACCATCCCCATCTTCTCCTCCTCCCTATTACTACAGGTCTCCACCACCACCCTCCCCATCTCCTCCTCCTCCCTATTATTACAAGTCCCCTCCACCACCATCCCCTTTTCCTCCTCCTCCCTATTACTACACGTCTCCCCCTCCGCCATCCCCATCTCCTCCTCCTCCCTATTACAACAAGTCTCCCCCTCCACCATCCCCATCTCCTCCTCCTCCCTATTACTACAAGTCTCCACCACCACCCTCCCCATCTCCTCCTCCTCCCTATTATTACAAGTCCCCTCCACCACCGTCCCCTTTTCCTCCTCCTCCCTATTACTACAAATCTCCTCCTCCACCCTCCCCATCTCCTCCTCCTCCTCCCTATTATTACAAGTCTCCACCTCCTCCCTCCATGTCTCCTCCTCCTCCTCCCTATTATTACAAGTCTCCACCTCCTCCCTCCATTTCTCCTCCTCCTCCCTATTATTACAAGTCTTCCCCCACCGCCATCCCCATCTCCTCCTCCTCCTCCCTATTACTACAAGTCTCCCCAACCGCCATCCCCATCTCCTCCTCCTCCCTATTACTACAGGTCTCCACCACCACCCTCCCCATCTCCTCCTCCTCCCTATTACTAAACATCCCCTCCTCCACCCTCTCCCCATGAGTAGTTCTAGATTCTTCTATATAAAATTCCCCTCCTCCCATGTGGAATCTTTAGCAGGTATTAAGTTCTTCCACATGATAAGATACTCTGAAATTGATCGATTTTGTAGCTGTCAAGTTCTTGTTTCTATGATTGCTTTAGGTTCCAATATGATTTTTCCCTCCTCATCAAGTTTCGACAATATTGTTTAAACTAGGATCTTGTCACCTATAACCTTCTTTAAGCATGAAACATGGAAAATTGGGGGCACTCGAGAAGATGCAGGAAGATCCAATTTGTATGTCATAGTACCAGTCTTTTGCAACACCTTGTAAGGACCATACTACTTTGGTGATAACTTATTATCCTTCTTAGCTTGCTTGAGGGAAATTTGTTTGTATGGTTGTATTTGTAAAAATACCCAGTCGCCTATATCAAAACTTCTTTCGTTGCAATGTTGATCTTCCTGTTGTTTCATTCGATTATGCATGAAAGTGAGGTTATCCTTTTTCTTCTTGATATGTCCTTCTACCTTGAGAGTTTTAGGAGTGGTAATTCCTGCTAATGCATTACAAGATATGGTCAAATTCATTTGTTATTTCTCCGAGGTTGGTTCTTGGTGTATATCCTCTTCTTTTGATGTTTCTTCATCCTTTTATTCCACCTCTTCACAACCAATGTAAAATAATTTCTTCTCAGCATACATATGACCTTTAGTGTATTTTATATCACAACTGTAACAAAGGTCGTTTTCTCCTTTTTCTTCCACTTATTGTGGTGTCAACCTTGTAGGTTGTGGAAGGCTAGGAGTAACAACACTTCCATATTTGTGTCAACCTTGTAGGTTGTGGAAGGCTAGGAGCAACAACACTTCCATATTTATAATTGTGAGTGGTAGGATTTCTTGTTTCCATAATTTTGCTTTCAATTTCTTTTTCCATCCTAAATGCCTTCTCCAATGAATCAGGTTCCCAAAGACAAACCTCATGTTTAATGTTATCCTTTAAAGTCCCTATGAATACATAAATCCTCTGCTTCTCTGGAATATCATTTACCCTTATATTCAATTTTTGGAAGTCCTCAATGTGCTATGCCATTAAACCCTTTTGTTTGATATTTATGAATTGGCTAAAGAAGGTGTTTCTCTTTGTATCCTCATAATGTGTTATCATTTCCTCCATGAAAATTGACCAAGTGACAAGTGGTTTATGAGAACAAAGCCCTTTATACCATAAAAATTTATCCAGTTCTAAATATAAAGATGCAATACATACCTTTTGTGACAGTGGCACATCATGTAGATGAAAATATTTCTCCATCTGTAGTATTCATGTTATGGGATCTTTCCATCAAAATTACTCATATCAATATTTGGAATATGGTGTATCTTCAATCCAATGTTAGATTATATGAAATCACTATTAACATTTATTTTTTTGTCATCATGAGTTTCCTCTACTACCTTTTCGTCATTAGGAGGCCTTTCTTGTAGCAACCTTGTCCCACCTTCCTTCAAACCTTCCATGTATTTCTTCAAATCTGCTTCCATACAATTGATATTATATTCCATGGCACATATAAAACTATTTATCTTGGTTTCGATCACATTCTTCAAATCATCCATCCAATTTTTCTTACTAGTTGTTTCTATTTTCTTGATTCGAGTCATTATTTTTCTTCCATTTAGGAGCTCGATATTTAAACAACTGTAACTTTGTAATTTCAGATCTTAAAGTTCTAAAATTTTAGCCTATGGTAACCCTCTGAGTCCTCTTTCTAAATCCACCAGTCTAATCAATATTGGATTCTTCAATAAAGAGTTATGCCAAATCCCCTATGATGACCTGATTATAGACTGGGTCAGTAGAACGAACTTGTATGACCTACCACGTGTCACTTTCTTGAACTTCGGACCTGAAACAAATTATCAAAAAACTACAGTCCATCCTGTTTCTGTAAATTCTTACAAAATTTCAATATGATATTTAGAGAGAAAGTTATGATGATTTTCCCAAGATCACCTGTTCGGAATGTAATTCAGGAGCCTAAAAAAACCATAAATGTCCTAAACCATATCTCGAAACATATAGCAAACCAAGATCTAAAATTCAGGCCAAATTTTCATTAAGATTTTAGCTCAAATGGTTTTTAATTTCAGTGTCTGAACAGTTGTAGAAAACAACTTATACAGAAGATTCCACGATGACCTATTTGAGATGGAAGTTTGGAGCTTGGAAAACCCTAACTTCCTCAGAGTATATCTCCGAAAGTATAGTGAGACAAGATCTAAAATTTAGATTCGAGGATCATCTAGATTTCAGCTCAAATGGGTTTCTTTTTTAGCTTCTGAAACATCGTAGAAACAAAGTTATAGCGAACATTCCACGATGACCCATTTGGAGCAGCGAAACTCTAGAATCCAAGGCTTTGATACCAAATGTTATGAAACGAGCTCACAAAAAGATAGAAAAGATATATCAACAACTTCGAAATCAGTGTCTTCAAGGGCACAATCTCTTTTAAATTACACAAATGAACAATTCTTGGATGATACAAATGACAAAACCTCCTTTCTATATATAGGAGTCTAAGGGGTCATAATATAATCAAAGATGACATAACAATAATAATGTAAGGGCACAAAAATAACAATAGTGGGCTTCTATGGGGCACAACAATATAAGAAGGGGATTGCATTAATAATAATAAGGGGTTACACTAGTAGTATAGGGAACTAACACATTAGTGTGTCCTTATATATTTTCTGATGTTCTTTTAAGAAGATCATTTTAAGTTTCCATTAGAGAGATTAGATGCACAAGGAAGCCCCCAGCCTGTAGTTCATTGGACTTCCTTGGCAAGGAAGAATATAAAAGAGTTCTCTATCTCAGACTATGTAAGTCAATTTCTGCACATGGCCCTATGTATTTTGAGTAGTGATGTAATTATGAGGATTTCACTTGAAATTAAAAGAATTATTCACCTCAGCAAGCAAAAAAAAATTTGGAGACTGTTATATTTACCATAATTACACAGAGATCAAAGTTTATGGATGTGATTTACCTCCTTACAAGTTGCCTAAATTTGTTCCAGTCAGCGTTTTTGCACTACAATATATAAGACAAATGATGAATATGGATGATCTACACTTTATTTCTAGTAAGAAGAGGTTTCAGTTCAAATTGAAAGCAGAGATAGGAGCATTCATTGTCAATACTAGA
Source organism: Pinus tabuliformis (assembly GCA_031772625.1). Lineage (NCBI taxonomy): Eukaryota > Viridiplantae > Streptophyta > Pinopsida > Pinales > Pinaceae > Pinus > Pinus tabuliformis. The sequence goes on from CM062805.1 coordinate 338,092,962, forward strand.
GCAATGACAAAGGAGGCAGATTCTTTGTTAAAGAAAATGAAATTCAAATTGAGTTTCACCTAGTCTTATGACCCCTTGTGCATTATTTCTAAATTAAGTGTTGAACAAAGGACAACTCCTTATGTACATACACTAAGGATACAAATAGAAAAATATGTAAATCAAGAGGAGTGGCAGGAGAATACACTGCAAGAGGAAAAGGATCAAGTTGTTACCTCAACAATTTCACAAAATCCAGTTCCATAGGAGAAAGAAAAAAAGGGCCAAGAGAAAGTTTATCTCCTTCATTTTCAGAAACTCAAGAGACAAACTTTTAGGTGTTTAAAAGAAGAAAGAAAAATAATACTCATGGAGGCCCTTTTCAAGTAACAAGTTTAGAAGAGTAGCAAACAATGGTACTAATAGGTTTACATACTGCGACATTTCCAAGGATTGAGGAGATATCCCCTGATTGTCCTATGTCATCAGTTTCCCGGGGTACATAGCATCAAAATATTTTTGCTAGGTATAAATAAATCAAGAGAAAAAATGAGGCACTCAAAGCCACTACATACTCTCATTTTTGGAAACAAACCTCATCCACTCAACAAAGGCTTCTTTTTTCACTGTAAATAGAGAAGGGGCAATTTTATCTTACATTCGGAACCCAAAGTTCTAGTTCCTAAAACTGTTAATTAATACAAGACATCTATTTTTTCCTTTGACACTAAACAAATCCATGCAATTGACCAAATTGATTTGCACAAACAAGCAGGTGAAATGACTTATTCCACTTTAACCATTTCAGCCATGGCAGCAACAAAACTACGGGTCTCACTGAACAATATTCATTCACAGTTAAATATGGGGGAGATGTCTTCTCTAGCCAAATATACCAGGATAAAATCATTGGAGGATATTGTAGTAAAATTAGGATATAATCCTGGTGATGTCAAAGCAGCAAAGGAAATGATAAAAGGTAAGAATGCTAATATCCAGGCACTAAGGAAGTAGTTGAATCTTCCAAATGCAAAACACCTACAAGCCAAAGAAGTTGGAAAGTTGGAGATCGATAAGGAAAATATGTTCAAATGGTAATTGAACAAAACCTCCAAATACAGAAAATGGAAGATGAAATGGAAACATTATTAAAATAAAAATTACAATAACTCATTGTTTCAGTAGTTATCCCCATAGCAACAACTTCTATTGAAGGTACTTCGATAGCAGGAACATCCATAACAACAATTATTCCAGCAGACACACACTCATGTGATATGGAAGAACATTTATCTAAACCCATGGGAGACTTGACACTCAAAGGTCAAGAAATTGGAAAACTCAATTTACAATTGCAGAAACTATAGGAACAAAAACTAAAGACTGATAATGCATATGTAGCTAAAATAAAGAAAAAATTTAAGCTAACAAAACAAATAGCTACATCTGAAAGTGAATCAGTAATGGCTCTCAGACCATTTCTCAAGAAAAGGAAAGCATATGGTTAGATATAAATGAATCTATGATTTACTTGTGGCCATCTATAGAGATAATTTTTGAACAGGAAGAATTGTTGCAGAAGTCAAAGGAAATAGTGGCAGAGGTGAAGAGAGACCTGGTTCACAAACAAGGAGATGCTACCAAATTAATCAGAATTCTAAACTCTAAAACAAAGGACGAGCTAGAAGAATGTGGAATTGAAGACAAAACAAAAACTGTCCTTGAAGTGAGAAGAGTGTTGAGCAAAAGAAACTTAATTCTTCAGTTAGAAAATAAGTGTCATAATATGGAAGTTCGTATTAACAAGTTTCATAGAAAATTTAACATTTTACACCAAAAGGGACTTCCAGGTCTGCAAGGCATTGGTGATAAGTTAATTCCTCTTGAATATTATCAGCATAGACTACATCACATTGCAGTGGATAAGGAAAAATTTGCAAAACTTAAAGGGGCCATCAATGGTAAAGATTTTGTCGAGAGTTTGAGTTATGATTTACTAATTCAACATGAGGTAAAACATTTATTCATAACTAAACCAACTTTTGGGAAGTATACTAAAGTTGTTGAAGCAAACATAAGTTTTCCATTCCTAATGAGGAAAGATGGGACAAACTATGTGAGCTAATCAAATGACATGGTAGTAGATGTTTCAGAAACAAAAGACAGAATTCCAGGAACTTAAAACATAACAACAACTTTTTGGCTCCATTCATCAGCAATTTTCCTCGAATTCTATGTAAGATGTCAAATTAGTTCAGATTTCCTATTTTCTAATTCTATTTTTGTAAAAAATTCAAATCAGCTGAACTAGATATTTTATAATAATTTTTTTGATCAAGTCTAGATATTTTTAGAAGAAACTCTATAAATATATTATAATTTGAACTAAGAAGGGTTGAACCCTTGTAATAAGCTATTGAGAACGATTATAATTCCCTGAGCTATTTCTGAAATGAATAGAAGGATTATCGACTCATTTTGAAGTAGCTTGTGTTCTCCTATGAGTTTCTATTTATGTTTCCATCTTTATTTGTTTCTACACATGCTTAAAGTTGATAGGAAATCTAGGTAAGATAAGAATGAATATCAATCTTTCTGAAATCCCCTACAAAGTTATAATCAATTAGAGTGATTAATTAACTCAAATTATTTATTTAAGTTGATTCCTCTACATAATTTAATTGTTGCTTCCTATTATCTTTACATATCTTATGTTTGGTTGTAAAAGGTTTTTACATGCATCATCTATATATGACAAGTTAAACATTTTATTTGAATGTTTAAGGAATTATAAAGATCATCTTAAATTCTACCTTTCATAAATAATTTAAAGCTTAATTATGTTAAAGGTGAAGAATCAACCCTTTTAATATAAAAGAGATAATTAGGATCTACATTTGTTTAATAGTTTAAAACATTGGTCATCCAAACCCCAAATTAAAAAAAAAACAATTTAGATGTTTTGACACAATTCTTTAGCCTAGAATTGTCTACAAAGGACAACATCAAATTGGCGTTGTAGCCGGGGAACAAAAATTTGAAGTTTCTTTCCTGAGGACAATGATAAAGCTTTCTTCTTAAAGGTGAATAAGAAGTTAGTTGGCTAAAATAATTCACCCGGTGACTCCATTAGGTAAAACTGGCTTCATGGAAGCATACTAGGTCTCATTCTGACTTTGACCTTCAATATCCATTATCAGATCCTGCAAGGTTAGTGAGAAATTCCTCTGCCAAGCGTAGATTAGAATCATATTCTTTTATTCCTACATCTTTTCCACCTGAAAATACATCACAGCCTGATCCTTTTCAACCTATTCCGATTCCTACAGAATTATAAGATCTACCACCAAATGTGTTAGAAGTATTATCTAAAGGAGTTGACCTTCAATCAACTCTATTGGTTCATCAATTTGAATCAATTCACCTTCCCATTTCTACTTCATATATACCTGATCCAGAATCTCAATTAGGGCTTCAATTACCTAATTTCAAACCAACTGATTTTATTTCTTCTGTGATACATACCTACCCACCTAATTCTATCAAACCTGAGGAAGGTTTTACTATTTATACCAATCCTTTCGCTTTTGAGGAAGAAGATAAATCTATTCCAAAAGTTTAGAAATTAGTTATCCCTTCTCAACTTATTCAACCCCCTTCTATCTCCTATCATACCTCTTCATCTCAAGTAATATCTTCTCGACATCCTTCTTCATCATCTTCTTCTTCTTCTTCATCTTCACCTACATCACCACATTCAATGGCTAGCTTAAGGCCAATCATAGCAGCTCGTTATGCAACATTAATCCTTCCTCTTGCAGCTCAAGTCCATCCTTTTCAAGATGGATATCTGAAACATTTATGAGTGTGTATTCATTTCTTTGCTACACAAGTTCATTAAGGAATTCTTTTAATATGCTTATGATAAAGTGATACAAGCTAGTGAAGTACAACATATGCATCACTATGCTTATTTTCTCCCTTGGGATGCATTCATCACCAATAATTCTTATGATCAATTGACCATAAAATCTAAGAATTCTATACCTTGGGGTCATGTTGATTGGTTTAAAACCCCATCTATCACTTTGGATGTCTTCAAGGAAGTAACATGGCTAACATTTCCCCCACTATTAAAGTGGATATTTTTATTAAGCCTAACATTATCAAACACATTCTCTTTTATGCATTATATTCCCTAAAGCTTGTGGCTGATAAAGCCTTGTTCTAATATTTTTGAGATGTATTCATTTTATTTAGAAATTCCTAGATTTGAGCCTATCATTGTAAAATACCATATTGATACATGTCCTAATACATCACCAGTATGGTAAAAATGAAGGATTATTTATATTAGTAAGACTCTATGCATTGAATCCTACATTAACAAACATTTTCAACATGTTTTGAATTGTTGGATCACATACACCATTTTGATATCTAATCTGGTCCCCTTCAACAAGAAGCGAGGCATTGTTAATGCCTTCATTGATTTCCATAATCATAATAAGACATTGTGCATTAAATCCTACATTAACAAACCTTTTCAACATATTTTCAATTATTGGATATCTTACACCACTTTTATATCTAATTTGATGTCGATCAATAAGAATTAATGCATTGTTCATGTCTCTATTAATTTCCATGATCATAATGGGGCCTGTTAGCGCTTGAGATTTCACCCTAGGCTGAGGAAGGTAAACCTTCAAGGCAACATCAAAGCATTTCACCTCGTAGCTAGCCCTACGGGGTATGAGAAGGCTCTCTCCGGTCAAACTCGGTAGATCTTTCAATAGGGTGAGCTGACCAATTAGGATCAAAGATATAAGGCTAGTAAACTGATAAGGAGGGTTGATTTAAAGTTTTTGGGGTTTTTGGTGGCAATTGGAGGGAGTGCAATTCAGGGTGTGGGGATTGAGCTCAGTTTTTGCAGGTGGATCTTTGGGGCAAGGAAGGAGTTTGTGCTGATGCCTTAAGCTGAGATGGATGATCAAGGAAGAAAGAGAGGGAGCTAAAGAGGGCAAACAATGACTTTGAATCCTCTTTAGACAGTGGAAAACATAAATATTAAACAAAATTGAAAGCTGAGCATGGCATGCATGAATTCAAACTTTATCACTTCTTTTGTTTAATTAGCAGCAATAGAATAAGAGATGGAACACATAAACACACTTACAATGACAAGTAGGAAACACACCATCAACACAATAATCCACAAGAATCCACAATGATGTCTGCAAAACCCTGGCCTTCCTTTTCCTCAAATTGCAGAGATACAAGTAAAATATACAATAGAGCTTCTCCCTCAAGAGTCCAACCATGAAAATGAGCAAGAGAAGGCATAATATAGATCATATAACTCCTTTCCCCACCTCTAGGGGTCGAGCTCAGCTTCCTAGGAGCTGTTTCAACTAATTCTAAACTGAGCACTAGATAATAGGCAGTCAAAACAACTTGCCTCTAAAACTTAGGTAATCTATCCATGCATTAAATATTCACTATTTACATCAAGGAAACTTCTAGAAGTGTTAAAGGAGAGTAAATTTATCCATGTCCCATGAAAATTACCCAACAATCCATCATTTACATGCATTAAGAGTCAACCAAAGTAAAAACAGTGTTTTGCAGGCCGAAATAGTCAAAATGGTGAAATTTCCCTGAGTGGTCGCGCACATTGGCAGCTGTGTTTGAGGGCCTTCCTGGTGTCCAAATCAAGTGAAAGATAGCTTGTTGGAAAGGTCTATGAGTAGAATTTCCAACCCCACTAGAATTTCTTAATTTGGAGTTGATTGGACCCCTCAAAAATCATTTCTCCCAAGGCAGCTTTCTGCAACTCAAAAAAGGGGCAGAAAGTCAAAATTTGCATGTATTTTGAGCTTTTGTTAGTCCAAATCTCCATAAAATTTGAAGTCCATCCATAGGCAAGTGTATTTTTGCATGAAAATTCCAAAAATGTAGAGTTTTCCCCGTTCTGAGCTGTCCCCACGAGTGGTCGCGCGCGGGGTGAGACCACTCCAACGGCCAAAACCTGTAAAATTGCACAAAAAATTCACAAATGACAAAATTTTCTCCAAATTTCTTGAAATTTGGGCTGGGAGTCCCCAATCAAGTACCATGCTCATTCAAAGAGGCTTTGGCCAAAATTTGGAGTGGATCGGGCGTTTTCCTTCGTTTTTGTGCTTTGGCCAACCGTCCTTGGAGCACCTTCGTTCTCGCCGGTATTTTTGACATTTCTCTCAAACCATGACACCTGTGTAAAAAGTGAAAGAGGTTTTTCTTCCTTGTCATGTTGTGGACAAAAACCTCTCTCAAGTTTGCAAAATTCATCTTTGATTGCTCAGAAACAGCTTTTGAGTGAAACTTGTCCCGATGTGTGAAACAAGGGATTTTGTCGAAATGGAGCGAAATGAAGGGGATAGAGGGCTTCTAAATTCTTGGGGAAATTTTTGGGAGTGGGGAGGGATGTTAGGAAGCAGGGAAAAGTGGAATATCAGAGATTGAGTGAGGGGAAGGGGTCGAAAATGATAAAACACAGGCCAAACCTAGAAAATTGCCAGGTTGTAGCTAGAAACTAGGGTTTGTGCAAAAATGAGGAATTTGGCGGATCTAAGGGATGGGAAGTGTTTGATAATGTACTTTAAGGATAGGGGAAGGTGTATGAACATCAGGAAACAAGTTTTGCCGGTGATTTGACCATCCAAGAGAAATTGCCTTCAAAACCCTAGGAGAGGGAAATGACCTTGCCTGGGCGCAACATGAAGCATGAACAAGGTGTAAAATGACTCATTAGACACTGACATGATAATGAAAACCCTACAAATGATGATAAAATCAGCTGAATGGTGACATGGACTGACATTTGGGCAAACCCTAGACCTAATGCCTAGTGACCAAATTTTGCTTGAAGACTCACTGAAATGACAAAATTTGACCTTGACACTTCAAAATCACTTTGTAAGAGCACATTTGATCACTGTAGGAAGGCTGGAAAGACTGACACTAACATTGGCTCCAATGGGGATGGTAGCTCCTTGGAGGTGCCAAGAACCTTAGACCTCTGGGAGAGCAGACCAGTGCCTTACAATCATTGGGCAATGGAGTCATAAACTCAAGCTGAAATGCAAGACTGAAAACTGACACAAGCTAACTTAACCACAAGGCTAAAAATTGACTCATAAAGGACTCATGACTCAACTAAAAACTGACTCGATACTTAAACACAACCGACAAACTGAAAATGATGCTCAAAGTGGAGCTTATTCGTCAAAACCTACTCTAACAGTTTCATTCATCACCTGATCAAGTGAAATGAAACAACCAATGCAACCAAGTAAGTATCCCATCTGCTGTTCGAATTCTCCACAAGTGCTTGCTTATGAACAACAAAAGAGAACTATTGAAAGGCAACTCCCATGACAACTTAGAAACAGACCCATTGAATGATATGAATTCTCTATCCGCCTCCAATAACACTGCATAAGTATCTTGAAATTCAAGCACACTGGAACTTAGCTCATCCAATGGATTATTTCTCTTTTCCTCATACCATGAATGCAAACTTTGATCTGAGCCTTGTGATGAGACCTCTGCTGAAAATGACAAAGAAATTGGCTGCCGGATCAAATTCATATCAGCACATTTTTCAAGCTCACATGTAGTCAATGGAGATAGATTTTGACTGCAAAACTCATCCAAAACATCAGCTATGGGATCATGAAAAACTTGAAAAGACTGCTGCAATGTATCCATTGAAGATGTATGACATCCTTCTAGCTGTTCATCTTTTTCTTGAGAGATTTTACGCAGATTCTGCCTTATAAACTGAAATGCTTCGAAACAAAAGGGTATAGAATCTTCCTGCATCATCAAATCATGTATTTCGGCTGCCACAGCTTCATCTGTAATCTGCCTTTCAATTTCATTTGGTAGCTGCAAATCTGATGCTATAGGTTGCTCAAGAATTTTGTCATCTGTCTCATCCTCAACATTAAATGATTTACTATGCAATCTACCCTTCAAAAACTAAATTGATTCAAAACAGAATGGTACGGAGTCACCTTGAATCATTAAATCAGCTGCAATTTGACAATCAATGGCTTTCGGAGGTTGCAAATCTGAATATGAGAAGTCTTGAACAAAATTTTCATTGCCCTCAAGATGATCTAAATCAAGACTTGTTGACATTTGATTTCTGATTGCATGGTAGTTATCTCTGATGAACTGACATGAATCAAAACAAAAAGGTAAAGATCCTTCACTTACTTCAAAATTTGCTGCACTTTCCTCGTCACTGTCATAGCTGATATATGATGGCTGAACATTGTATTCAAGCTGCTGAAAATGAACCTCTTCCTCCCACAAACTAGCTGTTGGTTTATCTACAAGATTAGCTTCTGTTTGGAGAACATAATCATCGTCATATTGATCAAACCGAGGCAAATCATCACTATAAAACACATCATCAATCATACATGTCATACCAACAGATCTCTCTTCTTCACAATGATCTATAAAACAATCACTACGACAACTAGGGTAAGAAACAAAATGTTTTGGGTCAGCAACTTGTTCTTCTTCAATCAGCGAGCCATGAACATCATAATCATTCCTTGCGGTGATCTTGTCCATCATCTTTTCCACTGTACTAACCAAAATGTCAAGCTTTACCTCTAGAGATGTTGATTCGGCCAGATCTACGTTTTTCATCTCTTCTTCCTTCAACCTTGCCCTTCGGATCAGCAGATGCGCCTCTACATTTACTGCATTGTTTTGCATCTCGTGAAGTGTTGCAATATCCCTTTCTCTCAGCTGAAACTCCATCTCCGGATCAAAGGCACCCGGATAGTGTAAGAGAGCAGATCTAGGAGTAGGCCTTATATCAGCCGGCATCGAATAATAAACTTGGTTAAATCTGGCTGAAAACTGTTGTACTGTCTCCCCAGGCAATCTTTTCAGCTGATTATACTCTTCAACAATCAAGAAAAGGTTCTGCCCGATCATCCACCTGTCGAGAAAAACTTTGACGAACTGCTGGAAATCTGAGATGCTTGCATCAGGCAGGGTTTTGAACCAACTCTTAACTTCAGCTTGCAAAGAAAGAGCAAAAAGCCTAATACTGACATCTTCTTCATCAACTTCAAAAAGATCTAGAAAATTCTCAAAATTCTGGACATGTTGCTCAGTGTTGACATTCTTACATTCACCATCAAACATCGGCAAGTATAGATCATAGTTTTTGGGGAAAGCATGAAGAACAGAAGGTAAAACAAGAGGTTTATACCGATCTGGAATTTTACAAGGTATAGGGATATGTACAACAGGTATAGAATCAGACTTGGTCGCTTGGGGCTCATCAATTTGAAGATGGTCATCACAAAATTCGGAAAAAGAATCTTGATCAAGCTCAAAGGCATGCAAATCTTTGGTTTTCACACTTTTCAAAGGGAAAGAATCAATTGCAGGCCGAGGATCTCTTCTCAAGCATAGTATACTTTGCAAAGCCTTCTTGACATTCGTGGGAAAAGAGAAGAAATAATTTATGATAAAGAACAAAATGTCTTGGATGAAATTCCAACTTGAATACCTGATTTTGCCATATTGTCCTTTCATGTTTCTGCTGGTCGGGATCATCCTCCAGTGGAGTCTTTGGATCTGATCTTCAAAACTGATTTAGAGTCGCCAAGTGAATGATTTCAGCCTGTCAAGTGTCTGATCGTTGTTCACCATCAACAATCAGATCTGAACTTGATACATGTACTGGGGTAAAATGAAAATAAAGTGTTACGTTCACAAGCTCACGGAGATTGACTGAAGCAGCGTTTATCTACTTATGCTGATGTAAAACAAGAGCGTTTTCGAAGGCTACCTGGCGTAACTTCAGGCTTCGTCTAAGACTTATGAAACAAACACATCAATCCACAAAAAATTTGTTCTCCCCAGTATGGTCGCCACTATGTTAGCGCTTGAGATTTCACCCTAGGCTGAGGAAGGTAAACCTTCAAGGCAACATCAAACCATTTCACATCGTAGCTAGCCCTACGGGGTATGAGAAGGCTCTCTCCGGTCAAACTCGGTAGATCTTTCAATAGGGTGAGCTGACCAATTAGGATCAAAGATATAAGGCTAGTAAACTGATAAGGAGGGTTGATTTAAAGTTTTTGGGGTTTTTGGTGGCAATTGGAGGGAGTGCAATTCAGGGTGTGGGGATTGAGCTCAGTTTTTGCAGGTGGATCTTTGGGGCAAGGAAGGAGTTTGTGCTGATGCCTTAAGCTGAGATGGATGATCAAGGAAGAAAGAGAGGGAGCTAAAGAGGGCAAACAATGACTTTGAATCCTCTTTAGACAGTGGAAAACATAAATATTAAACAAAATTGAAAGCTGAGCATGGCATGCATGAATTCAAACTTTATCACTTCTTTTGTTTAATTAGCAGCAATAGAATAAGAGATGGAACACATAAACACACTTACAATGACAAGTAGGAAACACACCATCAACACAATAATCCACAAGAATCCACAATGATGTCTGCAAAACCCTGGCCTTCCTTTTCCTCAAATTGCAGAGATACAAGTAAAATATACAATAGAGCTTCTCCCTCAAGAGTCCAACCATGAAAATGAGCAAGAGAAGGCATAATATAGATCATCTAACTCCTTTCCCCACCTCTAGGGGTCGAGCTCAGCTTCCTAGGAGCTATTTCAACTAATTCTAAACTGAGCACTAGATAATAGGCAGTCAAAACAACTTGCCTCTAAAACTTAGGTAATCTATCCATGCATTAAATATTCACTATTTACATCAAGGAAACTTCTAGAAGTGTTAAAGGAGAGTAAATGTATCCATGTGCCATGAAAATTACCCAACAATCCATCATTTACATGCATTAAGAGTCAACCTAAGTAAAAACAGTGTTTTGCAGGCCGAAATAGTCAAAATGGTGAAATTTCCTGAGTGGTCGCGCCCCTCCCTTGGAGTGGTCGCGCACATTGGCAGTTGTGTTTGAGGGCCTTCTTGGTGTCAAAATCAAGTGAAAGATAGCTTTTTGGAAAGGTCTATGAGTCTACTTTCCAACCCCACTGGAATTTCTTAATTTGGAGTTGATTGGACCCCTCAAAAATCATTTCTCCCAAGGCAGCTTTCTGCAACTCAAAAAAGGGGCAGAAAGTCAAAATTTGCATGTATTTTGAGCTTTTGTTAGTCCAAATCTCCATAAAATTTGAAGTCCATCCATAGGAAAGTGTATTTTTGCATGAAAATTCCAAAAATGTAGAGTTTTCCCTGTTCTGAGCTGTCCCCACGAGTGGTCGCGCGCGGGGTGAGACCACTCCAACGGCCAAAACCTGTAAAATTGCACAAAAAATTCACAAATGACAAAATTTTCTCCAAATTTCTTGAAATTTGGGCTGGGAGTCCCCAATCAAGTACCATGCTCATTCAAAGAGGCTTTGGCCAAAATTTGGAGTGGATCGGGCGTTTTCCTTCGTTTTTGTGCTTTGGCCAACCGTCCTTGGAGCACCTTCGTTCTCGCCGGTATTTTTGACATTTCTCTCAAACCATGACACCTGTGTAAAAAGTGAAAGAGGTTTTTCTTCCTTGTCATTTTTTGGACAAAAACCTCTCTCAAGTTTGCAAAATTCATCTTTGATTGCTCAGAAACAGCTTTTGAGTGAAACTTGTCCCGATGTGTGAAACAAGGGATTTTGTCGAAATGGAGCGAAATGAAGGGGATAGAGGGCTTCTAAATTCTTGGGGAAATTTTTGGGAGTGGGGAGGGATGTTAGGAAGCAGGGGAAAGTGGAATATCAGAGATTGAGTGAGGGGAAGGGGTCGAAAATGATAAAACACAGGCCAAACCTAGAAAATTGCCAGGTTGTAGCTAGAAACTAGGGTTTGTGCAAAAATGAGGAATTTGGCGGATCTAAGGGATGGGAAGTGTTTGATAATGTACTTTAAGGATAGGGGAAGGTATATGAACATCAGGAAACAAGTTTTGCCGGTGATTTGACCATCCAAGAGAAATTGCCTTCAAAACCCTAGGAGAGGGAAATGACCTTGCCTGGGCGCAACATGAAGCATGAACAAGGTGTAAAATGACTCATTAGCCACTGACATGATAATGAAAACCCTACAAATGATGATAAAATCAGCTGAATGGTGACATGGACTGACATTTGGGCAAACCCTAGACCTAATGCCTAGTGACCAAATTTTGCTTGAAGACTCACTGAAATGACAAAATTTGACCTTGACACTTCAAAATCACTTTGTAAGAGCACATTTGATCACTGTAGGAAGGCTGGAAAGACTGACACTAACATTGGCTCCAATGGGGATGGTAGCTCCTTGGAGGTGCCAAGAACCTTAGACCTCTGGGAGAGCAGACCAGTGCCTTACAATCATTGGGCAATGGAGTCATAAACTCAAGCTGAAATGCAAGACTGAAAACTGACACAAACTAACTTAACCACAAGGCTAAAAATTGACTCATAAAGGACTCATGACTCAACTAAAAACTGACTCGATACTTAAACACAACCGACAAACTGAAAATGATGCTCAAAGTGGAGCTTATTCATCAAAACCTACTCTAACAGTTTCATTCATCACCTGATCAAGTGAAATGAAACAACCAATGCAACCAAGTAAGTATCCCATCTGCTGTTCGAATTCTCCACAAGTGCTTGCTTATGAACAACAAAAGAGAACTATTGAAAGGCAACTCCCATGACAACTTAGAAACAGACCCATTGAATGATATGAATTCTCTATCCGCCTCCAATAACACTGCATAAGGATCTTGAAATTCAAGCACACTGGAACTTAGCTCATCCAATGGATTATTTCTCTTTTCCTCATACCATGAATGCAAACTTTGATCTGAGCCTTGTGATGAGACCTCTGCTGAAAATGACAAAGAAATTGGCTGCCGGATCAAATTCATATCAGCACATTTTTCAAGCTCACATGTAGTCAATGGAGATAGATTTTGACTGCAAAACTCATCCAAAACATCAGCTATGGGATCATGAAAAACTTGAAAAGACTGCTGCAATGTATCCATTGAAGATGTATGACATCCTTCTAGCTGTTCATCTTTTTCTTGAGAGATTTTACGTAGATTCTGCCTTATAAACTGAAATGCTTCGAAACAAAAGGGTATAGAATCTTCCTGCATCATCAAATCATGTATTTCGGCTGCCACAGCTTCATCTGTAATCTGCCTTTCAATTTCATTTGGTAGCTGCAAATCTGATGCTACAGGTTGCTCAAGAATTTTGTCATCTGTCTCATCCTCAACATTAAATGATTTACTATGCAATCTACCCTTCAAAAACTGAATTGATTCAAAACAGAATGGTACGGAGTCACCTTGAATCATTAAATCAGCTGCAATTTGACAATCAATGGCTTTCGGAGGTTGCAAATCTGAATATGAGAAGTCTTGAACAAAATTTTCATTGCCCTCAAGATGATCTAAATCAAGACTTGTTGACATTTGATTTCTGATTGCATGGTAGTTATCTCTGATGAACTGACATGAATCAAAACAAAAAGGTAAAGATCCTTCACTTACTTCAAAATTTGCTGCACTTTCCTCGTCACTGTCATAGCTGATATATGATGGCTGAACATTGTATTCAAGCTGCTGAAAATGAACCTCTTCCTCCCACAAACTAGCTGTTGGTTTATCTACAAGATTAGCTTCTGTTTGGAGAACATAATCATCGTCATATTGATCAAACCGAGGCAAATCATCACTATAAAACACATCATCAATCATACATGTCATATCAACAGATCTCTCTTCTTCACAATGATCTATAAAACAATCACTACGACAACTAGGGTAAGAAACAAAATGTTTTGGGTCATCAAATTGTTCTTCTTCAATCAGCGAGCCATGAACATCATAATCATTCCTTGCGGTGATCTTGTCCATCATCTTTTCCACTGTACTTACCAAAATGTCAAGCTTTACCTCTAGAGATGTTGATTCGGCCAGATCTACGTTTTTCATCTCTTCTTCCTTCAACCTTGCCCTTCGGATCAGCAGATGCGCCTCTACATTTACTGCATTGTTTTGCATCTCGTGAAGTGTTGCAATATCCCTTTCTCTCAGCTGAAACTCCATCTCCGGATCAAAGGCACCCGGATAGTGTAAGAGAGCAGATCTAGGAGTAGGCCTTATATCAGCCGGCATCGAATAATAAACTTGGTTAAATCTGGCTGAAAACTGTTGTACTGTCTCCCCAGGCAATCTTTTCAGCTGGTTATACTCTTCAACAATCAAGAAAAGGTTCTGCCCGATCATCCACCTGTCGAGAAAAACTTTGACGAACTGCTGGAAATCTGAGATGCTTGCATCAGGCAGGGTTTTGAACCAACTCTTAACTTCAGCTTGCACAGAAAGAGCAAAAAGCCTAATACTGACATCTTCTTCATCAACTTCAAAAAGATCTAGAAAATTCTCAAAATTCTGGACATGTTGCTCAGTGTTGACATTCTTACATTCACCATCAAACATCGGCAAGTATAGATCATAGTTTTTGGGGAAAGCATGAAGAACAGAAGGTAAAACAAGAGGTTTATACCGATCTGGAATTTTACAAGGTATAGGGATATGTACAACAGGTATAGAATCAGACTTGGTCGCTTGGGGCTCATCAATTTGAAGATGGTCATCACAAAATTCGGAAAAAGAATCTTGATCAAGCTCAAAGGCATGCAAATCTTTGGTTTTCACACTTTCCAAAGGGAAAGAATCAATTGCAGGCCGAGGATCTCTTCTCAAGCATAGTATACTTTGCAAAGCCTTCTTGACATTCGTGGGAAAAGAGAAGAAATAATTTATGATAAAGAACAAAATGTCTTGGATGAAATTCCAACTTGAATACCTGATTTTGCCATATTGTCCTTTCATGTTTCTGCTGGTCGGGATCATCCTCCAGTGGAGTCTTTGGATCTGATCTGCAAAACTGATTTAGAGTCGCCAAGTGAATGATTTCAGCCTGTCAAGTGTCTGATCGTTGTTCACCATCAACAATCAGATCTGAACTTGATACATGTACTGGGGTAAAATGAAAATGAAGTGTTACGTTCACAAGCTCACGGAGATTGACTGAAGCAGCGTTTATCTACTTATGCTGATGTAAAACAAGAGCGTTTTCGAAGGCTACCTGGCGTAACTTCAGGCTTCGTCTAAGACTTATGAAACAAACACATCAATCCACAAAAAAATTGTTCTCCCCAGTATGGTCGCCACTATGTTAGCGCTTGAGATTTCACCCTAGGCTGAGGAAGGTAAACCTTCAAGGCAACATCAAAGCATTTCACCTCGTAGCTAGCCCTACGGGGTATGAGAAGGCTCTCTCCGGTCAAACTCGGTAGATCTTTCAATAGGGTGAGCTGACCAATTAGGATCAAAGATATAAGGCTAGTAAACTGATAAGGAGGGTTGATTTAAAGTTTTTGGGGTTTTTGGTGGCAATTGGAGGGAGTGCAATTCAGGGTGTGGGGATTGAGCTCAGTTTTTGCAGGTGGATCTTTGGGGCAAGGAAGGAGTTTGTGCTGATGCCTTAAGCTGAGATGGATGATCAAGGAAGAAAGAGAGGGAGCTAAAGAGGGCAAACAATGACTTTGAATCCTCTTTAGACAGTGGAAAACATAAATATTAAACAAAATTGAAAGCTGAGCATGGCATGCATGAATTCAAACTTTATCACTTCTTTTGTTTAATTAGCAGCAATAGAATAAGAGATGGAACACATAAACACACTTACAATGACAAGTAGGAAACACACCATCAACACAATAATCCACAAGAATCCACAATGATGTCTGCAAAACCCTGGCCTTCCTTTTCCTCAAATTGCAGAGATACAAGTAAAATATACAATAGAGCTTCTCCCTCAAGAGTCCAACCATGAAAATGAGCAAGAGAAGGCATAATATAGATCATATAACTCCTTTCCCCACCTCTAGGGGTCGAGCTCAGCTTCCTAGGAGCTGTTTCAACTAATTCTAAACTGAGCACTAGATAATAGGCAGTCAAAACAACTTGCCTCTAAAACTTAGGTAATCTATCCATGCATTAAATATGCACTATTTACATCAAGGAAACTTCTAGAAGTGTTAAAGGAGAGTAAATGTATCCATGTGCCATGAAAATTACCCAACAATCCATCATTTACATGCATTAAGAGTCAACCAAAGTAAAAACAGTGTTTTGTAGGCCGAAATAGTCAAAATGGTGAAATTTCCTGAGTGGTCGCGCCCCTCCCTTGGAGTGGTCGCGCACATTGGCAGTTGTGTTTGAGGGCCTTCTTGGTGTCCAAATCAAGTGAAAGATAGCTTGTTGGAAAGGTCTATGAGTCTACTTTCCAACCCCACTGGAATTTCTTAATTTGGAGTTGATTGGACCCCTCAAAAATCATTTCTCCCAAGGCAGCTTTCTGCAACTCAAAAAAGGGGCAGAAAGTCAAAATTTGCATGTATTTTGAGCTTTTGTTAGTCCAAATCTCCATAAAATTTGAAGTCCATCCATAGGCAAGTGTATTTTTGCATGAAAATTCCAAAAATGTAGAGTTTTCCCCGTTCTGAGCTGTCCCCACGAGTGGTCGCGCGCGGGGTGAGACCACTCCAACGGCCAAAACCTGTAAAATTGCACAAAAAATTCACAAATGACAAAATTTTCTCCAAATTTCTTGAAATTTGGGCTGGGAGTCCCCAATCAAGTACCATGCTCATTCAAAGAGGCTTTGGCCAAAATTTGGAGTGGATCGGGCGTTTTCCTTCGTTTTTGTGCTTTGGCCAACCGTCCTTGGAGCACCTTCGTTCTCGCCGGTATTTTTGACATTTCTCTCAAACCATGACACCTGTGTAAAAAGTGAAAGAGGTTTTTCTTCCTTGTCATGTTGTGGACAAAAACCTCTCTCAAGTTTGCAAAATTCATCTTTGATTGCTCAGAAACATCTTTTGAGTGAAACTTGTCCCGATGTGTGAAACAAGGGATTTTGTCGAAATGGAGCGAAATGAAGGGGATAGAGGGCTTCTAAATTCTTGGAGAAATTTTTGGGAGTGGGGAGGGATGTTAGGAAGCAGGGGAAAGTGGAATATCAGAGATTGAGTGAGGGGAAGGTGTCGAAAATGATAAAACACAGGCCAAACCTAGAAAATTGCCAAGTTGTAGCTAGAAACTAGGGTTTGTGCAAAAATGAGGAATTTGGCGGATCTAAGGGATGGGAAGTGTTTGATAATGTACTTTAAGGATAGGGGAAGGTGTATGAACATCAGGAAACAAGTTTTGCCGGTGATTTGACCATCCAAGAGAAATTGCCTTCAAAACCCTAGGAGAGGGAAATGACCTTGCCTGGGCGCAACATGAAGCATGAACAAGGTGTAAAATGACTCATTAGACACTGACATGATAATGAAAACCCTACAAATGATGATAAAATCAGCTGAATGGTGACATGGACTGACATTTGGGCAAACCCTAGACCTAATGCCTAGTGACCAAATTTTGCTTGAAGACTCACTGAAATGACAAAATTTGACCTTGACACTTCAAAATCACTTTGTAAGAGCACATTTGATCACTGTAGGAAGGCTGGAAAGACTGACACTAACATTGGCTCCAATGGGGATGGTAGCTCCTTGGAGGTGCCAAGAACCTTAGACCTCTGGGAGAGCAGACCAGTGCCTTACAATCATTGGGCAATGGAGTCATAAACTCAAGCTGAAATGTAAGACTGAAAACTGACACAAGCTAACTTAACCACAAGGCTAAAAATTGACTCATAAAGGACTCATGACTCAACTAAAAACTGACTCGATACTTAAACACAACCGACAAACTGAAAATGATGCTCAAAGTGGAGCTTATTCGTCAAAACCTACTCTAACAGTTTCATTCATCACCTGATCAAGTGAAATGAAACAACCAATGCAACCAAGTAAGTATCCCATCTGCTGTTCGAATTCTCCACAAGTGCTTGCTTATGAACAACAAAAGAGAACTATTGAAAGGCAACTCCCATGACAACTTAGAAACAGACCCATTGAATGATATGAATTCTCTATCCGCCTCCAATAACACTGCATAAGGATCTTGAAATTCAAGCACACTGGAACTTAGCTCATCCAATGGATTATTTCTCTTTTCCTCATACCATGAATGCAAACTTTGATCTGAGCCTTGTGATGAGACCTCTGCTGAAAATGACAAAGAAATTGGCTGCCGGATCAAATTCATATCAGCACATTTTTCAAGCTCACATGTAGTCAATGGAGATAGATTTTGACTGCAAAACTCATCCAAAACATCAGCTATGGGATCATGAAAAACTTGAAAAGACTGCTGCAATGTATCCATTGAAGATGTATGACATCCTTCTAGCTGTTCATCTTTTTCTTGAGAGATTTTACGCAGATTCTGCCTTATAAACTGAAATGCTTCGAAACAAAAGGGTATAGAATCTTCCTGCATCATCAAATCAGGTATTTCGGCTGCCACAGCTTCATCTGTAATCTGCCTTTCAATTTCATTTGGTAGCTGCAAATCTGATGCTACAGGTTGCTCAAGAATTTTGTCATCTGTCTCATCCTCAACATTAAATGATTTACTATGCAATCTACCCTTCAAAAACTGAATTGATTCAAAACAGAATGGTACGGAGTCACCTTGAATCATTAAATCAGCTGCAATTTGACAATCAATGGCTTTCGGAGGTTGCAAATCTGAATATGAGAAGTCTTGAACAAAATTTTCATTGCCCTCAAGATGATCTAAATCAAGACTTGTTGACATTTGATTTCTGATTGCATGGTAGTTATCTCTGATGAACTGACATGAATCAAAACAAAAAGGCAAATATCCTTCACTTACTTCAAAATTTGCTGCACTTTCCTCGTCACTGTCATAGCTGATATATGATGGCTGAACATTGTATTCAAGCTGCTGAAAATGAACCTCTTCCTCCCACAAACTAGCTGTTGGTTTATCTACAAGATTAGCTTCTGTTTGGAGAACATCATCATCGTCATATTGATCAAACCGAGGCAAATCATCACTATAAAACACATCATCAATCATACATGTCATATCAACAGATCTCTCTTCTTCACAATGATCTATAAAACAATCACTACGACAACTAGGGTAAGAAACAAAATGTTTTGGGTCAGCAACTTGTTCTTCTTCAATCAGCGAGCCATGAACATCATAATCATTCCTTGCGGTGATCTTGTCCATCATCTTTTCCACTGTACTTACCAAAATGTCAAGCTTTACCTCTAGAGATGTTGATTCGGCCAGATCTACGTTTTTCATCTCTTCTTCCTTCAACCTTGCCCTTCGGATCAGCAGATGCGCCTCTACATTTACTGCATTGTTTTGCATCTCGTGAAGTGTTGCAATATCCCTTTCTCTCAGCTGAAACTCCATCTCCGGATCAAAGGCACCCGGATAGTGTAAGAGAGTAGATCTAGGAGTAGGCCTTATATCAGCCGGCATCGAATAATAAACTTGGTTAAATCTGGCTGAAAACTGTTGTACTGTCTCCCCAGGCAATCTTTTCAGCTGGTTATACTCTTCAACAATCAAGAAAAGGTTCTGCCCGATCATCCACCTGTCGAGAAAAACTTTGACGAACTGCTGGAAATCTGAGATGCTTGCATCAGGCAGGGTTTTGAACCAACTCTTAACTTCAGCTTGCAAAGAAAGAGCAAAAAGCCTAATACTGACATCTTCTTCATCAACTTCAAAAAGATCTAGAAAATTCTCAAAATTCTGGACATGTTGCTCAGTGTTGACATTCTTACATTCACCATCAAACATCGGCAAGTATAGATCATAGTTTTTGGGGAAAGCATGAAGAACAGAAGGTAAAACAAGAGGTTTATACCGATCTGGAATTTTACAAGGTATAGGGATATGTACAACAGGTATAGAATCAGACTTGGTCGCTTGGGGCTCATCAATTTGAAGATGGTCATCACAAAATTCGGAAAAAGAATCTTGATCAAGCTCAAAGGCATGCAAATCTTTGGTTTTCACACTTTTCAAAGGGAAAGAATCAATTGCAGGCCGAGGATCTCTTCTCAAGCATAGTATACTTTGCAAAGCCTTCTTGACATTCGTGGGAAAAGAGAAGAAATAATTTATGATAAAGAACAAAATGTCTTGGATGAAATTCCAACTTGAGTACCTGATCTTGCCATATTCTCCTTTCATGTTTCTGCTGGTCGGGATCATCCTCCAGTGGAGTCTTTGGATCTGATCTTCAAAACTGATTTAGAGTCGCCAAGTGAATGATTTCAGCCTGTCAAGTGTCTGATCGTTGTTCACCATCAACAATCAGATCTGAACTTGATACATGTACTGGGGTAATATGCAAATGAAGTGTTATGTCCACAAGCTCACGGAGATTGACTGAAGCAGCGTTTATCTACTAACGCTGATGTAAAACAAGAGCGTTTTCAAAGGCTACCTGGCGTAACTTCAGGCTCCGTCTAAGACTTGCGAAACAAACACATCAATCCACAAAAAATTTGTTCTCCCCAGTATGGTCGCCACTATGTTAGCGCTTGAGATTTCACCCTAGGCTGAGGAAGGTAAACCTTCAAGGCAACATCAAACCATTTCGCCTCGTAGCTAGCCCTACGGGGTATGAGAAGGCTCTCTCCGGTCAAACTCGGTAGATCTTTCAATAGGGTGAGCTGACCAATTAGGATCAAAGATATAAGGCTAGTAAACTGATAAGGAGGGTTGATTTAAAGTTTTTGGGGTTTTTGGTGGCAATTGGAGGGAGTGCAATTCAGGGTGTGGGGATTGAGCTCAGTTTTTGCAGGTGGATCTTTGGGGCAAGGAAGGAGTTTGTGCTGATGCCTTAAGCTGAGATGGATGATCAAGGAAGAAAGAGAGGGAGCTAAAGAGGGCAAACAATGACTTTGAATCCTCTTTAGACAGTGGAAAACATAAATATTAAACAAAATTGAAAGCTGAGCATGGCATGCATGAATTCAAACTTTATCACTTCTTTTGTTTAATTAGCAGCAATAGAATAAGAGATGGAACACATAAACAAACTTACAATGACAAGTAGGAAACACACCATCAACACAATAATCCACAAGAATCCACAATGATGTCTGCAAAACCCTGGCCTTCCTTTTCCTCAAATTGCAGAGATACAAGTAAAATATACAATAGAGCTTCTCCCTCAAGAGTCCAACCATGAAAATGAGCAAGAGAAGGCATAATATAGATCATCTAACTCCTTTCCCCACCTCTAGGGGTCGAGCTCAGCTTCCTAGGAGCTGTTTCAACTAATTCTAAACTGAGCACTAGATAATAGGCAGTCAAAACAACTTGCCTCTAAAACTTAGGTAATCTATCCATGCATTAAATATTCACTATTTACATCAAGGAAACTTCTAGAAGTGTTAAAGGAGAGTAAATCTATCCATGTGCCATGAAAATTACTCAACAATCCATCATTTACATGCATTAAGAGTCAACCAAAGTAAAAACAGTGTTTTGCAGGCCGAAATAGTCAAAATGGTGAAATTTCCCTGAGTGGTCGCGCCCCTCCCTTGGAGTGGTCGCGCACATTGGCAGCTGTGTTTGAGCGATTCCTGGTGTCCAAATCAAGTGAAAGATAGCTTGTTGGAAAGGTCTATGAGTCTAATTTCCAACCCCACTGGAATTTCTGAATTTGGAGTTGATTTGACCCCTCAAAAATCATTTCTCCCAAGGCAGCTTTCTGCAACTCAAAAAAGGGGCAGAAAGTCAAAATTTGCATGTATTTTGAGCTTTTGGAAGTCCAAATCTCCATAAAATTTGAAATCCATCCATAGGCAAGTGTATTTTTGCATGAAAATTCCAAAAATGTAGAGTTTTCCCCGTTCTGAGCTGTCCCCACGAGTGGTCGCGCGCGGGGTGAGACCACTCCAACGGCCAAAACCTGTAAAATTGCACAAAAAATTCACAAATGACAAAATTTTCTCCAAATTTCTTGAAATTTGGGCTGGGAGTCCCCAATCAAGTACCATGCTCAGTCAAAGAGGCTTTGGCCAAAATTTGGAGTGGATCGGACGTTTTCCTTCGTTTTTGTGCTTTGGCCAACCGTCCTTGGAGCACCTTCGTTCTCGCCGGTATTTTTGACATTTCTCTCAAACCATGACACCTGTGTAAAACGTGAAAGAGGGTTTTCTTCCTTGTCATGTTGTGGACAAAAACCTCTCTCAGTTTTGCAAAATTCATCTTTGATTGCTCAGAAACAGCTTTTGAGTGAAACTTGTCCCGATGTGTGAAACAAGGGATTTTGTCGAAATGGAGCGAAATGAAGGGGATAGAGGGCTTCTAAATTCTTGGGGAAATTTTTGGGAGTGGGGAGGGATGTTAGGAAGCAGGGGAAAGTGGAATCTCAGAGATTGAGTGAGGGGAAGGGGTCGAAAAGGACAAAACACAGGCCAAACCTAGAAAATTGCCAGGTTGTAGCTAGAAACTAGGGTTTGTGCAAAAATGAGGAATTTGGCGGATCTAAGGGATGGGAAGTGTTTGATAAGGTACTTTAAGGATAGGGGAAGGTGTATGAACATCAGGAAACAAGTTTTGCCGGTGATTTGACCATCCAAGAGAAATTGCCTTCAAAACCCTAGGAGAGGGAAATGACCTTGCCTGGGCGCAACATGAAGCATGAACAAGGTGTAAAATGACTCATTAGACACTGACATGATAATGAAAACCCTACGAATGATGATAAACTCAGCTGAATGGTGACATGGACTGACATTTGGGCAAACCCTAGACCTAATGCCTAGTGACCAAATTTTGCTTGAAGACTCATTGAAATGACAAAATTTGACCTTGACACTTCAAAATCACTTTGTAAGAGCACATTTGATCATTGTAGGAAGGCTGGAAAGACTGACACTAACAGGGCCTACGGCAAACATAATTACTGTCAGGCGGAAAGAGTCGATAGTGCAGACACAACCAACCTCCCTAGGAGCCTAAGACTCTCTAGTGACAAACAAGAGCAATCCTTCTCTAAACATGCATTTACTATATAAGAAATCAAGTGTTTAGATCCTACCTGTAATCCAACGCTATTGTAGCAGTCCAGCTCCGCTGATCCAGATGAGCTCCCCCTTCACTTCGAAACCTGCATCCACTAACAATCAAACGATTAAATAGCACTTGATAATCTCATAGAATAAAACATATTTAACACATAGACTAAGGAGTACATGAAACAACTCATAAATAACAAGTTATTGAGAAGAATGGACTCATTTGCATTAATAGGAAACAGAAGGAACAATTACAACCTGAGCCTTGGTGTTGTGCAAGTCCCTCCTAGGGTCCATCAAGAGTTCTCCTTTACTTTGACAAAACTCACCCACTTCCAAATAGAACAAGCAAAGATGGTAATCTCTCCTCACAAGCTTCTAAATGGGAGTCCTAATTCCAGCAGCATCTACCCTTAGAAATGTTTAGCTTCCAACCTCCCCTCCTTCTGGCCCAATGCCTGTATTTATAGTGATCTAGAGGAAGTTATTCAGGTCCACCATCAATGGGATAATCCCCTCTTTGGATGGGATAGCTCCCTCATTGATGGGATAAGTTCCTCTTTGATAGGGGTACATGAACCATCTGGAGGCACTCAATACACGTCAAACAACCTTCTAGAATGCTCTAGAAATGACCACAAGTAACTTTTTAAAGATGAAACTTGCGCATTTTGACCTTTACAGGGGGACGCACCTGCCCCTTTACATACAGAGCGTACAAGTACGCAGCTTTTGTGAACATTGGGTGCGTACCCGCAGGTAAGGTTGAGAGAACCTGCGTACCCAGAGATAAATACATTTATAAAGACTTTCTCTCTTTTTGGAGTTTGACATGGAGAGCAGAGGCATAAGACTTGCCTAAGAGGATAGCATGACTATTGATAGAGCCATACTAACTGTAAATAGCCATGGTGACATTTTTTAGTGTAACAGATTGCCCCCTAAAGTGCGAAGCCTGTAATAGATTAGGGTTTTGTATTATCTAGGAAGGGTGAAGTGCTTTATCATTTCAAGGATTATCTCGTGGAGAGCCTGGTCAGAACCTACAATTTTCAACACAAAATACATGTATAAGATTATATCATCACTGAGGTAGGCATTCCCATACTCAGATCAAAACTTTAACTAACAGACTAACTACTCTGATATAGGAATGATCTTGTAGTACATCATAATCATAGACTTTTGTAGACACAGTATGGGCGCAGCCATCTGTTTATGATTAGTCTACTTAGATAATGAATACAAAACTCCTCGCAGCCTGGATGGTGGAAACTAGATCCAGGGTCTTCATTTCTACTTCCCGAATTGGTACGATTCTAGCCATGTGAATAAATGAGTTGATGTCGAACATGGTAGAAACCACTTGATTACCAGTCGATGATGTAAACCGTTAACAAGTGTGAGAGAGACCACCAGTAACGTCAATGGTTCTTAAAGTACCCAGTACAATCCATGAGATGCGAATGAATGAGTTGATGTCGAACATTTCACGGAATCCTTTGATCGAAAGTCAATGATGTAAACTGACGTCAAAGGCGAGAAACCTGCCATTAATGCATGCAGACTTCAAGGTACTGACGATTTCTAAGTCATCTCTCTAGATAATGTGCTGATGTCGATAGAAAGCGACCCGTTGCAGGCAAGCCCACAACACGAAATCATTTATTCAAGTTGAAGAAATGTTGCTGTAAGGACTGACTCAGGGATGGTCAAATGGATGACAAGTATTTTGCAGATGAAAGTTTTGCTTGCAGACCTCTTGAACACATAACGACACGACAGATGGCTTGGTGGTGAATGACTCAAAGTTAATCCCCGGAACCCGGCTGAAGTCTTTCAAAGTGGTTTGATCAACTGTGAGGTAAAGGATTTCCCAACCCAGGTGAATGAAAAGTGTCGTGTTCAAGAGTGGTAATAAGTTTCTTCTGAGACAAAAGATAACAAATAGGCTCATTCTTCTCTCTTTTCCCCCACCATTTCTGGAAATTACCTATTTATTTTTAACAAGCTTGAGGAGGATAACATATGCTTGATTATAAGCTCATCCTTCGGATGAGTCCAACCTAGTTTTGATTCGAACCCTAGGAAGGAGTGGTTCGTTCCTGTTTGTAATTGAACAGGTCCTTTACTGTGAAATTTTAACGAGTCCAGTATAGGAGAAGCTCGGCGTTTTTCAATTTTAGAGAGTTTGAAAAACTTAAGAAGACTCCAGGTTGAACTTTTTCGTAAATTTGTGTCCCCCAAGCCCGAAAAAGTATAAAATAATACTTGGGAGAACCGCTTGATCTTGCGACCAAGGAGTACTTTCATGATTAGTGTCTCTGACCTGAAAAGTAAAAAGCGATCAAGGACACGTCGTTTTATTTCCAGTATCGAGTTTGAAACGACAAAAACCCGGCAACCTTTTCCTGTTTTTACGGTCAGAAAAGGGCTATAAGGGGACCGTCTTTTAATTCCGTTTTAACGAGTGTAAAAGAAATGCTCGGCAATCTTTTCATGTTTTAGGAGTCAGAAAAGGGCTTAAAAGATGACTCTGAGGTTTCACTTTTTTGTAAGTTTTAACGAGTTCGAAAAAGGGATAAAAATGTACTCATGGTTTTCACTTTTTCATAAATTTTAATGAGTTCGAAAAAATGATAAAAATGTACTCATATGGCCGACTTTCAATTTAATTTATGAGCAGGAAAAGATGGAAAGAACTCGGCATTTTCGTTTGTTTTATGAGAATGAAAGATAGCAAAATAATCTCGGGATTTTCATGAGTTTAACGAGTCTTGAAAATAACTGAAATTGACTCGAGATAGGTTTCATTTTTACAAAAGCTTGAAACAGATAAAAAAACTATGCTTCAAAGTAGTTTCATTTTTACACAAGCTTGAAACAGAGATAAAACTGTGCTTGATGCCCCCTAAGCATAACTGCTAGAGTGCATGCCCCCCTAGCTTCATTTCATTCAACCAGTTGGATGAAATGAAGGTTGAGTTACGAGATCATTAGTAAGACTCGACCTAAAACTGTAACAAAATTATGCAAAAAATTGAAATAACTAACCTAAATAGATAACTTAACATTTACGAGATCTAGTCAAACTCTCGATTCAAGTAGAGGAGCATTTGTTTCATTTTTTAACGAGCTTGACACAGGAAAAGAACTATGCTCGGATTCAGTTTCATGTTTACACAAGCTTGAAACGAAAAACTATGCTTGTTATAAGTTCACATGCCCCCAGCATAATGACGCAAAACGAGGTACATGCCCCCCAAGCTTCATTGCATTCAATGAGGTGGATGGAATGAAGCTTTACTTTCAAGATCTTGGAAAGACTTGTGGGAGATGTTTCATTTTTTAGTGAGGTTGACACAGGAAAAGAACTATCCTCAAAACCCTTGTTTCATTTTTTAAACGAGCTTGACACAAGATAAGGAACTATGCTCATAACTACTCTCTACAATCTACCTAACAAAAACTCTACTCTAAAACCTTGATTCATTTTTTAACGAGCTTGACACAAGACAAGGAACTATGCTCATGACTCCTTGTTTATTTTTTTAATGAGCTTGACACAAGACAAGGAACTATGCTCATGACTACGCTCTACAATCTACCTACTTAACCTACCCTTGTTTTATTTTTTAACGAGCTTGACACAAGAGAAGGAACTATGCTCAAAAAGTTCGCATGCCTCCAGCATAATGATGCAAAGCGAGGTACATGCCCCCCAGGCTGCATTGCATTCAATCGGCTGGATGAAATGAAGGTTTACTTTCATCTGCG
The DNA here is from genome assembly GCA_031772625.1 of Pinus tabuliformis. Classification (NCBI taxonomy): domain Eukaryota; kingdom Viridiplantae; phylum Streptophyta; class Pinopsida; order Pinales; family Pinaceae; genus Pinus; species Pinus tabuliformis. The sequence goes on from CM062805.1 coordinate 338,119,799, forward strand.
AAACCAGAGATTCTGGGTTCGATCCCCAGCGGAGTCGCCAATTTGTCAGGCCAGGCGGAAAGAACTCAACATTTTCATTTGTTTTACGAGAATGAAAGGTAGCAAAATAATCTCGAGATTTTCATGAGTTTTAACGAGTCTTGAAAATAACTGAAATTGACTCGAGATAGGTTTCATTTTTACAAAAGCTTGAAAGAGATAAAAACTATGCTTCTGAGTAGTTTCATTTTTACACAAGCTTGAAACAGAGAGGAAACTGTGCTTGATGCCCCCTAAGCATAACTACTAGAGCGCATGCCCCCCAGCTTCATTTCATTCAACTAAGTACAAGCTGGATGGAATGAAGGTTCATGAACGAGATCATTTGAAAGACTCAACCTAAAACTGTAAGAAAATTACGCAAAAAACTGAAATAACTAACCTAAATATACAACAAACTCTCAATTCAAGTAGAGGAGGATTTGTTTCATTTTTTAACGAGCTTGACACAGGAAAAAAACTATGCTCGGATTCGGTTTCATGTTTACACAAGCTTGAAACGAAAAACCATGCTTGTTATAAGTTCACATGCCCCCAGCATAATGACGCAAAACGAGGTACATGCCCCCCAAGCTTCATTGCATTCAATGAGGTGGATGGAATGAAGCTTTACTTTCAAGATCTTGGAAAGACTTGTGGGAGATGTTTCATTTTTTAGTGAGGTTGACACAGGAAAAGAACTATCCTCAAAACCCTTGTTTCATTTTTTAAACGAGCTTGACACAAGATAAGGAACTATGCTCATAACTACTCTCTACAATCTACCTAACAAAAACTCTACTCTAAAACCTTGATTCATTTTTTAACGAGCTTGACACAAGACAAGGAACTATGCTCATGACTCCTTGTTTCTTTTTTTAATGAGCTTGACACAAGACAAGGAACTATGCTCATGACTACGCTCTACAATCTACCTACTTAACCTACCCTTGTTTTATTTTTTAACGAGCTTGACACAAGACAAGGAACTATGCTCAAAAAGTTCGCATGCCCCCAGCATAATGATGCAAAGCGAGGTACATGCCCCCCAGAAAATCCCCAGCGGAGTCGCCATTTTGTCAGGCAGAAAGAACTCGGCATTTTCATTTGTTTTACGAGAATGAAAGGTAGCAAAATAATCTCGAGATTTTCATGAGTTTTAACGAGTCTTGAAAATAACTGAAATTGACTCAAGATAGGTTTCATTTTTACAAAAGCTTGAAACAGATAAAAACTATTCTTCTGAGTAGTTTCATTTTTACACAAGCTTGAAACAGAGAGGAAACTGTGCTTGATGCCCCCTAAACATAACTGCTAGAGAGGATGCCTCCCAGCTTCATTTCATTCAACTAAGTACAAGCTGGATGGAATGAAGGTTCATGAATGAGATCATTTGAAAGACTCAACCTAAAACTGTAAGAAAATTACGCAAAAAACTGAAATAACTAACCTAAATATACAACAAACTCTCGATTCAAGTAGAGGAGGAAATTTGTCAGGCGGAAAGAGTCGATAGTGCGGACACAACCAACCTCCCTAGGAGCCTAAGACTCTCTAGTGACAAACAAGACAAACAAGAGCAATCCTTCTCTAAATATGCATTCACTATATAAGAAATCAAGTGTTTAGATCCTACCTGTAATCCAACGCTGTTGTAGCAGTCCAGCTCCACTGATCCGGATGAGCTCCTCCTTCACTTTGAAACCTGCATCCACTAACAATCAAACAATTAAATAGCACTTGATAATCTCATAGAATAAAACATATTTAACACATAGACCAAGGAGTACATGAAACAACTCATAAATAACAATTTATTGAGAAGAATGGACTCATTTGCATTAACAGGAAACAAAAGGAAAAATTACAACCTGAGCCTTGGTGTTGTGCAAGTCCCTCCCAAGGTCCATCAAGAGTTCTCCTTTACTTTGACAAAGCTCACCCACTTCCAGATAGAACAAGCAAAGATGGCAATCTCTCCTCACAAGCTTCTAAATGGGAGTCCTAATTCCAGCAGCATCTACCCTTAGAAATGTATAGCTTCCAACCTCCTCTCCTTCTGGCCCAATGCCTGTATTTATAGTGGTCTAGAGGAAGTTATTCAAGTCCACCATCAATGGGATAATCCCCTCTTTGGATGGGATAGCTCCCTTATTGATGGGATAAGTTCCTCTTTGATAGGGGTACATGAACCATCTGGAGGCGCTCAATACACGTCGAACAATCTTCTAGAATGCTCTAGAAATGACCACAAGTAACTTTTTAAAGATGAAACTTGCGCATTTTGACCTTTACTGGGGGACGCACCTGCCCCTTTACATACAGAGCGTACAAGTACGCAGCTTTTGTGGACATTGGGTGCGTACCCGCAGGTAAGGTTGAGAGAACCTGCGTACCCAAGGATAAATACATTTATAAAGACTTTCTCTCTTTTTGGAGTTTGACATGGAGAGCAGAGGCATAAGACTTGCCTAAGAGGATAGCATGACTGTTGATAGAGCCATACTAACTGTAAATAGCCATGGTGACATTTTTTAGTGTAACAGATTGCCCCCTAAAATGCGAACCCTGTAATAGATTAGGGTTTTGTATTATCTAGGAAGGGTGAAGCGCTTTATCATTTCAAGGATTTTCTCATGGAGAGCCTGGTTAGAATCTGCAATTTTCAACACAAAATATATGTATAAGATTATATCATCAGTGAAGTAGGCATTCCCATACTCAGATCAAAACTTTAACTAACAGACTAACTACTCTGATACAGGAATGATCTTGCAGTACATCATAATCATAGACTTTTGTAGACACAGTATGGGCGCAGCCATCTGTTTATGATTAGTCTACTTAGATAATGAATACAAAACTCCTCGCAGCCTGGATGGTGGAAACTAGATCCAGGGTCTTCATTTCTACTTCCCGAATTGGTACGATTCTAGCCATGCGAATAAATGAGTTGATGTCGAACATGGTAGAAACCACTTGATTACCAGTCGATGATGTAAACTGTTAACAAGTGTGAGAGAGACCACCAGTAATGTCAATGGTTCTCAAAGTACCCAGTACAATCCATGAGATGTGAATGAATGAGTTGATGTCGAACATTTCACGGAATCCTCTGATCGAAAGTCAATGATGTAAACTGACGTCAAAGGCGAGAAACCTGCCATTGATGCATGCAGACTTCAAGGTACTGACGATTTCTAAGTCATCTCTCTAGATAATGTGCTGATGTCGATAGAAAGCGACCCGTTGCAGGCAAGCCCACAACACGAAATCATTGTTCAAGTTGAAGAAATGTTGCTGTAAGGACTGACTCAGGGATGGTCAAATGGATGACAAGTATTTTGCAGATGAAAGTTTTGCTTGCAGACCTCTTGAACACATAACGACACGACAGATGGCTTGGTGATGAATGACTCAAAGTTAATCCCCGGAACCTGGCTGAAGACTTTCAAAGTGGTTTGATCAACTGTGAGGTAAAGGATTTCCCAACCCAGGTGAATGAAAAGTGTCGTGTTCAAGAGTGGTAATAAAGTTTCTTCTGAGACAAAAGATAACAAATAGGCTCATTCTTCTCTCTTTTCCCCCACCATTTCTGGCAAGTACCTCTTTATTTTTAACAAGCTTGAGGAGGATAACATATGCTTGATTATAAGCTCATCCTTTGGATGAGTCCAACCTAGTTTTGATTCGAACCCTAGGAAGGAGTGGTTCGTTCCTGTTTGTAATTGAACAGGTCCTTTACTGTGAAATTTTTAACGAGTCCAGTATAGGAGAAACTCGGTGTTTTCAATTTTAGAGAGTCTGAAAAACTTAAGAAGACTCCAAGTTGAACTTTTTCGTAGATTTGTGTCCCTCAAGCCCGAAAAAGTATAAAATAATACCTGGGGGAACCGCTTGATCTTGCGACCAAGGAGTACTTTCATAATTAGTGCCACTGACCTGAAAAGTAAAAAGCGATCAAGGACACGTCGTTTTATTTCCAGTATCGAGTTTGAAACGACAAAAACCCGGCAATCTTTTCCTGATTTTACGGTCAGAAAAGAGCTATAAGGGGACCGTTTTTTAATTCCGTTTTAACGAGTGTAAAAGAAACGCTCGGCAATCTTTTCATGTTTTAGGAGTCAGAAAAGGGCTTAAAAGATGACTCTGATGGTTTCACTTTTTCGTAAGTTTTAACGAGTTCGAAAAAATGATAAAAATGTACTCATGGTTTTCATTTTTTCATAAGTTTTAATGAGTTCGAAAAAATGATAAAAATGTACTCATATGGCCGACTTTCAATTTAATTTACGAGCAGGAAAAGACGGAAAGAACTCGGCATTTTCATTTGTTTTACGAGAATGAAAGATAGCAAAATAATCTCGAGATTTTCATGAGTTTAACGAGTCTTGAAAATAACTGAAATTGACTCGAGATAGGTTTCATTTTTACAAAAGCTTGAAACAGATAAAAACTATGCTTCAAAGTAGTTTCATTTTTCCACAAGCTTGAAACAGAGAGGAAACTGTGCTTGATGCCCCCTAAGCATAACTGCTAGAGCGCATGCCCCCCAGCTTCATTTCATTCAACTAAGTACAAGCTGGATGGAATGAAGGTTCATGAACGAGATCATTTGAAAGACTCAACCTAAAACTGTAATAAAATTATGCAAAAAACTGAAATAACTAACCTAAATATACAACAAACTCTCGATTCAAGTAGAGGAGGATTTGTTTCATTTTTTAACGAGCTTGACACAGGAAAAGAACTATGCTCGGATTCGGTTTCATGTTTACACAAGCTTGAAACGAAAAACTATGCTTGTTATAAGTTCACATGCCCCCAGCATAATGACGCAAAACGAGGTACATGCCCCCCAAGCTTCATTGCATTCAATGAGGTGGATGGAATGAAGCTTTACTTTCAAGATCTTGGAAAGACTTGTGGGAGATGTTTCATTTTTTAGTGAGGTTGACACAGGAAAATAACTATCCTCAAAACACTTGTTTCATTTTTTAAACGAGCTTGACACAAGATAAGGAACTATGCTCATAACTACTCTCTACAATCTACCTAACAAAAACTCTACTCTAAAACCTTGATTCATTTTTTAACGAGCTTGACACAAGACAAGGAACTATGCTCATGACTCCTTGTTTCTTTTTTTAATGAGCTTGACACAAGACAAGGAACTATGCTCATGACTACGCTCTACAATCTACCTACTTAACCTACCCTTGTTTTATTTTTTAACGAGCTTGACACAAGACAAGGAACTATGCTCAAAAAGTTCGCATGCCCCCAGCATAATGATGCAAAGCGAGGTACATGCCCCCCAGGCTTCATTTCATCCAACCGGCTGGATGAAATGAAGGTTTACTTTCAATATTTAACTTGAAAAGGGAGTTGTTTCATTTTTAAGGAGGTTGACACAAGAAAAGAACTATCCTCATACCTGATTCATTTTTTAACAAGGTTGACTCAGTAATAGGAACTGTCCTCATACCTGATTCATTTTTTAACGAGCTTGACTCAGTGACAGGAACTGTCCTCAAAACCCTTGTTTCTACAATCTACCTACATATCCTAAAATCTAGCTGATTCGTTTTTTAATGAGGTTGACTCAGTAAAAGAACTATCCTCATGCTAGCCTGTTTCATTTTTTAACGAGGTTGATACAGGAAAAAACTATCCTCGTACCTGATTCATTTTTTAACGAGGTTGACTCAATAACAGGAACTATCCTCGTTAGCATGTTTCATTTTTTAACGAGGTTGATACAGGAAAAAACTATCCTCGTTTACACTGATTCATTTTTTAACGAGGTTGACTCAGTAAAAGGAACTTTCCTCACACACACTGATTCATTTTTTAATGAGGTTGACACAGTAAAAGGAACTTTCCTCACAACTCCTTGTTTCATTTTCTAATGAGCTTGACACAAGACAAGGAACTATGCTCATGACTTCCAGTTTCATTTTTTAATGAGGTTGAGACTAGAAGAAACTATCCTCACCCACACTGATCATGGCTTCCAAATGGAAGAAAGACATGTCAATGGACACACCTTGATCATGGCTTCCAAAAGGTCTTCATCAGAAGGAAGAACACTTCTCTGGAAGGAACACATGTCAAGGGACTCAAAAGGGATAAGAACATCGTGTTCAAATAATCCCATAGAGTTTTCCATGTCAATTACCGGATCTAAATCAACAGTGAGAGGCTCACTTACATCGGTAACTGAAAACATGGGACCAGTTGCCACATAATTAACCCGTGGCAGGGTAGATACCACTTTAGAATCAGGAACATTTAGGGGTGTCATATTATTGGTAGTTGAAACAAGACTAGGGAACGAAAGCTGGTCTACAGTCACAATACTGCCATTGTGAGGGAAAGACATCACGCGAAAGAGTGTCGATACGACAGCTTTCATTGCATAAACATAGTCTTGCCCAAGGAGTAAATTGAAATCCAAGGGACCTCGAACTACCATAAGATCAATACAGACAGTTTTACCTTCCAAGGTAATAGAAAACTTAGGAAGGATCCCTAAAGGTTCACTAATGGTTTTGTTAAAAGCTTTCAGATTCTGCGTAATAGGCGCAAGCTGAGGGGAACCCAAAGCTTTCCAAACAGTTGAGGATAAAATACTAACAGAAGCACCTTCATCTACCTGAGTACGATGTATGTCCCTACCACCAGCCTTGACAATGATTTGGAAAGGGATGGAGGAAGGAAGACGAGGTTCTGTCAGTCTATTCCAATCAAAGGAAAAGACCTCAGTACTTGGAGGGGGTTCTGTAGAAACAGGTGAAATGCCCCCCGGCATAGAAGAATCTGATGTAACAAGAAGAACATGAGCGGTATGAAGTTCACTCTCTAAAGGGAAAGTGGTATCGACCGAATGTGAAATTGAATCGACCACTTGATCAACTAATGGATCATCAACCTGAGTGACATGAGTTTCACTCTCCAATGGAAGAGTGTGATTGACTGTACTTGAATTTAGATCAATCACTCCGTCAGTTGACGGTAGGTTGGGAGAAAGTTTACGGTAACCAGTTGGAAATTCTTGCTGTGGAACAGTAAGTTTTTCCAACAATGTTGAGGCTTCATCCATGTGAGGGAAAATGTGAGTTTGATGACTCCCTTTGCATAACTTACAAGGAAACCTAACTTTACCCTTTTTCCCAGGAACCTGACTATCACTGGTTGATGGATCAATGGAAAGTTGATGAGATTTTTCTGACCATACTTCCAAGACCTTTGGAATACCAGGACAATTGACAAGGAAGTGGTCACCCTTACAAAGCCTGCAAGGGTATTTGGGTTTACGATGCATGTCGGAGTTTTCCTCAACACAACTAACACTTACAGCCATGGTTGGTTGGTTGACTTCTTTCTTATCTTGCTTCTTCTTCTTCTTAGCCTCCTGGTTACTAGCATCAAGGCTTTTACCAGGCGAAGAGGAAGAAATGGAGGAAGAAAAATTAGGCGAAGAAGGTAAAGGGTCAACAGAAGGTTGGTGATGTTGAGATGGTGAACTCTGTTGAGGTGAAGCATCCGGTTGAGGTGGAACAATTGGAGTATTTTGGGCCAACGAAGTTGAAAATAACCATATCGGTAAACCTATTGTAAATCCAGGTAATGACAAAGTAGCCATATAAGGAGGACCAACATTTCCAAAGTAAGGAAAAGTACTAGGATTCTCGTTAGGAGGGGTTCCTAGGTTGGTAAATTCCGGAACATTTGCCATTATATTCAACTTCAGTGAATTTTATTAACAATTTAAAACTAAAATTAACAATTCACAATTCACACCTAACAATTAAAATTCACAATTCACACCTATGGTCTCTAAAAGTAAAAACAAACAAATTAACACGCGCTATCAAATCTAGGAGTCAAACCACACACAAACAGTAGCCTTCCGGACCGAAAACACTAGTTGGTGATGAATCCAACATCGCAGAATTCAGTACAGAAGTGGCGGGTGGAACAGTTACCCCGGCAACCTGCTTAATGAATAGACTGGACCAAGTTCCTCCACTTTAACCGTCTCGAGTGAAGTGAACCCCCCAGAAAATCCAAGTGAGTCTAGCCGACGTCTGCTCCAGGTACAGTGGGATCTTCCCTCCACCGTCACCTTGGGTAGAACCCTAAAGATAATGGTCACTAAGGTCACCAACAACAACAAATACACCTGGGGGAACAGTCTACGACCCGATAGCACGCAAGGGCAGAGTAACAAGCTCAATCCCCTTGCCGGCTCCTTGACAATAATCCAAGGTTTACCGACAAGTGACCCCAGGCTCCTCGACAATAATCCGAGGTTTACCGTTTGTAGTACGTGCGTATCTGGCGTCTTTCCCAATGAAGGAGGATTGATCCCCTCACTGGTTCGGACACGGTCTCGTGCTTCTCCTTTAAGAGGAGCTTTCCCAGAGCATAAATGTAACAATTGGATTTATCCTACCACAAGATGAGCTACTTGTTTGGTTTTGCTGTCTTGGAGAGTTAATTACTCTCCTACTCCAAGACACTAGCCTAAGCTATGTTGGTGTATCAGAGCCCTAGAAATGTAAAAATTACTAGATGAATTTTAATTAAGCGTTGTGTTATTAAGGCTGTTATTACTCAAAGGGGTAAATGGAGATGAAACCAATGGTGTTATGACCCGACTCAACTGAATGCAATCGAATATGATAATGTAATCCTTTCAATTCGATGAATCCTAACTAAAGTAAGGAGAGAGTTTCCATTCACTTCCAACAATGCAAAAAATTGATCACTAAGAGAAAATATAACAAATTCTCTAATGCACTAATTTCATCAAGAAAAACTAATGCAAATCAATTCCAAACCATTTTTTTATTTTTATTTTTGTGTAAATTCAAATCAAAGAAAACTGATCTAAATCTACGATTGATTTTTCAGAATGTAAACTATGCAATTGTAATCTATGCACAATTCACTTGAAAAGTATGCAAATGTAATCTATGCACATTTTTCATTAATATTCTGAAAATGAGAATTCTAATTATGCAAATGTGATCTATGCAAGAGAATTCTCAAACACAAGACGATTCTAATGTAATCTAAGAACCAATCAAGTGCAAGTCGAGAAAATTGGGTGAGAGTTCCAAAGATCAAAACATAAAAACACTCAAAGGCGATTAACACTCATACACAATTTAGCCCCCCCCCCCCGGCGAATGAGGGGGAAATTTTTTTGCAAAAACAAAAGCAAAAAGATGCAAAATTGTGAAAAGACTGAGAGAAACCTCCAAGTAATGACCAAAGGAAATCAAATCAAGAATTTCTCAAAAAAGAGACTCAAAACACCCAATTGATGAAAGCTTAAAGCAGGAATGCCAATGAAACAAGCTTAGGTGAAGATTTATGGCAGGTAACCTGATGGATCTGGGCAGTAAAAACAAAATCTAAAAGAGCAAAAAGCAAAAAATTGAAATTTTCTCAAAATTGACAGGGGTACGCAGGTCATCTGTTTACACAGGCGCGGGTACGCACTGTGCACAAAGACGCAGTGCGTACAAGTACGCACTGTGTTAAACCCAGAGACTGCGTACTGCTGGCAAGGTTAAGAAAAATAAAAAACTAAATTGACTCTAAGTTAACCCACCCAAATACACAGCTAGACAACAAAAAATCAAAAAACAAGCAAGTGTTCTCAGACCAAAATATGAAATCAAAAAGAACTCAAACACATTCATGGAGTCCCCAGCGGAGTCGCCATTTTGTCAGGCAGAAAGAGTCGATAGTGCGGACACAACCAACCTCCCTAGGAGCCTAAGACTCTCTAGTGACAAACAAGACAAACAAGAGCAATCCTTCTCTAAACATGCATTTACTATATAAGAAATCAAGTGTTTAGATCCTACCTGTAATCCAACGCTGTTGTAGCAGTCCAGCCTCACTGATCTGGATGAGCTCCTCCTTCACTTTGAAACCTGCATCCACTAACAATCAAACGATTAAATAGCACTTGATAATCTCATAGAATAAAACATATTTAACACATAGACCAAGGAGTACATGAAACAACTCATAAATAACAAGTTATTGAGAAGAATGGACTCATTTGCATTATGTACCTCGCTTTGCATCATTATGCTGGGGGCATGCGAACTTTTTGAGCATAGTTCCTTGTCTTGTGTCAAGCTCGTTAAAAAATAAAACAAGGGTAGGTTAAGTAGGTAGATTGTAGAGCGTAGTCATGAGCATAGTTCATTGTCTTGTGTCAAGCTCATTAAAAAAAGAAACAAGGAGTCATGAGCATAGTTCCTTGTCTTGTGTCAAGCTCGTTAAAAAATGAATCAAGGTTTTAGAGTAGAGTTTTTGTTAGGTAGATTGTAGAGAGTAGTTATGAGCATAGTTCCTTATCTTGTGTCAAGCTCGTTTAAAAAATGAAACAAGGGTTTTGAGGATAGTTCTTTTCCTGTGTCAACCTCACTAAAAAATGAAACATCTCCCACAAGTCTTTCCAAGATCTTGAAAGTAAAGCTTCATTCCATCCACCTCATTGAATGCAATGAAGCTTGGGGGGCATGTACCTCGTTTTGCGTCATTATGCTGGGGGCATGTGAACTTATAACAAGCATGGTTTTTCGTTTCAAGCTTGTGTAAACATGAAACCGAATCCGAGCATAGTTCTTTTCCTGTGTCAAGCTCGTTAAAAAATGAAACAAATCCTCCTCTACTTGAATCAAGAGTTTGTTGTATATTTAGGTTAGTTATTTCAGTTTTTTGCGTAATTTTCTTACAGTTTTAGGTTGAGTCTTTCAAATGATCTCGTTCATGAACCTTCATTCCATCCAGCTTGTACTTAGTTGAATGAAATGAAGCTGGGGGGCATGCGCTCTAGCAGTTATGCTTAGGGGGCATCAAGCACAGTTTCCTCTCTGTTTCAAGCTTGTGTAAAAATGAAACTACTCAGAAGCATAGTTTTTATCTGTTTCAAGCTTTTGTAAAAATGAAACCTATCTCGAGTCAATTTTGAGTTATTTTCAAGACTCGTTAAAACTCATGAAAATCTCGAGATTATTTTGCTACCTTTCATTCTCGTAAAACAAATGAAAATGCCGAGTTCTTTCCGTCTTTTCCTGCTCGTAAATTAAACTGAAAGTCGGCCATATGAGTACATTTTTATCATTTTTTCGAACTCATTAAAACTTACGAAAAAATGAAAACCATGAGTACACTTTTATCATTTTTTTGGACTCGTTAAAACTTACGAAAAAGTGAAACCATCAGAGTCATCTTTTAAGCCCTTTTCTGACTCCTAAAACATGAAAAGATTGCTGAGCGTTTCTTTTACACTTGTTAAAACAGAATTAAAAGACGGTCCCCTTATAGCCCTTTTCTGACCGTAAAATCAGGAAACGATTGTCGGGTTTTTGTCGTTTCAAACTCGATACTGGAAATAAAACGACGTGTCCTTGATCGCTTTTTACTTTTCAGGTCAGTGGCACTAATTATGAAAGTACTCCTTGGTCGCAAGATCAAGCGGTTCCCCCAGGTATTATTTTATACCTTTTCGGGCTTGAGGGACACAAATCTACGAAAAAGTTCAACTTGGAGTCTTCTTAAGTTTTTCAAACTCTCTAAAATTGAAAAACACCGAGTTTCTCCTATACTGGACTCGTTAAACATTTCACAGTAAAGGACCTGTTCAACTACAAACAGGAATGAACCACTCCTTCCTAGGGTTCGAATCAAAACTAGGTTAGACTCATCCAAAGGATGAGCTTATAATCAAGCATATGTTATCCTCCTCAAGATTGTTAAAAATAAAGAGGTACTTACCAGAAATGGTGGGGGAAAAGAGAGAGGAATGAGCCTATTTGTTATCTTTTGTCTCAGAAGAAACTTTATTACCACTCTTGGACACGACACTTTTCATTCACCTGGGTTGGGAAATCCTTTACCTCACAGTTGATCAAACCACTTTGAAAGACTTCAGTCGGGTTCTGGGGATTAACTTTGAGTCATTCATCACCAAGCCATCTGTCGTGTCATTATGTGTTCAAGAGGTCTGCAAGCAAAACTTTCATCTGCAAAATACTTGTCATCCATTTGACCATCCCTGAGTCAGTCCTTACAGCAACATTTCTTCAACTTGAACAATGATTTCGTGTTGTGGGCTTGCCTGCAACGGGTCGCTTTCTATTGACATCAGCACATTATCTAGAGAGATGACTTAGAAATCTTCAGTACCTTGAAGTCTGCATGCATCAATGGCAGGTTTCTCGCCTTTGACGTCAGTTTACATCATTGACTTTCGATCAGAGGATTATGTGAAATGTTCGACATCAACTCATTCATTCACATCTCATGGATTGTAGTGGGTACTTTGAGAACCATTGACATTACTGGTGGTCTCTCTCACACTTGTTAACAGTTTACATCATCGACTGGTAATCAAGTGGTTTCTACCATGTTCGACATCAACTCATTTATTCGCATGGCTAGAATCGTACCAATTCGGGAAGCAGAAATGAAGACCCTGGATCTAGTTTCCACCATCCAGGCTGCGAGGAGTTTTGTATTCATTATCTAAGTAGACTAATCATAAACAGATGGCTGCGCCCATACTGTGTCTACAAAAGTCTATGATTATGATGTATTGCAAGATCATTCCTGTATCAGAGTAGTTAGTCTGTTATTTAAAGTTTTGATCTGAGTATGGGAATGCCTACTTCAGTGATGATATAATCTTATACATGTATTTTGTGTTGAAAATTGCAGATTCTAACCAGGCTCTCCATGAGATAATCCTTGAAATGATAAAGCGCTTCACCCTTCCTAGATAATACAAAACCCTAATCTATTACAGGCTTCGCACTTTAGAGGGCAATCTGTTACACTAAAAAATGTCACCATGGCTATTTACAGTTAGTATGGCTCTATCAACAGTCATGCTATCCTCTTAGGCAAGTCTTATGCCTCTTCTCTCCATGTCAAACTCCAAAAAGAGAGAAAGTCTTTATAAATGTATTTATCTCTGGGTGCGCAGGTTCTCTCAACCTTACCTGCGGGTACGCACCCAATGTCCACAAAAGCTGCGTACTTGTACGCTCTGTATGTAAAGGGGCAGGTGCGTCCCCTTGCAAAGGTCAAAATGCGCAAGTTTCATCTTTAAAAAGTTACTTGTGGTCATTTCTAGAGCATTCTAGAAGATTGTTCGACGTGTATTGAGCGCCTCCAGATGGTTCATGTACCCCTATCAAAGAGGAACTTATCCCATCAATAAGGGAGCTATCCTATCCAAAGAGGGGATTATCCCATTGATGGTGGACCTGAATAACTTCCTCTAGACCACTATAAATACAGGCATTGGGCCAGAAGGAGAGGAGGTTGGAAGCTATACATTTCTAAGGGTAGATGCTGCTGGAATTAGGACTCCCATTTAGAAGCTTGTGAGGATAGATTGCCATCTTTGCTTGTTCTATCTGGAAGTGGGTGAGCTTTGTCAAAGTAAAGGAGAACTCTTTATGGACCCTGGGAGGGACTTGCACAACACCAAGGCTCAGGTTGTAATTGTTCCTTTTGTTTCCTATTAATGCAAATGAGTCCATTCTTATCAATAACTTGTTATTTATGAGTTGTTTCATGTACTCCTTGGTCTATGTGTTAAATATGTTTTATTCTATGAGATTATCAAGTGCTATTTAATTGTTTGATTGTTAGTGGATGCAGGTTTCAAAGTGAAGGAGGAGCTCATCCGGATCAGTGGAGCTGGACTGCTACAACAGCGTTGGATTACAGGTAGGATCTAAACACTTGATTTCTTATATAGTGAATGCATATTTAGAGAAGGATTGCTCTTGTTTGTCTTGTTTGTCACTAGAGAGTCTTAGGCTCCTAGGGAGGTTGGTTGTGTCCGCACTGTCGACTCTTTCCGCCTGACAAATTGGCGACTCCACTAGGGATTTTGTACTCCAAAATGAGGTACATGCCCCCCAAGCTTCATTGCATTCAATGAGGTGGATGGAATGAAGCTTTACTTTCGAAATCTTGGAAAGACTTGTGGGAGTTGTTTCATTGTTTAGTGAGGTTGACACAGGAAAAGAACTATCCTCAAACCCTTGTTTCATTTTTTAAACAAGCTCAAAGACTTGCTAGAGCGCATGATTCTGTGAAATGTTCGACATCAACTCATCTATTCACATCTCATGGATTGTACTGGGTACTTTGAGAACCATTGACATTACTGGTGGTCTCTCTCACACTTGTTAACAGTTTACATCATCGACTGGTAATCAAGTGGTTTCTACCATGTTCGACATCAACTCATTTATTCGCATGGCTAGAATCGTACCAATTCGGGAAGTAGAAATGAAGACCCTGGATCTAGTTTCCACCATCCAGGTTGTGAGGAGTTTTGTATTCCTTATCTAAGTAGACTAATCATAAACAGATGGCTGCGCCCATACTGTGTCTACAAAAGTCTATGATTATGATGTACTGCAAGATCATTCCTGTATCAGAGTAGTTAGTCTGTTAGTTAAAGTTTTGATCTGAGTATGGGAATGCCTACCTCAGTGATGAAATAATCTTATACATGTATTTTGTGTTGTAATTATGATTGCATTCAGTTGAGGGGGTTAGTTGATCAAGTGGTCGATTCAATTTCACAAAGAGTCGATCCCACTTTCCCTTTAGAGAGTGAACTTCATACCGCTGAGGTTCTTCTTGTTATATCAGATTCTTCTATGCCGGGGGGCATTTCACCTATTTCTACAGAACCCCCTCCAAGTACTGAGGTCTTTTCCTTTGATTGGAATAGACTGACAAAACCTCGTCTTCCTTCCTCCATCCCTTTCCAAATCATTGTCAAGGCTGGTGGTAGGGACATACATCGTACTCAGGTAGATGAAGGTGCTTCTGTTAGTATTTTATCCTCAACTGTTTGGAAAGCTTTGGGTTCCCCTCAGCTTGCGCCTATTACGCAGAATCTGAAAGCTTTTAACAGAACCATTAGTGATCCTTTAGGGATCCTTCCTAAGTTTTCTATTACCTTGGAAGGTAAAACTGTCTGTATTGATCTTATGGTAGTTCGAGGTCCCTTGGATTTCAATTTACTCCTTGGGCGAGACTACGTTTATGCAATGAAAGCTGTCGTATCGACACTCTTTCGCGTGATGTCTTTCCCTCACAATGGCAGTATTGTGACTGTAGACCAGCTTTTGTTCCCTAGTCTTTTTTCAACTACCAATAATATAACATCCCTAAATGTTCCTGATTCTAAAGTGGTATCTACCCTGCCACGGGTTAATTATGTGGCAACTGGTCCCATGTTTTCAGTTACCGATGTAAGTGAGTCTCTCACTATTGATTTAGATCCGGTAATTGACATGGAAAACTCTATGGGATTACTTGAACACGATGTTCTTATCCCTTTTGAGTCCCTTGACATGTGTTCCTTCCAGAGAACTATTCTTCCTTCTGATGAAGACCTCTTGGAAGCCATGATCAAGGTGTGTCCATTGACATGTCTTTCTTCTAGTTGGAAGCCATGATTAGTGGATGCGAGGATAGTTCCTTTACCCGTGCCAACCTCGTTAAAAAATGAAACAGGTGTCCGTGAGGATAGTTTGTTCCCGTCTCAACCTCATTTAAAAAATGAAACTGGATGTAGTGAGGAAAGTTCCTTTTACTATGTCAACCTCGTTAAACAATGAATCAGTGTGTGCGAGGATAGTTTTTTCCTGTATCAACCTCGTTAAAAAATGAAACAGGCTAGCATGAGGATAGTTCTTTTACTGAGTCAACCTCATTAAAAAATGAATCAGGTAGATTTTAGGATATTTAGGTAGATTGTAGAAAGTAGGATTTTGAGGACAGTTCCTATTACTGAGTCAACCTTGTTAAAAAATGAATCAGGGTTATGAGGATAGTTCCTGTTACTGAGTCAACCTCGTTAAAAAATGAATCAGGTATGAGGATAGTTCTTTTCTTGTGTCAACCTCCTTAAAAATGAAACAACTCCCTTTTCAAGTTAAATATTGAAAGTAAACCTTCATTCCATCCATCTGGTTGAATGCAATGAAGCCTGGGGGGCATGTACCTCGCTTTGCATCATTATACTAGGGGCATGCGAAATTTTTGAGCATAGTTCCTTGTCTTGTGTCAAGCTCGTTAATAAATGAAACAAGGAGTCTTGAGCATAGTTCCTTGTCTTGTGTCAAGCTCGTTAAAAAATGAAACAAGGGTAGGTTAAGTAGGTAGATTGTAGAGAGTAGTCATGAGCATAGTTCCTTGTCTTGTGTCAAGCTCATTAAAAAATGAATCAAGGATTTTGGAGCATAGTTCCTTGTCTTGTGTCAAGCTCGTTAAAAAATGAATCAAGGTTTTTAGAGTAAAGTTTTTTGTTAGGTAGATTGTAGAGAGTAGTTATGAGCATAGTTCCTTATCTTGTGTCAAGCTCGTTTAAAAAATGAAACAAGGGTTTTGAGGATAGTTCTTTTCCTGTGTCAAGCTCATTAAAAAATGAATCAAGGATTTTGGAGCATAGTTCCTTGTCTTGTGTCAAGCTCGTTAAAAAATGAATCAAGGTTTTTAGAGTAAACTTTTTTGTTAGGTAGATTGTAGAGAGTAGTTATGAGCATAGTTCCTTATCTTGTGTCAAGCTCGTTTAAAAAATGAAACAAGGGTTTTGAGGATAGCTCTTTTCCTGTGTCAACCTCACTAAAAAATGAAACAACTCCCACAAGTCTTTCCAAGATCTTGAAAGTAAAGCTTCATTCCATCCACCTCATTGAATGCAATGAAGCTTGGGGGGCATGTACCTCATTTTGCGTCATTATGCTGGGGGCATGTGAACTTATAACAAGCATAGTTTTTCGTTTCAAGCTTGCGTAAACATGAAACCGAATCCGAGCATAGTTCTTTTCCTCTGTCAAGCTCGTTAAAAAATGAAACAAATCCTCCTCTACTTGAGTCGAGAGTTTGACGAGATCTAGGTTAAGTTGTATATTTAGGTTAGTTATTTCAGTGTTTTGTATAATTTTCTTATAGTTTTAGGTCGAGTCTTTCAAATGATCTCGTAACTGAACCTTCATTTCATCCAACTGGTTGAATGAAATGAGGCTGGGGGGCATGCGCTCTAGCAGTTATGCTTAGAGGGCATCAAGCACAGTTTCCTCTCTGTTTCAAGCTTGTGTAAAAATGAAACTACTTTGAAGCATAGTTTTTATCCGTTTCAAGCTTTTGTAAAAATGAAACCTATTTCGAGTCAATTTCAGTTATTTTCAAGACTCGTTAAACTCATGAAAATCCCGAGATTATTTTTCTATATTTCATTCTCGTAAAACAAATGAAAATGCCGAGTTCTTTCCGTCTTTTCCTGCTCGTAAATTAAATTGAAAGTCGGCCATATGAGTACATTTTTATCATTTTTTCGAACTCATTAAAAACTTACGAAAAAGTGAAAACCATGAGTACATTTTTATCATTTTTTCGAACTCGTTAAAACTTACGAAAAAGTGAAACATCAGAGTCATCTTTTAAGCTCTTTTCAGACTCATAAAACATGAAAAGATTGCCGAGCGTTTCTTTTACTCTCGTTAAAACGGAATTAAAAGACGGTCCCCTTATAGCCCTTTTCTGACCGTAAAAACAGGAAAAGGTTGCCGGGTTTTTGTCGTTTCAAACTCGATACTGGAAATAAAACGATGTGTCCTTGATCGCTTTTTACTTTTCAGGTCAGTGGCACTAATTATGAAAGTACTCCTTGGTCGCAAGATCAAGCGGTTCCCCCAGGTATTATTTTATACTTTTTCGGGCTTGAGGGACACAAATCTACGAAAAAGTTCAACTTGGAGTCTTCTTAAGTTTTTCAGACTCTCTAAAATTGAAAAACGCCGAGTTTCTCCTATACTCGGCTCGTTAAATATTTCACAGTAAAGGACCTGTTCAATTACAAACAGGAACGAACCACTCCTTCCTAGGGTTCGAATCAAAACTAGGTTGGAATCATCCGAAGGATGAGCTTATAATCAAGCATATGTTATCCTCCTCAAGTTTGTTAAAAATAAAGAGGTAATTGCCAGAAATGGTGGGGGAAAAGAGAGAAGAATGAGCCTATTTGTTATCTTTTGTCTCAGAAGAAACTTATTACCACTCTTGAACACGACACTTTTCATTCACCTGGGTTGGGAAATCCTTTACCTCACAGTTGATCAAACCACTTTGAAAGACTTCAGCCGGGTTCCGGGGATTAACTTTGAGTCATTCATCACCAAGCCATCTGTCGTGTCATTATGTGTTCAAGAGGTCTGCAAGCAAAACTTTCATCTGCAAAATACTTGTCATTCATTTGACCATCCCTGAGTCAGTCCTTACAGCAACATTTCTTCAACTTGAATAAATGATTTCGTGTTGTGGGCTTGCCTGCAACGGGTCGCTTTCTATCGACATCAGCACATTATCTAGAGAGATTACTTAGAAATCGTCAGTACCTTGAAGTCTACATGCATCAATGGCAGGTTTCTCGCCTTTGACGTCAGTTTACATCATTGACTTTCGATCAAAGGATTCCGTGAAATGTTCGACATCAACTCATTCATTCGCATCTCATGGATTGTACTGGGTACTTTGAGAACCATTGACATTACTGGTGGTCTCTCTCACACTTGTTAACGGTTTACATCATCGACTGGTAATCAAGTGGTTTCTACCATGTTCGACATCAACTCATTTATTCACATGGCTAGAATCGTACCAATTCGGGAAGTAGAAATGAAGACCCTGGATCTAGTTTCCACCATCCAGGCTGCGAGGAGTTTTGTATTCATTATCTAAGTAGACTAATCATAAACAGATGGCTGCGCCCATACTATGTCTACAAAAGTCTATGATTATGATGTACTACAAGATCATTCCTATATCAGAGTAGTTAGTCTATTAGTTAATGTTTTGATCTGAGTATGGGAATGCCTACCTCAGTGATGATATAATCTTCTACATGTATTTTGTGTTGAAAATTGCAGGTTCTGACTAGGCTCTCCACGAGATAATCCTTCAAATGATAAAGCGCTTCACCCTTCCTAGATAATACAAAACCCTAATCTATTACAGGCTTCGCACTTTAGGGGGCAATCTGTTACACTAAAAAATGTCACCATGGCTATTTACAGTTAGTATGGCTCTATCAACAGTCATTCTATCCTCTTAGGCAAGTCTTATGCCTCTGCTCTCCATGTCAAACTCCAAAAAGAGAGAAAGTATTTATAAATGTATTTATCTCTGTGTACGCAAGTTCTCTCAACCTTACATGCGGGTACGCACCTAATGTTCACAAAAGTTGCGTACTTGTACGCTCTGTATGTAAAGGGGCAGGTGCGTCCCCCTGTAAAGGTCAAAATGCGCAAGTTTCATCATTAAAAACTTACTTGTGGTCATTTCTAGAGCATTCTAGAAGGTTGTTCGACGTGTATTGAGCGCCTCCAGATGGTTCATGTACCCCTATCAAAGAGGAACTTATCCCATCAATGAGGGAGCTATCCCATCCAAAGAGGGGATTATCCCATTGATGGTGGACCTGAATAACTTCCTCTAGATCACTATAAATACAAGCATTGAGCCAGAAGGAGGGGAGGTTGGAAGCTAAACATTTCTAAGGGTAGATGCTGCTGGAATTAGGACTCCCATTTAGAAGCTTGTGAGGAGAGATTACCATCTTTGCTTGTTCTATTTGGAAGTGGGTGAGCTTTGTCAAAGTAAAGGAGAACTCTTTATGGACCCTGGGAGGGACTTGCACAACACCAAGGCTCAGGTTGTAATTGTTCCTTTTGTTTCCTATTAATGCAAATGAGTCCATTCTTCTCAATAACTTGTTATTTATGAGTTGTTTCATGTACTCCTTGGTCTATGTGTTAAATATGTTTTATTCTATGAGATTATCAAGTGCTATTTAATTGTTTGATTGTTAGTGGATGCAGGTTTCAAAGTGAAGGAGGAGCTCATCCGGATCAGTGGAGCTGGACTGCTACAACAGTGTTGGATTACAGGTAGGATCTAAACACTTGATTTCTTATATAGTGAATGCATATTTAGAGAAGGATTGCTCTTGTTTGTCTTGTTTGTCACTAGAGAGTCTTAGGCTCCTAGGGAGGTTGGTTGTGTCCGCACTATCAACTCTTTCTGCCTGTCACGCCCCCAATCTTTTTTTCGTTTATTGGGCGGGTGCGGCACTACCAATGCTCACCTTTTAATAGGTTTATGTTGTAGACTACGCCTAAACCGAGATAACCAAGCGTTAATCCAATATCAACTTCTTCCTAAACTGATATATTAACCGATTATCTTGTACACATATAATATTTAATCTTCGTTCTTCAACTTAAACATACATAACAACTTCATGTAAATTTAAACAGAACGACAATAACACATATATGTAAACGGGAGGGGCAACTCCCAAACGAGTCCACCCACAATTATATATTTATAATATGATAAAACCTTCAAAGATACAACGCAAGTGTGTCGGGCAAATCCACGGCCAACACTTGATTTCTTTTCCAATTTTACAACAAGGCAAGAAGCCTTAATCGTACACCAATTCTGCACCTTTTGGACGTGAACGAGATCCACCCGGGTCACCACGCCGTTCACCCAAATTCTGCACTAAATTGTGTACCCAACCGAGACCATAAACCAGCACTCACAACCATATCCCCATACCATAGACCGTGAGGTATTCTTGCCGAAACTGCGCAAGCTGCTCACTCCTCAAGGTATAACCGACTGCATAAAACCGTGCTCTCATACGATCTCCAAACCGAGACAACCTATTATGTATATCCCACTGCGCTGCTGCCCGAGCGTACCCAAACACTCACATGATCTGTGCAATCATATAACCAACCTGCTGTACAATTACCGTAGCTCGTTCTCCCAAACTTCAAGTAGAAACTCCTCGCATTCTCTTTGTCATGCGCATGAGTTATGCACATAAGAACTGCGCATCTCCTCACTTGATAAGCGAAGAAAAGTGATGGATGATCCCCCCAAATGAACCTCATGACATGTTATTTATACGCATATCACTATCCTCCAAGAGATGTGTCCATCCACGGGCCAACGTCCCAAATAATAATATGCTCTCCATATATCAACACGTTGGCTGCTCATTTGTCTTATTCACTATACGTTCCTTCATATTTTTAATGGCCATTCCCATTTCTCATATAAGGCCACGTATACCATTTACTGTATTCCTTTTTTGTCGTTTGCTTATATTTATATGTCACCCACATATGTATATAAGCCCACATAATGTATGTCGGTTCCTCCATTGATATATATGTACATGTTTTCCTTCGTATGTTTTATGCCACCGCGTCATTTACATATAGGTCCATGCATGTACACATTATATTTTATTACGCACATATAACCGCCATTATATGTTCTTTATGCCCATACATATGTCACGTTGGTTACTCGCCATGTGTCAAAATTCGTCCCACGCATCCTTTTATATGTTTTAAAGGGGGCATTCACTTACGGCCATCCCCATTTACCCCATATAAATCCACGTATGCGTATTATAATATATCTTCACATGCGTTCACGGCCTTATAACATATGTTAATGCGCTGATATATATATACGCTTATGCCACTTCGTGCGCATAAGCTCCATTTTCGTGCTCTTAATATATCTGTTCGACACTTGGCCACATCTCGGCCAACGTGTCTCCATATATTCGTCGCACTACAACGCTGTTTCGTCGCACATTTCTACAGCCCCGTCACACTATCGGATGTCCGCTCGTCGTGTTTGTCTGCAGAACCGCGTCCTCAACCATTGCCTCGCTCTTCTGCATAGTTCACCTGTTCGTCTTGTCCACCGCACCGAACCATGGTTTGCCATGCCTAACCGCCAGCTTGGGTGACCGCACCGCTAGCTCGGGTGTCCGCACCTCAATTTCCGGCTCGTCAGCTCCGTGTGAAGGGCGTTTCGCCCGGTCGCACATCAACCCGTCGTCGTGCATGCCTGCCCGAGACTCCAGGGCGTTACATTCTCCTCCACCCGAAAACGTTGTCGTCCCGACAACATATCATCTCGGTAGCCCTCTACCAAGATCGTCGTCAACAGGAAGTCATCTCAATCACATGTCGTCCTCACGTGAATTGCTGCCTTGATACTTCAACAAATGCCAACATATCTCTGTACACTATTAACCCCCATGTTTGAACTAGTTGGGTGATCAATCCAACCATCACGTCCAACCCATGAGAATGCACATCCTCATATCACCATCGGTTGTTCCTCAAAGCAACCTGTCACACCCCGACTCATCAAGAATCCATCCAAGTAATCAACCTCCGGTTTAGTGAACTCGCTCACCAACCACATCATCATGAGTTCCTTCTCCATAGCTCCTCCACCAAAGGTTCACCAAGACTACCTTTTGGTTTCGGCCATGAGAAGTCCACCCAAGGGTGTGCCCTCCAATTAGTCCATGAGTCATGTCGAGCACTTAGCCATGTGGCTAAAGCATGACCCTCTCATCTGCAACGATCATCAAGTTCCACCCTTGTCTGGAGGTCTTGCCCTTTCCATCTCAAGGTAGCAAGCATCCTCAACAAGCCCTTCAGCAACCAGCGATCCTTGTTTCTCCATACAAGGCTCCATCATAGTCATCCATGGTAATATGTCTCCATGCCTAGGCAAGCTGACCTTGCCATCCTCTACACATGATCCATCTACCAAATGCCCAAATGAAACACAAGTAATCATACTTACTTTATCAATATGAGGCTCCTCCATATGAGTGACCTCACCCACACATGTCGATAAGCTGCACGATCCTGGTTCAACCTGGTCACCTCCAAGTTTTGCCTCCATCGAGTCCTCATCATCATGCTCCATTGTCCAACCAAGTTGAAGAAGCTCTTCTTCAACGGTTTTCTCCAAGGCTTCAAGTTTATCAATGTGAGTGTCCATCCATGCTGTCAACCTGTATGAGTCTAGTCCAACTTGATTAGACTCAAGTCCGACCTCTATCATGTCCTCATCACCACATGGTCCTGCCATAGGAGTATCTTCATCGGTCCATGTTTCGGGCTCAGCCTGATCACCATCAAGTCTAACCTCTACCATAGTCAAATCTTCAACATCTTCGGCCGCCAAGACTTCCTCTTTTTGGTCCGCAATCTCATCTATTGCCTCATCAATCTGAAGAAGTCCATCTTGTCCAAGCATCACATCAATACCATCGGTATTGATCACCACGAAGGTCAGCTGACCTCTACATCCTTCGAACTGTACAGGTACACCTTGTACCAAGCCTACTGCCAAGTTCCATGAGGTTATCTCCCAGTTCTCCATGGTAGATGTCAGCCCCATTTCCTCTACTAACCGCAAAGATATGAGGTTATATGGGCCACCTGTTTTTGCCAACGCTTGAACATCTTTGCCACAGACCTTCAAGGTTACAAGACCTTGGTTGCCCTCCATATCTTATCTTCACCTGTCAACTGCCAGCTCTGACCGAGCTCTGATACCACCTGTCACGCCCCCAATCTTTTTTTCGTTTATTGGGCGGGTGCGGCACTACCAATTCTCACCTTTTAACAGGTTTACGTTGTAGACTACGCCTAAACCGAGATAATAGAGCGTTAATCCAATATCAACTTCTTCCTAAACTGATATATTAACCGATTATCTTGTACACATATAATCTTTAATATTCGTTCTTCAACTTAAACATACATAACAGCTTCATGTAAATTTAAACCGAACGGCAATAACACATATATGTAAACGGGAGGGGAAACTCCCAAACGAGTCCGCCCACAATTATATATTTATAATATGATAAAACCTTCAAAGATACAACGCAAGTGTGCCGGGAAAATCCACGGCCAACACTTGATTTCTTTTCCAATTTTACAACAAGGCAAGAAGCCTTAATCGTACACCAATTCTGCACCTTTTGGACGTGAACGAGACCCACCCGGGTCACCACGCCGTTCACCCAAATTCTGCACTAAATTGTGTACCCAACCGAGATCATAAACCAACACTCACAATCGTATCCCCATACCATAGACCGTGAGGTATTCTTGCCGAAACTGCGCAAGCTGCTTACTCCTCAAGGTATAACCGACTGCATAAAACCGTGCTCTCATATGATCTCCAAACCGAGACAACCTGTTATGTATATCCCACTGCGCTTCTGCCCGAGCGTACCCAAACACTCACATGATTTGCGCAATCATATAACCAACCTGCTGTCCAATTACCGTAGCTCGTTCTCCCAAACTCCAAGTAGAAACTCCTCGCATTCTCTTTGTCATGCGCATGAGTTATGCGCATAAGAACTGCGCATCTCCTCACTTGATAAGCGAAGACAAGTGATGGATGATCCCCCCAAATGAACCTCATGACATGTTATTTATACGCATATCACTATCCTCCAAGGGACGTGTCCATCCACGGGCCGACGTCCCAAATAATAATACGCTCTCCATATATCAACACGTCGGCTGTTCATTTGTCTTATTCACTATACGTTCCTTCATATTTTTAATGGCCATTCCCATTTCTCATATAAGGCCACGTATACCATTTACTTTATTCCTTTTTTGTCGTTTGCTTATATTTATATGTCACCCACATATATATATAAGCCCACATAATGTATGTCGGTTCCTCCATTGATATATATGTACATGTTTTCCTTCGTATGTTTTATGCCACCGCGTCATTTACATATAGGTCCACGCATGTACACATTATATTTTATTACGCACATATAACCGCCATTATATGTTCTTTATGCCCATACATATGTCACGTTGGTTACTCGCCATGTGTCAACATTCGTCCCACACATCCTTTTATATGTTTTAAAGGGGGCATTCACTTATGGCCATCCCCATTTACCCCATATAAATCCATGTATGCGTATTGTAATATATCTTCACATGCGTTCACGGCCTTATAACATATGTTAATGCGCTGATATATATATATATATATATATATATATACGCTTATGCCACTTCGTGTGCATAAGCTCCATTTTCGTGCTCTTAATATATCTGTTCGACACTTGGCCACATCTCGGCCAACGTGTCTCCATATATTCGTCGCACTACAACGCTGTTTCGTCGCACATTTCTACAGCCCGGTCACACTATCGGATGTCCGCTCGTCGTGTTTGTCTGCAGAACCGCGTCCTCAACTGTTTCCTCGCTCTTCTGCATAGTTCACCTGTTCGTCTTGTCCACCGCACCGAACCATGGTTTTCCATGCCTAACCGCCAGCTTGGGTGACCACACCGCTAGCTCGGGTGTCCGCACCTCAATTTCCGGCTCGTCAGCTCCGTGAGAAGGGTGTTTCGCCCGGTCGCACATCAACCCGTCGTCGTGCATGCCTGCCCGAGACTCCAGGGCGTTACAATTACGATTGCATTCAGTTGAGTCGGGTCATAACACCACTTGTAATTCTAATCCAACGCTGTTGTAATTGAATCAGGCGGAAAGAGTCGATAGTGCGGACACAACCAACCTCCCTAGGAGCCTAAGACTGTCTAGTGACAAACAAGACAAACAAGAGCAATCCCTCTCTAAACATGCATTTACTATACGGGAAATCAAGTGTTTAGATCCTACCTGTAGTCCCACGCTGTTGTAGCAGTCCAGCCTCGCTGATCCGGATGAGCTCCTCCTTCACTTTGAAACCTGCATCCACTAACAATCAAACGATTAAATAGCACTTGATAATCTCATAGAATAAAACATATTTAACACATAGACCAAGGAGTACATGAAACAACTCATAAATAACAAGTTATTGAGAAGAATGGACTCATTTGCATTAATAGGAAACAAAAGGAACAAATACAACCTGAGCCTTGGTGTTGTGCAAGTCCCTCCCAGGGTCCATCAAGAGTTCTCCTTTACTTTGACAAAGCTCACCCACTTCCAAATAGAACAAGCAAAGATGGCAATCTCTCCTCACAAGCTTCTAAATGGAAGTCCTAATTCCAGCAGCATCTACCCTTAGAAATGTTTAGCTTTCAACCTCTCCTCCTTCTGGCCCAATGCATGTATTTATAGTGCTCAAGAGGAAGTTAATCAAGTCCACCATCAATGGGATAATCCCCTCTTTGGATGGGATAGCTCCCTTATTGATGGGATAAGTTCCTCTTTGGTAGGGGTACATGAACCATCTGGAGGCGCTCAATACACGTCGAACAACCTTCTAGAATGCTCTAGAAATGACCACAAGTAACTTTTTAAAGATGAAACTTGCGCATTTTGACCTTTACAGGGGGACGCACCTGCCCCTTTATATACAGAGCGTACAAGGACGCAGCTTTTGTGAACATTGGATGCGTACCCGCAGGTAAGGTTGAGAGAACCTGCGTACCCAAAGATAAATACATTTATAAAGACTTTCTCTCTTTTTGGAGTTTGACATGGAGAGCAGAGGCATAAGACTTGCCCAGGAGGATAGCATGACTGTTGATAGAGCCATACTAACTGTAAATAGTAATGGTGACATTTTTTAGTGTAACAGATTGCCCCCTAAAGTGCGAAGCCTGTAATAGATTAGGGTTTTGTATTATCTAGGAAGGGTGAAGCGCTTTATCATTTCAAGGATTATCTCGTGGAGAGCCTGGTCAGAACCTGCAATTTTCAACACAAAATACATGTATAAGATTATATCATCACTGAGGTAGGCATTCCCATACTCAGATCAAAACTTTAACTAACAGACTAACTACTCTGATACAGGAATGATCTTGCAGTACATCATGATCATAGACTTTTGTAGACACAGTATGGGCGCAGCCATCTGTTTATGATTAGTCTACTTAGATAATGAATACAAAACTCCTCGCAGCCTGGATGGTGGAAACTAGATCCAGGGTCTTCATTTCTACTTCCCGAATTGGTACGATTCTAGCCATGTGAATAAATGAGTTGATGTCGAACATGGTAGAAACCACTTGATTACCAGTCGATGATGTAAATTGTTAACAAGTGTGAGAGAGACCACCAGTAATGTCAATGGTTCTCAAAGTACCCAGTACAGTCCATGAGATGTGAATAGATGAGTTGATGTCGAACATTTCACGGAATCCTTCGATCGAGAGTCAATGATGTAAACTGACGTCAAAGGCGAGAAACCTGCCATTGATGCATGCAGACTTCAAGGTACTGACGATTTCTAAGTCATCTCTCTAGATAATGTGCTAATGTCGATAGAAAGCGACCCGTTGCAGGCAAGCCCACAACACGAAATCATTTGTTCAAGTTGAAGAAATGTTGCTGTAAGGACTGACTCAGGGATGGTCAAATGGATGACAAGTATTTTGCAGATGAAAGTTTTGCTTGCAGACCTCTTGAACACATAACGACATGACAGATGGTTTGGTGATGAATGACTCAAAGTTAATCCCCGGAACCCGGCTAAAGAATTTCAAAGTGGTTTGATCAACTGTGAGGTAAAGGATTTCCCAACCCAGGTGAATGAAAAGTGTCGTGTCCAAGAGTGGTAATAAAGTTTCTTCTGAGGCAAAAGATAACAAATAGGCTCATTCTTCTCTCTTTTCCCCCACCATTTCTGGCAAGTACCTCTTTATTTTTAACAAGCTTGAGGAGGATAACATATGCTTGATTATAAGCTCATCCTTCGGATGAGTCCAACCTAGTTTTGATTCAAACCCTAGGAAGGAGTGGTTCGTTCCTGTTTGTAATTGAACAGGTCCTTTACTGTGAAATGTTTAACGAGCCCAGTATAGGAGAAACTCGGCGTTTTTCAATTTTAGAGAGTCTGAAAAACTTAAGAAGACTCCAAGTTGAACTTTTTCGTAGATTTGTGTCCCTCAAGCCCGAAAAAGTATAAAATAATACCTGGGGGAACCGCTTGATCTTGCGACCAAGGAGTACTTTCATAATTAGTGCCACTGACCTGAAAAGTAAAAAGTGATCAAGGACACGTCGTTTTATTTCCAGCATCGAGTTTGAAACGACAAAAACCCGGCAATCTTTTCCTGATTTTATGGTCAGAAAAGAGCTATAAGGGGACCGTCTTTTAATTCCGTTTTAACGAGTGTAAAAGAAACGCTCGGCAATCTTTTCATATTTTAGGAGTCAGAAAAGGGCTTAAAAGATGACTCTGATATGTTGGTTCGTGAAAAATGACAATTTCCCTCAAAATCCCTTTGTCCTGCACAAAAACGACACATTACTCATACCTGTTTAAGATAGGCAAAAATACATTGAAAAATATCCTTCCATGGTGAAAAATAAACAAACCTAGCATTCATTCATC
The DNA here is from genome assembly GCA_031772625.1 of Pinus tabuliformis. Classification (NCBI taxonomy): domain Eukaryota; kingdom Viridiplantae; phylum Streptophyta; class Pinopsida; order Pinales; family Pinaceae; genus Pinus; species Pinus tabuliformis. The sequence continues at coordinate 338,148,128 of CM062805.1, forward strand.
CAAAAAACCTATAAAAAGACTTTTTACCATGTCATTTTTACCATTTTACTGTTGAGGTTGAAAAAAGGGCTTTTGGCAAGAAACTTCCCGTGGTCGTTGCGAAGAATCCGGCCGTCAGAATCGAACGCCGTCTCTTCCAGGTATTTCACAACATCCTCCTCTTCAATTTCGTCCGATTAAAATTTTGTTTTAGGTTTTAGTTTTGGTTTTTGGGGGGTTTTAGGTTTTAAAATCCGCTCTGCGGGGTACGCAGGTGCCCTAAGGGTGACCTGCGTCCCCCGACCTTTTCCCACACAGGAAAAAGGTCGGGGTATGCAGCCCACCTTCAGGCCAGCTGCGTCCCGACGCTCTGTGTCCTAAACGCGGGGTGCGTCCCCCACGAAGGGCGGAATTTGAAACCCCAAACCCCAAAAATAACCATTTGAAATTTCCCAAATTAATTCTAACCTTTATTTCTTGGTGTGTAGGGCACTCACCATGTTGGATTGGAGAGAAAGAGAGCACGAGGACGTTGATTTAGCCGCAATTAATCATCAACCTTCCATTGATGCCCTAAAAGCATGCAGACTATATAAATGTCGGGCCATCACCGTAACCCATCGTATCAGCTTTGGCTCCCGAGGACCCAAGATATCAACAGTGAGTTGTTGAGGGATCAACATTGGAACTCTCTCTAAGGCAAAGCTCACAAGTAGAGGCCCATATCCAAAGGTCTTTAGTTGTCCGTTCTTTGCCCTAGTCAGTTGGCCCTTCATATTGGGATTATGCCCCCAATTTTTTTTTTTCTTATTGGGCGGAGCACGGCACCACCGAACGCCCACTCTTGACCGAATGCACGTTTATGGACTACGCCTTAACCATAAACACTTAACCTTAATTCTTAAAGTGCATTAACATTCATCAATGATCATAATCGTTTATCAACATGAACATTTAGAGCAATTTTATGCATAACATAAAACCGAATCAACAACAACAATACCAACATAAAAAGATCAACAATGACATGTTAATAAACTTCTTTTATTTATTTGTAACCACTTTACAACCAGAAGGGCGACCGCCCGTGCTCACCCGCACGGCGGTCCACCAAAATTCTCAAGAGTTAAATACAATAAACAGTCGGGCGACCGCCCGTGTACCCCTGCACGGCGGTCCGCTGGGATAATACACAGTAAAACAATGCCAAGTGTTACTCGGTCGAGCGCACCCGCGCTTCCTCGGTTGAGGCGACCACCCGTGTATCCCTGCACGGTGGTCCACCGCAGTACACAGTAATACCAACTCCCGGTGATGTTCGGGCGAGCGCACCCGCGCTCCCTTGCTTCACCTTTACCGTGACTATAATGTGCGCCCGAACCAGACTTCTCTGCCGGTATTCTATAGCTTATATGTTCGCCCGACGTTGGGCGGAAGAGCGCCCTGCGCTCGACCCGTCGCTGTCCCGACTCGGCGCACACCCGGTTTATAATCTGCCCACCATCGGACTGTCACCCGACCCGTGAACACTTCCTCCGCCTGCGGCTCTCAACTGTCGCCTACCGAGACACCCGTTTCAGACTACCCGACCTTCGCCCGCTCAACGGGCTCATTCACCATGTAGCTGCGTCCTTGTGATAAGTGCGCACTACCTTAGAGGAATGAGAACCAAGTTCGTTGTCTTCAAATGAGCTTTGGCTTGTTGTATTTATACGCTCCCTTAGAGCGTCTCAACCACCCCAAGCCGACGCTCCATAATCCATACATTCGCCACCATTCGTTAAATCTATTGTCGGCCCGCCCTTCAATTGATTTATTATAATGGTCGGCTTTGACATAAGGCTAACCGCCTTATAAAAGGGGCGAGCTCACCATTTATGTTTATTTCCATCACCCTCCATGGTTTGCTCGCGCCCATTATCTCCTTTTATGTGTTGGAGGAGTGCGCGCTCGAGCGGAGCCGCAGCTCGCCTCTTCGCGCGCCCGGGTAGGGGCGCAGGTCGTCACACTCTCCCCCGCCCGAAATCATTGTCGTCCCGACAATTCCTGCTCTCCTTCTCAATTTTCTATCATACCTTGCGATCTTATCCTTCCACCTCCAAAGTGAATCTTCTGTCTCCCAGCTCTCCTCTTCCGGGGCATCCTTCCATCTGCAAAGGAATTCCCGTCGTCGGTGGCAACCAACACCAGTAGTTCTGAGGTTCACAATCTTCTCCAGCTCTAGTCCTGGTCTGTCCACGATCCCAGCTGGTCCCCTTGTCGGCTCAACTCTCTCTGGATGGTCGGAATCAAGTCGGCATCTTTTTAACTGACTCACATGAAAAACGGGGTGTTTCATGTTCATATGGTGTGGAAGTTCTAACTCGTAAGCCACTTCCCCCACCTTCTTCTTCACTCGGAATGGTCCCTCATATTTCCGTGTCAGTTTACCCGTCGTTCCCTTAGCTGGCTGAAACTGCTCCCCGGTGATTCTGAGAAATACCATGTCCCCTTCACCAAAGTGTGCTTCCCGCCTCCCACGGTCAGCATACTTCTTCATCCTCCTTGCAGCATCGTGCAAGCGCAACCGTGCTAACTCCAGGGTCTCCTCCCAAGCCTTCATGAATCTCTTTGCATGAGGACTCCTCAAGAAACCCCCCGTCACTACAGTATGCGGTGCAACCGGCATCTGCCCATTTACCAACTCGAATGGACTGTACCCTGTTGCAGAACTCTTTTGAATATTGTAGCTAAACTGAGCAATATCCAAGAGTTCCGGCCAATTCTTCTGGTCAGCTGTCACATAGTGTCGCAAGTAGTCTTCCAGCAACGCGTTGATTCTCTCGGTCTGCCCATCTGTCTGGGGGTGGTAACTCGAGCTCATCAACAGTTCTGTCCCGACCAACTTGAACAATGTTGTCCAAAATCTCCCTGTGAATCGCGGATCTCTATCCGACACAATACTCAACGGCATTCCCCAATACTTCACTACGTTCTTAAAGAACAATTCTGTTGTTCGCTCAGCCCCACAAGGTATCTTTGTAGGAACAAAGATGGCATACTTGGAAAAACGGTCGACCACAACCATGATCCCATTATACCCCTGAACCTGTGGCAGCTGGGTGATGAAGTCCATTGAGACACTCATCCATGGTCTCTCTGGAATCGGCAAAGGCTGCAATAGTCCTCCTGACCTCTGGTTATCCGATTTGTCCTGCTGACAAATGATGCATGTGTGTACATACTCCTCCACATCCTCTCTCATCTTCTCCCAGAAGAAACCTCTCTCCAACAAGGACAAGGAACGACGTTGTCCTGGGTGTCCGGCCCACGGAGAATCGTGACATTCCTTCAAAAGGTGTCTCCTGAGTCCTGATGACTTTGGAACGTAGAGTCGGTTCCCAAAGAACAAGAACCCATCTCGTAGGAAGAATCTTCGTGTCTTCCCTTCCTTAACCTGCTCCACTATATTTTGTGCCAAAGTATCGGTACCAATGCTTTCCTTGATCTTATTTTGCATCTCTTCTGACATCTAAATTCGGCTTCTACCCCTAGCGGCCCGATCCTATCCTCCCTCCAATGCTGCCAGCTGTCCCTTCCTACCAAGGGCATCTGCTACTGCATTGTGCCTCCCTGGTCTATACTCGATAGTCATGTCGAATTCTGCCAAGAAATCTTGCCACCGAGCTTGCTTTGCTGAAAGCTTCGGTTGTGATGCAAAGTAACTTGCTGCAACGTTGTCGGTCTTGACAACGAACGGCTTCCCGATCAGGTAATGCCTCCACACATGAAGACAGTGGATAATAGCAGTCATCTCCTTCTCATGAACCGGGTACCTCTGTTCTCTATCCTGTAACTTCCGACTCTCGTACGCCACTGGATGTCCATCCTGCATGAGAACTCCTCCTATAGCAAAATCTGAAGCATCAGTGTGTACCTCAAATGGTCTTTCGAAGTCAGGTAACTTCAGTACCGGAGCTGTGACCATCCTCTTCTTCAAATCATCAAATGCCTCCTGACATTTGTTCGTCCAACTCCACCTCTTGTCTTTCTTTAGTAGGTCTGTCAGTGCTGATGTCACCTTGGAGTACCCCTCTACGAACCTTCGTTGGTAGTTGGTCATGCCCAAGAACACCCTCATCTCATGGACATTCTTTGGTTCAACCCAGTCTTCGATCGCCTTTACTCTGCTTGGCTCCATCCGTATGCATCCTTGACCAACAATATGACCAAGGAACGGAATCTCAGTCTGGGCGAACACACACTTGGATTTTTTCAAGAACAACTGATTTGTTCTTAGTGCCTCGAACACCATTGCCAAGTGTCTTTTGTGATCTTCCATGTTGTCACTGAACACCACTATATCGTCCAGGTATACCACCACGAACGAGTCCAAGTATGGTCGTAGGACATCATTCATCAAAGTGCAAAATGTAGCAGGAGCATTACACAACCCGAACGGCATAACAAGGAACTCAAAACTACCATACCTTGTTACTATCGCGGTCTTCTTCTCGTCTCCTTCCGCTATCCGCACTTGATAATATCCCTGTCTCAGGTCCAGCTTGGAAAACACCCTAGCTTTCGCAAGCTTGTCGAAGCAATCAGCTGCTAATGGCAAAGGATATCTGTTTCTTACCGTCTGTTTGTTCAATGCACGGTAGTCACAGCACATCCGTAGCTCGTTCGAATCCTTCTTCCGTTGGAACAGTACTGGGGCTCCATAAGGGGACCTTGAAGGTCTGATGAATCCCGCCTCGGTTAACTCCTTTAACTGGCGCTTTAATTCCTCCAATTCAGGTCCCGACAACCGATAAGGTGCCTTGGCCGGGGGCTGCTTCCCTGGCTCAAGTTCAATGCTATGGTCCACTGCACGCCTTGGTGGAAGTTTCTTTGGAAGCTCGTCAGGCATCAAATCTGCATATTGGGTAAGTACCTCAGATATTTCGGTTGGAACAGGTGCTCCTTTTCCTCCTTCCTCAACATCTTTGAACATTACCGCATATGTTTCCATACTTGTGATCGAACCCTTAGAGCACAGTTCCTTGTCTTGCGTCAAGCTCGTTAAAAAATGAATCAAGGTTTTTAGCGTAGAGTTTTTGTTAGATAGATTGTAGAGTAGTTACGAGCATAGTTCCTTATCTTGTGTCAAGCTCGTTTAAAAAATGAAACAAGGGTTTTGAGGATAGTTCTTTTCCTGTGTCAACCTCGTTTAAAAAATGAAACAACTCCCACAAGTCTTTCCAAGATCTTGAAAGTAAAGCTTCATTCCATCCACCTCATTGAATGTAATGAAGCTTGGGGGGCATGTACCTTGATTTGCATCATTATGCTGGGGCCATGCGAACTTATAACAAGCATAGTTTTTCGTTTCAAGCTTGCGTAAACATGAAACTAAATCCGAGCATAGTTCTTTTCCTGTGTCAAGCTCGTTAAAAAATGAAACAAATCCTCCTCTACTTGAGTCGAGAGATTGACTAGATCTCGTAAATGTTAAGTTGTATATTTAGGTTAGTTATTTCAGTGTTTTGCATGATTTCTTACAGTTTTAGGTCGAGTCTTTCAAATGATCTCGTAACTCAACCTTCATCTCATCCAACTGGTTGAATGAAATGAAGCTGGGGGGCATGCGCTCTAGCAGTTATGCTTAGGGGGCATCAAGCACAGTTTTCTCTCTGTTTCAAGCTTGTGAAAAAATGAAACTACTTTGAACTATAGTTTTTATCTGTTTCAAGCTTTTGTAAAAATGAAACCTATCTCGAGTCAATTTCAGTTATTTTCAAGACTCGTTAAACTCATGAAAATCTCGAGATTATTTTGCTATCTTTCATTCTCGTAAAACAAATGAAAATGCAGAGTTCTTTCCGTCTTTTCCTGCTCGTAAATTAAATTGAAAGTCGGCCATATGAGTATATTTTTATCATTTTTTCGGATTCATTAAAACTTAGGAAAAAATGAAAACCATGAGTACATTTTTATCATTTTTTCGAACTCGTTAAAACTTACGAAAAGGTGAAACCTTGGAGTTCTCTTTTAAGCCCTTTTCAAACTCCTAAAATATGAAAAGATTGCCGAGCATTTCTTTTGCACTCGTTAAAACGGGATTAAAGGACGGTCCCCTTATAGCCCTTTTCTGACCGTAAAAACAGGAAAAGATTGCCGGGTTTTTGTCGTTTCAAACTCGATACTGGAAATAAAACGACGTGTCCTTGATCGCTTTTTACTTTTCAGGTCAGAGGCACTAATCATGAAAGTACTCCTTGGTCGCAAGATCAAGCGGTTCTCTCAAGTATTATTTTATACTTTTTCGGGCTTGGGAGACACAACTTTACGAAAAAGTTCAACTTGGAGTCTTCTTAAGTTTTTCAGACTCTCTACAATTGAAAAACGCCGAGTTTCTCCTATACTGGGCTCGTTAAAATTTCACAGTAAAGGACCTGTTCAATTACAAACAGGAACAAACCACTCCTTCCTAGGGTTCGAATCAAAACTAGGTTGGACTCATCCGAAGGATGAGCTTATAATCAAGCATATGTTATCCTCCTCAAGCTTGTTAAAAATAAAGAGGTACTTGCCAGAAATGGTGGGGGAAAAGAGAGAAGAATGAGCCTATTTGTTATCCTTTGTCTCAGAAGAAACTTTATTACCACTCTTGGACACGACACTTTTCATTCACCTGGGTTGGGAAATCCTTTACCTCACAGTTGATCAAACCACATTGAAAGTCTTCAGCCGGGTTCCGGGGATTAACTTTGAGTCGTTTATCACCAAACCATCTGTTGTGTCATTATGTGTTCAAGAGGTCTGCAAGCAAAACTTTCATCTGCAAAATACTTGTCATCCATTTGACCATCCCTGAGTCAGTCCTTACAGCAACGTTTCTTCAACTTGAACAATGATTTCGTGTTGTGGGCTTGCCTGCAACGGGTCGCTTTCTATCGACATCAACACATTATCTAGAGAGATGACTTAGAAATCGTCAGTACCTTGAAGTCTGCATGCATCAATGGCAGGTTTCTCGCCTTTGACGTCAGTTTACATCATTGACTTTCGATCGAAGGACTCCGTGAAATGTTTGACATCAACTCATCTATTCACGTCTCATGGATTGTACTGGGTACTTTGAGAACCATTGACATTACTGGTGGTCTCTCTCACACTTGTTAACAGTTTACATCATCGACTGGTAATCAAGTGGTTTCTACCATGTTCAACATCAACTCATTTATTCACATGGCTAGAATCGTACCAATTCGGGAAGTAGAAATGAAGACCCTGGATATAGTTTCCACCATCCAGGCTGCGAGGAGTTTTGTATTCATTATCTAAGTAGACTAATCATAAACAGATGGCTGTGACCATACTGTGTCTACAAAATTCTATGATTATGATGTACTACAAGATCATTCCTATATCAGAGTAGTTAGTCTGTTAGTTAAAGTTTTGATCTGAGTATGGGAATGCCTACCTCAGTGATGATATAATCTTATACATGTATTTTGTGTTGAAAATTACAGGTTCTCCACGAGATAATCCTTGAAATGATAAAGCGCTTCACCCTTCCTAGATAATACAAAACCCTAATCTATTACAGGCTTCGCACTTTAGGGGGCAATCTGTTACACTAAAAAATGTCACCATGGCTATTTTCAGTTAGTATGGCTCTATCAACAGTCATGCTATCCTCCTGGGCAAGTCTTATGCCTCTGCTCTCCATGTCAAACTCGAAAAAGAGAGAAAGTCTTTATAAATGTATTTATCTCTGGGTACGCAGGTTCTCTCAACCTTACCTACGGGTACGCACCCAATGTTCACAAAAGCTGCGTCTTTGTACGCTCTGTATGTAAAGGGGCAGGTGCGTCCCCCTGTAAAGGTCAAAATGCGCAAGTTTCATCTTTAAAAAGTTACTTGTGGTCATTTCTAGAGCATTCTAGAAGGTTGTTCGACGTGTATTGAGTGCCTCCAGATGGTTCATGTACCCCTACCAAAGAGGAACTTATCCCATCAATAAGGGAGCTATCCCATCCAAAGAGGGGATTATCCCATTGATGGTGGACCTGAATAACTTGTTTAAAAAACTCGGCATTTTCATTTAAAAATGAAACAAGGATGGTTGAGAGAACCTGCGTACCCAGAGATAAATACATTTATAAAGACTTTCTCTCTTTTTGGAGTTTGACATGGAGAGCAGAGGCATAAGACTTGCCTAAGAGGATAGCATGACTGTTGATAGAGCCATACTAACTGTAAATAGCCATGGTGACATTTTTTAGTGTAACAATTACCCTACTCCGTTAGTTGACAAATTTATTTATGGTTGTGTGGGACATGGAGTTTTATTATTTATTGATGGATTCTATGGCTATAATTAGATTTGAATTCATCCCAAAGACTAGTACATGACCGCTTTTACCTCTCCTTGGTGAACAATGAACTATAATGCCAAGCCCTTCCATTGAAAAATCACAATTCCACTTTCTAGTGGGTTGTGCAATAGTGTTTAAATTACTTGGCTAGCATCATTCTTTCTTATATCGATGACCTAATGGCTCATTGAAAGAAATGTTCATAGCACCTAGAATATATTTAAAAGGTTTTTGTTAGTGTTAGAAGGATCATATTGAATTGAACTCGCTTAACTGTATATTTTGCATTACTGTTGGTCATTTTCGGGGGTTCATTTACTCTCCCATCTTGATAGCAAGGCCCTATACCTATACAACTATTTCAACGAATAGAAACAGTCATTTTGTTGTAAAAGGTAGAATTTGTAACATAGATATAAATTTTCAATATTTGTAAACTTAAAAATATCATAAATTTTATATTTTCATTATTGCAAATAATAAACATATTTATTGCACTATGGAAGAGATGATGTAATGCCTTGTTATGTTATGTTATCCAACATTTTTGATTTGGTCAAATTACACAAAAAAAAAAAAAAAAAAAATTAAAAAAAAAATAGAACAAATATACATATATATGAAACCAATGTAAATCCATCTTAACTTTGATCTATCAAGCATAGAGAGGGATCACATCTTTTGACGTGGAAAGTTTTCCTCAAGTTTTACACCTTGAGAGATTTGATCTCTGTAGATCCATATTTATGATGGATCTATTCTATTCCATTTCATTTTCAAATTTTTATTTTAATGTATTAGTTTTTTTTTTTTTTTCTGAAGAAAAAAGCAAAACTTTTTATTAAGCATATAAAAAGTTTACATTCTGTTAGAGACTTTGAGCAGACCTGATGGCTCACATGATTGCTGTTTTGTTCTTCTTATAAGTAAGACAAGAAAAAATCTCAGTCCTTTTTGACTGATTGTGGATGATATGATATGTCCTGATACTGCTGAAAATAAAACTGACTAGACTTCCTCCCTTCAGGAGGCTTAAGTACAAGTTATACTATGCATACCCCGGGGTCTCCTTCAGAGAAAGAAAACAACCCCTTACAAGATTGTATATAGAACTGTGAGACAGCTGAAAACTGTACAAAAAGATTTTGGGTTTTCTGTTTGTAGTGCTCATGATAAAAATAACAAAAATATAGAGAAAGCTGTAACAGAAAAACATTGTGCCCATGAAACTACTGACAAAAAGAAAAGACGAGCCTCGTTCACTGAGGAGGAGCAAAAGGGGGTTGTTGGGAGGTGGATGACTGCCCCTGACTGATTTCTACTATTGACCAGTTGCCCATATCTTGCTGTAAACCAGCCTTAGAAAGCTGGTCTGCTTCCTCGTTTTTGTCCCTGTAGATGTGGCAAATGGTAAAACTGTTAAAAGATGACTTTAAAAACATAATTTCTTCTGCAAGAGTCTTCAGAATCTGGTTTTGACATGATGCATTCCCATTAACCCATTTTATGACATTCAGAGAGTCTCCGAAGATTTGAATTGTGAAGATGTTTCTTTGAAGTAACCAACAAAGGAGAAGGCGCAAGGCAGACAGCTCAGCATAATTGTTTGTACCAGGTCCTAGCCCTACAGATGCTTTTAAAGAGTGATCAGGATTCAAGTGAATGCACAGTCCTGCTCCAACCTTGTTATTCTGGGATGCTCCGTCAAAATAGGCCCAAGGAATGCCCTCCAAGATAGTAACAGGCTTTTGATTCTTTTGAGGATTTTTAGCTTCAGGGATCGGGATGGCAGAGTATATGGCAGCACAATTGATAGCTATGGCGGATGTGGGAGTGTCCTTGTCTTGAAACAAGCTTTTGTTTCTTGCTAACCATACACCCCAAAAGAATATAAGAGGCAGATTTCTCATGTTTCCCTCCGGATAGTTTTGCCACCATTTCCTCCAAGCTTCTTCCAAAGGATCTAGTCCCCACTGTACCTTTACATTAAGCAAGCAGGTTAACTCCTCCCAAATTTTTAGAGAGACTACACAAGCTGTAAAGAGATGACTTATTGATTCCTCTTCAGACTTGCATAAGGGGCACCTCCCAGGCCCAACTAAGTATCTGGCTTGTAAAATGTCCCAAGTTGGGACTTTTCTTTTTAGCATGCACCATAGGAAGATCTTGGCCTTAGCTGGGCATTTTAATTTCCATATGTTTTTCGCCCACCAATCTGGTATTCCCCAACCTTTCTTTTTCATTAATAAGGTATATCCATCTTTTGGGGAATATTCACCTGTTTTTCCTTGCGCCCAAATCAACAGATCAGGTTCGTTTTTAAGCCTGACATTTGAACGATGCAGTTCTTGGATGTAAGAAACCCATTCGTTCTTCCATCTGATATTTATTCCTAAGTCTTCATCATTCTTCCAAGCCTGACCCCATATGGTAGAGTGGCCTACTTTCTCCACCTGATTTAGAGTTGAAATTCCTTTACTATCAAGATGTCTGAGAAAGCCAGGTGACAAGGCAAAAGCTTCATTACAACCTACCCAGGGGTCCCTGCCAATTCTAATATGTCTTCCATCTCCCACTTTCCATGCCAAACCTTGTTCAATCACAGAGAAAGCCTCCACCGTGGCCTTCCAGATGACTGAGATATTCTTCTTTTTCTTATCTTGGCTCCGAATCCAATCTTCCAAAGGAACTGGATCAATGTACTTCCTTTTAACCACCCTTGTCCAAAGATTCTCCATCGAGATTAATCTCCAGCCTGATTTAGCTGCCAGGGAAAGACTGAACTCAGGGAGCCTTTTTATTCCCCATCCTCCCCAATCTTTTGGTCTGGCCACCTTATCCCATGCCACCCAGGGTAAGACGGAGGATTCTTTTGATCCTGCCCATAGAAATCTGCAGCAGATTCTTCTGATTTTCTCCATCACTCCTTTGGGGACCCAGGTTAAAGCTGCCCAGTATACTGGAATGGCTAACAATACAGATTTGATGAGGGTCAATCTGCCAGCTCTGGAGAGCCACTTGAAACTCCAATGAGAAATTCTGGCTTCTAGCTTTGCTATGAGCCAGTTCCAATCCTCTTTCTTATAAGCTGCCGGCTTTAGCCAAAACCCCAGATATTTGAAAGGGGAGTCCAGTGGTTGATGGTGGAAGGGAAAAAGATTAGCCATCATGGATCTTTCTCTTCTGTCAAAATCTGCCACACAAACTTGAGATTTCCTAGAGTTTATCTGCATTCCAGTAGCTTTCAGAAATAGATCGAAAATGCATTTTAACTCCTTAAGTTCATTATAAGATCCATTGGTGAAAATCAAAATATCATTGACAAAAAGCAGGTGAGTGATAAAAAGATTAATTGCTACCTCTATACCTTTTACCTTCTCCTCTCTTCTAGCTTTGTGAATCAATCTGCTTAGCCCTTCTGCCACTAGAAGAAACAGGAGAGGAGATAAAGGACAACCTTGCCTGAGGCCTCTTTGGCTATTGAAAAAAGGGGAGGCTGCTCCATTGATCAGAACATCAAAACTGACATTTGTGATACAGCCCATTATCCAGCTGATAAAAGAATAGTTGAAGCCCAAATGTGTAAGCAGCATCCGGAGATAGAGCCAGTTGATTTGGTCATATGCTTTGGAGAGATCTATTTTAAGTACCACACCCTTCTTTTTCTTTTGTCTGACACTGTGAATTACCTCCTGGGCTACTCCAATGGCTTCATGAATTTGTCTTCCATCCAAAAAACCAAATTGTTCCATTGAGATGTTTCTTGACAGGATAGGAACAATTCTCATATCTATCACCTTAGCAATGATTTTATAAATACAATTACACAAGGAGATTGGTCTGAAGTCTTCAAAGTTCTCCGGATCATCCTTCTTTGGTATGAGAGCAATAAAAGTTGAATTAAAAGGCCTGTAGACTTCTCCTTTCTGTCTTGATTCTTCTACTACATCAGTAATTTCAGAGCCTATTTGGTCAAAGAAGGAGAGAAAGAGTTCAATAGTCCAGCCATCAGGTCCTGGACTTTTATCTTTGGCCATATGTTTCATAGCAGCTTCAACCTCCTCCTTGGAAACAGGGATTGATAGCTCTTCTGCTTCTTCCTCATCAACGAAACTTGGGAAACATTGAGCTGTTCTAATGACTTCTGCTATGGTGGCCTCTCCCGGATCTGAGAAAATTTTCTGGAAGTGTCTCTGTCCTAAACCAGAGAGATCTGAGAAAGAACTGGCCTCCCTTCCTTCTTCATCTTTAAGGCTCCAAGTGGTATTTATAGATTTTCTTCCTTTTGCATAGTGGTGAAAAAAACTAGTATTTTCATCTCCTGATTTTAGCCATATTGCCCTACTCTTAAGCCTCCATTCTTCTTCCTTGTCCAAGAGGATTTGGTTTTGAAGCTTCTCCAGATGAAGGATTCTGTCCTTTGAAGCCTGCGAGATATATCCATCTTCCTCAATGCTCTCCAAATTCTTCAACTCCTCCCTGATTCTAAACAGCTCTTCATTCTGTTTCAATTTCCTGTCCTTTGCCCAGGATATTGTCGCTTTCTTCAATCTTTTGAGATTCTCCATGAACAGGAAGCTTTTGTCCTCTCTTGCATTTCTGTCCGGATGGATCCACGTTTCCTTAAAGAGATTATTGAAAGATGGATCTTGAAGCCATGAGGAATTGAATTTAAAGGGGGCAGGAGGCTTAGGGGGAGGGAAAGAGAGATCCAAAAAAATAGGGAAGTGATCTGAGTTTCCTATCTCCTCAACCCACTGCCTGAGTATAGGAGCTTTAGAGATTAGGTCCTCAGATAGAAGAAAACGATCTAATCTTTTGGCGATCCGATCCTCCCCTGCTCTTCTGTTCCTCCAGGTTGGCTTGAGTTTGATCGGGGAAGGATCTATGAGGTTGTTTTCCAAGAGGAGATTGAGGAAGAAATCCGACAGAGGGTCTTCCCTAGCTGATGGACCCCATGCCTCTGCTCTGCCTATAGAGAAGTTTAGATCACCCCCCACAATCGACAGAGAAGACTTCATCAAAGATTTTGTCATCAAATCATCCCATAAAATCTCCCTTCCTTGACAAGGGCCATAAATGTTTACAATTGAAATGGGGTGGGAGAAATAAGGAGAAATAACCTCCATGCCCATAACTTGCTTCATCCCCCATTGATTAATGACCTTAATTCGTCCTTCTTTAAACCCAATTGCTAGACCCCCCGAGTGGCCTGATGAATCTATTGCGGAAAAGGTCCATCCTGGCAGGAGAGCCTTTAGCATTGTTTCTACCTCAGTAGCTTTCCCCAACGTTTCTTGCAGAAAAAGAATGTCAGCTTTTGAATTAAGGATCCAATCTCTCAGGGCCAATTTTTTAGGTTTACTGGCCAAACCTCTACAGTTCCAAGATGACATAATCATTTGATAACAAAATCAGGGGTCTGCACTGCTCTAAGAACCCCGGGGATAGAGTATTGTTTTCCATCAGCTACGTCCAACTTGGCTTTAAGTTTTGCCTTAGAAAGGTCCGATTTTCTACCTCTCTTGTTTTTGGCAAAACCCTGAGAGGTCGACTGTCCTAAGCCTCCAACTACATCCGACAACCCAGACTTTCCTCCCATAGATCTAAGGTTATAGGGGCACGGGGTGTGAGTAACTGGGGGAGCAAGAGGGGGCCACATATCTTCACAATTCAAATCAAGAGACAGCATGGCAGCCAAAATAGAGTCTACATCAGGAGAGGTCTTTGCAGGTTCCATGTTCTCGTTTATGCCTATGTTATGAGAGGGATTGTTTGAAGGCACAACATGCAAAGAAGCTGAATCATGCTCAGGAATTTTAGGAGAAGAAAGAGGGGGACCTGAGCACATACCCTTTTCAGGATCGCTGAGAGGATTTTGTTCCAGGGATGCGACCTTTGCGTTCTCCTCCTCTGCTTCCGCCGTATGCGATTCAGGGATCTGTGCCGCCTCTTGGATATGGGGGTCTTCAGACACTGGCTCTTTCAGAGTCTCCTCAATCTCCATTTCTTCTGTTGCCTGCTTCACCATGTCTTCTTTCTCCTGAGGAGCTTGAGTGTGATTGAAAACTGGTTCTCTGAAAACTGAGGTCCTCCGAAAACGTCTCCTTCTCCTGAACAGCGGACAATCCTTTACAAGGTGCCCATACTCATGACAGCGGTGGCACCTAAAGGGCAAGTACTCGTAATCCAAAATCTATTCGAACACATAATCTTTGTATTGTAAATTGATTTTTTGGGCCAGACCTCTGCTCGGATTGAGGCTTACTAGAATGCGGGCCATCGCTCTGTAAATGATTAGTTATTACTTACCAATATAAAATTAATCTTAAATGAGATAAATCTATTTAGAAATTATTCCAAATATTAGGGTGTAGTATCTTGAGCTTTATGTATGGAGTTGATGACTAGGTGTTATAGATAGCAAGTGACTCTTCATGTGATCATGGTAGTGATGAGATGAATGTCATAGGGATGGATGTCTACCACATTAGGGACCACCTTCATGATTGCTAAGTATTTTGTCATGAGTTAGTGTTTCACATTTGGCCAAGTGTTATGTTTTGGTTTTTTGGGGAAATTTTTAACTTAGTCATCTCTTCCCTATCAAATTCAAGTTAATCCAAATGTAGTGCGCAAGCGGAAGAAAGAATATAAGTCATTGTTCAGTTTGGCACTAAATGTTGATATTTAACTGATATTGTGTTTTAAATTGATGTCATAATTTGAGAAGGCCACTTCTTTTGGCTAAAAAGGAAAAGAAGAGTAATCTTTGACTTTCTTTTATTGTGGTAGTTTGCTGATCATTTCAATTCATATTTTGCTATTCTTTGGGGCAGGGGCAAAAGAAGGAAAGCAGAGTAATGAGACGTGGCAAGCATCAATCTCTGACTTTCGTTTAGAGAGATGCAATTTGTTTATCAATTCATATTTTAAAATTTCGAGTGAGTCGCAAGCATGTTTACCACGACATTGAAATCTCCAACACATATTAGCTATCCTTTTGGTGGAGTCTCAAGTATTACATCTCGAGCGTGGGAAGCACGTCGTTAAAGCCACCAGAATTAAAAAAGAAGGCCCGTTTGGTGTCCGCATCCTCATTCAAATGTATAAATACACCCCGCATCTCGGAACCTGAACATGCATCCATCAGATATTCAAGGAGATTTAAGAGTAGCCAAAAGACTTGATCATGATGGAACACTGGAGCTTGAGAAGAACAACTCCTGTTCTTCTTCTCGTCGTTTTCTTCGCTGTTCATGCATTCATGCTTTCCCTGGCTGCCGACTCTTCAAACAGCTTTGAGGGAGACTTAAACTTCTATTACAAATACGAGTCAGCAGCCGAGAAAGAGACGGGAAGGCACCACTACAAGTCTCCATCTCCTCCAATTCCCTATTATTACAAGTCTCCCCCACCACCATCCCCATACGAGTCATCTGCCGAGAAAGAGACGGGAAGGCACCACTACAAGTCTCCATCTCCTCCAATTCCCTATTATTACCAGTCTCCCCCACCACCATCCCCATCTCCTCCTCCTCCCTATTACTACAAGTCTCCCCCTCTACCATCCCCATCTCCTCCTCCTCCTCCCTATTACTACAAGTCTCCCCCTCCACCATCCCCATCTCCTCCTCCTCCCTATTACTACAGGTCTCCACCACCACCCTCCCCATCTCCTCCTCCTCCCTATTATTACAAGTCCCCTCCACCACCGTCCGCTTTTCCTCCTCCTCCCTATTACTACAGGTCTCCCCCTCCACCATCCCCATCTCCTCCTCCTCCCTATTACTACAAGTCTCCCCCTCCACCATCCCCATCTCCTCCTCCTCCCTATTACTACAAGTCCCCTCCACCACCGTCCCCTTTTCCTCCTCCTCCCTATTACTACAAATCTCCTCCTCCACCCTCCCCATCTCCTCCTCCTCCTCCTCCTCCTCCCTATTATTACAAGTCTCCCCCACCGCCATCCCCGTCTCCTCCTCCTCCTTCTCCTTCTCCCTATTACTACAAGTCTCCCCCACCGCCATCCCCATCTCCTCCTCCTCCTCCCTATTACTACAAGTCTCCCCCACCGCCATCCCCATCTCCTCCTCCTCCTCCCTATTACTACAGGTCTCCACCACCACCCTCCCCATCTCCTCCTCCTCCCTATTACTACACGTCCCCTCCTCCACCCTCTCCATCTCCTCCTCCTCTCTATTACTACAGATCTCCTCCACCGTCGTCTCCATCTCTGAACTGGCTCAACAAATACCTATATAAATCACCACCTCCTCCACCATATCGCTATGTGTCCCCGCCTCCTCCTCCCCCATATTACTACAAGTCCCCTCTGAACTTGCTTAACAACTACTTATACAACTCCCCTCCTCCTCCCCCGTATTACTACAAGTCGCCCCCACCACCATCATGGTCCCCTCCTCCTCCCTATTACTACAACTCTCCGCCGCCAACACCAATCTATTAATGAGAACGTGAAGGTACTTTTGTTATTGTTGCAAATTTCTTGGGTGCAGCCAGCAAGCTATTTAGAGTAGCGGGTTTAAACTGTGTTACCATAGATTATAATAGAATTTCAAATAGTAGCAGGTTTCAACTGTCTTACTATAGATTATAATAGAAGTTCTCAGTATTTGATTATGTAATTGGTTTCTATAACTCTTCATAAATTTGGTTGCTTTGGTTTCAAGCGATCGTGTGCTCTTCTGCTTTTGGTTTTGCAGATTGAGTGGAGCTCCTTATCCTTCTCCACAACGTGAGGACGTCATATGAAAATGTTGCATAAATTCAGAAATAAAAGCGATGCGAGTGCCATAAATTGATTGTCGGAGGTGAGACGAGATAGAGACGGATTGATCGCAAGCGATCGATTCTTCAATTTTTAAATTCAGTTTGTTAATTCAGTATGATTCGTTAATTGAGTATGGATGGCAATAAAGCAGTTACCATCTTATACAGTCTGACCATCATTGTTTCAATAAATATTTCATTGCGTTCATTGTAATAATTCGCACTCTCGTCATGTTGGCATTTAGCTCGCAATCACCATTCTCAAAACGCGTTGCTTCCTATATTTGTTTGTAATTGACTAACACAAACATCAGAAATCAGACCGCATAAGGAATGTAACGACAAACAAAAACAATCTATCATTTGAAAATAATTTAACATCAAGATTTCTAAATAATGTTGGTAGATTCACAAACAGGTGAAAATCAAATTTGGTAGAGGTAAATAATATTTCTTTACGCTAACATTAACCATAACGATAAGGTGACATCATCATGATGTTGGCATTCCCAATCACACTTCAACACGTGGCAGTGGAAAATTCAAGAATTTTGTAAAGGTAAATAATATTTCTTCTTTTTTATTAAGTAAATTCACATAAACAACGATGCTGTAAAATGGTAGAATTTTACAAAATAGTATCTTAGTTAATGTTCATTAAGTCTTAAGTCATATCAACAATAGTTTTCTGAAATCATATAATTGAATATGTGTATATTTATATCAATTAAATTAAATGATTAGTAAAAGTTTATGGTTATCAATTAAATTAAATGATTATTAATAGTTTATGGTTATTTTATGATAATTTTAGTATTGTATTATTAATATTTAAATAAACGATAAAAAGTAATTAAATTATAATTTTATTTTCAACAAGTACATCTATTTAAATTAAATAGTTATCAAATGCATATAGATTTCAATCCATTAGAGACATCAAAACAAGTTTTATTGCATGATACATCACACATTGTTAACATTAAAAAATAAGATAAATTATAACTTTATTTTAAATTCTTCTTATTATTAATTATAAAAAGGAATTAATATATAAGTTAAACACATATAGATTTAAGATAGCATGGAACAAGATTCTCAACCATACAGATTTATCTCCAGTTTATCATGGAAATTCTTAATAAGTAAACAGGACTTGTTATAATACCCTGGCCCAATACCATAGCTCATCAACGCACATGCCCAAAAATCCATAACTCACTTCATATCACACTGGTTCATATAACATTATTTTTTAATTAATCAATTTAAATAAAAAAGATACATGAATTCACCTAATAATTATTGATAATTAATTAAAAATCTTGAAGCCCTATTCCAAAATCGATATGCCTATATGAATTATTATTATTATAAATAAATTAATATACAAGTTAAAAAACATGTAACAAGATTCTTAACCATAAAATTCAACCATACTCTACTTTACTATGGAAATTCTTAGCTTGTAAATGAAGTTTGTTACAATATCATAGCCAATACTATGACTTATTAATACCCCATACCCATAATACCCTAATTCATATGACATTTCTTTTAGTTAATAGATTTTATTAAAAAAACATAACTATTTTTTAAAATAAATCTGAAATTTTAATTTATAAATATTACTAACGACGATAATTTAGAATATTTTATATAAATAAAATTCTACTATCAATCTAATAATTATTAGTAATAAAATAAAAAATAATTATTAATAATAAAATAAAAAAATGTAAAAATAATGATTAATAATAAAATAAAAAATTTAAAAACCAGATCGTAAAATACAAACACCTATCAACATAATCATAACCAACAAAACGTTCTCCAAAAATTGATAAACTCACTTACATAGACACGACATTGATAACGTGCATCACCATCACGACAGCTCACATCCATGCACATATCAAACACTTTAAACCAGATTATAATCCATATTATTATCATTTTTAATTAGAAGTCAAATTCTCCTAACTTCACTTCAATTCACAATTTCTATGTAGGTTTGTTCCGGGAAAAAAAAATCCTCGTTTTTCTATTTCACAATTTGTATGTATGGTTTGTTTGTAAAAAAATTGTTCCTTTTTCCATTTTTTGAAATTTTACCAATGTAATTTTGATTTGTTTAACCATTAGGATTTTGTTTTATTATATTTTTCATGTCTTTATGGTTTTTTAAATTAATTTTTTAAGAAAAAATATCAAAAAATAATACAACAAATATATGTGGGTTAATATTTAATATTATTTTTAAATATTTTTAGTTTGGGAAATTTGATAAAGAGTTTACTTTAAGTCATTTATTAAATTTATAAGTAGTTGTATTTGATGTAATAGTAGTAACTGATTAACCAAAGTTACAGACTCTCTAAATATTTTCATCAATGTTAAAAATTAAATAAAATTAAATTTACCATATTTGTATATAATATCTTCTATCTTGATATGAAATATGGTGATTGAATTTTATGGCATTAAATATAACGATATTAATTATTCTTTTGGAGTAATTTAATGATCAAATTGGCCTATGTTCTTAGTATCTTTTAGGGTAAACTTTCTTGTTTCAATGCTTTTGAAGTAAATCATAAGTTCCATGACACATGTTCTATTAGTCTCTCAATTGATTTTTGAAACATTATGTTGAAATTGCATTAATGAAACTCATATTATGTTAAGAAAGATCTAGATCTAAAGTCGTTCATTAATCACTTTGTGACCGTTTTTTAATCCCTGTGATATTTTTTGAGATGGTTTTTTTACTGTGCATGTCCTTTATCCTTGAAAGATATATTTGTCCAGTAGTTGCGCTATGGCATAATCATACCGCCATGCCACACGTTTTCATAGATTCTTTTTTTTATTGTGTTCTTGCAAGATTTATATGTTCAATAGTTAGGCTATTCCAACATAATCATAGTTGTGTGTCACCTTGCTTTCATTCATCTCTAATTTCTCTTGCTTTCTATGGAAATCAAAGAAAGGTTAATAATGTTTATGAATACTTGTATCTGGTGTAAGAGTGGAAGTCAATTTATCGAAGTTATTGATTCTCCAGAAATATGCATTATATATATATATATATATAGAGAGAGAGAGAGAGAGAGAGAGAGAGAGAGAGAGAGAGATAGATAGATAGATAGATATTATGTTATATCTAATAGGGAATATGGTGAATGAATTGTAATATATTACATATAACAATACTAATTATTCTTTTGGACCAATTTATTGTTTTCATCCAAGATAATCAATCGATCCATCCATGGTATCAGAACCACCCAATTTTCTCTCAAGAAATCATATCCCAACTCATCACAAAAGCATCCATTGGTATCACTCTAATTCCCTTCCAACCATCAATATAAACTAACACATATACTTCCAACATTGTCAATAGTTTTTCCTTGGATTTTATTTCTTTCAACATCGTCCTACCCATGGCTACATCCAAATCAAACTGCTTTTCCAAACTTTCCTTCAAGAAATTGTGCGATGAACTTGTATTAAGAAGTGCTAGTTCTACCCTTTTGCTACTTTCCATGTTTGCAAAGCACAACTTGTGCCTCTGGTTGTCTTGTTCATTCCCCAAGATACCTATCCTCTTAATAATGTCTTTAAGGGAACAAGAATCACAAAACTTAGAGATACCTCTTTTCTTGCATATCTCCATCTTGGGTGCCCTACTGAATTGCTCTAATACCACCTATCACGACCCCTTGGCCCCCCCAATGTTACAAGGTGAACTCAGTGCACCGTGACCCATCAAGCATGTAGCATTGACATGTTTTGTAACTGCCTAGAGTTGCACAATGTTGATCCATCTAGAATAAGTCTGAAAATATATTACTCTTGTTAACTTCTATATTATTATATTTTGGGATCATCAATATAGAACAATAATAACATTGCTACATCTACCACATTTTTTTTTGAGAAAATTGGGACCAACATGTGTCATACACTAATGTTGGTCCTGCAAAAGTTATAGTTCTCGGACAGATCTTTCTAACGAGGTATTGTGCGTGTCAAACAAAGATCGTATGCCAAAGTTATGACCCCAGGAAGTTGATGTACCAATTTACCCAAACAGGGCCCATAGTTTTGCGCTTCATCTCCTAGGGTTAGGTTTTTGCATGTTTAGGGTTTTCCATTGTTTCTCAATAGCAAATAGGCGTTTGAGCCTCATTTTCACACAGTTCAGAGGCATGTAGCCACCACATCTCTTCTCAGAGATAAGATACTATCGCCTGAGCTAGTCTTATTTCCATTCTGTTTGTAAGCATATTTCAGTATTTTACATTAATGAAATGAAGTATTATTTCTACTGCATCTCTGTATTTATGGTTATCTCTGTAATTTGTTGTGTTCCAGTATAAATCTGGATCAGTGGTATCAAAGAAGTCTTCTCGTTCTCTATTTTTGTTTGAATGTCCCCAACGAGGTTGGGATATAAGGAGTTAGGGCTTGTTTTGGTTGAACCTTTGTAAGATCAGCCTCGCAAACCCTGACAGACTCCCATGGCGGAAGAAAAGAAAGACGAGGGGGCAGGAGATCCTATCAAAATATTGCTCAATGAGGCCCTCGAGAAACAAAGGAACGCGATGATGGATAGCTTTGTCTACATCCTTAATGGTTACCCACTGGCAATGCATCCACATCCAGCAGCCACTTTGGAGGCTCCACTCCTTTTAAGGTACAAGTAAACTTTGACATTCCCATATCTGAGGGCCATATAGATGCAGACGTTGTAGATAAATTGTTAAATATTTTACAAGGATATTTTTCTATTCATGATTTTTCCAGCCGAGAAAAAATTACTTTTTCTCTTCTCAAAGTCGCCCCCCACGTCAAGGACTAGTGGGAAACCTACTGCGAGCAGAAGGATGAAAGTACGGCCTCACTGTTTTCAGCCACACCCACTTGGAATTCATTCCAGGATGCCATCAAGGAGAAGTACTACCCTGTCGAAAGATATGAGGATAAATAGATAAATTGGACCACACTGCGGCAAGGAAGGGACCAAGATGTGCCAAATTTTACCAATGTTTTTCATACCCTTCGCACGAAGTTGGGTATCAAGGATTCTGAGAAACATTTGGTACTCAAGTATCGCAGTTGCCTACACAGGTACATCTAGGAAGATATGGATTTCTTGGACATCTCCTCTCTCGGCACGACATACCAATACACTGTCAAGATCGATCAGAAGTTTAAATAAAAGAAGCGAGACTTTGGATCTGCAAATCCAAATCAAGGAAAAGGTTTCCCCAAAGCACAGAACAAAGGACAAAGCTAAGGCGGGGTGAACTATGACAACCCGCCAAAGCTGCAAGCAAAGAACAACACCGCGAAGTTGAAGAAGGACACGGGAAGGTTGTGTGAGTTCCATAAGATCTCCACTCACAACACAAGTGAGTGTCAGACCAAGTAGTCACTGGTGGTTGAGTTGAAGGCTTCAGAATCAGATGCATGTTCTAACTCTGAGTCAGAACCCAACAAGGGGAATGACAAAGGGAAGAAGATTATCGATGCAAATCTGAATGCCACCGTTGCCACCACGAAAATCTAGAAGGAGGAACCTGAGGATCTAGAGGAGGAGGAGCACCTCTTCCACCACCAAATGTGGGTAAAGGGTTCTCCTCTAAAATTCATTGTCAACAACGGGAGCCAAAAGAACCTCATTTTGGTAGAGGTCGTGAAGCAGTTGGGCTTCTCGACCATAGCACACCCACAACCATACACTATCAGGTTGCTTCACCAAGGACGAGATCTTCGCATGAGCCAGTAGTGCCACTTTCCATACAACATCAAGCCCTTCATGGATTAGGTATTATGTGATATTGCTCCCTTTGATGTTTGTGATGTATTATTAGGCCAACCATACTTGTGGAAGAGACATGTTGTGTATGAGTCAAGGCCTCACGATGTTATTGTTACTTTGGGAAATAAGTTGTACAGGATACCAGAGGTAGCATCGTCTACTGCCATCTCTTTGGTTACTACAAAACAATGCTATCAGCTCATTTCCAAAACCACGAATTTTTTTTCCTGATGATACAACCTCAGGGAAAGAAGAAGACGGTGGCCATGACCTCCAGATAGGGTCCCTCCGCATGACAACAACAAATGGATAAGGTTGTGGAGGAGTACGAGGACATCTTCACCTCCCCCACAAGGGTGCCTCTACACTATCAGGTCAAGCACTCCATCGATCTGACCCCAGCTGCGTCGTTGCCCACTGGACCAATCTATCAGCAATCCGTTATGGAGAACGACGAAATAAAGAGGCAGATTTAGGAGCTGTTGTAGAAAGGTCATGCACGGTCGATTTCATCACTGTGTGGGAGCCCGATCGTGTTGGTATAGAACAAGGATGGGACTTGGAGACTCTGTATTGACTATTCGGCGCTGAAAAAGATCACTGTCAGGAATAGGTACTTGATCCCACAGATTGATGACCTTCTGGACCAACTCAAGGGGGAAAAATATTTCAACAAGATTGACTTGAAGTCCGGATATCACCAGGTACAAATCGAACCCTCCGATGTGTGGAAGACTGCCTTCAAAGCCAAGGAGGGCCTTCTCCAATGGTTGGTTATGTATTTTGGGTTGACGAATTCTCCTGCAACCTTCATGAGGTTGATGGATGACATCTTGCGACCATTCACCAACTCATTTGTAGTGGTATACTTGGATGACATCCTGATCTTCAACTAGAGTTGGGAAGAGCACCTCCACCACATCCGACAGGTTCTCCAAACACTATGGCAACACAAGCTGTGTGCTAATTTGGAGAAATGAACTTTTGGCATGACCCAGGTTTAGTACTTGGGATACATTGCTGATGAAAGAGGGATGCATGTGGATCTAGCCAAGATCCAATTCAGTCGGGATTAGCCAGCCCCAACCACTCTAATAGAGCTCCGTAGCTTTCTTGGTCTTTCCAATTTCTACCGCAGGTTCGTGTTGGGATTCTCTCATATCACTTGGTCCTTGAGTCACGTCACCAAGGGAGGAGCAAAAGAAAAATTCTTTTGGTCTGAGTCTCAATAGAAGGTATTCACGGAGTTGAAACATTGCCTCTGCACTGCACTAGTGCTCATTTTACCAGACTTGCAATAGCCATTTGAGATTGAGACAGATGCCTCTGACTATGCTATTGGGTCAATCCTTACTCAACAGGGGCATCCAGTAGCATATCATAGTGAGAAACTTTCAGACACAGTCCGGAAGTATCCCTCTTATGATAAAGAGATGTATTCCGTTGTGCAGTCCTGTTGACAATGGAAGCATTACATTTTGGGAAAGGAAATGGTCATCCATACAGACCACCGACCCCTCAAATTCATACAGATGCAAGGGAAGTTGCAAAATGATTGCCATCTAAAGTGGTCCACATATCTGCAAAAGTTCCATTTGAATATCAAGTATCATAAGGGTAGCACCAATAATATTGCATACTCCCTCAGCCGACCACCGATCATGGCGTTATCCACTGTCTCAACTCTTGTGGGCACAAGACTTCTCATTGGCCACTTCTCTACAAAAGTGACCCAGAATTCGACCACACATACCAGACGCTCTTGGAGGGTCATCAAGCTCTAGATTTTCAACTCCAGGATGCCCTGCTATGCCACCTGGGATACTTTTCTGTTCCTTCAACTGAGCGGGTTAAGA
Source organism: Pinus tabuliformis (assembly GCA_031772625.1). Classification (NCBI taxonomy): domain Eukaryota; kingdom Viridiplantae; phylum Streptophyta; class Pinopsida; order Pinales; family Pinaceae; genus Pinus; species Pinus tabuliformis. The sequence goes on from CM062805.1 coordinate 338,172,934, forward strand.
TGATTTGGGAAGCGCACTACAGTCGGGCTGCTGGGAATTTCGGAGTCAAGAAAACAGTAGCAATATTGTAGAAGTATTTCTATTAGCCTGTCGAGAAGTACATCAGATCCTGCACTACCTACGCCATTGCCAAATGTTATAGACATTTTTGTGCCTTACAGCATAGAGCATGAAATGTCAATAATCTAAGGGATCCAAAGTCCCTAAACATGTTGTTCTTACCCTTAGAGGAACAAGGTCAGCAAACCACAGCACTGAAAATCAGTTCTCCACTGAAAAACACTCAAAAACAGGTCAATTTTGGATCAAAGCAGCTGCTCCAAAGGCTACCTGTGCTGCATCGCAAGTGCAAGAAAGGCTACCTGCGTTGGGCGCACTTTGACATGTGGAGGAATCTTTTTCTCAATGTGCCAGTGCCCAGGAAGCTTCCAAAAAGACACTTGATCATAAGATTCGCCTAATGATGAGTTAAGAGCTTCTAAAACTCCAAGTGGAAGACAGAAACTCCAAGTGAAGAACTGAAGAACAACTGGAGTTGAAGAGGACAACAAGTCACACATCCAGCTGACTTATCTTCACTCCAAAACTCTATATAAGGATCTCATCCCATGGGATCAAGAGGGAGGGCGGAATTTAGTGCAAAGAATTGCTGTTGGTTTACAGTTGTGAGCATTGGGTGATTGCTTGAGGGAGGTGAAGAAGAGATTTCTCTCCGTCGGGAAGGTGATGCTGGATTGGACCTCTCATGGTTGTATCACCGCCTGAACCTTACTTCCATATATTAATAAAGCATTTGAGATTCTTCTATTCGCATTTGTTTCAATGGTGTATTGTCTTACTTGCGTCTTTGATTTATGCTAATCCTTGAATCGATTATGAATGCATGCCTCTTGTAGTTTCCTTTTCTTGTCTTATTTGCAGGATCTCGTGTAGCTGGGCCCGTGAAAAGACTTGGATCTGGGAGCAAGCGGCAAACGAAGGAGATTGGATCGACCATTTGCGCAAGACATCGGTAAGTGGATCTCTTCCTTCTATCTCTTGCATGTCATAAAGAAGAAACTTTAGATAGCTTTGCTTTCAGCTGTTGCTAAGGAACTGTCACCCTTAGAGTGGGTTAGGGTCATTCCGAGTTGGATACTTTCCCCCACAACAGACTGGCGACTCCGCTGGGGATCGTGTCTTGTTGGTAGCTTGTGTTTCTTGCTATTCATTTCTTAAACAAAGGAGTACCGAATCGAACTGCATTCGAGTCCTTCGAATGCAAAGTAGAGGGCAGCTACTCTAGCCCAGTGCTGGGCATGTTTATGATTTGAAGAGCTGATCCACAAGGACTCTTTTTAGCTCTTTGTGATAGTGTTCATCTTCCTTTAATCATCCTCTAGAGTATACTTGACTGATAGCAACTGATTTGGCCAAAAACCGTTGATTTTTGAGCAAACTGTGACCCGGAATCTGAGAGAGGCGAGAGTTGTCTCATCAGTGCAGCTGCAACAAAGGCTACCTGCACTGCAACGCAGGTCCCGAAGGGGCTACCTGCGCTGCATCACAGGTTGACAGTGCAACACCTGCGCTGATCCAGTTTTGCCTTGTGCAACTGGGATTCCCCACTGTCTGTTGCCCAATTTTCAGTATTGTTTTTGCAGCCTGTTGTCAACCTGTATACCCAGCTGAAACCACTTCTATTTGCCTTCATTCCCCCTCAGTTGTATGAAGAAACCGTGATTGTTCTTATTGTATTTCTTGCTGTCATTCACAGTTTCCCATAGCGAAAGTGAACTAGTCTTGCTATGACCTCTTGGATCTAGACCTATGAGAAAGTGTCGTTGTGATTCTGAGAGCTAGTTTATTGCTGTTCATAGCTGCTTGAGCATTTTCTTTCGTTATATGGTTCGAATTTCAGTATTTCTTGTGTTGAAATGAGTGAATCTTAAGGTGTTCTTTTGATAATTGGACAAACACTTGTTGCTTTCGCTTGAAATTGAATTCGAAATCATACAACAGCTTTCTTTTTGTAATACATCAACATTAAGGAAGAAGAAAAGAAATACTTGCATTGTGCATGTGCATTTTGACAGTTTGCATGTCGATTTAGGAAAAGTGCATCAGTGTGTGCTCTATGATCTGTTTGAAAAGATGATGTCTTTCTTTTCCTTCAGTAGTTAAGATTTTCATAAGTTGAAAGAATCGAAAAAGCTTGCTTATCATTCTTAGACTGCATTTAGGAGTTGTATCATACATCATGTGGTGATCCATAAAGGCAAACTGCTAAGCAAGATCAACCTAAAAAGAACTGAATTTATCTAACAACGCTTTGAAACATAACGAAACACAGTAGAGGTCTAGGTAGAGACGTGAACCGGCGTCGTTAAACATAGTGACTGTCGATCTCTACGAAGGTGGGTGATTCCTCCTGAGAGACGATAGCACTAATACGGACTTGTGCCCCCGCGTACCGTCGCGTATATTGGGGGACCCCTATAGGAACAAAGCCTTTATCCATAGGAAGCCGTGTCGGCCGCCCTACTGATCGCGATGCAGTGAACACAGCATTCACGAAGATCGACCACTCGTACAGTAAAACGTATTCTGTGGTTTCGCGAAAGGTTTGGCACACCCTCTGCCTAGAACTCCAGAGTAGTTTCTTTTGGCCTTTTTCAAACTCTATAACTGAAAAAGTCCATCCGAGCATTTGTCACTTCGGGCTCGTTAATACATCGAAGGAGACTAGAGTCATCTTTAGCTTTTTCTCGACTCTTAAAAAGTGAAAAAGCAAGTTGTGTCTAAAGCGTCGTCATAATAAAATTCATTTTAAACGGAACATAATCACCTCCTATTCCTGCGTTGATCTTCGAAGTTAGTCTTTTGGCATCGTAAGTTCTTGTAGAATCGCTAAAATCTTTTGGATAGACTCAAAATGTCTGAACAACCGTCAACATCTAGGACTGTGTCGTCCGACACAGCAACAGCAGAGCCTCCTGCTGCCACTCCAACGATGTTTGCTGGTATACCATCTGTCCCGGCAAATTGCCAACAACAAGCCGGAGTCCCATCAGGGACAACAATATGGTTAGTTCCTATTTCTTCATCCGGATTATCATCTGGTACTTCTTATGTTGAAACTCAACAAATTGATCCAATGTGTCTTCAAAGGCCAATTTACCCTTTAAGTACTGGATTTCCACCATGTGGAGGGCAGTATGCTCTTTCATTGTTCCCTCCCGGAGAACAACCATATGGGAGTTTACAACAAGGTTCAGGTCAAACTGGAATTACATCCAACGGTTGGGTACCAATACTGCCCCAACAACCAGGAGTTGTTTATTCAATGCAACCAGTACACCCTGCGTCGAATATTACCACCACACCTGCTATGGCGAATGCGTCGCAAGTACAAGCGCTACTTGTTGTAATACAACAACCTCTTGTCTCAGCGGCTCAATCACAATCTCAGGGTAGTGCCTCCTTATCTGGAGCGACTCAGGCTCAAACAAGTACTGTGACTCCTCATCTTGGTCAATCATCCAGTATTGGTCAACAGCAAATGGTCCAACAACCAGAGCTGGTTCAATCTCAACAACCGCCATTCCAGCAATCATATCGAGGACCTGAGCAACAAGTCTTTGTAAGTAATGGGCAACCATGCTATAATGGTTATGCCCATCAACTTTGTCAAAGTTGTCAGCATTATGCTGGTCTGCAAAGACCCATTTCTCAGGCGATACCATCTTATCCTGGATATGCTTCGCCTAACCTGAACCAACAGTTGCCCTTTGTAGCAACTCTAGAATTACCAGATCTAAACCGGTTGACGAATGATCCAATTGCTTATGCCCCTTGGTGGCCAGCAATTCCGCATAAACTTCCATCGGACATTCCTAAATTCAATGGAAATCCAGGTGAAGACCCGTCGAATCACGTCATGACTTTTCATCTGTGGTGTTCATCGAACACTCTAAACGATGATTCGATAAGACTTCGCCTCTTCCAGAGGACATTGACGGGTCCAGCGGCTAAATGGTACATTGAATTGCCAAGAGCCTCTTTCGACAATTTCAACTCCTTAGCCACGACTTTCTTAACCCATTTTCAATTACCGATCAGGTATGAAACGGGAACCGAAATACTGACCAACTTCAAACAAACGACAGCTACTCACATATCTGATCATATACATGAGTGGCGTCGTCGTCGTAGGATGGTGAAAACTTACGTTCCCGATCAGCTGTTAGCTGAATGGTTTATAAAGTCGTTACTTCCGGCTATAACGGAAGATGTGGCCAAGGGAGGAGTCGTAACAGAGGAGCAAGTCATTGCTCGTGCTCAATACTTAGACTTAGTATATACTCAGTCGGGCACGCTCTACGACAAAATACCTGACGCCCCTAGACCTGAATTTTCAATTCCTCCCCCTCCTAAATCGAATACTAACTCTCACGCCAGTAATGGCGTGATTGGCAAACACAAAATCTCTAGTCAAAATGCAAATGAGGAACTTCTTGCCTCAGAAGTAAATGCCATGTCGACCGACAAGAGCAAACAACTGAAGCAACCAGGGGGCAAGAAGAAAAAGAAAAGGAAAGGGAAACCCCCGACAGGGTGTCATATATGCGATGAGGATCATTGGACGAAAGATTGTCCACATATAGCTGAAGTTAAGAAACTCTTCAAGAGTTCAAAAACCCCAGTAGTATTGACTGATCCGTTTCCTAATCCAAGACAAAACCTGGTTGCTAATCAAAATGCTTCCCGATCCCAAGTGCTTATGTTGTCTACCTCAAAACAGCAGAATAATGCTTTGACAAGGAATAAAGATTACAGGAATCCAAAGCAGTCGAACAACAAGGCAAATAAACAACCTAGTAATTCGACAACAACTTTGACCAAAGTTGTGCCACCCATCATTCCTAAACCAATGATAAAGTCGCCAAAGGGAGTAGTACACAAATCGACATTTAATCCTCGTGAAAAAATAACACAGGATTATAATATAATAGAGGACCTGGCCCAATCGTCGTCCGCTATGTCGACACTTGAGGTAGCGCAAAATTGCACCTCCCAAGAGCAAGCTTTATTATCAGCCATAGGTGGGATTGGCCCAATGGATTCCAATCTTGTGGCCTTTGATCATAAAGGATATGACCCTCAGTTACCAGCTCAACTAGCTTTCCTTATTCAAGTGAAAGCCCTCAACAAAACTGTTCATCGAACAATTATTGATGAGGGGGCATCTACATGTCTTATGTCAATGAGTTGCTGGAAAAATTTAGGCTCACCACCCTTGTCGAAATCATCGACGATGTTAAAAGCATTTGATGGACGATCATACACTCCATACGGGATTTTAAGTAACTTGCAAGTTGAACTGGGGGGCAAAACAGTAGAAGTTGATGTGGAAGTAATCGACGGAAACCTCGATTACAACATCCTACTGGGAAGGCCTTGGATATATGCCATGGCTGCAGTTGTGTCGACCTACTTCAGGAGGATTGTATTTCCTTTTCAAGGAAAGATTACAATCGTCGACCAACAAACATTTCTCCCCAACAGTTCTCAAGTTACGGGAAGCAGCACAATGATCCATGAAAGTAATCAATCGCTCCAAAATATTGGAGTAGGTCTCCTAAAAGACCCTGCCTTAATGGGTACTTTTGCCCTACCGCCGGCGGGTAATCTGGCGGAAGCAGCCACAGTGGAAACCTACAATATGAAATCTTCTATATCCAACGGATTCGGAAGATTCCTAAATATTTTGTCAGCATGGATCATCGCCCTAATGGAAATACTGTAAATACAGTGGGCACCGAGGACGGTTCTTATCTCGTCTCAACCTCGTTAAAAAATGAAACAAGGAGTCATGAGGATAGTTCTTGTATTATGTCAACCTCATTAAAAAATGAAACAAATCCCCTTTTCAAAATTCAAAGGTAAACCTTCATTCCAACCACCAAGTTGAATGCAATGAAGCTTGGGGGGCACCCTCCTTTGACATGCGTTATTATGATGTTGGGGGCATGCAAAATAAACGAGCAGTTTTGGCAAAGTTCATGCTCGTTAAAAAATAAACGCAAGAACCGAGCAGTTTTAATGCGGAAATTCATGCTCGTTAAAAAATAAACATAAGCATGTGAGCAAGCTTTCCCCGGAGTTCAAGCTCATCCAGAAAAAATGAACCGGTAAATAACCATTTGAGACCGTAAATTCATCAGCCATAAAAGCCTTGGTCGTGTTTGTGCACCGTCACCTCCACTTTTCATTTGGCCGATCATTCACATCCACTTGATTGTTTACCTATTTTGAGGAACAGCTGCGAAGAGTGATCCCACCTAGCCATCCTTGTAATACTGTCGTGATTGGAAAATTCCAACCTGTACCTGGAATCTGCTGCTATCCCTGTTTATCACTCGTTCCTCAAGATACGAGTCTTCTTTGAGCTCTTTTCACTGACTCGTAAAAAATGAAAAGTTTGCCGAGTTTTGGCCTTCCAGCTCGTTAAAAGGACCGGAAGAGCTATCCCTCCTCTAGATTTTAATCTTTTTGGACCTGAGGGATTAGTGCACAAAAAGATCGAGCGCTTGTCTAGTTCGGCTCGATAAAGCTATCGAACATTCATCCCTTCTGTATTGTTTTATACTTTTTCGGACTTAAGGGATTAGATGATGAAAAAGGACCCCTGGAGTCCACTTTATGTACCCTTTTCAGACTCTCTAAAAATGAAAAGGACCGAGTTGTCTTTGTCGCTGGGCTCGTTAAAAATATTAGATAGCGACAAACTTGTCTTTAGACGAGAACGAGTTTCCCTATCGCTAGGCTCGTTAAAACATAGCGATGGGCTTGCCCGAAGGGCAGGTTATAGATCAAGCATATGTTATCCTCCTCAAGCTTGACAAAAATAAAGAGGTACTGGTCAGAAATGACTAGGGAAAAATTGGGAAGAACCTCAAAGCTTAATGGTAGCAAGTCGCTCTTGAACATGACACTTTTGCCTCCGTAAATATCGGGTTGGGTTATTATCATTCACCGGTCCCTTCACCATGGTCTCGCCATACCATCCATACATGGGGTAATGCTACCGATCCATCACATCAGTGTCATTATATGTTCAAGAGATGTCATTCAGAAAGTGTCAACCGGGTCCCATCCACTACCGTACATCATCTTTCATCCTTCCATGACCGCCACCCTGAATCATATTTCACAGATCGTTTTCACCATCATCGCTAGCTCCGTTCCGTGTCACTGATGTGGGATTCATTAAGGCCCTCCTTTGACGGATCACTTCTTGTCGACATCAGCTCATTATCCAAGAAGTTGATCTAGGAACACCCCCTCAGTACTTTGAAGCTTGCATGCCTCAATGGCAAGTTTCTCACTCCCGGCGATAGGTATACATTAATGACCTTCGACCAGGAGACTTTGCGTGGTGTTCGACGTCAGATCCTATATTCACACCACGTGAATTGTGCTGCAGTACCTTGAGGGTCATCATCATTATCGGTGATTCCTCTCGCGCTTGTTAACAGTTTACATTATTGACTGGTAATCAAGCGATGTCTTTCCATGTTCGACTTCAAGAAATTCTCACATGGATCGACTTGTACTAGAGTGAAGATCGGACAAGTTTGAAGACCCCGGATCTAGTTTCATCCATCCGGGCTGCGATATATATTCAGGAGATAAAAACATAGACATGTGCAGCAGATGAGCATCCTACTAAAAGGATGATAATTAAAAGCAGAGAATTATCCGTCTCTTATCAGAGGATCGTCTGTTTATGTACAGCAAATGTATTTATAAAGCTGATCATGGGAAATGCCCGCATCAGCTAGATCATGAAAAGAAAGTATGAAAAGATAATGTATTGTATTGTATTTTGTTACAGGTCACCTCCCGGCGATTGAATGAACTTCGGATCCTCCTAATAAAGCATTTCACCCGATAAACGACCTCATACTTTAGGGGGCAACTGTTATAGACATTTTTGTGCCTTACAGCATAGAGCATGAAATGTCAATAATCTAAGGGATCCAAAGTCCCTAAACATGTTGTTCTTACCCTTAGAGGAACAAGGTCAGCAAACCATAGCACTGCAAATCAGTTCTCCACTGAAAAACACTCAAAAACAGGTCAATTTTGGATCAAAGCAGCTGCTCCAAAGGCTACCTGCGCTGCATCGCAAGTGCAACAAAGGCTACCTGCACTGCATCGCAAGTGCAACAAAGGCTACCTGCGCTGGGCGCACTTTGACATGTGGAGGAACCTTTTTCTCAATGTGCTAGTGCCCAGGAAGCTTCCAAAAAGACACTTGATCATAAGATTCGCCTAATGATGAGTTAAGAGCTTCTAAAACTCCAAGTGGAAGACAAAAACTCCAAGTGAAGAACTGAAGAACAACTGGAGTTGAAGAGGACAACAAGTCACACATCCAGCTGACTTATCTTCACTCCAAAACTCTATATAAGGATCTCATCCCATGGGATCAAGAGGGAGGGCGGAATTTAGTGCAAAGAATTGCTATTGGTTTACAGTTGTGAGCATTGGGTGATTGCTTGAGGGAGGTGAAGAAGAGATTTCTCTCCGTCGGGAAGGTGATGCTGGATTGGACCTCTCATGGTTGTATCACCGCCTGAACCTTACTTCCATATATTAATAAAGCATTTGAGATTCTTCTATTCGCATGTGTTTCAATGGTGTATTGTCTTACTTGCGTCTTTGATTTATGCTAATCCTTGAATCGATTATGAATGCATGCCTCTTGTAGTTTCCTTTTCTTGTCTTATTTGCAGGATCTCGTGTAGCTGGGCCCATGAAAAGACTTGGATCTGGGAGCAAGTGGCAAACGAAGGAGATTGGATCGACCATTTGCGCAAGACATCGGTAAGTGGATCTCTTCCTTCTATCTCTTGCATGTCATAAAGAAGAAACTTTAGATAGCTTTGCTTTCAGCTGTTGCTAAGGAACTGTCACCCTTAGAGTGGGTTAGTGTTGTAGGGAAAAGTATCCGATTCGGATGACCCTATCCCACTCTAAGGGTGATAGTACCTCAACAACAACTGTAAAGGAAACTACTGAAGGTTTACTTCTTTATGAAAGCAAAAGAGAATGAAAGAATGCACTAAACGTTGCCTTTCGCTTAATGTCGAATCCAAACTCTTCTCTATGGCTGCTTGCTCCCAGCTCCTTGCTCTATTGCTGGCCCATCTACAATGAGATCCTGCAAAATAGCAAAGAAGGAAACTACAAGCAACATGCAATCATAACTGATTCAAGGATTAGTGTAAATCAAATATACAATTATCACAATATATCATTGAAACAAGAGCATATAGAAGAACCTCAATAGCTTTTATTAATGAAGAAGTAAAGTTCTGAGAGAGTTACAACCATTGAAGGCCCCAATCCAGCAACACCTCCCAGCAGAAAGAATTTCTCCTCTTCACCTCCCTCAAGCAATCACCCAATAGCTCTATGGTGAAACCAACAGCATAGCATTACTTTGCACAAAATTCCAGCCTCCTGAGCTCATAGGAGAGAGCTCAATATATAGATGAATTGAGAAAGGATGAGTCAGCTTGCAACTGATGTGTAGCTGCCTTGTGTCCTCTCTCTCTTCAGTTGATCTTCAGTTCTTGAGTCCACTTGGAGAACCATGCTTCCACTTGGAGAAACAGAGCCTCTGACTCATCACAAGGCGAAAACCCTGATCCAAGTATCATTTTTGGAAGATTCCAGAGCAATGACTCAATGTGCCACTTGTCCAATCTCGCTCAACGCAGGTGGCCTTTGTTCTACCTGCTTTGCAACGCAGGTACACCATGGAGGAGTTGTGTTTCAGCGCAAAAGCCTAGTGGAGCACCTGCTTTGATTTCAGGATTGCTTGTTTTTGAGTGTTTTCAGGTGGAGAACTGATCTGAGACCTGTTGGTTTGCTGACCTTGTTCCTCTAGGGGTAGGAACATCATGTTTAGGGAACTTTGGATCCCTTGGATTATTGACAATTCATGCCTGTTGTTGTAAGGCACAAAATTGTCTATAACAGTTAGGGTCATTCCGAGTTGGATACTTTCCCCCACAACACCCTCCTTTGACATGCGTTATTATGATGCTGGGGGCATGCAAAATAAACGAGCAGTTTTGGCAAAGTTCATGCTCGTTAAAAAATAAACGCAAGAACTGAGTAGTTTTAATGCGGAAATTCATGCTCGTTAAAAAATAAACATAAGCATGTGAGCAAGCTTTCCCCGGAGTTCAAGCTCATCCAGAAAAATGAACCGGTAAATAACCATTTGAGACCGTAAATTCATCAGCCATAAAAGCCTTGGTCGTGTTTGTGCACCGTCACCTCCACTTTTCATTTGGCCGATCATTCACATCCACTTGATTGTTTACCTATTTTGAGGAACAGCTGCGAAGAGTGATCCCACCTAGCCATCCTTGTAATACTGCTGTGATTGGAAAATTCCAACCTGTACCTGGAATCTGCTGCTATCCCTGTTTATCACTCGTTCCTCAATATACGAGTCTTCTTTGAGCTCTTTTCACTGACTCGTAAAAAATGAAAAGTTTGCCGAGTTTTGGCCTTCCAGCTCGTTAAAAGGACCGGAAGAGCTATCCCTCCTCTAGATTTTAATCTTTTTGGACCTGAGGGATTAGTGCACAAAAAGATCGAGCGCTTGTCTAGTTCGGCTCGATAAAGCTATCGAACATTCATCCCTTCTGTATTGTTTTATACTTTTTCGGACTTAAGGGATTAGATGATGAAAAAGGACCCCTGGAGTCCACTTTATGTACCCTTTTCAGACTCTCTAAAAATGAAAAGGACCGAGTTGTCTTTGTCGCTGGGCTCGTTAAAAATATTAGATAGCGACAAACTTGTCTTTAGACGAGAACGAGTTTCCCTATCGCTAGGCTCGTTAAAACATAGCGATGGGCTTGCCCGAAGGGCAGGTTATAGATCAAGCATATGTTATCCTCCTCAAGCTTGACAAAAATAAAGAGGTACTGGTCAGAAATGACTGGGGAAAAATTGGGAAGAACCTCAAAGCCTAATGGTAGCAAGTCGCTCTTGAACATGACACTTTTGCCTCCGTAAATATTGGGTTGGGTTATTATCATTCACCGGTCCCTTCACCATGGTCTCGCCATACCATCCATACATGGGGTAATGTTACCGATCCATCACATCAGTGTCGTTATATGTTCAAGAGATGTCATTCAGAAAGTGTCAACCGGGTCCCATCCACTACCGTACATCAGCTTTCATCCTTCCATGACCGCCACCCTGAATCATATTTCACAGATCGTTTTCACCATCATCACTAGCTCTGTTCCGTGTCACTGATGTGGGATTCATTAAGGCCCTCCTTTGACGGATCACTTCTTGTCGACATCAGCTCATTATCCAAGAAGTTGATCTAGGAACACCCCCTCAGTACTTTGAAGCTTGCATGCCTCAATGGCAAGTTTCTCACTCCCGGCGATAGGTATACATTAATGACCTTCGACCAGGAGACTTTGCGTGGTGTTCGACGTCAGATCCTATATTCACACCACGTGAATTGTGCTGCAGTACCTTGAGGGTCATCATCATTATCGGTGATTCCTCTCGCGCTTGTTAACAGTTTACATTATTGACTGGTAATCAAGCGATGTCTTTCCATGTTCGACTTCAAGAAATTCTCACATGGATCAACTTGTAATAGAGTGAAGATCGGACAAGTTTGAAGACCCCGGATCTAGTTTCATCCATCCGGGCTGCGATATATATTCAGGAGATAAAAACATAGACATGTGCAGCAGATGAGCATCCTACTAAAAGGATGATAATTAAAAGCACAGAATTATCCGTCTCTTATCAGACGATCGTCTGTTTATGTACAGCAAATGTATTTATAAAGTTGATCATGGGAAATGCCCGCATCAGCTAGATCATGAAAAGAAAGTATGAAAAGATAATGTATTGTATTGTATTTTGTTACAGGTCACCTCCCGGCGATTGAATGAACTTCGGATCCTCCTAATAAAGAATTTCACCCGATAAACGACCTCATACTTTAGGGGGCAACTGTTATAGACATTTTTGTGCCTTACAGCATAGAGTATGAAATGTCAATAATCTAAGGGATCCAAAGTCCCTAAACATGTTGTTCTTACCCTTAGAGGAACAAGGTCAGCAAACCACAACACTGCAAATCAGTTCTCCACTGCAAAACACTCAAAAACAGGTCAATTTTGGATCAAAGCAGCTGCTCCAAAGGCTACCTGCGCTGCATCGCAAGTGCAACAAAGGCTACCTGCGCTGCATCGCAAGTGCAACAAAGGCTACCTGCGCTGGGCGCACTTTGACATGTGGAGGAATCTTTTTCTCAATGTGCCAGTGCCCAGGAAGCTTCCAAAAAGACACTTGATCATAAGATTCGCCTAATGATGAGTTAAGAGCTTCTAAAACTCCAAGTGGAAGACAGAAACTCCAAGTGAAGAACTGAAGAACAACAGGAGTTGAAGAGGACAACAAGTCACACATCCAGCTGACTTATCTTCACTCCAAAACTCTATATAAGGATCTCATCCCATGGGATCAAGAGGGAGGGCGGAATTTAGTGCAAAGAATTGTTGTTGGTTTACAGTTGTGAGCATTGGGTGATTGCTTGAGGGAGGTGAAGAAGAGATTTCTCTCCGTCGGGAAGGTGATGCTGGATTGGACCTCTCATGGTTGTATCACCGCCTGAACCTTACTTCCATATATTAATAAAGCATTTGAGATTCTTCTATTCGCATGTGTTTCAATGGTGTATTATCTTACTTGCGTCTTTGATTTATGCTAATCCTTGAATCGATTATGAATGCATGCCTCTTGTAGTTTCCTTTTCTTGTCTTATTTGCAGGATCTCTTGTAGCTGGGCCCGTGAAAAGACTTGGATCTGGGAGCAAGTGGCAAACGAAGGAGATTGGATCGACCATTTGCGCAAGACATCGGTAAGTGGATCTCTTCCTTCTATCTCTTGCATGTCATAAAGAAGAAACTTTAGATAGCTTTGCCTTCAGCTGTTGCTAAGGAACTGTCACCCTTAGAGTGGGTTAGGGTCATTCCGAGTTGGATACTCTCCCCCACAACACCAAACTGCCCATAAAGAAGCAAGGCCTCTATGCTCTGCTGCCCACCCCTAGTTGACCTTGGGAATCCATCTCCATGGATTTCATGTCAGGCCTTCCTTCTACTAAGCATTGCAATGACTGTGTTTTTGTGGTCATTGACAGATTCTCGAAGACGACCATTATGGCAGCTTGCAAGAAGAATATCACAACAGAAGGCACTACTAAACTCTTCTTTGAACGAGTGTGGGTACATTTTGGGATCCCATAATCTATCATCTCAAATCGGGACCGCAATTTCCTCAGTACATTTTGGTCTAGTGTTTGGTCGATGCAAAACACCAAGCTCACTAAGTCCACAACTTTCCATCCCCAAATTGATGGCCAGACAGAGGTTGTGAATAGGATGATCATACACATTCTACACATGTACAACTCAAAACATCCACGCACATGGGATGAGAGCCTCCCCTATGTCCAGCACAACTATAACTAGGCTCTCCATAGCTCAACTGGTCACAAACCTTTTTAGGTGGGCTTGGGATTCCAGCCACTATGTCCCATTGATGTGGCATTACCATTTGCAGCTACTCAGAAAGATTCGTCTCATGTCCAGTCAGAAGCCGATAAGGAAAAAAACTTCTTTGAGCACATCAAACATATCTGCTAGTAGGTCCATGACATTCTGGAGAAATAAAATGCCAAGTATAAGAAGCGACATGATCAACATTGGGTGCCACACAAGTTTCAGGCAAGTGAAAAAGTCTAGTTGCATTTATAGAAGGAACGCCTTACTGGAGCCTATCAAAAACTCAAACCACTCCTTCCCCCATTCCTTGGCCTGCACCTAGTGTTCAATCTGGACCACCTTCAACCATACTTCCCACCATTACTGGACACATCAGACATTGCAGAACAACTCACACCTACAGAGTTAAATCCAGATTGCATGGAGCAAGCCACAACTGATCAGATCATGGACACGTAGATCAAGAACACCTAAAAACAAAGGATCCAACTATATCGAGTTATCAAAGTAGGCCAACTCTTTCACCAGGGCAAGTGGCTCACTAGGGACCAAATTCAGCAGAAGTTTCCTCATGTCATGGAGGAAGTCAACGTAATGGGGACCATTTCTTCCTAAGGGGGGAGGAATGATCCAGGTGGATATTGGTGGCCACTAACCTATTCCACTTGGACCCCCACCATTGTTTCTTTTAGTTTTTCAGCTTTCTTATTTGTAGCACAATTTACTATTTTTGGCAGTTTTTTAGGTCCTGAACATCCGGAGCTATTTTAAGGCCCTAAACGACATTTTTTGGGAAACCTGGGACCAATATGGGTCTTATACCAATGTTGGTCACGCAAAAGTTGTAGCCCTCGGGTAGATATTTCTAAAAAGGTATTGTGCACATCAAATGGAGATCGTATGCCAAAGTTATGACCCCAGAAAGTTGATGTACCAATTTACCCAAACGGGGCCCATAATTTCGCGCTTCATCTCCTAGGGTTAGGTTTTTGGATGTTTAGGGTTTTCCATTCTTTCTCAATAATAAATAGGCCTTTAAGCCTCATTGTAGCATAGTTCAGAGGCATGTATCCGCCACATCTCTTCTCAGAGATAAGATACCATCACGTGAGCTAGTCTTATTTCCATTCTATTTGTAAGCATATTTCAATATTTTACATTAATGAAATGAAGTATTATTTCTGTTGCATCTATGTATTTATGGTTATCTTTGTAATTTTTTGCGTTCCTGTCTAAATTCGGATCACAGCCACTATTCTTCAACAGTTTTCGCAGCTTCAGCCTTGAGGACAATGCTGCTTTTGATGGGGGAGGGCATGCTAAGGTCCAACCCTAACCCCTTTATTTATGTAATAAACACAATAGGGTCGAGTCATAGTCATAGTTAGTTAAAGAGTCAATAAATACCATATTAATAGTTGTAACTAGTTGACCCACATTTAAGAAAGGGACCACAATTAGTTGCAAACGGGATGTAATTAATAAATAAAGTGGTTAACCCATGTTATGCAAAGGACTACTAGTCGTTAGGTTGTTTAAGGTCATTTAGTTATAAATAGTCGTAGTTAGAAGGGAAAGATCATCGAGTCTTATTTTGTAATCGAGCTCTGCTCTGTTGGAGGTTGCCCCATCGAAGAGGCAAATGAACATTGTTTTTATCTTTGAATAATAAAATACTTGTTGTTTTTCTCATTTTATTTTGTGTTCTGGGTTGTAGGTCAAGAACATAACAGAAAATGTATGTGTTATTTGCAATGCATATTTCTAGTGATACAGGTAAGGAAGTTGAAGATGCGGATGTCTTGAGGATGTACCTAGTTTTCCAGTAGTTTCAGGATATGTTTCCAGCAAAGATTTTAGAGTTTCCACCTCACAAGGAAGTGGAATTTTATATTGAGTTCGTACTAGTGGAAAGACTAGCATCAAAGGCACCATACAGGATGAGTACACCAGATTTATTGGAATTGAAGTTGCAGTTGAAGGAAACGCTTGACAAGGGATACATTAGGCCAAGTGTATTTCCTTGGGGTGCTAATGTTGTTTGTGAAGAAGAAGGATGGTACTCTCATATTGTGTATCGATTATAGGAAGTTGAATAAGGTGACTATCAAGAACAGGCATATGCTGCCGAGGATTGATGATTTATTTGACTAGTTGAAGGAACCAACAATTTTCTCGAAGATTGAGCTAATACTAGGATATCATTAGGTATGCATTAATGAAGAGGACATCTACAAGACTTATTTCTGGACTAGGTATGGGCATTATGATTTTGTTTTATTTCCATTTGGTTTGACTAATGCTCCAGCTACTTTTATGTGCTTGATGAATAATGTATTGCATCCTTATCTGGACAAGTTTGTTATTATATTCATTGATGATATATTGATATATTCCAAGAATGAGGAAGAGCATGCCAAACACTTAGGAGTAGTACTGATATTGCTAAGAGAGCATCATTTGTATGCCAAGCTTAGAAAATGTAGTTTCTTTTAGACACAGGTACATTACTTAGGGCATGTTGTTTCCAAGGAAGGAATAGCAATGGATCTAGAAAATATAAAAGATATCATGGAGTGGGCAGCTCCTAGAAACGTGGATGAGGTTAGATCATTCATGGGTTTAGAAGGTTATTACAGGATCTTCATCAAGAACTTCTCCCAGATTTCCTATCCCATTACATCATTGCAGAGGAAAGGCAAGATATTGAATGGACAGAGGAATGTGCAACTAGTTGTGAGAAGTTGAAGTAGTTGTTGACCAATGCTCAAGTTTTAAAGATTGTAGATCCAAATAAAGAGTTTTCGGTGTGTACATATGCTTGCAAGAAAGGACTTGGTGGGGTTGTGATGCAAGAGGGACAGGTGGTATGTTATGAATCAAGGAAACATAATCAGCATGAGGAAAACTTTGTTACATATGAGCTTGAGTTGGTAGCAATCATCCATGCTTTGAAGACGTGGAGGAACTACCTTCTTGGAAAGGGGTTTATACTGATGAGCGACCACAATGGATTGAGATATCTATTTGACCAACTAAACTTGAATGCGAGACAAGCTATATGGTTGGCCATGATTAATGACTTTGACTTTGATATTAGGTACATTAAAGGTAAAGAGAACAAGGTTGTGGATTCTCTTAGCAGGAGAGTACAGGTAAATCATATAGCAACTATGAGCTTATATGGGAAAAATTTATAGGATTAGATCTTATAGGCATGACAACATGATGACAGGTATAGGGAGCTTATGCATAGGTTACAACAGAGTACAAATGATCAGGATGTGCGCTATCTTCTCACAATAGATGGCTTGGTCAGGTTTAGGGACAAGATCTATGTGTCGAACAACAGTGAGCTTAACAAGATTATATTGAGGGAATTTCATGTTAAACCATATTTAGGTCACTCATGATATCAAAAGACATTGAAAATGGTGAAGAAGTTTTATTATTGGCCGAATTTGAAGAAGGAAGTGGCAGAGTTTGTGGCTAGGTGCCTGAATTTTCAATAGGTAAAAGCAGAGTGTAAGCATTCAGGTGGATTACTACAACCGATTCTGATTCAAGAGTGGAAATGGGAGGTCATTTCCATGGATTTCATTAAAGTTTCTTCGACGACATCTAGCCAGAATGATTATATCATGGTTTTGGTAGACAGGTTGACAAAGGTAGCACACTTCATTCGAGTGAAGTCTACTTATTTAGCTAATGATGTAGCACAAATCTTGACCAGAGATATTGTGAGGTTGCATGGTGTACTGAAGAATATCATTTCAAATAGAGGTTCCAAGTTAACTTCCAAGTTTCAGAAGGAGTTATTTGTAGGTTTGGTTACATAGTTGGACTACAACACAACTTATCATTTGTAGACAGATGGGCAGACCGAGAGGGTCAACAGGATTTTGGAGGACATGATGAGAATGTACGTCATGCATCAACAGTGAAAGTGGGAAGAGTATCTTCTACTGGTTGAGTTCGCTTATAACAATGGAAATCAGGAATCTCCGAGGATGAGTCCATTGAGGCACTCTACGGGTGGATTTGTAATACTCCCATAAATTTGAGTGATCCAATGAATAGGGCATTGATAGGACCAAACATGTTGGCAGAGATGGAATAGGAAATGTAGGTAATCAAGAAGAATCCAAAGGCAGCACAAGATAGACAAAGATTTATGCAGATCAGAATAGGATGCTTAAGGAGTTTCAGTTTAGGGAACAAGTGTACTTGGGCATCAAGTCCAAGAAGAGCTCCTTGAGGATTGGATCATGTGCCAAGATGGCACCTCGGTATTGTGGACCTTTCAATATTCTTGAGAGGATTGGACCAGTATCCTATCGACTTGCACTACCTCTGA
This sequence comes from Pinus tabuliformis, assembly GCA_031772625.1. Taxonomy (NCBI): domain Eukaryota; kingdom Viridiplantae; phylum Streptophyta; class Pinopsida; order Pinales; family Pinaceae; genus Pinus; species Pinus tabuliformis. The sequence goes on from CM062805.1 coordinate 338,190,908, forward strand.
TAGTGAAAGTCTATGATGTATTCCATGTGTCATTGCTTAAGAAGTATGTCAAAGATGTTTATCATTTGATTGGCTGGTCTATATTGTAGGTGGAGCTAGAAGGATAATTCTAGCTGGAGCCTCAGTTCATTTTGTAGAGAATTATGATCATGCTCATGAACCGAGAAATCGAGCAGCTTAAAGTGCAATAGAAGCACTTTAGGCCCGATGAAGCTACATGGGAGATGGCTTATCAGATTTGGACTATGTATCCTTCTATATTCACTGGTTGAGTAGATGGCTTTTGGTATATGATTTGGTGTAGTGTTTTGGTATATGTATATATGTATATAGATGTAAATACTTCCATGAGATGTGTTATAAATCTCCAATAAGCGGTATGGTTGTCATGTTGTTATGTTACTATGCTTGTCATGTTGGTTTGATTTTTAATAGGTCATTTATTGTAAATAATGCAATGACCTAAGTTATAAAACTCCATGGGTAGTATGTTTTTATTTTCAATGGTATTGTAGGTGTCATTGAACACTGAGGACAGTGTTCCCCCAAGGGGGAGGGTTCGGTAGCAACTCTGGTAAAAAATCCATGTAGTAAAGTTAGTAAAGGAAAAATAATAATCGAGGTCATGGGACACATATTCCAAGCTGAATGTTGGGAAAAAACATAGTGATGGTGATCAATTGTGATTAATAAATGGCTATGGAAATTAGCAAAGGAAATGGAAAAGACTTTGGAAAGACATAAGAAATTCATTGGAATTTTATTTATGAAAATAATGGATAATAGGAGAAAAGGAATGTGAAAGGTCACAGGTTGCATGTGAGGAGGAAATTGAAGGAAAATAATGGAAATTGAAGAAAATAAAGGTCTCATTAATAAAAAATATTATGAGGATAGGTACACAACTTTTTTTAGTTTTAGCTTGGAGTTCTCTCTTCTATTCTCTCACTCATATTCTTGTTTGAAACTTAAATTTTTCTTGGAGATTTCTTGGAGGAGTGTGGCATACTTAGGATTTGGAGAAAGACGACAAAGGAAAAGAAGGAAATTGCAAGGGGACAACAGATCAACAACTAAGCAGGATTGCTTTGAAAGTACTAAATTGCATGTATGATTTCCTTACTAGTCTTGGCATGCATGACACATGCATGTGGTTTCTTTGTTATGATATTTCATTGGCATGGGGATTGCATGGATTGACAATGGTTTTACCTAGCCTTGTCATTTCCCAGATAGCCCTAGTGTTGTGGGTTTATCTTTGTTTTCTAATTGATTCTCATGTTCCTTATGGTTTTGGGTTGAGTTATTAGTTCCTAGATCCTTTGTAGGAGAAACGCTTTGGAAGACTTGTAACAACTTGGGTTGAGTTACTAGTCCTAGAATCCTTGGTTGGAAAAATGCTCTGGATCCTTTTGTGGGTTGAGTTAGTTGTCCTGGAAGCCCTGGTTGGAAAAACGCTCTAGAGTCGGGCAATAACTGTGGGCTGAGCTATTAGTCCTAGAAGCCTTGGTTGGAACAAATGATCAAAAGCCCTAGACAACTTGGGTAGACACCGATCTGGTGATGGTTTGTGATGTTCGACTGTGAGGTGGAATCACTAGTTGAGGGTTGAGGTTGTTTTGCCTCTTGAAGCTCTAGTTTGGTTTTGTTTTGATTATTTCATGAGACCCCACATTCATGCTTGGAATATGGCATGGGGGTGATTAGATGAAATATAGATTTGGTTCAGCCCAATCTATGGTCGGGTGGTACGTGGAAGTCCCTGACTTGGTTGGATTTGCATATGTTAATATAAATTCGTTTTCCTTTGTTGTCTCATGAGTAAATGTGATTGTCATTATGTGGCTTTAGTGGTTGTTTCATCATTGATATATCTATGGTTATTTGCTAGTTATAAGCATGTCTTATGATAAACTTGATGTATGGATCTCATTATGTTTTGGTTAGTAGATGAAATATTAATGAACGAATGACCTAATAAATAAAAATACAACTATTGGGAGGAGACATCAGTCCTCCTTGATGATTCTCAGATAAATATGAGACCCTATGCTCATATCTATTGTTATGACCTGTAGAGTTCATGCGTATGATATATTTGAAAAAATTCTTGTCATGGCTGGTAGGGGTTAGGTCAAGTCCTTGTTCAATCTTTTTTCATTAGTAATTTTGTTTAACGTTATTTATCAATTTTGGATGTTTCATGAAGTTCTGAGCAGAGGCCTGAGTCCTAGCCCTAGAAAGGTGGCTCAAAATTCGGGGTTGCTAGCACAGAACTACCTAAAAAAGGCCATAATTTCATGGAAGCCTTACTGTGAGAGCGAATGCAGGGTCTTAGTTGCTTGGAAGACTTGTCATGGGAGAGACTGGGGGTCCAGTTCAGCAGAACACCAAGTTGTCTCAGGGTTGGGAACTTGGAGGGGTTGGTTGTTTCCTATAGGTTTTGTAGCTCTTGAGGAAGGTCAGATTAATATTGCCTTGTCGGTTCCACTTCCTTAACTATACATGGGGCATTGAATCATATCATAGTAACTCTTCGTCACATTTTTACCCCGACTAGTCAGTTAGCTTGGGTAACTGTGGGAGGAGGTTGTTATACCCACATGTTACTCACATGCAAAGCATGCATACTTGAAGACATAGTGAAGTGAAAAACTAATAGTGAAATTTCCATCACAACACTTGTGATGAAGATATCACAAAGAATGTGATGAAATAGAAGTTAGGCGAGGACGCACCAACTAAAGTGTCAGAAAACTAATATTTGGGGTTCCTTATGGAGAGCACACATGGGATTTGTGATACAGGCACCGCAAGGGTATAGTACGACCAAGGAATCCCACCCAAAATGTGAGTTGTAACGATTTAGCTCGAGTGTGAAGGGACCAAGCCTAAGAAGGAATGAGTGTGGTTGGACCAAATGAGGTACACTGAACATGGAACGATCCAAGCATTAGAGTTTGGCCTGAACCAAAGCATTATTGTGAGAAAGAGCCACTCATAGGGACTAGTAAAGACAACCTAATGGATGGGCCACAAGGGAAAGACATAATCGAGTGGGTGGGATGCATATATATTTAAGAGAGGATGCACACAGTGGAAGACATAACTTGAGAGATGTGAAGTCACAAGAGGAAGTTGCAAGATGAGATGGAGGAGATAGCTAATAGTTCAAAGCTGAGTATGAGTAAAGGATCGTGAGTGCATCTGCAGTAGGGAAAACCCATCAGCAAGCAATGAAGACAAACTGAGTAGGGACACAGTCAGGTGAAGGGGACCCATGTAGGGTGGTAAGTTGGGTGACATGTTTACTAGTTATTGTTTTATGGTTTTGGCATTACATTTTTATGAAGATCGAGCCATTTTCACAGGTTTATTATAACTTATGATTTCTATATAAAAGAGAAGGTTGGTGGGTCATTCCTATATATAAATTGTGTACATGTGTATTGTTTTATGTGGAAGTTGAATGTTGCAAACTAAATCATGCAATGTGGTAGATGTAGCAATATGATTATTGTTCTATATTCATGATCCCACAATATAATAATATAGAAGTTAACAAGAGTAATATATTTTCAGACTTATTCTAGATGGATCAACATTGTGCAACTCTAGGCAGTTACAAAACATGTCAATGCTACACGCTTGATGGGTCACGGTGCACTGAGTTCACCTTGTAACATTGGGCGGCCCAAGGGGTCGTGATAGGTGGTATTAGAGCAATTCAGTAGGGCACCCAAGATGGAGATATGCAAGAAAAGAGGTATCTCTAAGTTTTGTGATTCTTTTTCCCTTAAAGACTTTATTAAGAGGATAGGTATCTTGGGGAATGAACAAGACAACCAGAGGCACAAGTTGTGCTTTGCAAACATGGAAAGTAGAAAAAGGGTAGAACTAGCACTTCTTAATACAAGTTCACCGCACAATTTCTTGAAGGAAAGTTTGGAAAAGCAGTTTGATTTGGATGTAGCCATGAGTAGGACGATGTTGAAAGAAATAAAATCCAAGGAAAAAGTATTGACAATGTTGGAAGTATATGTGTCAGTTTATATTGATGGTTGGAAGGGAATTAGAGTGATACCAATGGATGCTTTTGTGGTGAGTTGGGATATGACTTCTTGAGAGAAAATTGGGTGGTTCTGATACCATGGATGGATCGATTGATTATCTTGGATGAAAACAATAAATTGGTCCAAAAGAATAATTAGTATTGTTATATGTAATGTATTACAATTCAGTCGCCATATTCCCTATTAGATATAACATAATATATATATATATATATATATAGAGAGAGAGAGAGAGAGAGAGAGAGAGAGAATGCATATTTTTGGAGAATCAGTAACTTCAATAAACTGACTTCCACTCTTACACCAGATACAAGTATTCATAAATATTATTAACCTTTCTTTGATTTCCATAGGAAGCAAGAGAAATTAGAGATGAATGAAAGCAAGGTGACACACAACTATGATTATGTTGGAATAGCCTGACTATTGAACATATAAATCTTGCAAGAACACAATAACAACAAGAATCTATGAAAACGTGTGGCATGGTGCTATGATTATGCCATAGCTCAACTACTGGACAAATATATCTTTCAAGCATAAAGGACATACACAGTAAAAAAACCATCTCAAAAAAGATCACAGGCATTAAAAAATGGTCACAAAGTGATTAGTGAACGACTTTAGATCTAGATCTTTCTTAACATAATATGAGTTTCATTAATGCAATTTCAACATAATGTTTCAAAAATCAATTGAGAGACTAATAGAACATGTGTCATGGAACTTATGATTTACTTCAAAAGCATTGAAATAAGAAAGTTTACCCTAAAAGATACTAAGAACATAGGGCAATTTAATCATTAAATTACTCCAAAAGAACAATTAATACTGTTATATTTAATGTCATAAAATTCAATCACCATATTCCATATCAAGATAGAAGATATTATATACAAATACGGTAAATTTAATTTTATTTAATTTTTAACATTGATGAAAATATTTAGAGAGTTTGTAACTTTGATTAATCAGTTACTACTATTACATCAAATACAACTACTTATAAATTTAATAAATGACTTAAAGTAAACTTTTTACCAAATTACCCAAACTAAAAATATTTAAAAATAATATTAAATATTAACCAATATATATTTGTTATATTATTTTTTTGATATTTTTTCTTAAAAAAATAATTTAAAAGATCATAAACCCATGAAAAATATAATAAAACAAAATCCTAATGGTTAAACAAATTAAAATTACATTGATAAAATTTAAAAAAATGGAAAAAGGAACAATTTTTTTACAAACAAACCATACATACAAATTGTGAAATAGAAAAAGGAGGATTTTTTTTTCCGGAACAAACCTACATAGAAATTGTGAATTGAAGTGAAGTTAGGAGAATTTGACTTCTAATTAAAAATGATAATAATATGGATTATAATCTGGTTTAAAGTGTTTGATATGTGCATGGATGGTTTGAAATATTATTTACCTTTACAAAATTCTTGAATTTTCCACTGCCACGTGTTCAAGTGCGATTGGGAATGCCAACATCATGATGATGTCACCTTACGGTTATTGTTAATGTTAGCTCAAACAAATATTATTTACGTTTACCAACTTTGATCCTCACAAGTATGGGTGTGAAGCTACCCAAATAAATAGGTTAGAAATCTTGATGTTAAATTATTTTCAAATGATAGATTGTTTTAGTTTGTCGTTACATTGCTTATGCGGTCTGATTTCTGATGTTTGTATTAATCAATTGCAAAAAAATATAGGAAGCAACGCGTTTTCAGAATGGTGATTGCGAGATAAATGCCAACTTGAGGAGAGTGCGAATTATTACAATGAATGCAATGAAATATTTATTGAAACAATGATGGTCAGACGGTACAATATGGTAACTGCTTTATTGCCATCCATACTCAATTAACGAATCATACTGAATTCACAAACTGAATTTAAAAATTGAAGAATCGATCGCATGCGATCAATCCATCTCTATCTCGTCTCACCTCCGACAATCAATTTATGGCACTCGCATCGCTTTTATTTCTGAATTTATGCAACATTTTCATATGACGTCCTCACGTTGTGGAGAAGGATAAGGAGCTCCACTCACTCTCCAAAACCAAAAGCAGAAGAGCACACGATCGCTTCAAACCAAAGCAACCAAATTTATGAAGAGTTATAGAAACCAATTACATAATTAAATACTGAGAACTTCTATTATAATCTATAGTAAGACAGTTGAAACCTGCTACTATTTGAAATTCTATTATAATCTATGGTAACACAGTTTAAATCCGCTACTCTAAATAGCTTGCTGGCTGCACCCAAGAATTTTGCAACAATAACAAAAGTACCTTCACGTTCTCATTAATAGATTGGTGTTGGCGGCGGAGAGTTGTAGTAATAGGGAGGAGGAGGGGACCATGATGGTGGTGGGGGCGACTTGTAGTAATACGGGGGAGGAGGAGGGGAGTTGTATAAGTAGTTGTTAAGCAAGTTCAGAGGGGACTTGTAGTAATGTGGGGGAGGAGGAGGCGGGGACACATAGCGATATGGTGGAGGAGGTGGTGATTTATATAGGTATTTGTTGAGCCAGTTCAGAGATGGAGACGACGGTGGAGGAGATCTGTAGTAATAGGGAGGAGGAGGAGATGGGGATGGCGGTGGGGGAGACTTGTAGTAATAGGGAGGAGGAGGAGATGGGGATGGCGGTGGGGGAGACTTGTAGTAATAGGGAGGAGGAGGAGATGGGGATGGCGGTGGGGGAGACTTGTAATAATAGGGAGGAGGAGGAGATGGGGATGGCGGTGGGGGAGACTTGTAATAATAGGGAGGAGGAGGAGATGGGGAGGGTGGTGGTGGAGACTTGTAGTAATAGGGAGGAGGAGGAGATGGGGATGGTGGAGGGGGAGACGTGTAGTAATAGGGAGGAGGAGGAAAAGGGGACGGTGGTGGAGGGGACTTGTAATAATAGGGAGGAGGAGGAGATGGGGAGGGTGGTGGTGGTGGAGATGTGTAGTAATAGGGAGGAGGAGGAAAAGGGGATGGTGGTGGAGGGGACTTGTAATAATAGGGAGGAGGAGGAAAAGGGGATGGTGGTGGAGGGGACTTGTAATAATAGGGAGGAGGAGGAGATGGGGAGGGTGCTGGTGGAGACCTGTAGTAATAGGGAGGAGGAGGAGATGGGGATGGTGGAGGGGGAGACTTGTAGTAATAGGTAGGAGGAGGAGGAGATGGGGATGGTGGAGGGGCAGACTTGTAGTAATAGGGAGGAGGAGGAGGAGATGGGGATGGTGGTGGTGGAGACTTGTAGTAATAGGGAGGAGGAGGAGATGGGGATGGTGGTGGGGGAGACTTGTAATAATAGGGAATTGGAGGAGATGGAGACTTGTAGTGGTGCCTTCCCGTCTCTTTCTCGGCAAATGACTCGTATTTGTAATAGAAGTTTAAGTCTCCCTCAAAGCTGTTTGAAGAGTCGGCAGCCAGGGAAAGCATGAATGCATGAACAGCGAAGAAAACAACGAGAAGAAGAACAGGAGTTGTTCTTCTCAAGCTCCAGTATTCCATCATGATCAAGTCCTTTGGCTACTCTTAAATCTCCTTGAATATCTGATGGATGCATGTTCAGGTTCCGAGATGCGGGGTGTATTTATACATTTGAATGAGGATGCGGACACCAAACGGGCCTTCTTTTTTAAATTCTGGTGGCTTTAACGACGTGCTTCCCACGCTCGAGATGTAATACTCGAGACTCCACCAAAAGGATAGCTAATCTGTGTTGGAGATTTCAATGTCGTGGTAAACATGCTTGCGACTCACTCTAAATTTTAAAATATGAATTGATAAACAAATTGCATCTCTGTAAACGAAAGTCAAAGATTGATGCTTGCCACGTCTCATTACTCTGCTTTCCTTCTTTTTGCCCCTGCCCCAAAGAACAGCAAAATATGAATTGAAATGATCAGCAAACTACATCACAATAAAAGAAAGTCAAAGATTACTCTTCTTTTCTTTTTTAGCCAAAAGAAGTGGCCTTCTCAAATTATGACATCAATTTAAAACACAATATCAGTTAAATATCAACATTTAGTGCCAAACTGAACAATGATTTATATTCTTTCTTCCGCTTGCTCACTACATTTAGATTAACTTGAATTTGATAGGGAAGAGATGACTAAGTTAAAATTTTCCCCAAAAAACCAAAACATAACACTTGGCCAAATGTGAAACACTAACTCATCACAAAATACTTAGCAATCATGAAGGTGGTCCATAATGTGGTAGACATCCATCCCTATGACATTCATCTCATCACTACCATGATCATATGAATAGTCACTTGCTATCTATAACACCTAGCCATCAACTCCATACATAAAGCTCAAGATACTACATCCTAATATTTGGAATAATTTCTAAATAGATTTATCTCATTTAAGATTAATTTTATATTGATAAGTAATAACTAATATATTAAAATAAAAATGTGAAAATGAAATGGACTAGAATAGATCCATCTTAACTATGGATCTACAGAGATCAAATCTCTCAAGGTGTAAAACTTGAGGAAAACTTTCCACGTCAAAAGAGGTGATCCCTCTCTATGCTTGATAGATCAAAGTTAAGATGGATTTACATTGGTTTCATATATATGTATATATGTTCTATTTTTTTTTTTATTTTTTTATTTTTTTTTAATTTTATTTATTTTTTATTTTTATGTAATTTGACCAAATCAAAAATGTTGGATAACATAACATGCCAAGGCATTACATCATCTCTTCCATAGTGCAATAATTATGTTTATTATTTGTAATAATGAAAATATAAAATTTATGATATTTTTAAGTTTACAAATAATGAAAATTTATATCTATGTTACAAATTCTACATTTTACAACAAAATGACTGTTTCTATTCGTTGAAATAGTTGTATAGGTATAGGGCCTTGCTATCAATATTGGAGAGTAAATGAACCCTAGAAAATGACCAACAGTAATGCAAAATATACAGTTAAGCGAGTTCAATTAAATATGATACTTCTGACACTAACAAAAACCTTTTGAATATATTCTAGGTGCTATGAACATTTCTTTCAATGAGCCATTAGGTCATTGATATACGAAATAATGATGCTAGCCAAGTAATTTAAACACTATTGCACAACCCACTAGAAAGTGGAATTGTGATTTTTCAATGGAAGGGCTTGGCATTATAGTTGATTGTTCACCAAGGAGAGGTAAAAGCAGTCATGTACTAGTCTTTGGGATGAATTCAAATCTAATTATAGCCATAGAATCCATCAATAAATAATCAAACTCCATGCCCCACACAACCATAAATAAATTTGTCAATTAATGGAGTAGGGTAATTATGTTTTCCATAGGCCCCATTATGATCGTGGAAACCAATAGAGACATGAACAATGCATTAATTCTTATTGATCGACATCAAATTAGATATAAAAGTGGTGTAAGATATCCAATAATTGAAAATATGTTGAAAAGGTTTGTTAATGTAGGATTTAATGCACAATGCCTTATTATGATTATGGAAATCAATGAAGGCATTAACAATGCCTCGCTTCTTTTTGATGGGGACCAGATTAGATATCAAAATGGTGTATGTGATCCAACAATTCAAAACATGTTGAAAATGTTTGTTAATGTAGGATTCAATGCATAGAGTCTTACTAATATAAATAATCCTTCATTTCTACCATAATGGTGATGTATTGGGACATGTATCAATATGGTATTTTAAAATGATAGGCTCAAATCTAGGAATTTCTAAATAAAATGAATACATCTCAAAAATATTAGAACAAGGCTTTATCAGCCACAAGCTTTAGGGAATATAATGCATAAAAGAGAATGTGTTTGATAATGTTAGGCTTAATAAAAATATCCACTTTAATAGTGGGGGAAATGTTAGCCATGTTACTTCCTTGAAGACATCCAAAGTGATAGATGGGGTTTTAAACCAATCAACATGACCCAAAGGTATAGAATTCTTAGATTTTATGGTCAATTGATCATAAGAATTATTGGTGATGAATGCATCCTGAGGGAGAAAATAAGCATAGTGATGCATATGTTGTACTTCACTAGCTTGTATCACTTTAGCATAAGCATATTAAAAGAATTCCTTAATGAAGTTGTGTAACAAAGAAATGAATACACACTCATAAATGTTTCAGATATCCATCTTGAAAAAAGGATGGACTTGAGCTGCAAGAGGAAGCATTAATGTTGCATAACGAGCTGCTATGATTGGCCTTAAGCTAGCCATTGCAGGTGGTTATGTAGGTGAAGATGAAGAAGAAGAAGAAGAAGATGAAGAAGGATGTCGGGAAGAAATTACTTGAGATGAAGAGGTATGATAGGAGATAGAAGGGGGTTGAATAAGTTGAGAAGGGATAACTAATTTCTGAACTTTTGGAATAGATTTATCTTCTTCCTCAAAATCGAAAGGATTGGTATAAATAGTAAAACCTTCCTCAGGTTTGATAGGATTAGGTGGGTAGGTATGTATCACAGAAGAAATCAGTTGGTTTGAAATTAGGTAATTGAAGCCCTAATTGAGATTCTGGATTAGGTATCTATGAAGTAGAAATGGGAAGGTGAATTGATTCAAATTGATGAACCAATAGAGTTGATTGAAGGTCAACTCCTTTAGGTAATACTTCTAACACATTTGGTGGTAGATCTTATAACTCTGTAGGAATTGGAATAGGTTGAAAAGGATCAGGTTGTGATGTATTTTCAGGTGGAAAAGATGTAGGAATAAAAGAATATGATTCTAATCTACGCTTGGCAGTGCCATTTCTCACTAACCTTGCAGGATCTGATAATGGATATTGAAGGTCAAAGCCAGAATGAGACCTAGTATGCTTCCATGAAGCCAGTTTTACCTAATGGAGTCACCGGGTGAATTATTTTAGCCAACTAACTTCTTATTCACCTTTAAGAAGAAAGCTTTATCATTGTCCTCAGGAAAGAAACATCAAATTTTCGTTCCCCGGCAACAGAGCCAATTTGATGTTGTCCTTTGTAGACAATTCTAGGCTAAAGAATTATGTCAAAACATCTAAAATGTTTTTTTAATTTGGGGTTCGGATGACCAATGTTTTAAACTATTAAACAAATGTAGATCCTAATTATCTCTTTTATATTAAAAGGGTTCATTCTTCACCTTTAACATAATTAATATTTAAATTATTTATGAAAGGTAGAATTTAAGATGATCTTTATGATTCCTTAAACATTCAAATAAAATGTTTAACTTGTCATATATAGATGATGCATGTAAAAACCTTTTACAACCAAACATAAGATCTGTAAAGATAATAGGAAGCAACAACTAAATTATGTAGAGGAATCAACTTAAACAAATAATTTGAGTTAATTAATCATTGTAATTGATTATAACTTTGTAGGGGATTTCAGAAAGATTGATATTCAATCTTATCTTACCTAGATTTCCTATCAACTTTAAGCATGTGTAGAAACAAATAAAGATGGAAACATAATAAGAAACTCATAGGAGAACACAAGCTACTTCAAAATGAGTCGATAATCCTTCTATTAATTTCAGAAATAGCTCAGAAAATTACAATCATTCTCAATAGCTTATTACAAGGGTTCAACCCTTCTTAGTTCAAATTATAATATATTTATAGAGTTTCTTCTAAAAATATCTAGACTTAATCAAAAAAATTATTATAAAATATCTAGTTCAGCGGATTTGAATTTTTTTACAAAAATAGAATTAGAAAATAGGAAATCTGAACTAATTTGACATCTTACATAGAATTCGAGGAAAATTGCTGATGAATGGAGCCGAAAAAGTTGTTGTTATGTTTTAAGTTCTTGGAATTCTATCTTTTGTTTCTGAAACATCTACTACCATGTCAGTCGATTAGCTCACATAGTTTGTCCCATCTTTCCTCATTAGGAATGGAAAACTTTATTAGATTTCTGTTTGCTTCATCAGCTTCAGTATACTTCCCAAAAGTTGGTTTAGTTATGAATAAATGTTTTACCTCATGTTGAATTAGTAAATCATAACTCAAACTCTCGACGAAATCTTTACCATTGATGGCCCCTTTAAGTTTTGCAATTTTTTCCTTATCCACTGCAATGTGATGTAGTCTATGCTGATAATATTCAAGAGGAATTAACTTATCACCAATGCCCTGCAGACCTGGAAGTCCCTTTTGGTGTAAAATGTCAAATTTTCTATGAAACTTGTTAATACGAACTTCCATATTATGACACTTATTTTCTAACTGAAGAATTAAGTTTCTTTTGCTCAACACTCTTCTCACTTCGAGGACAGTTTTTGTTTTGTCTTCAATTCCACATTCTTCAAGCTCGTCCTTTGTTTTAGAGTTTAGAATTCTGATTAATTTGGTAGCATCTCCTTGTTTGTGAACCAGGTCTCTCTTCACCTCTGCCACTATTTCCTTTGACATCTGCAACAATTCTTCCTATTCAAAAATCATCTCTATAGATGGCCACAAGTAAATCATAGATTCATTTATATCTAACCATATGCTTTCCTTATCTTGAGAAATGGTCTGAGAGCCATTACTGATTCACTTTCACATGTAGCTATTTGTTTTGTTAACTTAAATTTTTTCTTTATTTTAGCTACATATGCATTATGAGTCTTCAGTTTTTGTTCCTATAGTTTTTGCAATTGTAAATTGAGTTTTCCAATTTCTTGACCTTTCAGTGTCAAGTCTCCCATGGGTTTAGATAAATATTCTTCCATATCACCTGAGTGTGTGTCTGCTGGAATAATTGTTGTTATGGATGTTCCTGCTATCGAAGTACCTTCAATAGAAGTTGTTGTTATGGGGATAGCTACTGAAACAATGAGTTGTTGTTATTTTTATTTTAATAATGTTTCCATTTCATCTTCCATTTTCTGTATTTGGAGGTTTTGTTCAATTACCATTTGAACATATTTTCCTTATCGATCTCCAACTTTCCAACTTCTTTGGCTTGTGGGTGTTTTGTATTTGGAAGATTCAACTACTTCCTTAGTGCCTGGATATTAGCATTCTTACGTTTTATCATTTCCTTTGTCGCTTTGACATCACCAGGATTATATCCTAATTTTACTACAATATCCTCCAATGATTTTATCCTGGTATATTTGGCTAGAGAAGACATCTCCCCCATATTTAACTGTGAATGAATATTGTTCAGTGAGACTCGTAGTTTTGTTGGTGCCATGGCTGAAATGGTTAAAGTGGAATAAGTCATTTCACCTGCTTGTTTGTGCAAATCAACTTGGTCAATTTCATGGATTTGTTTAGTGTAAAAGGAAAAAATAGATGTCTTGTAATAATTAGCAGTTTTAGGAACTAGAACTTTGGGTTCTGAATGTAAGATAAAATTGTCCCTTCTCTATTTACAGTGCAAAAAGAAGCCTTTGTTGAGTGGATGAGGTTTGTTTCCAAAAATGAGAGTATGTAGTGGCTTTGAGTGCCTCATTTTTTCTCTTGATTTATTTATACCTAGCAAAAATATTTTGATGCTATGTACCCCGGGAAACTGATGACATAGGACAATCAGGGGATATCTCCTCAATCCTAGGAAATGTTGCAGTATGTAAACCTATTAGTACCATTGTTTTCTACTCTTCTGAACTTGTTACTTGAAAAGTGTCTCCATGAGTATTATTTTTCTTTCTTCTTTTAAACACCTAAAATTTTGTCTCTTGAATTTCTGAAACTGAAGGAGATAAACTTTCTCTTGGCCTTTTTTTTCTTTCTCCTATGGAACTGGATTTTGTGAAATTGTTGAAGTAACAACTTGATCCTCTTCCTCTTGCAGTGTATTCTCCTGCCACTCCTCTTGATTTACATATTGTTCTATTTGTAGCCCTAGTGTATGTACATAAGGAGTTGTCTTTTGTTCAACGCTTAATTTAGAAATAATGCATAAGGGGTCATAAGACTAGGTGAAACTCAATTTGAATTTCATTTGCTTTAACATAGAATCTGCCTCCTTTGTCATTGCTTTAGTATTGACAATGAATGCTCCTATCTGTGCTTTCAATTTGAACTGAAACCTCTTCTTACTAGAAATAAAGTGTAGATCATCCATATTCATCATTTGTCTTATATATTGTAGTGCAAAAACCCTGACTGGTACAAATTTAGGCAACTTGTAAGGAGGTAAATCACATCCATAAACTTTGATCTCTATGTAATTATGGTAAATATACCAATCTCCAATTTTTTTTTGCTTGCTGAGGTGAAGAATTCTTTTAATTTCAAGTGAAATCCTCATAATTACATCACTACTCAAAATACATAGGGCCATGTGCAGAAATTGACTTACATAGTCTGAGATAGAGAACTCTTTTGTATTCTTCCTTGCCATGGAAGTCCAATGAACTACAGGCTGGGGGTTTCCTTGTGCATCTAATCTCTGTAACGGAAACTTAAAATTATCTTCTTAGAAGAACATGAGAAAATATATAAGGACACACTGATGCGTTAGTTCCCTATACTACTAGTGTAACCCCTTATTTTTATTTGTGCAATCCCCTTCTTATATTGTTGTGCCCCATAGAAGCCCACTATTGTTATTTTTGTGCCCTTACATTATTATTGTTATGTCAGCTTTGATTATATTATGACCCC